>OX465299.1:47115128-48365128 GCA_949987735.1 Leucophora obtusa
TCTTTGGCATTTACAGTCAGATCTTAAAGTATGATACATCCATGTTTTTCTCTCGAGAAGTTACCCACCAGATCTCAGTTGCTGCCTCCCTAATGATAATTAGCTATTACGGTGCTCACATATACGTGTTTAACTTGATTTGACGTGTTTAAGCGTTAAACATGTTTAAGTGAGATGTTTTACAGTACATTTTTGCTACCCTGAAACACGCTAAATTATCGTGTTTAATTTTTAAACACGTTGTTAAACACGATAAAATTGATATCAATTGGTGTTGAATGATAAGTTTGAAGCAGAAGAAGACACAAGAAGAAAAATAAAAAAATTAAAATTGAATAAAATAAAATAAACTAAGGGGGTAATTTTCTAAAACATTTCGGTGAAGTGTTGCGTTATTTCTGTAGAAATTGTTTTTATTACAAAAACAATTTACATTGAAAGTTCCCTTCACTTCACCCAAGTGTTTTACGAAGTTAGGTACTAAATTTAAATAAAAACCAGTTAAAATGTGTTTTTTCTTATTAAAGTGATAGATGAACAAAACAATTAATTAAACTTTGCTTCCGGTCAACGAAAAATCCAAAAACAGCCATGAAGTTGTCCCTTAAGCACCGTAAGTTGTTTTTCACCTAGAAAATTTTCACCCGAACTTTAAAGGCCTCAAATTGCAATTTAATTTATAAAAAATAACAATTTTTAATTTTATAACAAAGGCACAATCACAATAAACACAAAATGTCACTTTTTCACAAGACAAATAATAGTCTTGTATATTAAATTTGCGTGAAAACAAACTCAACACAATTTTCTCGTGAAACTCATTGTCGTGTTTTTCACGTGAAAAAATTTCTCTCGAACTTTAAATGCCTCAAATTGGAATTTAATTTGAACAAATTCACAATTTTTTTATTTTATAACAAAAACACAATCAAAATAAACACAAAATGTCACTTTTTCCCATGAAAAATAATAGTCTTGTACATTAAATTTATGTGAAAACAAACTCTACACAATTTTAACTTGAAACCGATTGTCGTGAAAAATAATTTTTTTTATATGGAGTATAACAGTGTTTTCACGTGAAACTCAAACGACTTACGGTGCTTCACGTGAAAAAACTGTTAACTCCATATAAAAAAATGATTTTTCACGACAATCAGTTTCACGTGAAAATTGTGTAGAGTTTGTTTTCACACAAATTTAATGTACAAGACTATTATTTTTCATGGGAAAAAGTGACATTTTTTGTTTATTTTGATTGTGTTTTTGTTATAAAATTAAAAAATTGTTGATTTAAATGCCTCAAATTGCAATTTAATTTAAACAAATGAACAATTTTTTATTTTTTTTTGTTTTCAGAATTTAAATTATTATTTAAGTCCTTTAAAGTTTGAGTGAAAATTTTCCACGTGAAAAACAACTTACGGTGCTTTAACTAAAAATTGAAAAATCTTGTTTCCGACTGGGGCGGATAATGTTATTTCACTTTTTATAGCAATTATAACGTTGGATAATGCCGAAAATTATTAATTATTGCCTCCGGCCGAAGAAAAAATAACTTTTTGGGAAATTTTGTAAAATTTTTGTATTTTTTTAAATTGTTAAAGAACAGCTGTTCGAGATGTTTAACTTAAACACTTCATTTTTAAGTGTGAACTGATATGTTTAACTTTTACATAAACGTGTTAAACAATCGTACTGTGAACGTAGTATATGAATCATGTTTGCTTTTTTATATTTTTAAAAATAGCTTTGTTTGTGTGGCATAACTATCAATGCTATCTCAAACAATTTTGACAGTAGAAAACTGGAATACTATGAAAAACTGTCAAAATCGTTCTGGATAACACCAATAGGCAGACGCACAAACTCAACTAAGATATATAATTGTTACTAATTTTACGTAATTTTTTGTTTTTTTTAGCCCGGTCCGATTCCCGGCATGCGACCTCCAATGGGTGCTGGGTCAGTACATCAACCTCAGGCCAAGGGTCAAAATAGTATGGGTATTATAATGCCTTTATATACCATAGGTATTGTTGTATTCTTCGGATATACTATTATGAAGGTTTGTATATACATATATTTATTTAATAACACTGCATGACACTCAAAAAATTAATGGAGATCTGACCATCAGTTATATATATTTCGGACTTGCTGATTACAATGGCGTACTTTATTTTTCGAACAATGGTACAGATTTTTCGCTAAATATCCCTAAAGTTTGGCTATTCTATTATTAGTCTATTCAGTTTTTTATATAAAAAATTTTTCAAATTCAATTAATATGAATTTTTTGTGTTAAAATGTAAGCACAGGATCTGTAGCCATATTTACGATATAAATACGATGTGCTAATCTTGATATTTAAACCACTACTTAGCGTTTTATATAGGTTTTTATAGTTTTTTGCTATTTCAGCGACTTAAGTCGCCGAATGTACAATCGACCTCAATAAATGTAATGCCTTAGTAAATCCCCCCATACATTTGCAATATTATGTCCAATATAATAGCACAGTATTTTTCTCGTTTTGCCACACACTATACAATAAATTGCAACATATGTATATATAACAAAAGATCGCCACAATATTTTAGGCAAAATATGATTTTTACATAACCTCAAAATGCTCACAAACATAAACAGCGCACAATTAAAATTGCACATTGTTGCCAATAGATTATGAAATATTTCAAGTTGTCCAATAAAAATCAAAACCGTTTTGATTCACTACATAATATTGCTCAACCTTCAATTTAATACATACACGGTCAATATGCTTGCACCACTTGGAAAGTTGTGTCATCTATATTCATCTATACCGGCCTATACGTTAAAATCGCGACTTTTCAAAAATTGTATATGGCAGAATAGCTTTCGAAGATGTCCCCAAAGTCCAACTTTTGGTATAATATGGGGTCACCTCTAAAAACTGTTGTTGCAAAATTTCAAGCAAAAAAGTTTCCATTTGCAAAAGTTATGGCAATAAATATTTTTTTTACTAAGGTTAGTATCGTACTAAAGACATTTTAAGATACTACACTAATGCCTACACTAAGAGCGCAGTGATTTTTTCCATACATTTTGACATTTAAAAATCGCTGGGCGTAGCTGTAGTGATTTTTTTTTTTGGTGTTTCAGCCGCCGCCGAAGTAATCGGCTGATTTCGGCTATAAATGTTAAGTGGATAGAGTCGGCTATCCACTTAACATTTCATATATCATATTACCACGAAGAAAATATTGACGGCAATATAATTTCGTATTGCGGAAGTTTCCTCCGTCGAGAACAACTATTACCCGAAAGCAATACTTCCAGGCAATACGAAAGCATTACCCCAGGAAGATAAATCGGAGATATAGCTAATTTATCACCTGGAAGATAAAAAGGTGATATCGCCCAATAAACTCCCCGGCAAAAAATAAACGATTTATTTTTTTCATTGTTAAATTTAAGCCTGAAAAAAATATCTGCATACATAATCCACTGACCAACACATTAATTATCTGGATTTCATCGCAACCGATTTTTTACACTCATTAAATCTTGATTTTTTCGAGGAATTTGTTTCCTATGTATCTGTTGGTTGTTTTTGTACAAATTTTGTTTTAATTTTATCCAAAATGACATAAAAATTTCGAACAAATTTTCTTTATCTTCCGGATGATAAAAAGGTAATATTGCCGGAATACTATAATTATAAATTATGACAAAAAATTAAATTTTTGAATAATTTTTTCAAAATATCACCGAATTATCTTCCAAATAATAAAAGGGAGACAATTTCAAAATACTACTTGATTACTTTCATTCAAATGAAAAATAGAAGATATCTTCCAAATGCTTGCAGGGAATGCTATAAGCAATACAAGCCTGAATTTTTCTTTGTTTTACTCTTTTTAATAAATTAAAAACCTTATTTAAAATTTTTTAAAAAATGTCGGCTGCAGTCGACTTTCAGCCGCCGCCGGCTATAATTTTGGTTAGCCGCCGCCGCCGACTATTTCTTACTTATCGGCTTCGTTCTCTGGTAGTGAGATAGAATCTATTTTATTTTAATGGCAGTTTTTATTATTCTCCCATTTTTTCTTTCTCATACTCTCACCAATGTTGTCAACTCTATTGTTATTTTTGCTGGTGTTCACTACATTTTGTAATATCAAAGAGTACAGCCAACAAAGGCAATCAATGGCTCTTCTGACTCTTTTTCTATTTTTTTGCAAAAAAAATTAAATTTTTAAATTTTTAAAATTTTGTTTTCTTTATTCAACTGAGATATTGAACATTATTAGTAGCTCGTTAGTTCATCGTTTAGTATTGTATATATGTTTGAAGTAAACTAAGAGACTTATGAGTGGCATAATGTCTCCTTGTTATATATAACACATGCTCAATTATGTCGCTGCGGCTGTATATCGTTATTTCTGGCTGGTGTCGTTCATGAACGAACTAGTTCATTTGAACAGTTCAGTTCATTGAACGATATGACATCGTTCACAATTATTCGTTCTTTTTTTTAGTCATAGAAAACTTCTATCCCTTTCTTATGAATTTTATTACAGAATTAAATGTTTTTCTTAATAATTTCAAGTTTTTAATAAAATTGTAATTTTCTGACACTATTAGTCTAAGCACAATAAAATAAATATAAACATGTAGTGCGCCAATAAATTGTTGAACGAACGACACCGTTCACGAATCACTGTTCAAACGCAGCTCATGACAAAAAAGAACGATAACAAAAAAGAACGATTTGAACGAACAAGTGCAATGAATTTTATTGAACGATATGACCGGGTCACCAAAAAGAACGATTAAGCCCAACTCTATTTCGGGCGCTTTTTTTCTCAGAGCGGTAATCGCTAGCCTTGCGAAAAAATAACAATTGATTTGATTGTAGTATACATATTTACATTTTCTATGGTACCAAAATATGGTAGCGCCGCTGCTGTGTTTGCACTCATCACAGGGATGATAAATGGGATTTTCAAAATAGTACCAACTTGCTTAAAAAATAGTACATTTGCTACCTCCATAGTACCAAAAAATATTTTTTGTATTCTACACCACTCCTTGGGTGTATTGAGTTGGTGCTTATGATGTCGGTTCGTCTGTCAGTACAAAATGAACGATCGATCCCTATAATCAAACTACAGGGCGCATTTTAAAAGATAATTTGACGAAATTTGGAACATAAGTTTCTACTGCATCGATTACTAACGCTATTGAGAATGGTTAGAATCGGTCCATGTCTTGACTTAGTAATCATGAAGAGGTCCTATCTGATATTGAATGTATTGATATTTAATGGTATAATCCAATCAAAGAAATTTTATTTGATTTCTTTCACCGGACCTATTTAATTTTATTCGTTAGTGAGGTAGTGATTATTCCGGGCAAAGACCAAGGCTTAAATTGGCTTAGTTCCTCCCGGCTCTTTTTTACAGCGTTTTGTGCTCGGAAAAGTCCGAAAATTTACAAATGTTTTATTTCTTTTCATGGTTTAAAAAAAAAAATTAAAAACCCGAAAAAATCAAGATAATCATCTTGACTTTATATCGCTAACTGTCGAGCCGATATTTACAACTCGGAAACTAGAATATTAGACGTAATATATAGCATAAGCCCGGAAATACGATCCCTTCCACTATCGGAAAAATCGATATTTGAACTTGTTAAATGCGTTTCTATAGAATTATTTTGTATGGAATATAATAACTTTGTGCTGACGTGTGATTCCGATTTTTGTTTGAATGAAGTCCCTGATAGTCGTATTCAATTTCATTGAAAGGTTAAAATTATTTTAAAGGGATTTAATCAATTCAGCTTATTTGATTTATTCAACAATTATATTAAGTACCACCTCAATTAACATAACCCTCGATTAACGCAACTTCTTGGTTATCACAACAATTTAAAGTTACGATTATTAAGGATTTTTTTAAATGAAAAATATAAAATTTTCGAAAAATTTTAATTCACCTTATTTTTAATATTTTTGTGTACATATTTTAATAATTTGTTTCATTGAATTACGTATTTTAAACTCCTATAGTTAATTTGTTCATTTTAAATACAATATTTGGTATGAAAATTAAAAAAAAAATAAAACATGAAAATTTGTAAATAGTACTAAATGAATCATAGGAGTACCATCGTACTTTTGAGGTTCTAATAGTACCATAAAAGTACTATAGTACTAACTTTATCATCCCTGACTCATCATAATCGTTGAGTAAACAGTTGACTAGCAAATTGTGTCTGGTAAACGTAACATTTGTATGTGTGTGTTTATTAGGGTTATAATTTTTTTTTTTGCAAATATTAAATTTTTACATATCCTAACCCTTAAGTTTACTAAAAAAATGAGAAACATTCAGGCATGTGATGAATATCGAAAACGATATGGTTTTCAATGGTTAATATTTTACGATTTGTATAATGAAAAATTTCCTAATTTAGAAGTCCTGAGTCAATTAAACCGATATATGATAATTTGAAGACAATTTTATTTTCGCGAAACTAATTATTCTAGAATGAAAAACTGTTCGTTTTCGATTTTCATCACACCCCTGATTATATTACTTTTTCACGGTTTTAAAAAAAAACTTCCCGCAAAAAAAAAAAAACAAAATTCAACATTTCGTCAACTTTTTAAAGTAATTATACTTAAATGATGTGTAAGGATATATTAAGACACGAGCTTTTAATTATGGAGTTATTTCGCGATATGCACATGAAAATGTACAGAACGACGAACATATTACGTAAAAATCTTAAAGCATTTTTTGTGCTTATTTTGGTCCACTGCTACAACTTTAATTATAAAAAATTTTAAAAATATATAGCAAAATTTTTTTAGAAATTGCTCCATGGGAGAGGTTTATGTTCCAAAATGACTCGAAAAACAATTTTTATAATTGATATACTCTTGCCCATTAAGCACTATAAGTTGCTTTTCACGTGAAAAAATTTTACTTGAACTTTAAAGGCCTGAAATTGCAATTTAAGTTATAAACAATGAACAATTTTTTGATTTTATAACAAAGCCACAATCAGAATAAATATTACAAAATGTTACTTTTTTACCAGAAAAATAATAGTCTTGTATATAACATTGCGTTGTCGAATAAATCTTTCGTCTAAACACTTTACGTGAAAAACATCGTGAAAAATAATTTTTTTTTATATGGAGTACATGTAACAGTTTTTCCACGTGAAATCGAAAGACTAAAGGCACCATTCAGGTCTGGTACTATCACTAGTTGAAAGTAAACAGCTGTCACTAGTTGAAAGTAAACAGCGATACTTTACGATACTACTCAACTACTTACGCCCAAATTAGTTTGGTAGTAAAGTGAGGTGAAATGAGGTATCGTAAAGTAGAAATCTATTTTCAATAGATTTTCTTTCGTCAAATATACTTCCAAACTAAGTAGTATATACTATCACTAGTTGAAAGTAAACAGCTGACACGATACTTCACGATACTACCAGACTAATGGAGCCTTTACTTTGTTTTACTTGGTGATAGGTGAAAATTTTGCAAAAAAGTTATAACCCTATTGTTTATGTACTTACATTGTGCTATAATATATAGAAATTCCAACCCTGTGTATTAACGTAGTATTATATGTATTTTTTAGTATAGTATTTAGTAGTGGAAAATTTATTTTCTTGTGTATTTTTGAATTCCCGTTGAGTTAATGTTTAATGTCTATACTTAACATTTAGTTTTAGTCTGGTTTATTCACTCTGGCTTCTCTTCAGTTGTCGAATAAATCTTTCGCCTTTTACTAAAGATTTCCGTGGAGAGGAGCACTCTAATGAGTCTAAACTAAATTTTTTCATAGGCCTTCCAAAAGGAGGGGCCATAAATAATCAATTTCAATATTATTTAAACCACGAAATAAAGCCCAAATTAGTTTGGAAGTATCGTAAAAAAAGTAACGTATCATTCACATAATGAATAAAAAGAGTATAAAAAATAAAAATATTGTATTTTTTATTTTTTTCTTGTGCATAGAATTAAATGTCAAATAATAAAATAGAAAATTTCTATTTTCAACAGAACTTTTTTACGATTTTACTTGACAACAGTTTTCAATGGATAGAAAAAAGATAGAAATATATTTCTATATTATTTTAACACATTGAATTGATTACAGATCAGTGATGGTATTTGAGAATTTTCGTTTGGTGCCTAAATGAAGCCAAAAAAGTGCCAAAAAACAGTGTTGCCAGAACTCTTAGATGGAAATATGCTAGATTCCTAAAAAATTTCTGCTAAAATCTGCTAAATCCTAAAATAGAAAATATATGCTTAGAATATGCTAAATTAAAAAATCGCAATTTTTTTATTATATTCATTATGCTAAAGATCTGCTAAATTTAATACAAAAAATATTGTGAAAATCTGCTAAATAATTTTTTTATTATTATATAATAAAGTCTTATTAATGGAAAAATACTTTTTTAAACAATGTTTATAAAAAATTATATTTTCATACTTTTTTAAACTATCTTAGAATAAATATAAAAGTTTACCCCTTAGTTCATAAATGCTTTCAAAAGTTATAGGAGGTTTATCGAACAAATTTTATGTGAAGTATTTGTTTTGTAAACCTCCCAGAACTTTGCAGAGTGTTTATGAATTGAGAGGTAAACTTTTACATTTATTCTAAGATACTTTAAAAAAGTATGAAAAGATAATTTTTTGTAAATACTGTTTAATCTTTCTTTGAGACTAAAAAAATAAACTTTCTCATTTAATTTTTTCACAATAGACATAACTGATTTTAAATTTTTTTATGGTTTTTGTAGCATTTTCAAATTATAGTAGTATATCAATACTACTAAAAAAGTTTAAACTCAAAAAAGAATTGAATATTTATGCATGAAATAAAAAAGTTATGAAAACTTTGTTATTGTTATAAATATTGTTACAGAAAAAATTATTTTGTTAAAAAATATGCTAAAAATATGCTTTTATTAAATAAAACAAAATATGCTAAAAAGCAGTTAGCATATTTTTACAAAAAAAAATATGCAATTGCCCAACTCAATCTGCTAAATCTAGCAGAAAATATGCTAAAATGGCAACACTGCCAAAAAAGCTTTAAAAGTGCCAAAAAAAAAAATGAAGCAACATTTAATGTTTCAAAAAATATGTTCAGCTTTTATTTCAAATATTTATACATTTACACCCATATTCTAAACTTTATAACAATAACAAAATTGTCACAAAACTGGGTTGAATGGAAATTATTATAATTTTGGTATTCTAAGAAAAATTGTCACAGCAAAACCTTGACAAAATTGTCATGTAATAAAAAGCACATAACAAACAAATATTGTCATTTTTCAACAATTTAAAATATAAAAGTTTTATTTTCTTTTGAAGAATTTTATAATTTTTCTTCACAGAAATAAAATATGAAATACCTCATTCATATTTTGAAATATTATTTTAAGATGCGTCAAACCTTTTACCGATTCTAAAATTCCTGCAAATTCCTCCAAAAGATTACGTATTAACATGGGATTTTTGGGGCTAAAGTTGTTAGGAATAAGCTCAGGGTGCTTGATGCTAAAATTTAAAAGATACTCCAAGTGCTTAGAAATAGTTTTCTCGTGTTCTGCGGTTCCTGGACATTTTTTAAGTTTTCATTTCATTTAAGATTTCATAAAATTATCGAAAAAATCGTAATTTTTGACAAATTACAATTTTTTGATAATTTTATTTTTGGCAGAAAAAGCTTTTACCATTGTATGGTGAAATTTTTAAAACTTTTGCTTGTCATAAAAAAACAAGAATACCATAACAAATTTTTGAAAAAATCCAGTAACGGACAATACAATAGAATCAGTTAAATTTTTGTAATTTGATCCCCATTGCTTTCATTTTTAAAAATCAAAATAATGACTAAATTGTCCCCGAAGAACTGGAAAGTGGTCCAGAAAATTGTATAAAATTTTAGTGTAGTATTTGGTTTTTATTTTTCTACCCGTTCTTTTAATGAAAAACCAGCGATATCGACCTTTTATCAAATTATATAGAAATTTTCTTAAAAAGTGCCAAAATTCTATGGAGAGTGCCAAGGTGCCATTGAACATTCAGTAGTGCCACAAATGGCACTTTTGTGCCACTTTTACCAACAGTGTTACAGATACGTTTTTTTACTTTACGATTAGACTAATGAACAAGGTTGCCAACTCTAGGACATAAAAAATAGCTAGATTACAAAATAAAAATCGCTAGAAATCGCTAAATTTTAAAAAAATGCAAAAAAGTTTGTTATTTATTTAAAAATGTAATAGTTTAAGGTAGTCTGTTTCTTAAAAATTACCCAATTTTCATTTCCTTTAAAAAAAAAGTCTTTGGTCAAATAACAATGGAAAAAATTACGGAAGAAGTTGTCGTTTAAGGTTAAACATTTTTTGGAATATATATTTGAATAATCTATAGACTTCCAATTGAAAATTCATTCATGTTTCCTTTTTCATCTCTTCAATTTTGTCGTATATACACACAAAAAAAATCTTTTCCAAGTAATTAGGAGCAATCTCTGCTTAGTTTTTTCTATCTCATGTTTTGAATGATTTATGCGAAAATATTTCATTAGATGAAGTACTCGTAAATAATTGGCACCGATTTTTTTTGTGTATTTGATTTTAATTTGAAATAAACAATTCTATCAAACATTAATCATATGAAAAAAATAGAACTGCATTGCACTGAGCTCATAAACTTAATAAAAGATTTAAAAAAATTTGAAAGACACTGATGAAAACTAACTAGGAAGAAAAAGATATGCCGCCTAGATGCAGAGCTTTGAAGAATTAATTCCTTAATTCAATTTTTCAATTCTGAATAAAAAATTCGATGAATTAATTCACAAAGCACCATATATTGAATAGAATTAATTCATATTTGCTTTCGTTCGATTTATTTTGTTACGAATTAATTCAATTGCAATAGTTCTTTTTATTAAATCAAATGAATTAATTCACTGGTGAACACGTTAAATTTTATAAATCGAACGGAAAAAAAGTGAATTAATTCCTTACTGAATTAATTCACTACTGAATTCGTTCAATTTCATTTTCGTTCAGTGAATTAAAAAAAATAAAATTAAGTTCAGTGAATTAAAAAACAAATAATAAGTTCACTGAATTGAAAAAAAAAAATAAAATAAGTTCACTGAATTGAAAAAAAAAAAAATAAGTTCACTGAATTCAAAGCCTGTTTTCTGCCGTTCAGTAGAAGAAAACAATAATGTACAAATAAAATTTTTAAATAAGCAATTTTATAGCGTGTGCTAGTAAAAATAAACAAATTAGAAACCGGATGCTGTTTATTTTTTTTTTAATTCACTGAACGTAATTTTATTTTTTTAATTCACTGAACGTAATTTTATTTTTTTAATTCACTGAACGTAATTTTATTTTTTTAATTCACTGAACGAAAATGAAATTGAACGAATTCAGTAGTGAATTAATTCAGTAAGTAATTATTTCACTTTTTTTCCGTTCACCGGTGAATTAATTCATTTGATTTAATAAAAAGAACTATTGCAATTGAATTAATTCTTTGAATTTGTTATTTGATGAACGCGTTCAGTTGAACGAATTCAGTGAATTACTTAAGAAAAGGAATTAATTCAATTCTAGAGAAAATTGAATTCGATTGGTAGTGAATTCATTCCAAAAGGAATTGATTCTTCAAAGCTCCGCTTAGATGCAACCTAAATAGTTTTTTATGACTTGTTGAAAAAAATCTGCAAAATGGCTTAGTGGGCTGTAAAAAACTCCAAGTTAAAAAAATGGCTAAAAATAGCTAGGAAGAAAATTTAATGGCTAAATCTTCCGGCTAGATGTAATCTAGCGATTTTTTTATAGCTAGATGAAAAAAAAATCGCTAGATCTATCCGGAAAATAGCTAAAATGGCAACCTTGCTAATGAAGCCTTAAGTTAAAAGTATTGTTGTGTTGTGGGGTTTATTTTATTACATATGTTGTTTTTGTGTGTATTTTTGTTAAGTGGGGATTTAAAATAAAATACGGTTTGTTTTAGCAGTATTGCCGTTTTTTAGCATACATATTTTCTGCTAGATTAGCAGGTTGAAGCATTAAACACATAGACGACTGCAGCTACAGCCCAGTGATGGTATTTGAGAATTTTCGTTTGGTGCCTCAATGATGCCAAAAAGTGCCAAAAATGCTTTAAAAGTAAGTGCCAAAAAAAAAAAAAAAAAATTAAGCCACATTTAATGTTTAAAAAAAAAAAAAATATGTTCAGCTTTTATTTCAAATATTTATATATTTAGTTACTTTAACCCTTAAATGCATGGTGTAGCCATTTGGCAACATTCCAGTTTCTTAAAAAACGCCACTTGATGCATAAAACTCAATTTTTGGAAATTGGGGCCCTTTCTGCACAAAGTGCTCTTATAAACTATAACTCAGATTTTTTAAACAGTTATAGGAAAAATCTTGGTTTTGCTTCGTATGTTTGTGAAAAATCTAAAACTCGCGTTTTTTTTTTACAAAAAGTGCAATATTCAAAAATGTTTGTTTAAATATTTAAAGTGGTATTCTCGCAATAAAATTAATTTTGGCAACAATAATTAATATTTCATATATTTTTTTTGTTTCTTTTTTTTCATACACGTTAAAATAATCACAATTTAGCTATTTGGCAATTTTTTTTGGTATTTTTCTTTAAATGTACACGCCTTTAGAAATCATATATAAAAAAATGGTTAAAATTGCATTTAAGGGTTAAATAAAAAGACAAAAAAAAAAAGGTGGGCAACTTATCTAAAAAGTAACCCGAGTTTAACATTACCTACCACAAATATTTTCATATAAACATGCCATTCTTAACTATACCCAGTAAAATTTTTTACAATCGGTAGCCAACCACACCCATTCTACAACTGGTTCCACTGCAACCGATTCCATGGAACTGGTTCCGGAACCAGTTCCTGGGATCCTATATGGAAGGTGTGGGTGACGCAGAATCAGTTCCAGAACTAGTTCCAGAACTGATTCTAGAGCAACCGGTTCCACAATTTCAAACAAAAAGAATCGGTGTTAGAATCGACAGTAGAAGGGGTTGTGAATGAAAAGTAGCTATTGTACAACCGATTCTTTGGAACAGAAAATTTTCCTGGGTAGTAAAGCACTAAACTTACGTTATTTTAAGATAAGTTAGCAGGTCCAAGACTTTCAAAAAATTTTACAATTAAATTTGACAATACAATAGAATCAATTAAAGTTTTTCTAATTTTATCCCCGTTGCTTTTATTTTTAAATATCAAAATAATTATTAAATTGTCCCTGGAACTGGAAGGTGGTCCAAAAAATTGTAGATATTTTTAGTGTAGCATTTGTTTTTTAATTTTGCTACCCCTTCTTAATAGGCGTGGCTTTTAATGAAAAACCAGCGATATCGACCTTTTATCAAATTATATAGAAATTTTCGTAAAAAGTGCCAAAATTCTATGGAGAGTGCCAAGGTGCCATTGAACATTCAATAGTGCCACAAATGGCACTTTTGTGCCACTTTTACCAACAGTGCTACAGCCTGTCAAAAATAAAATACACACGTTTATATGAAAACGATTATTTTGACACCAACACAGCTACACGGCTACACGACTACTTTTGCCGCTGTAGTCAACTTAGGATAATACATTAAACACATAGACGACTGCAGCTACACGACTACAAATGCTGCTGGCTGCAATTGTAGTCGTGTAGTCAGCTACTTAATTTTTTTGAAAACGACAGCAACATGTAAACAGATAATCCTAAATATTTGACATTTTGATAAATATTAATCTTTTTTGGTTTGTACTTCTAAAATAATGGCTGAGGAATATTTTGTTAATTTTGTAAGATCCATTTTTTTTTACAAAACATCACAATAAAGTTATTTCCAATTACACAGTACAACAGCCAATCTGGGGGGTGAGAAATTCCAAGTCAGGGTGATGGTACTAGGTCAGTATAGTAAAACCCTCAAAGGGTTTGGCGTTCGTATGTGTCATTTTTTTTTATGACCTTTTAAATTTTTTCCTTATCTTGATGTTTTTTCGCTTAGTTGTAACTCGAGAACCACTTGTCCGATTTTGATGAAACAAATTTAGAAAAATTTAGAATTACAATTTCTTTAATCCGTTCATATTACATTTTTCTTTATAACCAACAGTTTTGCCGGTAAAAATAAATTTGTGGAGAAAAAAAATATTTTTTTGCCTAAAAATTAAAATTTTTTATGAATTTAAAAATGACACATACGAACGCCAAACCCTTTGAGGGTTTTACTATACTGACCTAGTACCATCACCCTGACTTGGAATTTCTCACCCCCCAGGCAATAATCCCAAAAATGTTCCATAGTGTTATAAATTAATGAAACCTTCAAACAATTGTAAAATATAAACAGCTGTTTCTTCAGTGTTCCCAAAACGGTGATTTTCTAGTCAGAACTAGCGATTTTATTTCGCCTCTAGCGGGAAAAATTGTCCTGTTTTACATATGTTGTTATATTGTCAACACTATTTTTGTTTTGTAGCCAACAAAAATAGAAATTATCCTAAGTTGACTACAGCGGCAAAAGTAGTCGTGTAGCCGTGTAGCTGTGTTGGTGTCAAAATAATCGTTTTCATATAAACGTGTGTATTTTATTTTTGACAGGCTGTAGTCGTGTAGCTGCAGTCGTCTATGTGTTTAATGCTTAATTTCTATTTTTGTTGGCTACAAAACAAAAATAGTGTTGACAATATAACAAAATATGTAAAACAGGACAATTTTTCCCGCTAGATGCGAAATAAAATCGCTAGTTCTGACAAGAAAATCACCGTTATGGGAACACTGAAGAAATAGCTGTTTATATTTTACAATTGTTTGAAGGTTTCATTAATTTATATTTGGAAATAACTTTATTGTGATGTTTTGTAAAAAAAAATGAATCTTACAAAATTAACAAAATATTCCTCAGCCATTATTTTAGAAGCACAAACCAAAAAAGATTAATATTTATCAAAATGTCAAATATTTAGGATTATCTGTTTACATGTTGCTGTCGTTTTCAAAAAAATTAAGTAGCTGACTACACGACTACAATTGCAGCCAGCAGCATTTGTAGTCGTGTAGTTGCAGTCGTCTATGTGTTTAATGCATGAGTCGAAAATTGCGTAAACTAAAAATATATTATGCTATTTTAAATGCTTTTTATCAGTGTTGCCAACTTCTGAAGGCAGGAAAGCACGTGAGCATTATGAAAACGGGTAAAAAGCGTAAAAATTTACCAAAAATGGGGTAAAAAAGCACGATATTAAACTTTTGAAAAATTTAAATCAAGAATTTAAAAACACATTTTAACTTTGAAAAATCGTGTTAAAAAGGTTAAAAAAATTACCTAAAAAGGGGTAAAAAAGCACCAAACTAATATTTCAATATTTTGAAGTTTAAATTTAACGAAGTTGCTATTTAAAATTGTACTACAAACATTGTGCAAAAATGTATTTCTTGTATAGTTCGCATTATTTTTTAAATTTTGATAGAAAATTCAAGAAAAATGTAAAAAAACGAGAACAAATACCAAAAATATAAACTGTAAAGAAGCACTAAAACACTGCCAGAAATCTGAAAAAGCACCGTAAATACCCGCTTATTTTAAACGGGTATTTGTAAAAAATCACCGGGTACGAGAATGAAAAAAGCACCAAAAAATACCCGAAAAGCACTTAAATGGCAACACTGCTTTTTATGAAGCTATTTCGTTTGACAAAAAGCAGATTTTTAGTATATTTTCTGTTCACGCAGGATCCACTGTTGGTAAAAGTGGCACAAAAGTGCCATTTGTGGCACTATTGAAGTTGACTGCTCCAAGTTTATAGCAGAATTTGTGCCCAAGAAAGATGGTTATTAGAGATGAGCGATATTTTCATACCGGTGATTTAATCAGCTATTGATAAATCACTGGTAACGGCAGTGATCAAATATTTCAAGTTGCAGTTACTCGGAATGTCGTTCTTTTAATATTTTTGTACTATTCTTTCCTGCAAACTTCATTGTGCACAGTAATACATGTTTTTTTTTCAATAACCACTGTTGCCAACTTTTTTCCTAAAAATATCGCTAAATCAAACTAGAAAATAGCTAAATTATAAAAAATTTAGGGATAAATCGCTAAATTTCACGAACTTTTCAGGTTCTGTTGAAAAATTTCCCAAAAATAGCTATATTTTTCGAACTTTTTAAAACGTTCTAAAATATGTGTCGATACATCGCTAAATTTTTCCAACTTTTAAGTATTCCATAAAAATTTAGTGATAAATTGCTAAATAATAATAATTCAAAAATTCTGTCAAGGAAATTAATGTAAAAAAAGCTAAGAAAACACCAAGACTGTCTTTAAACAAAATCGCTGGTTTTCCCGCTAATAGCTAAATCATATTCTATCCCGCTAAACGAGTTGAAATATCGCTAGATTTGACGAGAAAATAGCTAAATTGGCAACAGTGTCAATAACAGTGACTTGCTTTCACACCACGTTGGTAAAAGTGGCACAAAAGTGCCATTTGTGGCACTAGCCGTGTTTTCGACTTAACTATATCCGTTAACTCATAAAAAAATTTAAAGTGCGTAAAAACGCGTTTAAGACGAAAACTAACATATGACTTTTCGTATGCACGTTAACTTTCAACACGGATAATTATCAACGTTGAAAACTCAACGTTTATACAATTTCACATCTAACGTAACTTATTCGCGTTACTTCATAAAAACTTTTGCTGAGGTACGTTCGATTATAACGAAACAATTATGAACAAAACGTTTTTAAAATTTTTTTGTACTACAATCGGTTTAACGTAGATTTGCTTTAAATACTTAACGTTGATAGGCACGAGACAAAATACAGCTACTATTGAAAGTTCAATGGCACCATGGCACTCTTCATAGAATTTTGGCACTTTTTAAGAAAATTTCTATATAATTTGATAAAACGTCAATATCGCTGGTAGCAAAATTAAAAAACAAACGCTACACTAAAAATTTCTACAATTTTCTGGACCAGCTTCCAGTTATTTGGGGACAATTTAATCATTATTTTGATCTTTAAAAATAAAAGCAATGAGGATAAAATTAGAAAAAACTTTAATTGATTTTATTGTATTGTCCGTCACTGGAATTTTTCATGTTATGTCATGTTCAATGTTATGGTATTCTAGTTTTTTTATGACAAGCAAAAGTTTTAAAAATTTCACCATACAATGGTGAAAGCTTTTTCTGCCAAAAATAAAATAAAATTATCAAAAAATTGTAATTTGTGAAAAATTTATAATATAAATTTTATGAAATCCTAAATGAAATGAAAACTTCAAAAAATGTCCAGGAACCGCAGAACACGAGAGTTTCCTTTAAATTTTAGCATCAAGCACCCTGAGCTTATTCTCAACAACTTTAGCCACAAAAATCCCATGTTAATACGTAATATTTTTGAGGAATTTGCAGGAATTTTAGAATCGGTAAAAGGTTTGATGCATCTTAAACTTATATCTCAAAATATGAATAAGGTAGGTATTTCATATTTTATTTCTGTGAAAAAAAATTATAAAAGTCTTCAAAAGAAAATAAAATTTTTATATTTTAAATTGTTGACAAATGAAAATATTTGTTTGTTATGTACTTTTTATTACATGACAATTTTGTCAAGGTTTTGCTGTGACAATTTTTCTGAGAATACCAAAATTATAATAATTTCCATTCACACCAGTTTTGTGACAATTTTGTTATTGTTATAAAGTTTAGAATAAGGGTGTAAATGTATAAATATTTGAAATAAAAGCTGAACATATTTTTTGAAACATTTGCATGTTGCTTAATTTTTTTTGGCACTTTTAAAGCTTTTTTGGCATCATTTAGGCACCAAACGAAAATTCTCAAATACCATCACTGTTTCACACTCTTCCGAATAAAATTTATCCTTCTATCATGTCTTTGTTACCGGTCGCAACTATTCGTCTTTTAAGACCCAGTTTTTAGGAAGTGGATTATCTTTAAACTTAGTTTAACGCAGTTTTTAACTGGAATACTGCTTTTAAAATGTGGTTTATTTTGTTTTATTTCAATAAAGAAATAAATTATACTCAAGAAAAAGTTTTTCCGGCAAATTTTTGTTAATAAACTTTGAAATGGCTGACAAAATTCCTTTTCGGTTTAACTAAACCAAGTTTGACTGACATCTTAAAAACTCGCCATAAATATTATTCCGTTTATTTATCAGAAAATCGAAGTATTTTCCATAGAAAAACCGTGATTACGATCACAGTTTAAAAGTACAACGATTTGAAAATCACATTCACTGAGAACAATGTTACTGAAAAATCGTCGGATCGCCCATCTCTATTACAAAACCCGTGATCACGGTCACTGTTTAAAAGAACGGTGATTTGAAAATCACGATCACTGATAGCAGCGTTATTCAAAAATCACAGGATCGCTCATCTCTAATGGTTATTGCCCAAGATCAATACTGCTATCAAGTTAATTCTTTTACAAAACCTGAAACTAAAAATATATACATAACTTATTAAACAATAACTTCAACAATGGCGTTCTTGAAAATATTGAATAAAGTAAAAAATCTATTTATGACACTATAATTCTATTACTTTACATTATTAAAATTACAAATACTTCCATTTATTTACAAAAAAAAAAAAAAAAATTGAATATTCACAAAAGTTTAATTAAAAGTGTATTTTTTCGACCATGAATTTAATGTTCATTTATTTTTCGCCATGAGTCTGCAAGAATGAATGACATGTGAATAATCGTCAAATTATTTTTTGACAAATATCAGTATGAACATAAGTACATTTAAATTTATTTTAGAAATGTTTTTTCAAAATCTAATATTTTTAAATCAAATATGAAAAATATTTGATTTAATTATGGTTGTTTTTCTCTGTGTACACGAAAAATTTCTACAATTTTCTGAACCACCTTCCAGTTCTTCGGGGACAATTTTGATCCCTAAAAATAAAAGCAACGGGGATAAAATTAAAAAAAACTTTAATTGATTCTATTGTACCTATTATCCGTTAATTAGTAAAACGCCTTGTATATCAAGTGTACTAGTTTCATCAATTTTTTTTTTGCTGAAATTCCGTTTTCAGCAAAAATTTTAGTTATATTTTTTTAGCACTAAGATAATTTTGAACTAATGTTTTACTAATTTATTTTGCTACAAAAATTGTGCTGATAACAGCATTCATTTTTTTGAGTGTAGTGACAAAAAATATATTATTTCTTCAACTCAAAAATAGATTTAAAAAAATAACTTCCGTCAGCTTTAAAATGTAAATTAATTAGTCCAAATTTTAATTAAAGTTAAATTTTTGCTAAATGAACTTCTTCAACATAAGAACTTAACTAATCACGATTGCAAGTTATAGCATTGGAACTTAATGCATCGTTTAATGAAAACGTTGATTTTAAGCTAACGATGGTTGACTTGCAAAATTCAAATGACGACATGGTATTCGCCTTCTAAATATATCTCGGGAAAAACTGTCCTCCAATGGTTCCTATCAGTGTTATCTAGAACGATTTTGACCGTTTGTTAACTTATTTCAGCTTTCCACTGTCAAAATTGTTCGAGATAGCATTAGGTGTGTTTCTTTACTTTTTGGGTAAAGTTCGGTAAAATGAGAGTAAGCACAAAATCCTCTCACAAAATGACAAAATTATCCAAAAGTACGGGAACACAAAAAACCACTTTTCTAGCCCAAAATCTTATTTCAAAGTAGAGTTGTAAAAGTATTGAGTATTCCGGTACTGAGTACTCAATACTGACTGGTTTTTTGAGTACTCAATACTAAAACGGTACTACTCAATACTTTTAAAGATGCAATTTTCCGTAGAAATGTCTATTTTTCGTATAAAAATACAACTCTAAAAATAGTACTCTAAAAATACAGCTCTGAAAATACAACTCTATTTATGAAGCAAAGAAATTTGTAACGAATTTTTGGGAAAAATTATTTAATTAATTTATTTAAAATGTTTTAAATTAATTAAAATGTAAATAACAATAGTTATTTAACACGTGTATGTGAATTGTGATAATTTTTCCTAATAAATACGAATTCATAACATTTTTATTTTTAAATTAAAAAAACCGTTAAAAGTATTGAGTAGTATCGAGTACTCAATTGAAAAGTATTGAGTAGTATTGAGCACTCAAAAAATACCGAAATTTCACAACTCTATTTCAAAGAATAATGTGAAACAGTGATGGGACTTGAAAAATTTTGTTTTGTGCCAAGTGTGTGACTAAAATGTGCCAAATGGGCCTTAATTGTGCCAAAACTAAATTTTCACTCTGTACCCGTGTTTTCAACTTTAATTTCATTTCGTGTAATTCAACTTTAATTTCATTTCGTAATCGCATTCCTATGGAATTAATTCTATTTTGAATGAATTCTAACCTAATGAATTAAAATTTTCTTGAATTCATTCAATTAAAATGATAAGTGAAATTCATTCGATTCTTATTAAAGATTTGGAAATGCAGCCAATGAATGAATTCTTTAGGAATGGTTACTCGTAATGGCGTACATAGAAACATTTTCTAAAACTGAATTAAATTTTTCATGAATTAAACTTAAATTAATTATTTCGAAACTCTGAGCTAAATTTAAATCATTTGAATTTTTAAAATTCTATGGGTTATTTGGTAATATCTTCGATGACATTTTTTAGTTTTGCTTTGTTTGAAAATGTATTTTAATACAAATGAATGCTCAGAAACTAAAAATTAAAGAATTTTTAAAGAATCGTTAATTTTTAAATCCATTTTCTATTAAATTTTGTAGATAACTAAAATGTGCCAAAATAGTATCGGTTGTGCCATTGTACCAATCAATCTTAGATTGTGCCACAAATCCCATTACTAATGTGAAAATGCGTATAATTTCAGTTTGCATATTGCTACAAATACCCATATTTATTCTCATTTGAAAGTTGTTTTTGATTTTATTCAATTAATTCTTATAAAAAACAAGTTTCTTTTGCTTATTTCTTTATTTAATTAAAATTCTAAATCTTGTTTTTTGTTTATATTTACACAGCTGTTTTACCAAAGTTTACCCGAAGAAAAAGTCTGGGTAAATTTTTGTTCTCGGGCTATATTTACGATTTTTTCTTCTTTTATTATTTTATAGAAAATTTTGCCACAAGTCCCATTATAACCCATTCGAATTTCGGATCTAAACATTAGTTGGCTTTTAACCAGACTGGTGTAGGGTATTGTATAGTCGGCATGCTCGACTTTAACCTTTTTACTCGGTTTTGGCTCTTGTAGTTTTTAACTTGTCAAAACGCATATAAAAAAACAAGCAAAAACTAGTTTTGTAGAAAAACTAGGTGGTTTTTGGTCAAGTATAAATGTAGTATAACACCACTTTTTAAAATGATAAAACGCGTATACAGGCTGGCCAGACTTGGGGTTTGTCCAGTGTTTAATTTGGGACAGGGGATTTTTAAGTTGTTCAGTTTCACAGTTTAAATAACGAGTTCGAATTAAAATTTTCACGCTAATAACTACACTCAAAAAAATAAGTTAGTAGAAAAATTAGTAAAACGTCTTGTATATCAAGTGTACTAGTTTTCAGCAATTTTTTTGCTGAAATTTCTTTTTCAGCAAAAATTTTAGTTATATTTTTTTAGCACTAAACTGATTTTGAACTAATGTTTTACTAATTTATTTTGCTACAAAAATTGTGCTGATAACCGCATGCATATCGTGGATTACAACCAGATAGACAAGATGTAGATGTCGCAGCTTGTCTGGAAACGGAAATGACAAAAAAAAAAGAAAAACAACTCTACACATATTCTATATTAAAAATTTTCAGCAAATAAATTAACTAAAGTAAAATTTCGCTACAAGTTTTTTGAGTTTTTTTCAGTCTACTAATATTCAGCAAAAAGTTTAGTGATTTTAGCAAGGATTTTTTCATTTGCAGTCGACTAAGTGTTAGCAAAACTTTTGCTGAAGATTACTATTTTTTTTTGGTAAAAATCAGCTCGCTGATTTTCTCCTGACTAAAAATTTGCTGACACAGCAACATTTTTTGCTGACTTTACTGACTTTTTTTTTGAGTGTATTTACTATGCTTAAGGTCACAAATTAATATAATTTATTGAAATTTTATTTTATTTCGTTTTCTTCGAATCTAGATAGCTTTCAAGAAGCAAGTACCAAATGCCCCATATGGAGCAGCACCTACTGATCCCAACTTCCGTAAAGAAGTTTTTGGACAAGAAAATGGTAGACATGTTGAGGACTTAACTGGCTCTAAATTGGGTAAGTTCAGTTTTGAAATTAGATTCTCATAAAGAATTTTAAGTAGTTTATAAGTATTGTTTTTAAGTATAGTAGTATATAGTTAATTTTTAAAAATCCCTTATACCTATTCGTTTAATTATAAAAAATGCTTTCGAACATAAAACTCCCCAAAACTAAAAAAAAAATTGGTGTATTTTGTGAAATCCTGTCTCAGGATGGCGGGAACATCAAACAAGTAAGATGATGAATTCTACTTCGTATCTTAAAGACAATTTCTATTTTAAACAGTTTATTTTCAATCTGTTTTTATTAACTTTGGCCAATCATTTTTAAAAAATATGTCCTCTAAAAAAGGTTTTTTTAAAAAAAAATATTTTTTTTTATCAAGCTGCTTTAAATGTTTTTTTTTATAATTAGTATTATGTAAATAAATGTCCTTATAATCCTTGTAGCATTTTAGATGTTTTTTCTACAATTTGTTTAATAAGAAACTCATTAGTTACCCATTATATTTTTGGTGCTTTTATTTTTAATTGTTGTAACGTAAATAATTTTAAGACCAAAAAATGATTTCCCTTATTTTAACTACAAAAAAAAAAAACTACCAACTAAATAAAAAATTTCTAGGAACTAATCTACAAAAACATTCTGCAGATAGCACCATCTCGCAGTCGCAACACCACCAGCAACGTAGTATTGGCAGTGATTTATATAATGCCAGCCTATCGGCCCAAACAGCTGCTTCCAATTTATCCTCCTCGCTTAAACAACATAATTTGCAGCAACAACATCAGAAACAGCAACAACAATTGACCTCCAAGTTATTGAACAAGGATTCAGATCAGTTAATGGAAATTGAAAAATTGCGTAAAAAATTGGAGGATACTGAAAAAGCTATGGCCAAATTGATTGCTGAAATGAATTCAGATCAATATGAAGCGAAGGTTAGAGATTTTGGCAAAAAGGTTTTTCTTTATTTTAAGTTTTTTTATTATTATTTATTTTTTTATAATTTTGTAAATACTTCATCATGTTTTCAAACACACCATAACCACACATCATTTGTTTTAGATTGGAATACGTGTAGAAAAAATACCTCACCATTTTTTCTAAAAACTTCTCGTGCACTCCAAAAAGTTTGTCATTTAATAAATGGCAGTTGCTTATGTAGTAACCAGTAATTGTGGTTCTTAATTATAATTACAGTTGTTTTCTATAAAAAGTGCAAAACAATTATTATTTTAGTTATTTAAAGAAAAAACTAATAAAAAGTACTGTATATTGTAACAGTTGTTCAAAACAGTTATTTTTAATATTATAATAAACAACTACCAAAGCAGTGTCTTTGAGGTTAACATATATTTTTGATAGTTCATATCTTAATTTTTAAGATATGAACTTAAAAATCATAAAGTTTATTTTCTTCTCACATGTAAAAAAGACACTAAAATAAACAAAATTTTGATATAATATATCAAAATTTTTAACTAAATTTGAAAATATCTTTTTTCTAAATTTATCGCCAAAAACAATAAAATTAACTGACAAATACTAATCAAATGATATTTGAGGTTGTACAATTTACAACAAGACCAACGCTTGACAAATTTAAGGGTCGCCAGGAGTTGACCTTCTGTTCAGTATTTCAAACCCAAATAAGATTTAGTTAGCGCCATGAGTAAAATTTTCACCACTCTGAAAAAGCAATGAAGAAAAGCTTATTAAGGTTAAATTTTTAGAAAATGTTTTATTAGAGCTAACTATGTGTGCTTTATTCAAAATTCAACACTTATATGCCTTTCTTAATTGTTTCTTCATAGTGGTGAATAGCGAAATCTCGGGATTTCAACCAACCTAAGTGTTAGATTTTACCTAAGTATGCAAGTTGTGAGTGAAAATTTCTACTATCAAAAATAAAATTTTATAGTAGCGACTGCTGAATAAAATATTTTGTCTATTTCTCACTACAGAAGTTATCAATTGTATTTCAGATTTATCAATTGTATTTAAAAAATGATTAATTGATATTCAGTTTTTTCGATTATTTTATAGAAATTATCAATGGATTTTCATATTTATTAATTGTATTTCAGAATATATTATTTGTATTTTAGAAACCATCAATTGTATTTCAGAAATTACTAATTTTATTTCAGAAATTATAGAAATGTATTACCAATTGCAGTTCAGAAATAATCAAATGTATTTCAGAATTTATTGATTGCATTTCTGAGTTAATATTGAATAATTTCTGAAATACATTTGCGAATTTCTGAAATACAATTAATAGTTTCTGAAATACAATTGACAGTTTCTGAAATACAATTGATAATTTCTGAAATACAATTGGTAATTTCTGAAATACAAATAATAATTTTTCTAACACAATTGATAATTTAGGAAATACAATTGCTAAATATAAAAATGAATTGATAAGTTTTGAGGTACAATTGATAAAACTGAAGTTCTATTCAATATTTCTGAAATACAATTGATAAATCTAAAAAAAAAACAATTATCAATAAAATAATAATTTCTGAAATACAATGAAAATGGTGTAGACGCCTAGAGGTGAATACTATAATATTCCCCTCAAATATTTTTTTCACTTCAAAAATTTTTCACCACAATTTTTTTCACCTCAAATATTTTTTACACCACAAAAATAGTTTTCACTAGAGATGGGCACGTGAGCAGAATTTTGCGTGATTCACGTGAATCACGTGTGAGTGTGAGTAGAAGAAAATTGTTCGTGAGTAAGTGTGCGTGAGTAAAATTTTTGCGTGAGTGAGTGTGCGTGAGTCGAATTTTAACAACTCACGCTGTTTTTTGGGCTTTTTATTCATATTTTCAAGTAATTGTTTCAGGCGACTTTATATATTTGGGTATTTTTAATACAAAATAAATGGCAAAATTTCATACTCGACTAGGGTTTCCCGGGAAAAGGGAATGAAAATCGAAAAGTATCAGTTTTTTCGTAACATTTTCTTATTTTGATTTGTTTTATTAATATATTATAGAAAGCATTTAAGTCGTATTTTATGTAGAACGTCAATTTTCAGGATGAAAGAATGAAAATATTTAAATCAATGAATTTCGGTTTAAATGTCTACTTTTTGTAAGACATTTAAATAGTTCTCTTATCAAGTCAAAAAAATCTATGCCAAGTTAATTTAGGTCTTGTCAAGTTTCAAGCTAAAATATAATTTGCCAAGTTAAAACGAGTAAAAAGGCTAAAGTCGGGCATGCCGACTATACAAAACCCTACACCAGTCTGGTTAAAAGCCAATTAATGTTTGGATCTGAAATTCGAATGGGTTAAAATGGGACTTGTGTTAAAATTTTCTATAAAATAATAAAAGAGAAAATCGAAAATAAAGCTCATATGGGCGATAGGTCCAAATATGGACCCATTCTATCTAGAATCTATCGGCTTTGTTCTCGGGATCATGTGAGTCAGCGAACCAAATTTCATTAAAATATCTTAATATTTGCGACCTGCAGCGTGTAACCAAGCCAATTTTGGTGGACCCTTATATGGCCACTAGGTCTAAACATGGACCGATGTTAACCAAAATCAATAGGCTTCGTCCTTGGGCGAACATAGGTCTGTGTACCAAATTCCATCAAAATATCTTAATATTTGCGACCTGCAGCGTATAAACAATATAATTTTGGGGGGACCCTTATATAGGCACTAGGTCTAAACATGGACAGATGTTAACCAAAAGCAATAAGCTTCGTCCTTGGGCCAACATAGGTCGGTGTACCAAATTTTATCAAAATATCTTAATATTTGCGACCTGTAGAGTGCGCAAAAGAAATGCATGGACAGACAGGCGGACGGGCGGACGGACAGACGGACATCGTTAAATCCAAATAAAACGTGATTCTGAGTCGATCGGTATACTATAACGTGGGTCTAGGTCCAATATTTTTTGGTGTTACAAACATCAGCACAAACTTATTACACCCTGACCACGAGTGGTATAGGGTATAAATACAGGTTTACACCGTTTACGAGTAGAATACGGGTTTATATGAATACGGGTTTATATGTGATATTGATAATTACTAGGGCAAGGAATTTCATGCAAATGCTTGTTTTTTCTCGATAGTCCAAAACTAATATGGACTAAATACACTGCCTGACACTCAAAAAATTAATGGAGATCTGACCATCAGTTCTGTATATTTCGGACATGCTGATTACAATGGCGTACTTTATTTTTCGATCAATGGTACAGATTTTTCGCTAAATGTCTTTAAAGTTTGGCGGTTTTCCATTCAGTTTTTTATATAAAAAATTTTTCAAATTCAATTAATATAATAAATGCGATAATATATATAATATAATAAATGCGATGTGCTGATCTTGATATTTAAACCACTACTTAGCGTTTTATATAGGTTTTTATGGTTTTTTGCTATTTCAGCGACTTTAATTTTTAGGAGCATTTTTTATTTTGTAAAAAAATATAAAAAATTGAAATTTTCTTATTTTGATTCAATCAAAATAAACATTCTTAAAAACCTTATTGACCTATGGAAAATCTTCGAGTTGTCTGTCTGTTTGCAAAATAACTAACTTAAATATATTTTTTAGTTTTAAAGTACATTATTTTTGAATGAATGGTATGTATATTTGATCTTTTTATTTGGTAAATGAACATTTTTAGTTCGATTTTAGATCATAAATTAATATCACTTTCTGTTAAGTTATTTTTCAAATTAAAGAAAGATGATAAAATTTTCACAAGTAAATTACAAAGAATAAAAAGTTTTGAAAGGATTCGATAAGGCCAGCAATACAGAATACGTGTTTTCGGCTTCGCTACAAAACCATCATCAGTGTCGTTTGCCTTGATGGGTTAATCATTGATGATGATCTACTTATGCTAAAATTGAAAACATATTATTTTTTTTGCAAAAATAATAGTTTTTAGTGCATATTTCTTATATTTTTTAGCCGCATATTTTAGGCGCTTATTTTCCATTTTTAAGTGCATGAAATTCCTTGCCCTAGAAATTACTTACCCACTAAAGTTTCTGTTCCAAAAAATCGGTTATAGAATAGTTACCTTTTCTTTACAGACCGTTCTACTCTCAATTCTAATACCGATGATTTTTGTTTGAAATCGTCCCAAAAGCAACCACTTCTATAGCACCAAAGTGAAACCGGTTGCAATAGAATCAGTTCTGGAACTAGTTCTAGAACTGATTCTACGTCAGTCATGGTTTCTGAACCAGTTTCATGGAATCGGTTGCAGTGGAACCAGTTGCAGAGCTAGTGTGGTTTGAAATCGATTGGAAAAAATTTTTTTCCTGGGGATTCCCGTCAAACTTTTTTCGGGAAATACCGCCCGGTAATTTCCGTACCCCAAACCCTATACTGGGCACATTTTCAAGTTTAATTTTTCTTAATTTTTGAATATTATTTTTCGTGAATTTGCGTGAGCACGCGTGAGTATGACTGAAACTTCAATTTACTCATGTGAGCGTGAGTGAGTTTGAGTAGTAAATTTTTTGTCGTGAGTGATTGTGCGTGATTAGAATTTTTTTCTCGTGAGCGTGAGTGAGTGTGAGTGGAAATTCACTCAAGTCCCCATCTCTAGTTTTCACATAAAAAAAATTTTTCACCACGATATGTTTTCTAATTTTTTATATTACTCGCAACAAATACACTGTGGAGGATATAAAAAAAAATCGGTAAAACCTAATTCAATGCTTTTGTTTGTTATTTTTTGTTAATGATTTTGAGTGTGTTTAATTAAAACAAGAAAATCGAAATTTTCTTTCAGTTTTAAAGGAGTTTTAATGTTTTTTTTTTTTAATTATGCTCTTCATTATTAGCATGAAATATTAAATTTCCAATAATATACACAGAAGGAATTTACAAAATTCGAATTAAATTTTTAAACATCTTTCTCGTACCATTTTTGTAAATACAAAAAAAAAAACTTTAAAAGGCACCAATATGGAATTTGTAGATCCAAAAAAATTTTTGTTTTTTTTTTGCAACTTTGAATTTTTATTTTTAAACAATTTTTATATGAAAAATAACAATTTAAAAACATTCCAAGAAAAAAAAAATGTTGGGAATAAAATTTCAGTTTTAAAGAAAATATGTTTGTTTTTACAAATTTATATATAAAAAAATGATTTCTCACTTGTGTGGAATTGTTGCAAAAGCAACATTTGAAATATTCAATACGCCTGCACTAGTTGGATAATTTTTTTAGCGGTCTAAAATTTTCAACATATACGTACATGTCGAAACGTATGCAAACTTTTGGGTCTGTTACCATTCTGAAATAAAAAAATAATGACCGACCCTAATGTACGCACATAATCACATAATTTGAAATTTTAATTTTTATTTAATTTCGTTTGTTTCTATTAATTTTTTATATTTTTTTTATAAAAGAAATTATTCTATAATTTTTTTTTACATTATATACATTTTTTCTTAATTTTAAGATGGTCGCAATAAACTTTTTAAAAAATCAACAATTACATCCTTAAAAAAGATTAAAACAATAAATGAATTTTAACAATCATCTTTACAATTAAAAAAATTATGATTAAATACAAAAAACATAAGTATAAATATAATTTTAAATATTTTAAAACTAATTTAATAAGGAATGTTAAGAGTCCCAAACCTGATACCAGCACATTTTTTTAAATAAATGGCATGAATCCTTAAAAAAACTAACAAAATTTTCAAATAAAATCCTTACAAGAAAAAACTCTCGTAAATAATATTTTTTGTTGTAATGTGGCATGTTTGCAGCAATTCTCTCTTGCACATTCTTAAAAATTCTCTTCAATGTCATAATAGTTTCTCTCAACTAACAGCAGCATTTTTCTCTTAATTATTTTTTTTTTGAATCTACATACTATATTTTTTAAATTGAACAAAAAGGGGACATAATTTTAAAAATGATTTGTTTTTTGTTGTATCATTTATATATTTTTTTAAGTTTTAAACATAGACTTCATAAAATAATTCATTCATATTTATCATTTCACAATTTTTTTGTAATTAAAATTTTTATTTTTTTTAAATTTTTTTTGGCATAAAAATAATTTTTTGTGTTTTCCAATTATTTTTTTTTCATATTTTTGATATAAAATTAATTAAAAACAAATTTGGTAGTTGTAACAGCAATACAAGGTTTAATTGATGCTGCTGATGAAGAATTAAAATTACGAGAGACTTCGACAACCGATCCAACAAAGGTTAGATTAGAACACCACCCAAATTCGTATAACAAAACTAAAAAATATACTATATTTAACTTAATAATATTGTTATTTATTACTTCTGCACATTAATATTCACTAGTTTGTTTTTCAATTTTAATAATATTGATTAACCAATTTATATTTTTTTAATTATCTAATTAAATGTTTTGTGATCGTCTTTCATTATATTTTTTTAAATTAATTTCTTTACTAATTTTGTTTAATGGGTTTTGTTTATAATTTTTGTTTTTTAATTTCTATATGTAATTAACCTATTTTTTCTAATTTTTTCCGGAAATTTTCAAATTAATAGAAAAAATCCAACGAAAATTCGACCACCACGAACCAACAACAAGAAAACATTTCCAATGGGCATGCAAACATTAATGAGTCAACTGGTGATGATAGTAGAGTAAATGTATTAAAGGCAGCGGATGATAAACGTAAAAAACGGGAAGGCAGTACTGAGCGTACAGTATCGGTATGTATTTTTGTAATGTCATTTTGATAATAATTTTATTTTATTAGGATTTAAAAAGTTTTCAATTCTTTTTATATTAAGGCTACACCATTCACATTTTAAAATGATTTAAAAAGAAAACATTTTCTGAATAGACGACCTAGCCGTGCAAAACGATAGTCGATGGTAGCATTCGGCAGAGAAACCTTAAAATGATACCGGTGACTTGTAGCGCTTTGTGATTACTTACTCTGCTGAACGATGTTTTCTTTGTTTTGTTTTTAAATACATTTTTTCTATATTTTCCTTTGATTTTATAAATTTTTTGTTTTTGAATTATATTTGTATGTTTTTGTTTGTCAATCATACAAAACAAAAATTTTTTAAAATCAACAACAACAAATGTATCACTATTTGATCAAAAGTAGCAAACATTTTTTACGCTACCAAAATATGACAGCGCTCAGACTGAGCGGTTAGTGATCAGGTCGTTCAGCAAATAGTTGCACAACTGTTGTAGAACTGTTGACTGTCAAATTGTATCTGCCGAACGCACCCAATTGTTCTTTAATTTCAATACATTGTAAAAATAAATTTTATAATTTTTAACAGTTAAATTTTGTTATTAGAACTTTCTCTAAAGCCTAGTAAGTTGTTTGGGTTTCACGTAAAACAACTTTTGTACTCCATATAATGCTGCGTTGCAGATGTAGCACCCAAGCCTCGATATTTAAATGAAAATCTCGTGTAATTTCCGAGTTTCCCCATATTAGTGAAATCCTACAAAGTTGCAATATTTGTAATAACTTTTACAGAATACAACACTGTATTTGCTTAAAGCATCGTAAGTTGTTTTTCACGTGAAAAACTTTAAAGGCCTCAAATTGCAATTTGAATTATAAAAACAAACAATTTTTTTAAACGCAAAATTTTTTTTAATCTTTTAAAAAATGAATGCAAAAAATCTTTCAGCTTTTTTATAGTGTAATTGAATTTATAAACTATTTACTGATTCAAGTGAATGATCATCCTAAAAGGAATGAATTCATGAGAGAATTCATTCACTATCCACGAAAACCAGTGAATGAATTCATAGGGAATGGTATAAAAAATTCAAAATTGAATTAATGAAATAATTCATTAGGAGCTTCTAATACATAACAGCAAAACGATACGGACTGTTACCCTTTCGAATTTTTCCCTGTGGATTCGGAGTTCAGAATAGGATCGTATTATTTTTCTGCTGAACGAACATTTTAGGCTTGTTGTGATTATGTTGTTCTTACAAAAGCGCCGTAAAGCCTGGATTAGCCAGACGTAAACGTATCTGAATTAATAAGTTAAATAAGAACAGAAGATGTGTTGAGTTTTTTGTTTCATTCTTATGCATTCAATATAGAGCAAATGTAAATACACATCAAAAATCTATTGTGAATAGGCTTAAGTTGTTTTTCGCGTAAACAAATTTCACTCATACTTAAAAGGCGTCAAAAGTGAATTTGAATTTTAAAAATTAATTTTTTTTTTATTTTATTGGAAAGACGAGATAACGTAGCGAGACTTAAAGTATATTTTAACAGGGTAGTTAGATACATTTTTGGTCTTAAAATACGAGAACATGTGTCGGCTTTTCGAATGCAATTATTGGGATATGACTTTGATGATTACATAAGCTCTCGTCAGATCATTTTATTTTTTAAAATTATTTAGTACATTTGCCCTTCAAACTTAGCTAACAAATTTCGATCGTTTATCCAATGCATTCAACTCTTATTATGGATAGGTCATTTGTGGTAAAAGTGGGGAGATTATGGAATGAGGTAATTCCGTATGAAGAGAGAAGATTTTCGCAGACTGTAGCACAATTTGAAAATACATTTAAGACAAATATTTGAGTAAAACTTGTCGCTAGTATTGTTTTTTTTGAGTAACAAGTTTTGTTTACTATAGAGTTGTGAAATTTCGATACTTTTTGAGTACTCAATACTACTCAATACTTTTCAATTGAGTACTCGATACTACTCAATACTTGTAACGGTTTTTTTGAATTTAAAAATAAAAATGTTACGATTTTTCTTTATTATTATAAAGAAAAATAATAACAATTCACATACACGTGTTAAATAACTATTGTTACTTACATTTTAATAAATTTAAAACATTTTAAATAAATTAATTAAATAATTTTTCCCAAAAATTCATTACAAATTTCTTTGCTTCACAAATAGAGTTGTATTTCCAGAGTTGTATTTTTAAAGTAGTATTTTTAGAGTTGTATTTTCATACGAAAAATACTCATTTCTACGGAAAATTTCATCTTTAAAAGTATTGAGTAGTACCGTTTTAGTATTGAGTACTCAAAAAAACAGGCGGTATTAAATGAATAAAATAAAAAATAAATAAAATAAACACAAAATGTCACTTTTTCATATGAAAAATATAAGTCTTATATTTTACCGTAGATTTTAATTGATCTGAAGATTGTTACAATGAGTGTTATTTTTGTTCGGTTTAAGATCAAATATGACAAATTCCAAATAGAATTCACAATTTATTTTACAACAAAGAGAGAAAAAACTTTTGAAAAAAAACTTTCCTAGAACCAATGGTTGGCAAATAATGCAGTTTCAAGTGCTACCAAGCACTCTCATCAGATTGTCTTTATGGGGTTCTCTCTAGATTTTAGTTTTTTTTTGTATTTATCATGAATGATAACCGAAACGATGCGGTTATCGGTAAGGGTAACGCTATTTTAGATTATTTCGGTAACGGTATTTTAAGGGCAACGCTATTTCATTTATTTCGGTATCGGTATTTTAAGGATAACGGTTTTTTAGTTATTTCGGTAACGGTATTTTAAGGATAACGGTTTTTTGATTATTTCGGTAACGGTATTTTAAGGTTAGCGGTATTTCGGTTATTTAGGTAACGGTATTTTAAGGATAATGGTAGTCAATGTTTTCGATGCATCTCTCAATTTTTTTACGAAAAACAAACGAGATTAAAAACAGAACCAATTTACCAACTTAATGTACGAAAAATACTCAATAATCCAGTGCAATTTCCAAAAACAGAAAATTAAAATATCGGTAACGGTATTTTAGGGGTAACGGTATGTCATTTATATCGGTAAGGGTATTTTAAGGGTATCGATATTTAATTTATTTCGGTATCGGTATTTTAAAGATAGCGGTATTTCGGTAACGGTATTTTAGGGGTAACGGTAGTCAGTTGAAAGGGTTTTGAATCGAAAGGTATTTTAGCTGTATTGCCTGCCAACCGTGGTATTTATGTTAACGCAAAGTAAAGAATTTATGAGAACTAAACTCAAAGATTTTTACTTAGTTATTTGTATTACAACCAGTGTTACCATATATTTTTTTAGAAAAACTGTAAATAAAAACTGTTTCTTTATAGAAAAACTGTTTTTCGAAAAAATTTTAAAAATCATAAGAAATTCTAGGATCCCGAAGTATCCTGGGAAAAAAATATTATTCCAGGGTCTCAATTTTCAAAATATCGAGATTTGAATAATTTAATTTCCTTTGACTTTTATAGTAATCGTCTTTTTGCACAGCCTTCTAATTATACTTTTTTTTAAGAAAAAAGTCCCGAATCTGAAGTTAAAAAAAGTTCATCCAAAAGACCCTTCCGAGATGTGAACCTTTTTATATTAAACCCTGACTTAGGATAGAATACTTTACTGGTCAATGTTGTACTTCAAAATATTCTTTATGGATTTGCATTCCATATAAAATTACCTACCTTTCATTTGATTGAGTATTGTTACGTCGGGAATTGTTTGACGGTGTGTAAAACCCCGTAAAAAATTAAGTTTTTTGGAATTGTCCTTGCTCAAAAATTGTTATCCAGAATTGGCAATTATTTATTTAAAAAAATAAAAAATCAATATCGGCCTTCTTTGATGAGACATTGTTTTAAAAAATTAAAAAAAAAAATTCTAAATTATCCTTCATTTAGAAATGATCTAAAAAGTACGGCTAAAAAATGGCCGCGGGATCTATGACGTGTCAGATATGGTTTAGCCAATTTTATTCCGTGCTAATTTTTTATGAAATTTGTTTTAAAAATGTTTCGATTTTCCATTAAGTATATTTTATAGTATTATATTCGCATTGTTAAATTTATTTGTTTCGATTTATACCTAATTTTTTACAATAGGAAAGTTTTATTGTAATTTTTGGGTCATATGCATAATCACTTTCTAAGTTTATAAATGTCTTATAAAACAAATATTTTATACAAAATTTATTTTACAAACGTATAAGGTTTTCAGATTATGCATAAGCACTTTTATATTTTAATTCTTAAAGCATTAAACACATAGACGACTGCAGCTACACGACTACAGCCTGTCAAAAATAAAATACACACGTTTATATGAAAACGATTATTTTGACACCAACACAGCTACACGGCTACACGACTACTTTTGCCGCTGTAGTCAACTTAGGATAATTCCTATTTTTGTTGGCTACAAAACAAAAATAGTGTTGACAATATAACAAAATATGTAAAACAGGACAATTTTTCCCGCTAGAGGCGAAATAAAATCGCTAGTTCTGACTAGAAAATCACCGTTTTGGGAACACTGAAGAAACAGCTGTTTATATTTTACAATTGTTTGAAGGTTTCATTAATTTATATTTGGAAATAACTTTATTGTGATGTTTTGTAAAAAAAAATGGATCTTACAAAATTAACTAAATATTCCTTAGCCATTATTTTAGAAGCACAAACCAAAAAAGATTAATATTTATCAAAATGTCAAATATTTAGAATTATCTGTTTACATGTTGCTGTCGTTTTCAAAAAAATTAAGTAGCTGACTACACGACTACAATTGCAGCCAGCAGCATTTGTAGTCATGTAGTCGTGTAGCTGCAGTCGTCTATGTGTTTAATGCATAAATTTTAGTTAAAAAATAAAAAAAAAATTTTAAATAAAACAAATTTTCCGATTTAATAAGAAAAAACTGCAAAAAAAATCTATGAATTTAAAAAACTGTTTTTTACATGAAAAAACTGGAAAACTGTTAGGCCTCCCAAAAAACTGTAAAAAACAGTTAAAACTGGCTATATGGCAACACTGATTACAACTACACTCAAAAAATTGTATGAACTAAAATTAAGGTTTCACTTTACTACAACAATGTATATGAGTTATTAATAAAAATAAGTCTTTCCAATAAGTAAAATTGCTTTCAAATAATGCAAATTTTATTTGATTTTAGTTTATCCAAAATTCGTATTAACTCAAAAATAATAAAACATTTTCCTTAAATTTATTTTCTTGAATTAGGTTAAAATTTCTTAAAACTGTTGAAAAATATATGTATTTTTAGTTATTAATCTTAAATGTGAAGAATTTGGTTGAACTAAAAATTACGAAATTTAAAATTGTATGAAAAACTAAATTCAAATAATGAACTTCCTTAAATTTAGTTTAAACATTTTAACTTCTTTAAACCAAGTATAAACTTCTTAAATTCTAGTAAAGATTTTCTTTCACATTCCTGAAAATATTTTATAACCTATGGAATTCTTATTTGGTTTGTAGTTTGTATTATATAAGTATTTTAGTGTTGTGAAGAAAATTTAAGCAATAAATTTTACACAAATTTATATTAAAGTATTAAAGTTATGTTCGTTAATACTTTCATAAAAAAATATATGAAATTGATTACTTAGATTTTTGGTAGTGAAACTAAAATACTTATATATTTGAATATTTATACCTAATGAGAATTAAAAATTAATAAATAATACCTGCAGTTTTTTTGCATTTTTTTTTTGGATTTTCTACTTAATACGAGCATAACATATGAACTAAAAATAAGTTTATTCTGCGTTAGCACAAGTTCAAAGCATTTTTAAATTTAAGAACAATTGACTTGATTTTAAGACATGTTTACTAAATTTAAAAACAAGTTTATACTAAATTTAAGTAAAATACATATTAATTTTAGTAAAAATTTCAGAAAAATTAAAACAGTATTTACTAAATTTCAGAAAAAATTTACTTAATTGAAGTTAATTGTTTTAACTTGTTTTTAAGAAAATTGTGTCGATTTAAGTTAAAATTTCCTTGGATCCAAATCATTCCCAAATTTCTTTAAATTTAGTTCAAATGACCTAGTATTTGGGAAACAATTTTTTCGGTGTAGGGTTTGGGATTTCCCGGACTTTTTTATTTCCCGGGAAACGGGAATAAAAAAATCCCGGGAAATATTTTTCAACAAAATTGTTAATGAAATCCACCTATATAAGTAATTTTTGTTAAAAAAAACACTATTTCAGTACAAATTCAGTCTTTGTAGTGAGAATTCAAAATAAAAATATCAGAATGTTGAACATTTGATTTCACATAAATTACTCTAAGCACGGCCAAATGAATTGCATGATTCCAGCAGAAAGCACCCCCAACTGAACTGTCGGAAACAAAGCATTTAATCACATTTGGCCCATTAGATATGGTGGCCGCAATGTTATTTTCCGAAGAGAAATAAAACTCTTCTGGTCTTATTTCTACAATTCTTATTTCATCAGGTTATAAAATAAATTATTTCCGTTTATACATATGTTCAAATATCTCTTTTGTGATATTCTTGTCCATTCATCTAAGATTATAGTAAATCTCCTATTGTTAGAAATATTGCTCGATTTTTCTTTTATCATGATATCTTTTACATGATTGTAGTAATTTAATATAATGTTCTTTACATCGGTTTCATTTTTTGGCAATGCCAGGTTTTTATTATAAAAACTTTCTCGAATAAAGGAAGATCTAGTTATGGTGCGGATTGACATTCCGCCGACTGCGGCTAATTTGGATACCATTCCAGGAAATGTTTGCCCTACCATAAAACGTTCAATGCCTATTCAGCTTACACTTTTTTCTTCGGGTACTTTGCAAATTTTAGCTGGAACGTTATTATTGTTGTTGTTTTCTTCAAGAGAAGTTGCATACCATCAATTTTTGTTTTTGTGAACCAAATTTAGATATCGGATAACCAAATTTAGATACCTCCGTTAACCATTAGTCTTTTAGGGCAAATATTGCATTGCACTGCATTGTCCTTTTCCATTTCCATACTCCTGACATTTTATTCTTTAATATAAAAGAATATATTATTTTGAAAGCAGGTGTATTAAAATAAAGTAAACTTACTTGAAAATATCACATTTATTAATGAAAACGTTAATTATAAAATGATTGGCCCTTAATATAAAAGAGTATTTTAAATTTAAAGTCGACTTTGTTTTTAATCATACGGGTTTGTTCATTTTGTGTATGAAAACCTTATAAAAATATTTATATTTTCAAACATTTTGATTAGGGAATACATCCCGGGATTTCCCGTCCCGGGATGTAATGGCTAATTTCCATTTTTCATTTCCCGCGTTCCCGGGAATTTGGACCGGGAATCCAGGGATTTCAAAATATGCAGTTTAAAATAATAAAATTAATTATTTCAAATTTACTTATGCAAAATTTTCCAACGTTTTGAAAATAGTTAAAATCTTACATTAGGCTTGCTCATTAACTTACAAAATTGTAGTAAAAGTAGTAAGATTTTCTGGTAAACGAACACAATGATTAATTTCTGTACTTGATCGAACTTTTTAAGTTCCTTTTTTTAGCAGGCACTAGAAGGAACTTAAATAATATATTTTTTAAGAAAACCACTCAACTAAATAGTGTTTGTATAAAAAAATTTTAAAACGCACTTATTCTGGACAGAATTGAAGACAAATTTATCCATTGATTTTAAAAAATTTTCAAGTACTTAAGTTAGAATTTGTTCCCATAATTTTAAAAAATTTTTACAATTTTCTAAAATTATTTTCTATATTAATTTTTTTATTTATTTTTTTTACGGACAAGTGTTTTAGTCTAAAAATTAGTTTTAGTTTATTTAATTTTTAAAAATACATATATAATTGGACTTATATAATTTCTAATATAAAATTAATTCTTTCCTACTACGAAAATTCCAAGAAAAACCACCTGAGCTTTTTCACCATCATGAAAATTTGAGGTCTTTAAGAGATTTTATTATTAAAATTTTTAAATTACTATAAAATATTTTCTAATTTATGTCCCTTGCGGGATTCCGGGTATTCAAGATAAATTTCCCGCTTTTCCGGGAAATCGAAAAGTGCGGGATTTTGCATTCCCTAATTTTGATTGATTGAAAATAAATTAACCAATCAGAATGCTCCAAAAATAAACCAAGTGAAGGTATACTGCCGCCCAATATTTTAACTAAAGTCGACATTTGAAAAATTTAGATAGTAAGAGCGATTATTTGTAAGAAACAAAACTTTTTTTTCATATTTCTTTTAAACATTTTACCAAGTTTTTAGGTTTTACTACTTAAATTTTGAATAAGTTATGCGAAAAATATTTATTAGTTGAAATGCTCCTAATTACTTGGCAAAGATTTTTTGTGTGTGTCAAATAAATTGATTCCCTTTTAAAAGATTTTAACAATGACTTTTTGTTTTGATATTTAAAATGTTTTTTATGACTAAAATTAAAAAATCCTTTTCCAAACAAAAACAATTTAAAAAATTTAATATTTTTAAAATTTCCCGTTTCCCCGGGAAAAATATATTATTTTCCCGGGAATTCCCAAACCCTAATTACAACGAAAATCACAGTTTTTTTATAAAGCTATTATTTTATGTTATAGTTGTTGCTATAAACTAAAGTTCCTTTAGTTAGTAAAGCAACCCAGCAAAACCACACATTACCAAATAATGTGTAAAGTAATGTGTTGCCATAGGGGCCGATGCATTACTTTATACCTTACTTCACTGATGAATTTTACAGGCGATGAGCCCCAAAGTAATGTATGAGGAGGAAGTGATAAAGTAATTGGTTACTTATGTGCAGGGCAAGGACTTTCATGCAAATGCATGTTTGTAGTCAGTCGCCCAAAACTTATTTTGACCAAATACTTTTTCGAATCAAAGAATTTGCAAAAAAATGGCATCGATTTGTTGTTGCATATTTTTGCATATTTTGTTATAAATGCATATTTTTGCATATTTTGCTTTTAAGTGCATATTTTATTGCATATTTTATGATTTTTATTGCATATTTTTGCATATTTTGCACATTATTGCATATTTTTAAATAATTTTAAATATGAAATTCGATTTAAGAATTCATACTTTAAAACTAAAAAAAAATTCTAAAGAATTAATTATTTGGAAGCTCTGTTGGTAATATAACACTACACTAGAAAGAGAAACACATAGTATACAATATGTTGTCATCCACTAACACTTTTTTATAGATGTAATTTTAAATTAACGTTTTCGGGTGTTATTGCTCACAAACAGAAAGTTGAAAAATTTTATAAAAATTATTTTAAGGAAACTTGTCCCCGAGCATTAATTTCTTCCACTTTTTTCTCTGCGTTACGAAAGTGAGTACGATTTTATAGTACACATATTTAAGTTCTATTTTATAATAAAGTTTTTTCAGGTAAACTGCCACATACAAAAATATATTTAACTATGTGTATTTGAAGACATATTCAGTGAGTTCGTTTACTCGAATTTCTTACTACTTTTACTACAATTGCAAAGTTTTGTTTACTTTTTGTATTGAATTTTTCCAGCTGTAGTAAATAAAGTAACTTGTAGTAAGTAAACGAACAAGCTTATTGTAACCGATACATACCTGAATTTTTACGTTTATGTTAGTTTTAAATAAATATAATTAAAAAAAAACATTTTTTTAATTGCATATTTTTTGGTTTTTAGTGCATATTTCGTTATAAATGCATATTTAAGTGCATATTTTCCATTTTATAGTGCATATTTTAAGCGCATATTTTCGATTTTTAGTGCATGAAAGTCCTTGCCCTGCTTATGTGGTTACAAGGATGCGAAAAGTAACGGGTCTAAAAATAGATTTTCGTAAAAAAAAATTTTATTTAAAAAAAATTTATCACAAATAATTTTTTATTAAATATATAAACGTGGTCACGCTGGGATTCAAACCTGGGATCCCTGCATGTTAGCCAAGAACTCTACCACCTGAGCTATCGACACATATAACATTTGATTGCTTAAAAAGTAAATGAATTGTTGTGATTCGTATTTTCATTTGTAATGTCGAAAAATATATACCTTACACCCCTGCTTACAAAAAAACACAAAGTAATGTGTCTAAAAATAGATTTTCAAAAATATTCTAATCATTACTTTCTGAAATAATGCAGAAGGTAACGAGGTATCATTACAAGGTAATGCGTGAGTATATCGCACCCATTACCAAAGTTTTGCTGGGAAGTGTTTGTATGTTGTGTTTTTAACATTTAAGCTTTTAATTCTGTTTATAGTGAGGGTATTCACATTTAAGCTTTTAATTCTATTTATAGTGAGGGTATTCACAGTTCATGCTATTTTAAGTAGTAAATTAGCATTTATCGTAAATTTGATGTGGGTTAAACTTTAAAAATCATGCTATTTTACAACGTGCTAACGTTAGCACTTAAACTATGAATTCCTTCAGTGATTAGAATTAAAGTAAACAATACAACGCTTATTTGTAATTGTAGAAGTAGCGGGTTTCTCTGCTAAACCTGCCCATTCCTTTTTTCAGACTTGGAAATTTGAAATTAAAAACCGGGGAAATTTTTTATGAACAAACATTGGGCAACTTACGGTGGGTCTCATACTGTAGGTTTAACTTTAACTTATATATATATATTTATTCCCGTCGTTCCAAGTTGGAGCATAGAGCATAACTTTAACTTAACTATAATATAAAACAACAATAAATTTTTGGATTAACTATTAGACCTTCTAACGGTGGGTCTCATACTGTAGGTTTAACTTTAACTTAACTATAAACAAAAGAAAATGTCAAAAAAATGTACACAAAACAACAACAAATTTTTGGGTTAACTATTAACTAAAGTTTAAACCTGCAGTATGGGACCGACCGTTATAGTATAAACTTCAGTATGGGATCCACCATTAGAAATTTTGTTTTTAATTTTTTTCAATTTGATACTGAATTTAGACTGAGCAAAAACTAGCTGCTTTCTCTAAAAAACTAAATTACAAAAGTCAAGCCATTTACATTGGTTATTTAGTTTCTATTTATTACCTCACTTCTTTATTGAACACTGTTCTTTATGTTTTTTTGAATAACAACACCCAATATTAGCTGTGTTTGTGTGACTGCATATCAGTGTTATCTAGAACGATTTTGACAGTTTTTTCACTTATTTCGGCTTTCTACTGTCAAAATTGTTCGAGATAGCATTGATAGGCATGCCACACAAACACAGCTTTTAAATGAGAGAAAAAGTTAAAAAAAATGTTTGTCACTCGTTTTATATTTTATATTCGTATGAAATAAGCCCCAGTTTATGTATTACGAAAATGGTCTAAACGAAAGAAAACTAACGAAAATTTGTTTTTGTGTCCCATATATTTTTGACGAAAGTAATTGTCAATTGCTATCGTTTAGAGTATTTTCGTAATAGATAAACAGGCCCTAAATTTTTAAATTTGTGTTGGAAAATCTTAAATTGAATTCTTTGAAATATTTTTATTTAGACTTGTATTTAGTTAATTATTTTTATTTGTTTCTGTTTTATTTAAAGGTTCTTGGAATGGAAATAACTGCAAGTTGTGAGGGTGGCCAAAAATGGTCTGGTCGGCCTCCAACTCCAGTGTTATTATCCCACCATGAACATGTAAGTTTTTCTTATGTATTGTAGGATTTTATGTTTTTATAATTCTTATTTATCGTAGTTATAAATTAAAAACTTGAGACATTAATTTTTTTAGAACTGGAATTAAGAATGTCAAAATGACTTCAGCATGAAATAAAAATATGAAATAATACCTCTTCTTCATATTCGAAAAATTTGTGTAAAAAATTTTCTATACAAATACCGAAGTTACAACCCTTTAAAAAAACGTGTAAGTCCACACAATGTAATCGATTTCGTGTACTTCACATTGTGCGTACTTACAATATGGAATACTTGTGTATAACAATTGTATATGAAACTAAAAATATTTGAAAATTTTCAAAAATGTTGTCTAACTTACATGCCACTATACTTGTGTTTACTTACGAAGTTTATTGGCTTGTGGGCCATTACAATGCGGTCATACCCTGGGTAAAATAAGCCAGCTTGCTAAATAATTAGTAGCCTAAAAAATCACAAAAAACATTTTAAATTTTCGAAGTTTTTTTCGACTTTTTTTTTGAAATGAAAATAAAAATCGAGTCTTTTGAAAACAGCAGTTTACAATTTTCTTTAGCAAATATTTCTGTTGTTTTAGAAAGATAGACTGCTATTTACATTCAACTAAATTTAGCTCAAAAATAACAGTTTGTTTTTGCTATCTTTAGTCTACTAATATTTAACAAAATTTAACTAAAAGTTAACTTAAATATAACTAAAATTCTGTAAATTTAGCAGCTTTTTTGCTGGTCTTATTTTACTTGTATTTAAATTTACTTGTAATATTAAATTCATTAGTCAGCAATAACGGTAAAATAAATACATAATTGTAGGGAGTAAAATACATAAGTCGTTACACATTAGTTCGTAATTCATTGGTTACATATAAGAAATAAGAATAAGACGTTACCAGTAATTCCAAATAAGAACAATATAATACAATATCAGTAATGCATTTTTAATAAGTAGTGATATATCTCTATATCGGTAACTCATTATTTCATACCACCCACATAAGTATTTATGTATCACATTATTAGTAACGTATTACTTTAGGTTTCAAAGTAAAACAAAGGGTAAAGGAGTACCCATTGCCAGGCAATGCGTGAAAAAGGTCCAACCCATTACCAAGGTTTTTCTGGATACCTTACAGAAAATGATCTTCTTATTTACAAGTTTGCAGATAGTTTTACTGGTTTATTGTCCAGATTATGTTAAGTTATTTTAAGATTATTAAATTTGCTTATTGTTGTGAAAACAGATTGCAAATAAATAAAAAAGACATTTTTTCTATAAGTGTAGTTAATTAGGCTTAAGATTTGATTTATGTATTTCTTTTCTTTTAGATTTTATTACCGTTTTTTCATATTTAAATTTTGCTATTACAGTCCAAATATGATGACGAAAATATACCAGAGCCACAAGAAATATATTTAGAAGGTTCTTTGGCTCATGACTCTCAAATTTTGGTATCCGATTCTGAAACTAAACAAGAAGAAGTGTATGATGCTGAACTCAATGGATCTCCTGAAGAACCAGCTGTAAGTAAAAAGTAAAACGATTTAGGCCCGATTACTGAATGTCTAGTAAACAATTAGCAGTCAATTTGTCAGTTGCGGCCCCAGTTTATAACTAACTGGACATTCAGTTATCGGTCCTTAAAAGAATAAAGAAGTTACAAAATTAAAGGAATGTCGAAAGTGGGTATCTATCCAACTCGTCTCGTTGAACACTCGCTTTATTTATTTGGTCGCATTTTTTAATTTAATTTTAATTTTTTGCTAGAGATAGAGCTAAAATCAATCCTAAATAGCTTAAATTATTCACAATAGAGACATTTAGAGATGTTTTTGCTCTATCTCTAAAAGTTTTCTCTCCCGTGTAAATGTGCCTTTACAAATAGGTTTTCTTATGCATTTTCCCTATGCCCGAGTTTGGCCCGAGTTCGCTAATTATCGAAAAAACTCTGAGTAGCATGGTTTTTTTTGACGTGACATCCCACCCTGTGCTGTCACTAATACATAGAAACGGCAAAGGCAACTCTATTTCAAGACTAGCCAGCAAACATGACAATACGAATACGATTCCTCAATCCTGGAAGAAAAATTTTATTGCGGCAACAATCATCTTCGTATTGCGGAAGATACCGCATTTGGTAGAAAACGTGTCCCGAATGCAATACGAAAGCAATTATTCTAGAACCACGGTTCCCAAATGGAGGTCCGTGGACCCCCAGGGGTCCGTAGCAGAAATCCAGGGGGTCCGCAAAGAGATCCGAGAAAAAACATAAAACAAGTTATTAAAAAAAAACAATTTTTTTTTATAATTTTTAAGTTATTTAACAAAATATTGATTTGAAAAATGTTTTTTCCTTATTCTTGCTCAAATTGGCCATCATTTAAAATAAGCAGGTGCTTTTATTAATTTTGCCCCATAATTTATACAGTACCTCTCGCTCAACACTGGTTTGGGGGTCCGTGAAGCAAAACTTAGTGGGAACCGCTGTTCTAGCAGATAAATATGCAATATTGCTTTATTATCATCTAGAAGATATAAAAAAGTAACACAAATATCGCCGATTTATCTTCTGGCTGATAAACAGAAGATATAGCTGGAAAATCCCGCAGAAGTTAAACATTGTTTATGTATATGTGACGCGCAAAATAGAAAGGGACCTAAGGATAGAAAGGGACCTAAGGTCAGGAGGGCATGGGATCGGTCTCATTCGATGCTCAGATGTTGTCCACAAAAAAAAAATTGATTTTTTACCCTTAGGTCCCTTTCTCTATGCGCTGTCACATATATATTTTCAAGTATTTGTTATAAAAACTCATGTCTAAAATTTACAATTATTCGCCTTAAAACCTAATCAGCCATCCATACGTTGATTTGAAGTTATTTTCTCATCCGTTTTTTTCTGAAAAAAAAAATAAATTTAGGTGTTATTTGCAACATACTTACGAGTATGTACATGAAATACAATTTAGCTTACCTTAATTTATGCCATTCTATTGGCAAAATCTGCCCCAAAGTTATCTGCTTTTTCTATGTATATTTTTTTTTTAATAGAAAAGGAAATGTATTTTTTGACATTGTTTTTTTTTATATCGCCGATTTATCTTCCAACTGAGAAAAAGAAGACAAGTTTCAAATACTACTTTAATTGTAATCAAAACGAAAAATTAATGATATTGCCGCAATATCTTCTGGATGATATATCTTCCGAATGCTTATTGGGTATATGGTGGACTGTGACAGTGATGGATAGCGTGTGAATCAAGCTTAAAACATTTCGTGGTTATAAAGCGTGGCCAGCATTGTAATTAATTTCAAACTTTGTTCTTTTTTTCATTTTTAGGTTATATTAAGTAGTAAAATGACTTTATCCCTAATCAATTTGGATAATATACCGGATAAAAATAAATCGAAGCAAAATGAGGTTGAAAGCCCTTTAGCTGATGATATTGAAATAATCGGTCATGACGAACAATAAAATGAAAAGCTGCTGAACTGTAAATTTCAAATGGAAAACAAATCTCAAATTGGAAAGAAAACAAAAGAAATTATAAATTTTTTTATAAAACTTTAAAATTATGACTGATTTGTTAAATTTATGTTAATTTTTTTTCAAACTTTTTTGTCACACTACTTAAAGTAATACATGAAAATCCAGTACTTCCGTTGTAAGGAAATAATATTAAAAAAAGAAAACCCGTTGCCAATCCAAAATATTTTTTTGTAGAATTTTTTTTTTTTAATTTAATTTTTTTTTATTAAAATATAAAGCATTTTATTATAGTTCGTAGTATTTTTTTTATCACTATGTATGCTCAACATGTTATTTATGCCATCTTAACATAATTTTTTTCATAAATTATTGAAATTGTATGCCAAATTCTATTTTTAGTATTTAAACAAATTAATTGCTTAAAAAGTATCTAGTCCTCTGCTCCCTTTTTGCAAACAAAATGTTAACCCCTCAATTCATAAATGCTTTGTAAAGTTATAGCAGGTTTACAAAACGTCATTTTCATACAAAATTTGTCCAATAAACCTCCTATAATTTTAGAAAGCGTTTATGAATTTAGGGGTAAGAATTTATTTTTTTTTATCAATATTAAAATAATAGTTTCAAACTTATTGTGTACTTATTACCACATACTTAATACTGGTGTATCAGTTTTTAAATGAGATGAAACAAAATATACATATACTTGTGTGTAGCAAGAAATTTATAAAATTTTAGATTTCATTAAATAAAAAATAAATTAAAATAAAAACTCAAATATTATTTTGTTTTTTTTTATAGCGAATTTAAATTAAAATTTAAGTTAAAAGTAGATTACGATAGATTTTGACGGAAATCCAATAAAAATATTGGGATTTAAGATTTTCCATACGAAATGAAATCAAAATTTAATTTCGATTTCGGCAAAATCTAATCGAAATCCAAATTGAAATCCAATTTTTCTTCCATATTTGCAGAAAAGTTGAGATTTTTGCAGAAAATGTGACAACATTTAGCAGTTGTTTATGTCATAAAAAATTAATAAATAATACATTTTAAATACTTTGAAAAACTAAAAAACAATAAATAAAATTACATTAAATGAAATTATGAATTTACGGCTATTTTTCTTTTGTATCCGATGAAAATTAAACTACCGGCGCCATGGCAAAACCCATAACAAAACATTCAGAGCTTTTAAAATATAATTCTTTTCATTAATCAATTTGCATAAAAATGAATAATCCTCATCTGAAGTGGATTGAAAACGGAATTGGATTCTATAAACAGGTTTGTAAAAATGAACGGAAATAGCATTACAATGACGTCATAAAACTTTTTAAATATTTATGTTTCAGAAAATCTAATAAATATGTGTAACAAATTAATAACGCTAAAAATTTTCAGTCAGAATCTTTTATTTTAAGCAAACAATATTAGTCTGATCGGAAATTTGCTCATCAAATCCGTAGAGTTGATTTATAGAATCCAACAATCAGAAATTTCCGTAAGAAAAATGTAGAAAACTTCGTCATTCCTTTGCTTGTACGGAAATTTTTAAACGGAAATTTCCGATATTGGATTCTATAAATCCTCTCTACGGCTTTAATGAGGAATTTTTCAACCCGATTGAAATTATTTTTCCTAAATAAATTTTAATAAAAAATTTTAAATATTATATATTTATTTTATGTTTTTATTTAAGTTCTTAAAACATAAAAATATTAAAAGCTTTATGTCTTAATTGTAATGCCATTTCCGTAAATTTTTATAAGCCCATTTACATAATCCAATCCGTTTCCAATCCAATTCCGTTGGAATGACCACGAATTTCTAATAATTTTAAACCCATGATTTGGTATTGAATCTGGTCTCATTTATATTAATTTAGTTTTTATTTGAATAAATAATTTGTTTTAAGAGATAATTCGCGAAGTTTAAATCAAATCAGAGCGTTGAAGAATTCATTCAAAAAGAATTATTTTCAAAGATGATTAAAAAAGCTGATTTATAGATTCGCGAATCAAAAAATACAAAGATAATTCGCAGTTTCCCACCTAGCATTTTATGAAATTATTGATTACATTCGAGTCATTTATGACTCCACTGGACGATTAAAATTATCATAATTCAGCTCATTTTCTGATCATAAATTATTGTTTTGTCGGGAGAAAATGGTACCCTACCCGCGACTCTTCTTGATGAGTCTTTTATGACTCGCTTTTCTGATCAGTTTCGACTAATTTCTGACTCGTATTTCTAATTTTTGCAAGTCATTTTCGAATCATTTTAAAGTCGTATTCTAATCATTTGCGAGTCTTTTTCGAGTCATTTTTAGTCGTATTTTTGATCGTTTGCAAGTCTTTTTCGAGTCATCTTTAAGCAGTATTTCTAATTGTTTACATTAAAAAAATAAAATATTTATTTGATGTAAATTATTATTTAAGTTTATTGAAATTATATACAAATAATAGGTTTGTACGATTACATTTCTAGTAAAACTAGTAAAAGAGAAAAAATATTGAAAAAGTTGTCAAAATATTCAAAAGTAATCGAACAAAAAAATTGTAAGAATAGTAAACTAATAAAAAAAATTTACGAAAATGACATAAAAACGTCCGCGGAGTGCAAACTTTAATGCGAATCATAAAAGTTAATTAATTTAATAACGATTCACATAAAATTGTTTTCAATTTCATCGTTTGTTAAACAAAAAAAAAAAAAAACATTACTAGTTTTTGCTGGATGAAATTTTTCAAGTAAAAACTAGTAAAATTTCCCCTTAAATTTTTTACTAGTTCTTACTATTTTTTTTGTACTCGAACGGATTTTTGAGTAAAACTGGTAAAGCTAGTAAAAAATAGCATGTAAACAAACACACTTAATATAAACAAAATTATAATAAAATAACAAAAATGTTTTGTTATTGTATTTTCAGTAAATTACTTTTTAAGCATAAGCGAGGATCATTTTACAAATCTTTTTTAAGCGCACAAGTGCTTAATCAGTATTTGGTCATCAAAAATACTCGAAGAAGACTCTGTTCGGTGATTTTTGACAAAGCAATCTTCCAAATGCTAGGTGCGTATTGTTCTAAAATAACATTCAAAACAGTCACATATCAAACACGTGTATGATCAATTTGCGATTGCTGTAGGTTTTGTTATTGTATTTCCAATAAATAACTTTTTAAGCATAAGCGAGAATCATTTTCGAGTCTTTTTTCAAGCGTGCAAGTGATTAATCAGTATTTGGTGATCAAAAGTACTTGAAGAAGACTCAGTTCGTTGATTTTTAACAAAACAATTTTCCAAATACTAGGTGGGTTGAAACTAGAGATGGGCGATCTGGCGCTTTTTCAGTAACATTGTTCTCAGTGAATGTGATTTGCAAATCGTTGTTCTTTTAAACTGTGATCGTGATCACGGTTTTTCTATGGAAAAGACTGCGATTTTCTGATAAATAAACGAAATAATATTTATGGCGAGTTTTAAAGATGTCAGTTAAACTTGGTTTAGTTAAACCGAAAACGAATTTTGTCAGCCATTTCAAAGTTTAAAGAATAGTACAAAAATATTAAAAGAATGACATTCCGAGTAACTGCGACTTGAAATATTTGATCACTGCCGTTACCAGTATCAATAACTGTGATTAAATCACCGGTATGAAAATATCGCTCATCACTAGTTGAAACCAATTTAAAGATTCAACAAATTTTTAGGGATTGCAACTCTCAAAATGGGGGGTGTGAGCTAAGATGATCTGGCAACACTGGTTATACTACAAAACTCTTTTAATTTTGCAACACCTCCTGTTAACTTTTGACATTCAATAACATTTGAGTCGCCCTGTTTATAGTTGTTTTCAACAGCTGTTTAGCTGTCAAATTTGACATTTTGTGGAATTTGCTATTTTGTACGGAATTACGTAAAATTTACCGCAGGTTAGTGATTTATCATTTAAGTTTTTTTAATAAATTATCAAAAAATGTAGAAAATTTAAAGTGAAAGATATAAAATATGTAAACAGCTACTGTTTTGTACAATATTTATTGGATTTAAATTGTTTATGTTAAAAAAATGATCGAAAAAGTGCAAATGACGCTAACAATTAGGCCAATTTGTTTAAATATACTGCAATGAAGTCAGAAAGTGTTTAATTATATTGTCAATTGTTTGTTTTCAGTCAAAATGGCTTTAGTTAAAACCGGCTACTATGATAAACCCGAAGGTCATGATTGTTTTGGTAAAATGTTGGCCACTAATTCGTATGCTGTTGCCACCGGCTTAGCCTGGTCCACTGTTGATGTTTTGATGTTGTCCCACACCAAAGGTTACTTGCCCACAATAGCACGTTTTGCTTATAATATTGGTCCCATGATGGGTATGGCATCTGCCTTTACATTAACCACATATATGGCCACGAATGCTAGAGGCAAAGATGATTGGTAGGAATAAGAATTTTAGTATTAAAGACGTCTTTTTCTCAATAATTGATTTTATTAAATAGCATAAACTATTTCCTTGGTGGTTTTGCTGCTGGTGGTGTCTATGGTGCCTGGAGACGCAATCATATTGCTGGTTTTGTTATGGGTGTGGCATTTGGTATGTGAAAAATATCATTGGGAATTTTAGCATTTCGACTTCTTAATTTTTTCTTTCATTCCAAAGGTATGGCTGGTGTTGTTAAAAAAATATCTAAACAAGAAGGCTGGGAATTCTTTCCTGATATAAAAAAAGGTTATATGGGTTCGACGGAAAAAGACTACTCTTTAATGGCGGAACGTCCCAAAAACTGGACAACCGGCAAGGAATAAAATATAAATTCTTTGTCAAGTTCTTATTCAAATATTAAGTTTTACAAATAATCGAAATGAAACCAGAAAGTCAAGCTGAATAACAAGTAAAAAAAGATAAAAAGAAATTCAAAGAAAAATCTCAAAATGAAGCAATCTGAAGAAAAGCGGATAAAGATCAATCAAAATTTAAAACAAAGTAAGTAAAATTTGTTAACATTTATACTGTGAGTTTTTCAAAGAATATCTATATTGAAAATAATTGCTCCAGAAATCCCAAGGGCAACATGTTATAAATTAAAATAAGTAGTTTATTTCCTTCTAACAATGCCTATGTAATTCACTTACCTTATATTAAAAACTTCTGCCTGCGAGCAAGAAATCTGTAATTTTTAGGGAATAACAAAGGTGAATTCAAAAATTTTATTTTTAAATTGTAATAAATATGATGAAAACTATCAGGAGAGACAATAAAACTATCAATTTCCTATTTGCAGCCACATTTTATACATTTGTGCTCTTTATTTTATAACATTTTTGCTTCTACAAGCTCTTTTTCCTAGTAAACAAAATTTTTACAAAAGGTATTTAAAAAAAATCATTTGTATCTTTATAAAATCCATAAAAAAATTAAATTCTCTTTTTGAAAAGATTTCTTATAAAATTCATAACAGATAATCTTAACCACAATCTAGCAACGGTTTTTCGTCTTGTTTTGCAACAAAAGCTTAATATATTTTCTCAGCTGTTGCTTCCTTCTTGTGTTAAATATTTTGAAGAAGCCATCATCACCACTGCAGTAACACAACAACAACATTAGCAGCAGCTGTGGTTTTAAGTGTTTATAACCTTTTTCTTAAAAAAACGACAAAAAGAAGTGAATTGAAAAAAACAAAATGAAAAAAAAAGATGTTAAAGGTTTTCTGGTTTTGCATACTTACTCATATTGTGTACCTTTATACTCACACACAACATGCAAACAAATGCTGTAGTTCAATGGCATTTCCTGTAGTACATATTTTATTAAAAGAATAAAATGAATACCAATTGTCGGTTTTTCAAATATCAAAAATTATAGTATAAAACTACAGACTTTTTAATATAGACAAAAAATTTCCCATACAAAATTCCAAATTTTTTCCATAATTTTTTCCACTTTTAGTTATATTGATCCAAAATTTAACTTTATGTTAGGTCGTTCAAGATTTTTTTTTTACTATAGTTTGTTCAATAATCTTTTGTGTACATATTATGAGTGATTCAAAATTTCGGTTATTTTTGCTTACGTTGTTTTTTCTACTATATTTTGTTTAATAATCTCTTGTGTTCGTGAATGATTCCCAAATTTTATTTATTTTTGCTTATGGCGTTTAGTTTGCATAATCTTAACCAAAAAAAACAATTTTTGCTTAAATTTTTGGGTGATCCCAAAATTCTATTATTTGTATCTTATAGCCTGTTTACATTGAGGTCAGCCAACAGCAGGCAGCACCAAAAGAGAGAGGCTTTAATAAATGACGTTTAAGAAATTTCCAACAAAAAAATTATTTAACAAATAATTTAATAAAATAACCAAAGATAGCATTAACATAAAATTAAATTAAAATTAATAAATCATAAAACATCAAAAAAAGTTGTATTTTTTATATGAATAAATGCAGTATTTTGATGGGCCCAAAACGCGATCATTTTCAATTATACACGTTTCGCCATTTATATGAATTTAACATAAGTTAATTTATAGCAAAAATTTAAAATTTTTTAAGAAATGAAAAAATTGACCTAAGCTCTTTTTATGTATTACGAAAATTGTCTTACGATATAAATTGACAATTATGTTACTTTCGGTAAAAAACTTGGCAAACAAAAACAAATTCTCGTTACTTTGTTTTCGTATAGATCATTTTCGTAATACATAAACCAGGGCTTAAATTTGAAAATTAATCGATTCATTTTTCGTGAAGGTCATAAAATTTTTTTGGTGCTTTTTTTTATTGTTATTTTCTATTAACGAAAATTTAACTCCCCAGCCAGCAAATTTTTTATATTTTTTTGAGTGTTCTTATTTTATGAGTCAAAAATTGCGCATTTTGAATTTTTTTTTACCAAAAATTGCTCAATTTTTGGACGGAAATATGAGCCTTCTAAAATGAATCGTAAAAATCACAAAAAATTGAGGCAAATTTTTGAATACAAAAATGGTTCATAAATGACTCAGAAATAAAAATAACTTTTAATATTTCATATTTATTCAATTAGATAAAGTTTAATAATGGTTTACTCGTTTTTTTATATATTCAGATATTGCTTATACAGTGTAGCATATGAATGCATATTCTCATACAGAAATTGGAAATTTTAATAATATATTTGGAGCTTTTTTTTATCTTATTTTTGGGCTCATTTGTCCCATCCAGTTAAATATAACTAAAATTCTGTATATTTACCAGTTTTTTTTGCTAATTTCAACAGTTTTTTCTGTAAATTAATTTTGAACTGATTTTTAGTAGTTTTAACTAAAATTTCTACAGACTTTTCTATTAGTGTAATGATTTTTTGTAATACCATTCTTAATTGTTTTAAATAAATAAAGTTAACATAAGCTTATCATTTCCTTGTGGATTTTACATTATTAAAAATATATATAAAAGTTAAAATTTCAATTCAAAAGAATCAAAAATTTTACTTTTTATAATGAAAAATTAATCAGAGAAGAATAAAATTTATGAGGGAATTTTCCAATTAATTTTTGACTTCGAAATTCCTCAAAAAAAGACTCCAATTTTTGAGGGATTTTTTTCCAGACACATTAATTTTTGAGTTCAAAAAGGTCTCATAGAAAAATTTGAAATTTTAGTAATATTTTTTGAGAACACCTTTCATTCTTTTTTAAGCCCATTGTCTGGTTGGGTATAACAAAATTTAGTATTGATTATTTCAGTTAATTTAATGTTTTTGGTTTTACTTGAGGTGGTCTTTAACTGAGCAACTAAGAAATTTTATTGGTATAGACATTCAGTAATCGGGCTTAAGTGTTGTTATATCGCCTACTAGCGGGCGCAGCCCGCTACGTTGTTAGCGTGCCTTAAAGTTTTTTTAAATTCGTTTTTTTATTTAAAGTACAGTTTTTATAATAAAAGCCTTCACCCAGCCACCACAAATAAATAATTCTGCACAACAATGGGTTTTAAATAAATATTTGATCACTTTTTCTCATGAGAGTGGATTGTTAGTAATGAATCCATAATAAATTGCAATATACGTGTGTATGTTGAGATAATTTGGTAAAGTGCGAACTTAGGTAGATAGACCCGTAAGTAGTTTTGTTCATTTGTGTTTTGAATGAAAATAAATAACGTAAAGCAGGGTTGGAAAGCATTTTATAATATTAAAAATAGCGGGCAAAGCCACAATATGCCACAAAAAGCCTAGCTGAAGGGTTCGGTTAGGCCATCAAGGGGGAGAATTATTCGGTTTTTACCCCTCCTGGTAGGAATTTCCAAAACTTCCGAGAACGTCTGCATTGTAGGAGGAACCTACTACATACATAATTTTAGGTCTCTATATCCAGCAGTTTGCCCAACTCGGCAAGGGGGAGTTTTTTTACTTTTTACCCCTCCCGGTATGAGTTTCCAAAAATACCGTCTTAGGGGATGTCTACGTTGGAGAAGGAACCCAAATACCGAATTTAAGCAGTTTGGCCAGGCCGTTAAGGGAGAGACTTCCTGTTTTTGACCCTACCTGTGGAAATTTCCAAAAATCTCATCTTAGCGGATGTCTACAATAGAGGAGGAACTTTAGTACCAAATTTCAACTTCCTACCTCCAGCAGTTGGGCAGGCCTTTAAGCGGCACTTTTCGCTTCATTAATCCCCATTTTTGCAATGTCCCTGTCCAAAATTCCACAAAGCACCTTCCCGATAAGTGAGCCCATACTCCAAGGAACATATGTTTTACATTTCAGGATTCTAGCCAACTTTTACTATTTGTACCCCTCTGGGTAGGAATTTCCGAAAATCCATCGACAGGGAATTTCAGCTTCCTAGTTTCAGCAGTTTGAGCAGGCTGTCAAGTGGGACACTTTTTCTTTTTTTGTCCCTCCCGGTTGGAATTAGGCTGGAAGAGGAACCTAAGTATCGAATTTCAGCTTCCTAGCTCCAGCAGTTTGGACAGGTCGTTAAGGGGCCACTTTCCCTTTTTTAGCCCCTATTTTATAACGACCCTGTCCAAAATTCAAAATACTATCTTTTTAATAAGTTAGCCCTTACTCCAGGGACCCACATTTTAAATTTCAGGTTTCTAGCCGAAGGGGTTTTTACAGGCCACCAAGGGGAGGCTTTCTTCTTTTTGCCCCTACCTTTAGGAATTTACAAAAATTCGATCTTCGCGGCTGTCTGCGATGGATGAGGAACATCCATACCAAATTTCAGCTTCATTGCCTCAGCGGTTTGGGCAGGCCATTATTGGGGACATTTTTCCCTTTCAACCCACATTTTTACTATGTTTCTGTTCAAAAATAGAAAAATTACGTTGTCGGTGAGTTAGTCCTACTCCAGGGAATACATATTTAAAATTTTAGGTTGGCCAGAAGGGATTGGGCAGGCCTTCAAGGAGAATACTTTTCCCCTTATCTCCCTCCCGATAGGAATTTCAAAAATTCCATCTAAGCGGACGCCTACACAGAAGGAGGAACTCACATACCGAATTTCGGCTACATAGTTTTAGCAGTTTGGGCAGGCCGTCAAGGGGGAAACATCCCCCTTTTGGGATATCCTGTAGGGAATTCCAAAAATACAAACTTAGTCGATGTCTACTACAGTGGAGGAATCTTTATGCCAAATTTCAACTTCTTATCTCCAGTAGTTTCTGCAGGCAGTTAATGGGGACATTTTTCCAATTTGTGAGACCGTCTATGGGGACGTCTATGCCGAATATATTCCCGTCCCGTCTTAGCGGACGTCTATGCCGAATATCAAGAAACCTTGTTTTAGTGGAGATATCCGTGGGGGGAGAAAAAAAGTACTTTTTGTGAAATTATATTTTTTTAAATGGAATTTTTTGGAAAAAGTGAAATATTTTGGAGAAAGATACTTTATTTTTACAAAGTACTTTATGGAAGAAGGTACTTTTTTTGAAAAAGTTATTTTTAGGAAAAAATAATTTTTTTTGGAAAAAGGTCCTTTTTTTGGGAAAGGGTCCTTTTTTGGAAAAGGTATTTTTTTGGAAAAAGGTATTTTTTTGGAAAAATGGTTTTTTTTGGAAAAATGTACTTTTTTTGGATAAGGTACTTTTTTTTGGAAAAAGGTACTTTTTTTGGAAAAAGGTACTTCTTTTGGAAAAAAGGTACCTTTTTTTGGAAAAAGGTACTTTTTTTGGAAAAGGTACTTTTTTTTTGAAAAAGGTACTTTTTTTGGAAAAAGGTACTTTTTTGTCCCCTTTTTGCCCCTCCCGATAAGAATTTCCAAAAATTCCGTCTCAACGGACGTCTACACCGGTCGAGGAACCTACATACCAAATTTCAACTTCATAGCTCCAGCAGTTTGAGCAGGCCGTCAAGGGGGAGACTTTTTCCCCTTTTTGCCCCTCCCTGTAAAAATTTCCAAAAAATCCCGTCTTGGTGGATGTCTACAATAGTGGAGGAACCTTTATACCAAATTTCAACTTCCTACCTCCAGCGGTTTGGGCAGGCCGTCAAGGGGGGCTCTTTTCCCATTTTTAACCCCCATTTTTACAACGTCCCTGTCCAAAATTCTTGAAAGTACCTTCTAGAAAAGTTAGCCCCTACTCCAAGGAACACATATCTAAAATTTCAGCTTTCTAGCCAAAGGGGTTTTGGCAGGCCGTCAAGGGGGAGACTTTCCCCCTTTTTGCCCGTTCCGGTAGGAATTTCCAAAAATCCCGTCTTAGCGGACGTCTACGCCGAAAGAGGAACCTACATACCAAATTTCAAATTCCTAGCTTCAGCGGTTTGGGCTGGGCGATGTTGAGTCAGTCAGTCAATCAGTCAGTCAGTCACGTTATTCTTTTATATATAGAGATTAATGCATCCTAGTATGAAAAAAAAAGCTCGAAAGCGCCACCAAAAAACCATTTTGTCCCAAAAGTTTAATAATAAAAAATCGTGGTTTTTACCTCAATTTATGAGTGATTTTAAATTTTTCTTTTATGTTTATGTTTGGAGAGCTAATTGATTTTTGGCAATTTCTATAGCAGTATTTCTATATTACCAAATATAATTTTGTGTGATGAAAATGACTCAGAAACACATAAAGCAAAAAATTAATTTTATCAGCAGATTTTTGTCGCTTTTAACAAAAAAATCATTTAGAAGTTTGTGAAAATGGAGGCACAAAGTGAAACTTCACATACAACAATCAAGCAGACTTTTTCAAAGCAAACAAAATAAAACTGAAAACTACTTACAGTGCAATATATTATTATTATTTTTTTGAATAAAAAAATTGTTGTGTAAGAGTAAAGCGAGCATAAAATCTAAAATACAAAAACAACAACAAAATAACTTAACTTTAAGACCCACGAGCTACCAGCTCATATAACACATATGTTCCAAATCTTCTAAAACTATCAGTGGTCTTTTTTAATACATGTGTAATTTAACGCCAAATGACCTGGTGTTGTTTTCACCAGACGTTTGAGAGATGAATACTATTTTTATTCACCACAAAAGGTGAAAAGAGCCTTGACTCAAGTCTCAACCGTGATGGGAAGAATTTTAAAAAGTCTGGAGTCTTTTTTTGGGTTAAAAATATTTTATTGACCGGCTGTTTATAGCATATAGTACATATACAGCATTAGTCTTAACCATTTTGGGACACATTTAATTTTGTATATAGAAAAAACCTGAAGGTAACTGAAAGTTTCTATGTACATACAGTGGTGGCAAATTTAATAGGAACGATTTAAGTTTTTTTAAAATTTTATTCTCGTTGCCTTTATTTTTAAAGATCAAAATAGTAGCTAAATTCGCCCTGAAAGTCTAGAATATTGTGCAGAATTTTAAAATAACTTCTTTTTTATTTTGTTACTTATTTTTAGTGGGCGTGGCTTTTAATGAAAAATTAGATATATCTATCTTTTATCAAATTACATAGTAAAATTTAGCGTATACTGATCGGATCTATACAAACTGTGTATTTTTGGAAATCCTACAAAATTTCCTTAAGTCTTGCAGTATTGTTATCTAGAAATGGTCGCCACACTTAAAATGATAGTGCCTTAAACATGAAACAAAATTTATTTGTTTTTAGCGATTTTAAAATAAAGTTAACAACAATTTTAATGAGAATAGTTTTATTCTAAACTTACCACGATATGACAAGTCAAGTTTTTTTCTATGTCCAGTATAAAGCGTTTCGTATTAAAATTTCGGTGTTGTTAACTTTATTTTAAAATCGCTAACAAATCTAAAAACAAAGACAATTTTTTTTAATATTTAAGGCACAGTCATGCGATCAGCAAGTCTGGCGACCATTTCTAGATAAAAATAATGCAAGACTTAAGGAAATTTCGTAGGATTTCCAAAAATATATATTTTCTATAAACCCGATCAGTACTCGCTAAATTTTACTATACAATTTAATAAAAGGTCGATATCGTTAATAATTTATTGAAAGCCACGCCCACTTAAAAAAATAAAAAAACAGACATTACGTTAAAATTCTGCACAATATTCTAGACTACCTATTCGCCTTTCGGGACGAATTTAGCCACTATTTTGATCTTTAAAAATAAAGGCAACGAGAATAAAATTAGAAAAAACTTGAATCGTTCCTATTAAATTTGCCACCACTGTATATATCAGTTTTATAAGGAAAATTTTCAACCGCTATAATATATATAATTTTTTTTTTTTATTTTGGCCCAGTTGTGGTCATTTCAACTGTGAAGACAATAATTTTTAGGTATTATTTATATAATTTTTGTGTTTTTTTTTATTGTTTTCTTGGCTCTGACGTTTAACACTTTTTTCTTTTAAGTTTATGGTGGTTTAAGCTGTTGTTGTTTTTGTTGTTAAAATGACTGACTCATTCCTAATGGAATGCCGGTAAGAAAATGATTAATGCACAAAAAATATAAAAAAAATATGTCGTATTACATCGAATGTAAGATAAAATAAGACAAATTTACTTTAAATGCATAAAATGAATTTTGTAAAAAGCTTTGGCGAAGATTCATATTGAATGAATATTTGTTAGTGATAGCACATTGGCTGAAAAGTCTGTACGATGACACATAGGTGGCGCCACTAATGAAAAATCCATATGATTTTTTGGAACTACCAACCTTCAGACGATACCTGTCAAAATTTAATGACAATTCGTCCATTAGTGAACAAGTTACAGCTGATTTAGTGACGCTACTTTTGCGATTTTTAAAAAAAATGGATCCAAAGCAATTTCGTGTTGATTTATCATTGCTTTTTAATAGGAAAAAAATACCGTTCATTCTATCATTTGTCTCCATTGAGACAAATGGTAGAAAAGTGGTTTTCTGACTTTAAACTTGGTTGTACAAACACCGATGACGCCGAACGATGTGGTCGCCCAGAAAAGGTGGTGATACCGGAAAACATCAAAAGTTCACAAAATCATTTTGGCAGACCGTAAAGTGAAGTTTACATTAAAAATATGAGAAAACTGTTTTCGAAATGGGTGCCGAGTTTGCTCACAGTGCACCAAAAACAACAACGTGTCGAAGATTCTGAAACTGTTTGGAGCTGTTTCGGCGAGATAAAAAGAAATTTTTGTGTCAGTATGGAACAATGGACGAAACTTGGATCTGCCACTTCAATCCAGAGTCGAATCGGCAGTCAGCTGAGTAGATAGCAACTGGCGAACCTCGCCCGAAGAAGCCAAAGACGCAATAGTCAGCGGGTAAAGTTTTGGCATCAGTATTGTAGGATGCGGCTGGAATTTTGTACACTGATTACCTTGAAAAGGGCCAGACCATCAATAGCTATCGCTACATGGCTTAACTGGTGCGTTTGAAAGAGGAAACGGCTAAAAACCGCCCAATATGAAGAAGAAAAAAAGTGCTCTTTCAGCAATTTATCCACTTGAGCTGCCATCACAATAAAAATGTGCAAATAAATTTGGTTTTAAGAAGTACTCGATAAGAAGATCAAACTATAGGTGCAAGTTAGAGATGAGCGATATTTTCATACCGGTGATTTAATCACAGTTATTGATAAATCACTGGTAACGGCAGTGATCAAATATTTCAAGTCGCAGTTACTCGGAATGTCGTTCTTTTAATATTTTTGTACTATTCTTTCTTGCAAACTTCATTGTGCACAGTAATACATGTTTTTTTTTAATATCAGTGACTTGCTTTCACACTCTTCTGAATAAAATGTCTCCTTCTATCATGTCTTTGTTACCGGTCGCAACTATTCTTCTTTTAAGGCCCAGGTTTTAGGAAGTGGATTATCTTTAAACTTAGTTTAACGCAGTTTGTAACTGAAATACTGCTTTTAAAATGTGGTTTATTTTGTTTTATTTCAATAAAGAAATAAATTATCTCGAGAAAAAGTTTTTCTGGCAAATTTTTTTTAATAAACTTTGAAATGGCTGACAAAATTTGTTTTCGGTTAAACTAAACCAAGTTTAACTGACATCTTAAAAACTCGCCATAAATATTATTTCTTTTATTTATCAGAAAATCGCAGTCTTTTCCATAGAAAAACCGTGATCACGATCACAGTTTAAAAGAACAACAATTTGAACATTTCACGATTTCACTGGGAACAATGTTACTGGAAAATCGCCGGATCGCCCATCTCTATTACAAACCCGTGATCACGGTCACTGTTTAAAAGAACGGTGATTTGAAAATCACGATCACTGGTAGCAGTGTTATTCAAAAATCACCGGATCGCTCATCTCTAGTGCAAGTTCTTGAATTTTAGTTTAAAGTCAAAAAATATATGGAGCCCCGGATCAGACCAGGTCTGGCCAGATCTAATTAGATCTCAAAAAATTGGGTATGGTACAATCAGATCTATTGAGATCTAGCTACTTTCTAGGAAATGGTGGATCTGGTTAATATGATTTTATAACATTAAATATCTTTTGATATAATTATATAAAAATATACATTTCACAATACTCGACGAGATATAATTGTAGAAAATTATAAATGATTATATTAAAATAATTTTTACTGGGGTGTTGTTAAACATAATGTGTAACCTGTTTTCCCAAAATATAAAAATTATAACATTTATTGGAAAATAAAGTCCAGGGGTATGGCATCACCAAAAACGAAAGTTATAACGACATCGTTATCACTAGATGGCACTTTGTTCAAAAAATTTACAATTTTCCGTTTTTATTTAAATTGAAATAATAACAAACAAAAACGCAAAGAAAAAAAGTAATTCTCAAATTTTATTATTTAAATATATTTTGCGCTTGATTTTTTCTTATTTTGCGCAGTTTTCAGCAATTTTTGAGTTTTTAAATGTAGGCTCAGCTGATACTAAAGTGATACTAAATAGTTGCTCAAGTGATACTAAATTTCAGCGCCCCCTACCGGTGAGTAGTTTAAGTTTTGATTTCCTATCTCTAATAAAGTCAGTTTCAATGGATTTATACTTTTTTTACAAAAGCCCATATGCAGTTAAAAAGGAAACAAATAATTAAAAACCCGAGTAAAAAGGGTATATATAACATATATTTTTTAATATTAAAATATATGATAATATAAAATATTGTGTGCGACCTTATATGTTTTTATATGGTGATATATTAGAAATTTTTTTAGAAAATTTCTCATATGTAATCATATTAAATCATATATCAGTATTTGCTTTATTGCAAATTGTATATATAGGAATATATTATTGATAAAACCGTTCAAAATTTTATATATAAATAGATACGAAAAATATTTTTAATTTTATTTTTTATATAACAATATCGTCGGCTTGCCTGCAAGTAGTGTTATGTGTTCTTTAACAGGTTTTCAGGAGGGCGAAAAAACTGGTTTATATTATCCTTTTAATATATTTCATTGACATCATATGCCTTAATAATGATTGTAATAAATAAGGTGTTAAATCATTAGGGCATATGATATCAATAAAATATCTTAAAAGGATAATATAAATCAGTTTTTTCGCTCTCCTGAAAACCTGTTAAAACCAAAAACATAGCACTTCTTGCAGGCAAGCCGACGATATATTAGTTAATACCAGACCCATGTTCGAGATTAACTAATATATTTGAGATTAATGTAATATTTGATCAAAAACAATTTTTTATATGCTTTACTCAATTTTTTCATTAAATTAATATTTTCTGAGCTTTTTTACTTCTAAAAGTTTTTTTTTTAATTTAAAAAATCCAATTTAAAAAAATTAACATTTAAAATCATGGCCCGGCTCGTAATGGTTTAATAAGTCTAGGCAAGTTGCATATCATTGGAAAGGTATTTCAAGTACCTCCCCAACGATATATATATATTTTGTTCTGGTCCGATAAGTTTTGAGTGGTATTTCTCCACTCAAAGTCCAAAGAAAATTCCCATATTTGATAAAAAATTATCTAGTCTTTAAAGAATAACAGATTTATACATTAACGTCATTAATAGTTACTCATTATCAACAGTAGCCCTCGGCTGACAGTCAGGCATGTGATAAATATCGAAAACGATCTGATTTTCAATGGTAAATATTTTAGGATCTGTACAATTCCAATTTATATTTTATTTCCTAATTTAGATGTCCGGGGTAAAAAAAAAAACGATAAATAATAATTTGAAGCCAATTTGATTTTCGCGAAACAAATTATTCTAGATTGAAAAACTGTTCGTTTTCGATTTTCATTACACCCCTGAGTGTGTAGGACCCGAAATCCTGCTGCCCTCCAATTCAAAGTTTTTTTTATCATTTAAATTTAATCATATCGTATTGGTTTAACTTATATCCAATTTGATCGGGACAAAATTCGGATATAAGTTTATCATTTGATATAACTTTGTATCCTTGTAAATATAATTATATCCAATATGATACAATTTAATATAACCATTTTTCGGATGAAATTATATCCAGTTACATATTGCGGCCCTATGCTCCTTGCAGGAGTAAAAGGAACAAATATATATACATATTGCAAATATATCCATTCACATATAAATTTTATATACACGTTTTTACTCGGGAATGTAGTTATTTTTAACAAATGCATTAAAAATAACTAACAATTTCGTAAAATTAATTAAAACAACTGGCAACATAGGTAAAAACTACTCTGTTACTGTTAAAAATAACAACTACTGATTACTACACAAACAACTGTCATGTATTAACTTTTTGCGTGAAGTAAAAACTTTAGTTTTCATGACACACATATATATTTGGTGGTTATATAATATTTCATTACCATTAAATGGTAATGAAACTTTATCCATTTGCATTAGTTTCAATTACTGCTAATAAAATTTCAATGGTAATGAAAAATTCCCAAGTGCGTTTAAATACAATTTCATATCAAAGTGAAATTTCATTATTTCATCCAAACAAAAGCGCCTTAATAATTTCGGAAGTTGTAGCAATATACAAGAAGCCACCACTTCTGTGGTAATGGCGTATGGTAATAAATTTATTAGTATGTACTTGCTTTATTATTTTTTTTTATCATTAAACTTTCTTATTATAATCTATGAATTAATCTTAAGCACAGCTTGAATTTAAAAGTTAAGTTTAGACTATACACTCGTAGGTACATTCATACTCCTCATACGTACTCGTACATATTCGTACTTATTTTCATCGTTTGCTATGCTCTACTCACCTTGATCTTTAATAAGCCAAACAACTACATCAAAATCTTGTGTTGTTTTTGTGTGGCTTATGATCATCAATTTTTTCTCAGTTTTTTTTTTGTTTCATTGATTATTTTTTTCTTTGGTACGCTATAATAAGCTCTGATAAAAATTTTGTAATACTCCTGTAGAAAAATGCAAATATTCTTATAAAGAATACGATCTCAAAAATGTAGCACGGAGAAGTTTTGCTCGTTTTTTGATATAATAAACAAACGTTCCTTTTAGCATTTCTATCCGGAACTTTCTGAACTTTAGATGTTCAGAAAGTTCCGGATGACGGTGTGTTCAATGTCCTAACATTGCACACACCGTGCTACTTCGCGGCCAGAAATGTTTAGAATCGCCGTCAATAGCTTCACCACCTTTTTGGATTTGGTTTCGTTACTGGTTCACCCGTTTTAGGCTGTATTTAAATTATTAGGTTCTTGTTGAACTTTTAACCATTTTGGAAATATATTGCCTGGTCACGTGTACTTGTGTTGCAATTTTTTTTACAAGTCCGCAACAGATTATTTTTAATATTTTCAATAATTTCTTTTTCTGCACTTGTCTTTGATTCTTCGCTGTATGTTCTATTAATATCAAAATTTGTTTGGGATTTCATAACACGTGTAGGAACAAAACAAGGATATTGTAGGGCATTATATGATCTCTTTTAACTGGTTATTTTAATTTTATTGTTTTCTTCATGTTTTTTTTTTTGATGCACATTACTAAATAAACTTTGTTAGTTAAAGCAACAGCTGCTAACTTATTATTTTTATAATTTGCAACTCATTCAAACTCGTGGTCATGTCTAAACTATATGTTATTAAGGTTGTTCATAAGGGGTGTGCTATCTGTTGTATCGTTGTATTGTCCTAACAAAAAACAGAGTTGTTAAAATTTTTATTTGTGTTTAACAAAGATTTTCTATTCAGTTTTCTATCTGTTAGTACACTCAAACATAACACATTAAACATACGTAAAAATGTCGTATCATGCTATTCTCAAATGTTGTACTTTTTCAATTTAATTTTTAACAACTCTGTTTTTTGTTAGGACGATACAGCGATACAACAAATAGCACACCCCTTGTGAAAACCCTTATTTATTTTATATTATACACATGTTGAAAATTAAAACAAAATTGAAAAGATTACTTTAACATATTTATAAAAAAAAAACTTTTTTAAATTTTCATTCAATGAAACATTTCATAAATATTGAACACAAATTTATGTAGTTTTAATAAAGAGTTCGCCACTAAAAAATGTAGCACAGAGAAGTTTTGCTCGTTTTTTTGGCATCAAGAATTTCTCCGAAATTTTCTGAACTTTAGGTGTTTAAAGCAAAACTTTAGATTTAACTCTGCGCACAAAACTTTACGAACATTGCGCGCACCGTGCCACTTCGCGGCCAGAAATATTTGGAATCGCCCTCAATGCTTCTGCATATTTTTGGCTTTGGCACATATGACATATTTCTTAAAGATATTTTGATCAAGATAAATTATTTTCATGTAAAATGTTCTTTTGTTAAAATTAGGGTTTTTCTTTTCCCGGACTTTTTCATTTCCCGGGACAGCGGGATTTTATTCTGAATTTCCCGGGATCCCGGGAATTCCCGCTCATTCGAAAATAAATAAATCAGACATATGTTGCATTGGAAAAACTAGATTTCTATTACAACACCGTCCGACAAAGTTAATTTTTTGGTTGTACCTATGAGAAAATCTACTTAATATATTCTGAAAGCAGGGCTAAATATAAAATATCCATGTCTTCCACTTTTTCTAGATCAATTCGACTAACAGTTTAAATCGCGAATTTATATTGAGATAATATATTTATATGGAAGGCCATCTTAATTTTAAAAAACTCTTAGAAATAGCTGAATATTAATTCGCGTTTTAAACGGTTAAACGAATTAATAAAGACAAAGTGAAAGACGCGGGTATTTTATTTTCATCTCTTCTTTTAGGACATATTGGAATTGTTCTTGGGTGCAAACTTGTGTCGGACCAGTTTTATAGTCAGAACCATGATCGATTTTTTACTTAAACATTTCTTAAGTATGGAATCCAAAAATTTCTATTTCTAGATATTTTGTTTCTATGGAGATTTTCAGAAGAATTCGTCTAGAATTATTTTTATAAAAAAGTTTAAAAGGGAGTATTTTTCACACAAATTTTTATAAAAAGATTTATTTTATAAAAATAGAAAATAAAATATTATTAAATAATTTTTTAACTTTAATTGGTATTTTTTGATTAGAAATTTTTAAAAATAAATTCCCAGCCAGCAATTTTGGAGCGCTCATAAATAATATTCTTAAATGGCTCATGGAAATGATTATTGTTTTTTTGAAAACACTATTTTTTTTTGGTAGAAAATATGAACCCTCAGAAAACAACCCAAAAAGTTGTCTCTACAATCGAAAAAGCTGCCTCAAAATGAGGGTTAATTTTTCGTACTCAAAGAAGATTCCAAAATTTTCTAAAATTATGAGGAAAATTTGGATTTTATATGTTCTTTTTTCTGAGTCATTTCTGAGTACACAGGGGGCTCTTTTGGACGGACCATTTTCACATTAAAAAGTGGAAAAATGTTTATGTTTTTAGAGCTAATTTCTGATTCATTTATGATCATCTTTGTTTGCTTGGTTATTTAATTTTCATAGTTGCATTTTCATTTCATTTAAACATATAAAAAATCCAAAATAATTTGAAAAAGCATCTGATGCATTATTTAAAAAATAAATAATTTTCAAAAAATACAATTAAAATAAAGGAGGAGCAATTGAAATTTAAATGAAATTATTTGAAGTAAAAAACACTGAAATTACTTATATCAGCTGAAAATACGAAAATATTACTAATTTTTTTAATTTTTTATGCACAGGCTTTTTTGAGATATTTGGAACTGAAATAATGATGTTGAAATGTTGTATATATGTATTGCTTTACTTGAACAAAGATCATCTTTTAAAAGAAAACATTTTTTTCTGAAGTACGAGTATTTTTATTGGTAACTAAACCAAATTCAGCTGACATTCAAAAACAATTTGGCCTAAATAATTTTTTTTTTATATTGTACTAATTCAGTTTATTAAATTTTAATGCCCGATTACTGAATGTCAAGTTAGCTACTAACTGGGACTTTAACTGGCACATTTGTTGTTGTTTCCCATACAATATTTTAATTTAACTGTTGGCTAAATTTTAACTGAACATTCAGTAATCGGGCCTAAATCATATTTTTTATTTTAAATATTTTTATTTAAATTGATTTAAAAAAAAGTTAATGCTTTAAATTTAAATAAAGCTTTCAAAATTGCAATATATACTAGCTAGAACTTCTATAAAAGAATACAAAAAATCCCGGGAAATCCCGCATGAAATTCCCGGGATTGCGGGATTGGAAAAAGGGCGGGATTCCCGGGAATTCCCGGGACGGGATTCCCGGGAAAGTTTAATAGTTTAATAGTTTTAAACCCTAGTTAAAATACAAAAAAGTTTAATAGTTTTCCTGAAGTTTAACGTTAAAGCTAAAAAATCATGAATATTTCGCAAGTGACTTAGGTCTAAGAAAAACTCGTACTCTCAGGTAACACTGCATGACATTCAAAAAATTAATGGAGATCTGACCATCAGTTCTATATATTTCGGACATGCTGATTACAATGGCCTACTTTATTTTTCGATCAATGGTACAGATTTTTCGCTAAATGTCTTTAAAATTTGGCGGTTGTCCATTCAGTTTTTTATATAAAATTTTTTTCAAATTCAATTAATATGATTTTGTGTTAAAATTAGGGAATGCATCCCGGGATTTCCCGTCCCGGGATTCCCGGGAAATTAGGCATTTTTCAGTTCCCGCACTCCCGGGAATTTGGACCGGGAATCCCGGGATTTCAAAAAATGCAGTTTAAAATAATAAAGTTAATTATTTCAAATTTACTTATGCAAAATATTCCCAAGTTTTGAAAATAGTAAAAATCTTACATTAGGCTTGCTCATTTACTTACAAAATTGTAGTAAAAGTAGTAAAATTTTCGAGTTAACGAAGAAACTGGTTAATTTGTGTACTTGATCGAATTTTTTAAGTTCCTTTTTTTAACAGGCACTAAGAGGAACTTAAAACAATACATTTTTTAAGAAAACCACACAGAAATAAAGACAAATTTGTCCATTGATTTTGAAAAATTTGCAAGTAAGTTAGAATTTGTTCCCAAAATTTAAAAAAAATTTTCCAATTCTCTAAAATTATTTTCTATATTAATTTTTTTATTTATTTTTTTTACGGACAAGTGTTTTAGTCTAAAAATTAGTTTTAGTTTATTCAATTTTTAAAAATACATATATAATTATATAATTTCTAATATAAAATTAATTCTTTCCCACTACGAAAATTCCAAGAAAAACCACCTGAGCTTTTTCACGATCATGAAATTTAAGACATTTTATTAATAAAAATTTTTAAATTACTATAAAATATTTTCTAATTTATGTCCCTTGCGGGATCCCGGGAATTCAAGATAAATTTCCCGCTTTCCCGGGAAATCATAAAGTGCGGGATTTTGCATTCCCTAGTTAAAATGTAAGCACAGGACCTGTGGCCATATTTACGATATAAATGCGATGTGCTAATCTTGATATTTAAACCACTACTTAGCGTTTTATATAGGTTTTTATGGTTTTTTGCTATTTCAGCGACTTGAGTCGCCGAATGTACAATCGACCACACCCAGGAAAATTTTTTACAATCGCTAGCCAACCACACCCATTCTACAACTGGTTCCACTGCAACCGATTCCATGGAACTGATTCCGGATCCTATATGGAAGGTGTGGTTGACGTAGAATCAGTTCCAGAACTAGTTCCAGAACTGATTCTAGAGCAACCGGTTCCACTTTGGAGCTATAGGAGGGGTTGCTTTTGGGACAATTTCAAACAAAAAGAATCTGTGATAGAATCGACAGTAGAAGGCGTTGTGAATGAAAAGTAGCTATTCTACAACCGCTTCTTTGGAACAGCACATTTTCCTGGGCAATAAATGTAATGCTTTAGTAAGAAAGCAATTAAAAGGAATATATTTCAATAAAAAAAATTTATTCATCTATAGCGGCCTATACATTAAAATCAAGATTTTTCAAAAATTTTGTATGGCAGCATACTTTCGAAGATGTCCCCAAAGTCCAACTTTTAATATAATATAATATGGGGTCACCTCCAAAACTGTTGTTGCAAAATTTCAAGCAAAAAAGTTTCCATTTGCAAAAGTTATCGCAATAAATACATTTTTTACTAAGGTTAGTATCGTACTAAAGACATTTTAAGATACTAAAGCACTGTTGCATTTTATGTAACTACGAAGGGTGGATCAAAAAATCACGGACTTACTAGCCCCCAAGCGAAATTTTTTCAATATTCCAATTTGATCGACCCTAATGTAATGTAACATAGAGAATTTTGTTAGACAAAAGTGAATGAAAATTTTCAATTAACTAACGAAGCCCTGGCTAGGGATTGCATACAAAATTTACGATTATCGTCAAATCAAAGTAAAATTTCTAACATTTGAAAGATGTTGGCTACAAAAATCTTGAAATATGTGGTACAAAATTGCTGTCTTTTACCATATTTGTTACAATGTTTTGAAACTTTTATGTAATATGTTAGATATTAAACTTCGAAAAGTGGACGATAATCGTCTATCGTCTTATAGAATCTGGGCACTGGTTTATGTATTAAATACGAGAATGCTCTAAATGAAAGCAAATTAACGAAAATTTGTTTTTATTTCCCATTTTGACGAAAGTAATTGTCAATTTCTTTAGGTTAGACTATTTTCGTAATTGATAAACAGATCGGAAGCTTGACAAAGTGAACGACAAAATTCTAAAAAAGCTTCGTTTTTATGAAACTTGTTTTATATGAAACAAGTTTTATAACGATAGTTCTTAATAGACTGTTTGGAACTTTAAATAAGTAAAATTAAACTTTAAATAGATTTTTATGAAGACATTTATTAGTTTAATGAACAGTTTATTTAAATGGACCGGTTACAATGAAACTTAATTGATTACACTATGCGACAGTCAAAATCGGGATGGGATGAAACCAACGGGAAATGTTATATCGGTCAAAAACAAGTTATACGTGTCCCGGCGTTTCGCTGGGTCACCCATAGGAATCGAGATATATCTTTTTTTTGACATAACTCGAGAACCACTAGTCCGATTTTGCTCAAACAATTTTAAAAAAATTAAAAATTACAATTCCTTTAATCTGTTCATATAACGTTTTTCTATATACTCAACAGTTTTGCCGGTAAAAATAAATATTTGTTTTTTTTAATATTTTAGGCAAAAAATATTTTTTTCTTCATACATTTATTTTTACCGGTAAAACTGTTGAGTATATAGAAAAACGTTATATGAACAGATTAAAGGAATTGTAATTTTTAATTTTTTTAAAATTGTTTGTGCAAAATCGGACTTGTGGTTCTCGAGTTATGTCACCAAAGGTGAAATCGATATATCTCGATTGCTAGGGATGACCCAGCGAAACTCCGGGACACGTATAACTTCTTTTTTACCGATATAACTTTCCCCGGTAGTTTGAACCCTTCCCGATCACTGACCCCTACCATTTGTCTCACAGTGTTATATGCAAAAATTCATAAACTTTATCAAGATAATTCTCTTGGTGTAGTCAATTGTCGAAAAAAGCATTGGGGTGTTAAATTGTGTTATTTCAAATCATAAAGTCGAGTACATAAATATTTTGACTTTTTACAAATTCAATTTTTTTCTAGAGAAATGGCATCTCAAGTACCTTTTGTTCAAATAAACAAACGAACAAAGAAAACGTTTTTTTCAAGCATATTAATTAAAATGAAAGCCATACGATATAAAACGCCATGAATATAAAAGGGCATAAAGCAGTTATGAAATTGAAAAAAGTCTCAAATCAAAATTCATATAAAATGCAAATGTAATTAAAACAAAATAAACAAGTACTGCATTTCAAGTACTTAATGAAGTTTTGTTTTAATTGTAGTCAGCTTATATTGTTGTATTTCTTGACAATTTATTTAAATATTTAACAAAACAGTTTAACAAATTACTTCAGAGATTCTTTATCTTTTGTAAATCTATAGTAAACCTTTTAAATTTATAAAAAGTTTGTTTTGGCTACTTTTTGGTAGTACTAACAATTTTCAAAACCAATAAAATGTTTGTATTAACCTCTTCATTCATAGTTTAAAATCTTGTATTAATGTCTGATAACTAAAATAACCAGAAGTTAGTGGTTAAAAATTGTTGTGAATATCAAATTTGAATGGATTTAACAATGGTTAGTGTTAAACTTTCTTTTTTAAAAAGTTACCCTCCCTATGGGTTCAACGTTTGAGAACGTCTGTACTATATTTTATAAAACAAATATTCAAAATTTAATGCTCTGAAAACTAACGCCTCATAATAATTAATCTTCTTAAATATTGTTATGAAGCCATAGCGCTGAGTGCGCATGGGTGTTGTTGCCATAATCCTTTTAATAGACTCCCTTTTATGTTGTTGCTGTTATTATTATTTTGATCGTACTTGGGTGACACCAAGTACTGTCAATTAATCACTCAATTCATTCACTTATAAACGAATGTTCATTCGTTAAGGGCTTTCGGGCCATAAAAGAAGGCAAGCTGGCAATGATGTACACAGCCACATGCAGACCACGATGGCATGCATGCCTCAATTGTTCATATTCGTACTATGAATGCATGCACTATACAATATTAACACCAACTTTTCATCTTCATCGTGAGTCTTCATCATCATGTTTTTCCATTGCATCTGTCTTCATTTTATAAGAAAAACAACACAGATGCATATCAAAATATTACCACAGCCATGAGTAACTTAAATGCAATACCACTACTTTTGTTGTTATTGCTCGATCGCTATAACCCTTTTGGAACAACACGACAATAATTCCATGTTCCAACTTTGAGGAAAAAATTTTCAACTAAAAAAAGTCTGTAATGGCTGAAGAAAACTTTGCTGTTATTACGGGAAATTAAATTGTTTTGAGCACAGGGGTATTTTTTGCTAATTTTTGTAACACATCTCTACTGGTTTGTAGTACAATAAAATTAGTAGAAAAAATTAGTAGCTACTACTAAATTTTAACAAAATTGTTGTAAACTGCAATTCAAAATCGATTTGCTAAAATCACTGAAATCACCCTACACTAGTCTGGTTAAAAGCCAACTAATGTTTGGTTCCGAAATTCGAATGGGTTAAAATGAGACTTGTGTCAAAATTTTATATAATGTGAGTTAGCGAACCAAATTTCATTAAAATATCTTAATATTTGCGACCTGCAGTTTGTAACCAAGCCAATTTTGGGGGGCCCTTATATGGGCACTAGGTCTAAACATGGACCGATGTTCACCAAAATCAATAGTCTTCGTCCTTGGGCTGACATACGTCGGTGTACCAAATTTCATCAAAATATCTTAATATTTGCGACCTGCAGATTATAGACAATATAATTTTGGTAGGACCCTTATATGGCCACTAGGTCTAAACCAAAATCAATAGGCTTCGTCCCTGGGCCGACATAAGCCGGTGTACCAAGTTTCATCAAAATATCTTAATATTTGCGACCTGTAGAGTACGCATGGACAGACGGACATCGTTAAATCGAAATAAAAAAAAATTCTGAGCCGATCGGTATACTATAAGGTGGGTGTAGGACCAATATTTTTTGGTGTTACAAACATCAGCACAAACTTATAATACCCTGACCACGTAGTGGTGTAGGGTATAATAATTAGTGTAAATAATTAGTAAATGCTACTAGATTTCAGTAAATTGTTGTAAACTGCCATTCTTAAATTAATCTGCTGAAAGTAGCAAAAAAAGTTTAAAAGTTTTTAAAATTTGTAATCACCCAGTCAGAAAAATACAAACGGGAAAGCGGTGGCAAAGCACTTTAACAGGTGGTAGAAGTACTGGCAAAAAGTGCTTTTCCATTCCCAAAATGATAACATCATTAGACAAAAGGAACGGCTGTTCAAAAAGCGCCGGAAAAGCACTGGAGGAACAAAATTTTTAAACGTTGGCAAAACGCTGGCAAAACCAATAAATAGGTGGTCTGGAAATATATTTTCCAAAATAAAATTTAAAAAAAGTTCATATGTATTTTTTTTGGTCCTGCCGTGATTTGAACCCAGGCCGTCAGATTGGCAGACGATTGCTCTACCCACTGAGCTAACGAGACATATAATATTTATTGGCTAAACACATAAATGAGTGATAATAGCTGGACAACTACTGGCTGTGCCAAAATGCTAGTACTGGCAAACAATTTTTTGTAACTAGTATGCCAGTGTTGGGAGGGCAAAGAAAAAAGTTGGTCTTGAAGGAACTTTCCCACACAAAAAAAAATTGATTTTATAAAACAAAAAAATTTTAATTTTACCATTTTAATTTAAAATGGTAAAACGCTTTTCGCAAACGCTGGCAAAGCGTCCCAAATGAGTGTTCTGCCAGTCATTTATTTTTAATACCGTAATTACCCAGTGGTATGCCAGTGCTTGATTTTTTGTACCACTGGCGATTTCTGACTGGGCAGTTTCCAATCACACTACTATTTTTATACTGATTTTTAGTACAATTTTTATTTTTAGTAATCATTTTTGCTATTCTCTTATTACAAATTACTGGTTTTTTACTATGCATCGATGCTGATTTCAGCAAAACATTTTACTAATTTTTCAAAACCGAGTGCTAAATTTAGCAGAAAAACATACTAATTTAAAAAATTTTATTTACAAAAATTCCTTGATTTTTTACAATTCTTGTTTAGTATATGTTTTTGGTGCTATAGATATATTCTTAGTTTGGAAATAACACCCAGAAAATTTTATTGCATAAAAAGGTAATAACTAGAGAACCGTTTGCAATTTTGACTCCAAATTTCAGGTACGATGAAGGAATTATACGCTTGTTACAATCGAAAGAAAAAAAGTTTTATTATTAATATTATTATTTTTTTTTAGATTTTACAGTTTTTTTATTTTTTAGTACACTTTTTTGCTAATTTCGGCATATTGATTTTAAATTACAGTTTACAACAATTTACTGAAATTTTGTAGCTGCAACTAATTATTTATACTAATTTCATTGTACTAAAATTATGATATTTAGTAAGTTTTTTAACTGATTTTAGCAAATCGATTTTGAATTGCAGTTTACATAAATTTTACTAAAATTTAGTAGCGGCTACTAATTTTTTCTACGAATTTCATTGTACTACAGATCAGCAGACATGTGTTGCTAAAATTAGCGAAAAATACCGCTGGGCTCAAAACAGTTAAATTTCTCGTAATAACAGCAAAATTTTCAGTAGCCATTACAGACTTTTTTGGTTGAGTGTAAAAAATAAATATAACTGTAAAATCCAAAACAAAAAAAAAAAAAAAAAAAAAAAAATCAAAAATCAAATAATAAAAGAACTTTTTTTCTTTCATTTGTAAAAAATGTATAATTACTTCATTATACTTGAAATTAGGAGTGAAAATTGCAAACGGTTCTCCAGTTATTACATTTTTTTTTTCATTGGAGATACACTTATAAAAAAAAGTTAGTACAAAAGTCTGTTAAACCGGAGAACCGTTTGCAATTTTGACTCCAAATTTCAAGTACGATGAAGTAATTATACGCTTGGTACAATCGGAAGAAAAAAAAATATTTTTTTTTTAAGATTTTACAGTTTTTTTATTTTTTAGTACACTTTTTTGCTAATTTCGGCATATTGATTTTAAATTACAGTTTACAACAATTTACTGAAATTTAGTAGCTGCAACTAATTATTTATACTAATTTCATTGTACTAAAATTATGATATTTAGTAAGTTTTTTAACTGATTTTAGCAAATCGATTTTGAATTGCAGTTTACATAAATTTTACTAAAATTTAGTAGCGGCTACTAATTTTGTTGTACTACAGATCAGCAGACAGTTGTTGCTAAAATTAGAAAAAAATACCGCTGGCCTCAAAACAGTTAAATTTCCGTAATAACAGCAAAATTTTCAGTAGCCATTACAGATTTTTTTGGTTGAGTATAGAAATACTTTACCAAATTTTTAGTTGTTTCAACTGAATTTTTGATAAATTTATTAGAAAAAACTTTATTAGTTGAAATGCTCCTAACTACTTGGCAACTACACTCAATCAAAAAAGTCTGTAATGGCTACTGAAAATTTTGCTTTAAATAAAAAGCGGAATCTAACGATGAATTCTGATTTGGCTAAAATTTCCAATTTCTACAATGAAAAATTTAGTCTATATCCCCAAATGGGTTAATCATAACAAGATTTATTCCTACGTGTGGAATAATTAAAATGCATCACAAAAAAAAAACTCAAAAATAAAAGATATAAAATATTCAAAACAAACTGTGTACAAGATAGATGACAAAAAATAAAATAAATGAAACCTCTTTATTGAATGACCCCTTTTTTCAGTGTGAACCATACATTGTTGTACATTTCTTTTACAATTCCTCTTTATTCTATTTTCATATCGTGTATATTGAACTTGATGCTGAAGTTTTTGATGCAAATGCGGTGTGCCATCATGCATGAATAAACACATTCATCATAATCAAATAACTTAAATGTACGATAAATAAGATCGAGTGAGTGATCTTCCCTTCGCTGTGGTTTATTAAATATTTTTCTATTAAAATTAATTAAAAAACTTAAATATTTAAGAAATCATGTTATTTTGAAAGTCTTCTAAAAGAAAGAAAAAGAATACTTTTTTTTCTCTTGAAAAAATCTTTAAAATCTATTAAAATTCAGCCCAAGATTTTCAAATTTAAGGGCGAGTAACTTATTTCCAACATAACCAAGGTTAAACGTTAACCACAGATATTTCCATATAAATTTGACATTCTTAACTATAGTTAAGTACTAAACTCAGTTTATTTATAGATAAGTCAGCAGGTCTAAATGTTTTTAATACAAAGAAAAATGTATTATATTTTGAAAACAATAGGTGTGTTTGCTTACTTTTCCAGTAAAGTCCAGTAAAAATTACTCAGTAACAAATTTACAGAGAGTAAGGCAAAATTTACTCTCAAAAAGAAAAATATCTAAAAATGTACGCAAACAGAAAAATTGTAAGGATTAGTAAAATACTGCTGCCAACTTTTTTCCTAAAAATATCGCTAAATCAAACTAAAAAATCACTAGAAAATATCTAAATTATAAAAACCTTAAAAAAGCGATAAATCGCTAAATTTCACGAACTTTTCAGGTTCTGTTGAAAATTTCACAAAAATAGCTATATTTTTCAAACTTCTTAAAAAATTATCGATACATCGCCAAACTTTTCGAACTTTTAAGTTTTTCATAAAAATTTAGCGATAAATCGATGAATAATAATGATTCAAAAATTCTGTCAAGGAAACAAATGTAAAAAAATGCTAAGAAAATGTCAAGACTGTTAAAAAGAAAAATCGCTAGTTTTCTCGCTAATAGCTAAATTATATTTTACCCGCTAAACGAGTTGAAATATCGCTAGATTTGTCGAAAAAATAGCTAAATTGACAACAATTATTAATATAGCTGATTGCGAAATAAACCTATTCAAATTATTGGATTAATAAATAAAACCTAATAAAATTATCAGTTACTTACTTCTTCCATCGTAAATAAGCTTATATTTAAATATTTTTTGTTTTTACAAAAAATTATTTGTTTGTTTGTTTGTTTGTTTGATTTTACTCCATTGACAGCAAGCCACCAATGAAGGTTCCATTAATATATAATGGAAAATTATTTGGCCTTTTAAAACGCCAACACCAATTCCGAAGCTTTGCTTCCAATATTTCAAAAATTTAAAATGGCGTCTGTATAGACGCCATATGCGATACTTCCATTAATGAACGAATGCCGAAAGACGAACACGCGCACACAAACAACCATTGCAGTAAGCAATGGAAGCGTAGACGATGTCTCCAACGGAATTCGAACGGTTTGCATATGGTTAGACTCCACAGTCTAACGGCATGCTGAGACACGCTTTAGAGTATCGCAAAACAAAAAAATACAATCGTTGCTTCCTATTAAAAAAAATTAACACGGATCAAACGACGACCTTCTTCCTCGGCGACTCACGGCGAACTGAAAAAAAAAAAAATTATTTAAACATTTTTTAGACAAATGTTTTGTTTCTTCAATCATATGTTTTCAACCATATGTTTTTTTTCTTAATAATTGTTACTAGCAAAAATTCATCCAGTAAAAACTTGTAAGTTCTCTGGTATTGAACTGTCACTTTACTCTCTACTTTTCCTCTCTCCTTACTGAGTAAAGGCTTCATTAGTCTAATCGTAAAGTAAAAAAACGTATCTGTAATCAATTCAATGTGTTAAAATAATATAGAAATATATTTTTATCTTTTTTCTATGCATTGAAACTGTTGTCAAGTAAGATCGTAAAAAAGTTCTGTTGAAAACAGAAATTTTATATTTTATTACTTGACATTTAATTCTATGCTCAAGAAAAGGATAAAAAATACAATATTTTTATTTTTTATACTCTTTTTATTCATTATGAGAATAATACGTTACTTTTTTTTACGATACTTCCAAACTAATTTGGGCTTAATTGTGTAAACAAACACCTTCCAGTAAAAACTTGTACGAATTTGTACAAATTTTCGGGTACGCAAACACACTTAATATAGAAAATATTGTTACAATTTTTTGAGTTTTTGTACGAAAATAGTTTTATACAGAAAAAGAACAATCTAATAACCAGGGCAAGTTTTTTTTGGCATTTGTCATTAAATGCCATTTTTGCAATTTTTTCACTTATTTTGTAAAAATGCCATTTTTACAAATCCTTGCCAAAAAAAAGCCATTTTGTCTATTTTTTTAGACTTTTCATTAAAAAGATGCTATAAAATTCAGTAAAAACTCAATCTTTGTAAATAATTTTTGGAAAAAATTTACAAAAAAACGATATTTTTGTAATATTTAATAAAATTCCAGATTTTTTTTTTAAATCATACTATATACGAGGAATGCACTTTAGCAGTTCAACGGTAAATTCCTTTATTATTGTATTTTTGTTGAAAACATTCAGAAAATACTTACATCAACTATTATACTTTAAAATGTTTGGAATAAGCGTGCCATTTTTACGTTTTTTGTGCCAATTTTACTATTTTTTCGTGCCATTTTGCCTGCCAATTTCAACTTTTTTTGTGCCATTTTAAACTTGCCCTGCTAATAACATATTTTTAAATCCATTGTAAATATTTAAAGATAATTTATTTCAGTTGAAGAAGGTATTCATAGTAATTTTCCATTAACTTATTTACTGAAGTAGGTACCTCTATTCATTCACTTAAAATGAAATGCTACCGTAAAGTAGCACAAAAATTTTAAGATTGTAGAGACTTAAACAAGATGCATCAGCAAAAAATAAAAAAAAAAAAAAAACTGCATAAAGATGATGCTAAAAAAATCTGCCATGTCATATGAATGTTGGTCTCCATAATAGGATTCTATTATAGCAAAACAATATTTCAGATATTTATGCCCTATAACACTATAGGTATATTGAGTTTTGTGCTGATGTTTGTAACTACTCAATTAGAAAAGTCTAAGCAAATTTTATTTAAAACGACTAAAAATTAGTTAAAAATTACCTTGCAGAAAAAACTGTTAAAATTAGCAGATTATTTTTGCTAAATATTATTAAGATAAGAACAGCAGAAATAAAACGGTTAAATATACAAAAGTTAAGATATTTCAGCTAAATTTTACTTAATAGAAAATAAAAATTTATCCTGCTAATATCAGCAACACACTTTGCTGAATATTTATTAGGCTAAAAAATCACAAAAAAAATTAAAATTTTCATTAAATGAATTAAATAAGCTAAAATCCCAAACGTATTTAACAAATTGTGAAAAATAATCCGTTGTAGGCATGTCCCTATCCGGATTTCATTCTTGCTTAAGGAAATCGTCAGGGGACGACGTTTTTAGAATTTCTGGAAATATTTGTTAAGTTAAATTACAAACTCTCCTAGACGAGAACAAGAAATTTAAAATATCAAAGAAAAAAACAACAACAAAACATTTTCCACAATTTGCTTTGTCATCTTCCAATATACTACTCTGTTGTTTTGACAGATCTAGCAATGTAGTGACATCCATTCATGTATAAACAGCAATAGAATTTGAAAATAATTTAACCCTCATCGGTCCATCGAGAAATACATCTAATCGGTCTCATTGTATGCGCGCGCATACACATATATTTTTAATTGTAAAAAAGCTAAAAAAAATTAACAATCATTTATGTTTTGTGATTTTTTATGTTTATTATATTGTTTACTATCATATTAATACATTTGAACTTCATAAAGGTAGATTTAGAATGAAATTAAAATTAGAATATTACATATATTAGAAAAAAAAAATTAAATTTTTAACTTTTGTCAATTATTTGTACATTTTTCGCATAAATTGAAATTAAGTTCAGCACAAATGAAATTTCTACACTTTTCACAGCGTGTAGCAAAAAGATTTTTGTTATTTTTATATGTGCAGATGTAGCATCGGCCTCGTTTTGATGTACTTGGTAAATGGCGAATCTCCCGAATTCTTTGAATAACACTGGAAGCATCATTACTTTGAGGTTGTTTTTTACGTTTAGTGATCTGTTTTTCAACGAGATTCAATCCAAGCTCCTCGATAAAAAGGCGACGACGAATATTATGGTTCGTTTTAGAATTTTTCCAATTCGGGAACAATGCAATGAACGTCACGAATGCATTCAACGCACTAACATCAAGCATGTTACAAAATACTGCCATTTGCCACCGATTGACTTTTCGTTTGCATGTGTACGTACACGCTGAAAAAAAACGGCCTGTCCCAAACATATTTTTGCTGGTAATATAATATATTTGGAGAAATTGTTAAACATATTCGCCGTGTTTTTACTAGAAATAATATATATTTGCATGCAAATATATTATTTTTGCAGGCAAATATATTATGTTTGCCTGTAAATATATAATGTTTGGGTGAAATGAAATGACGCTATCGACAAATATTATATGTTTGGCAGCAAACATATAATATGTGTGTCATAAACAAATTATGTTTCCATGTAAATACTATATATAAATAATATATTTAGTTATAAAGCAATTATTAATATATGCCAAACAATAGGCGTATTTATTCTACTCTCCAAATTTCTCTATATTTTAATGGAAAAACATAAAAAGTAAAATTAATACATCTACTGTTTGGCGATTATTTAATAACTAAATATATTATAAATCACATTGAATTTTACATCTAATACAAATCTTTCATTGAAAAACAATAACTACAATATCTTCATTTATTTTTTATTTATTTTTATTAACAAATATTAATTAAAAACTCTTATAATAAGTTAATACTTTAATATACACAATTAAATAATGTTTTTTTTTTTCTTTTTAACACAATTTTATGTTTTATTTATACTAATTTATTTTATTTTTCACATCTTTCACAATAAAATTAATAAATAAAGGAAAAATATCACTAAATTTTCTGACTAGATGCAGTCTAGCTAAACTAAACGGTTATTACCAACTACAAAAGTTATAATGGCTACATACAACTTTATATGTATCAAGAATGGAAATTCGCCGTTTTTCCAAATATATGTTAATTGTATCCCACAAATATAATTATTACCAGGAAATATATGTATAGTAACTATAAAAACAATATAATTGGAAGCATACTCCAAATACATATATGGTAGTTTGTAAATATAATATAATTACGTCCAAACATAAACAAAAACGTCTTTTTCCTCCGTGTAGCCACCATTTGATCCATAGTATCAACTCCACTCTTGGTTTTGTTGTAGTCTTCAATGATGTTAGGTTTCTTCTGTTCACTATTCTCATTTATGCTGACAACATTGTGGTGTGTACTGAGCAATGTCACAAATCGGTACCGGCGAGGAACATATGACAACATAACTGCTTGCAATTTATGTTCATATACAACTTCTGTATGATAAATTGGCTTTTGACGCATGTCGAGTAGAACTGAAGGAATTTCAGTCCTATTTTTCCTTATTGTTCCCAAAATCCAAAACAACACGCCGTCCGAGATTGCGTTCAGGAGTGGCATTACGATTCCGACCAACATAAATTGGTGTGTTGTATGCATACCAGCTTTTTGAGTCGCATAGCACCCAAATTTTGATGCCATATTTCGCCGGCTTGGATGGAATATACTGACGAAACGAACATCGCCCACGATACGGAACTAACTGTTCATCTACGGTAATGTTTTTTCCTGGTGTGTATACAGCTTTCAAATTATGATTCCATTTATCGTATACATTTCGAATCGGTGCCAATTTGTCACGAACAGAAGTACTTGTAGATGCAGTGTTGGCCATACGTTGTTCGCGGTCATCAAATCGAATGCAACCATGGATACGCTTGAACATTTTCAAAGACATTGTTGCTCTAAATATTGGCCGACCAGTTTCTTCATTCCACAGTTTAGTGACACATTCACCGTATGACCGATACACACCAGAAAGCAGCAACAATCCAAAGTATGTGTGCAGAGTGTCCAAATCAATGTTTTCCCATTCGTCTTTGTACTTTCGCACACCATATAAATTCGTCATGTTCAAAATAATATTCTCAACCGGTACAAGGAACATGTGAAATGCAGACGAAATATCAACTATATTAGCAGCTGCTAATGCTTTTGGACCTGAATTATAACAAAAATGAAACATATAATGAACATGAACCCATAACAAAGAGGGTAGGTTTTTACCTAAAGTGAAATTTTCTGCACGTCGAAATGAATTTCTTCGATTTATTTCAAATGGTTGCGATGAATATTCAGTTTTCTTATTTTTTGAAAAATATTTATTTTCAGGATTTGCTGCATTTTCTTCTGCTAAATTTTGCTCAAGTGGCTCAATGTCGTATTCATCCAAATGCACGCTAACTTCACTTTCATCATTCTGCTCGTCTGCTAATGCAAAATCATCGTCACTATTGCACGGAGATTCGCCCGCTTCGCTTTCCAAATCAAAATCCATTTCTAGTTCATCTCGCTGCCGTCTTTCACGTAAAACTATCCATTTTTTATCAAATACTTCGAAATACAACCAAAATTCAAATAAATGCGCAAACAAACTTCACTTATGTGTGTTCCAGAACAAACTGAATTTCATAAAACGAAAAAATAAGAGCGTGCTATAAATCCACACACAAAAATAAGCGGCAATTCCAGGTACCTGCTTATGTGCACATACACAGGGACCGATTTGTAACTATAACTGCACAGGCAAATACAGTAAGGGTACAAATTCAAAAACGGCTTTTTTTGGTTGTTCAGGCAAAATAATTCTACTTTGCAAAATACAAGGTCGTTCCGCTGAACCGTTTTTATTTTATTCAAGGTTAAAGATCAAAATTGTGCGCATACAGGGGACCGATGAGGATTAAAATATTGGGTGGCAGTATATCTTGACTTGGTTTATTTTTGGAGCATTCTGATTGGTTGATTTATTTTCAACCAATCAAAATGTTTGAAAATATAAATATATTTGTAAGGTTTTCATACACAAAATGAACAAAACCGTATGATTAAAAATAAAGTCGACTTTTAATTTAAAATACGCCTTTATATTTAGGGCCAATAATTTTATAAGTAACGTTTTCATTAATAAATGTGATATTTTCAAGTAAGTTTACTTTATTTTAATACATCTGCTTTCAAACTAATATATTCTTTTATATTAAAGAATAAAATGTCAGGAGTATGGAAAACTTCACAAAAAGGACAATGCAGCGCAGTGCAATATTTGCCCTAAAAGACTAATGGTTAACGGAGGTATATAAATTTGGTTATCCGACACCTAAATTTGGTTCACAAAAAAAAAAAACAGAAATTGATGGTCATGCGACTTCTCTTAAAGAAAACAACAACAAGAATAACGTTCCAGCTAAAATTAGCAAAGTACCCGAAAAAAGTGTAAGCTGAATAGGCATTGAATGTTTTATGGTAGCGCAAACATTTCCTGAAATCGTATCCAAATTAGCCGCAGTCGACGGAATGTCAATCCGCACCATAACTAGATCTTCGTTTATTCGAGAAAGTTTTTATAATAAAAACCTGGCATTGCCAAAAAATTAAACCGATGTAAAGAAAATTATATTAAATCACTACAATCATGTAAAAGATATCATGATAAAAGAAATATCGAGCAATATTTCTAACAATAGGAGATTTACTATAATCTTAGATGAATGGACTCTTGTCACAAAAGAGATATTTGAACATATTTATAAACGGAAATAATTCATTTTATAACCTGTGGTTGGTTTATGTATCAGGAAGATGTAATGCTGATGAAATAAGAAGAATTGTAGAAATAAGACTAGAAGAGTTTTATTTGTCTTTGGAAAATAACATTGTGGCCACCATATCTAATGGGCCAAATGTGATGAAACGGTTTGTTTCCGACAGTTCAGTTGGGGGTCCTTTCTGCTGGAATCATGCAATTCATTTGGCAGTGCTTGGAGTAATTTATGTGAAATCAAATGTTCAACATTCTGATATTTTTACTTTGAATTCTCACTACACAGACTGAATTTGTACTGAAATAGTGTTTTTTTTAAATAAAAATTACTTATATAGGTGGTTTTCATTAACAATTTTGTTCAAAAATATTTCCCGGGAATTACCGGGAATCAAATTTTTTTATTCCCGTTTCCCGGGAAATAAAAAAGTCCGGGAAATCCCAAACCCTAGTGACTCCCAATGATTTTTCAAGTTCTTCTGGAGTTTGACAATCTTCATCGATTAATGCCTCCAATTCATATTCTTTGAACTTTTTTCTTCCGTGTTAAAATCACCACTTCTCAACCGCACAAATAATCTCTCGCACGTTAAAATCGATGGAACATATTCAGCATAAGCTTCGGTGAGCAATCGATGTGCTTCAGCTGCACTTTTTTTAAAAATTGAAGAAGTAAAGCAAAACTTTCCGCAAATGATGCTTTGTTGGCATAAAATTCGACATTTTCGAAGCACAAAAAAAAATTTTTTTGTTTACACTATTTCGTTCAATGACAAAGTGAGAATAAATGACAGATTTTTGCCCTCCAAAATGCCATATAAGTTATTAAAGACACAAACCATGTGTAAAAAGATACGCCATCTGTTGTGAATCCCTCAGTTTTAAGTTATGCACCCATACTATTTCAAAAAAGTACACCAAATTTGCCAATTTTAAATTATTTTAAATGCAGAAACCAATGATCCTTTAAAAATAATTTTACAATGAATTAGAAGTTTCTAAAAAAATGGGAAGAAAAAATTTAAATATAATTATAAATATCTTCCCACAAATTTGTAGAACCTATAATAATGCATAAATATTTGGAAAAATCAACAGTTGTTCTTTCCAAAAAATTGGAAATCGATCAAACTTAACATTTTTTGGAAGGTCTTTAAAAGAGTCTTCTTCAGACTTCAGATTTTGAGGGTGTATTAAAATTTCTGTAAATTGTAATATGATCTACACAAGCATACCTAAAACATGCACTAGGTAATTTGAAAATTATATTCAATATTTTGTAATTTGTAGCACAGTATTATTTATTAGGGTCTACTTTCGTTATTTAAACGAAAAATATGGCGACCTGGGACCCCCCCCCCCCCATTCAAAAAATTAAGGTGATCGTATAAAGGGATCATGTACCGCATCGGCTTTGAAGTTTGAAATAATTTACAAGGCGAAAAAACACTTCTGGGGGGGGGGGGGGTGGGGTGGTCGTCATTAAATCGCAAGTTAAAAATAAGGTCAACCCTAATATTTATTGATCCGTTAATTGAAATTTCCTTGTATATAATGCAAATCTGTATTGTTTGATGTAGTGTATCATAAAGTCGGCATGTAGTATTTTTTATTGTTTACTTTTAATGTCAACAAATTGTTATTATAAAATGCACTAATAAAGAATGAAGAATAAAAACCAAATAAACAAGGTGTTTAGTATCTAAGGATGTCACTAATTTGTTGCAAATGTTGCATGACAATCTCATGGCGACGATAAATACATATTTCCATAATAATTGCTAGGGAGAATTACATGAAGAATTTTTATAGAGAAGAAAAAAAAAACTGCTAATTAATGAACACTTTGAAATTAAATATTTTCTTCCAAAGAAAGTTAATGTTATTTAAAAAATTTTTCTCATCAAAAGTTTTTTCTCCATTTGGTTTTTTTTTTGTATTTTATTTCATTCAATATTTATAACTATAATGAATTGAATTAGTAACGCATGTCTTGTGTCATATATGAAATCATCAAAACCATCAAAAAGACTTAACGAATTTTAAAGAACTTGAGTGTTTCTTTTTGTGATATTTTAAACAATAAGTGTATCTAAAGTTGCATTGGAAATTTTGAATTTATACACAAACAGCTGTGACGACCCTTAATATTTAGACTATATAGAAATTTTATGTGTAAATAATCGTGTTTGGTTTCAATTTAAATTTTTCATAATACCAATATTTTGGGACGATAAAATAAATTTCATATTTATTGTGTTAAAATTAATAATAACACGCGTCTTGGGAAATTATGTGAATACAAAATACGTATCGAAAATAGAATATGAAAATGGTTTTAAGGCATATCTACACGGTATAGAAATCTCGTCCAATTTGAGCTAAATTTGTCATCTCTAATATTGTTGGCACTATTTTTTATCGTAAAAGTAATCATCTCTAAATGCTAAGCATTGATTTTTATTATTTTTTTATTTCAAGCAATAATTTTGTTTTTCAAATGCTACAAAGTGAATTTAATAAACTGAAATTTTCAATTATTTAACAACACATTTTCAAAATTTGTGATAATTAAAGGAATTGTAAGCTTGTTCGTCAAAGGAATTAAATATGCTAAAAATCCCAAACGTATTTAACAAATTGTGAAAAATAATCCGCTGCAGGCATGTCCCTATCCGGATTTCATTCTTGCCTAAGGAAATCGTCAGGGGACGACGTTTTTAGAATTTCTGGAAATATTTGTTAAGTTAAATTACAAACTCAATGAGAATTTTTTGTTCTCGTCTAGGAGCGTTATTAAACATTTAAAATATCAAAGAAAAAACAAAAACAACAACAGAAAATTTTCCACCATTTGCTTTGTCATCTTCCAATGTACTACTCTGTTGTTTTGACAGATCTAGCAATGTAGTGACATCCATTCATGTAGAAACAACAATAGAGAACAATGTTTTCTAAAGTGTCAGTAACATTTAAATTTGCACAAGCACTTGCATATTAGTTTTTTTATTTTATTTTATCGGGATATACATTAATTGCATCAAAGGAATTAAATATGCTAAAAATCCCAAACGTATTTAACAAATTGTGAAAAATAATCCGCTGCAGGCATGTCCCTATCCGGATTTCATTCTTGCCTAAGGAAATCGTCAGGGGACGACGTTTTTAGAATTTCTGGAAATATTTGTTAAGTTAAATTACAAACTCAATGAGAATTTTTTGTTCTCGTCTAGGAGCGTTATTAAACATTTAAAATATCAAAGAAAAAACAAAAACAACAACAGAAAATTTTCCACCATTTGCTTTGTCATCTTCCAATGTACTACTCTGTTGTTTTGACAGATCTAGCAATGTAGTGACATCCATTCATGTAGAAACAACAATAGAGAACAATGTTTTCTAAAGTGTCAGTAACATTTAAATTTGCACAAGCACTTGCATATTAGTTTTTTTATTTTATTTTATCGGGATATACATTAATTGCATCAAAGGAATTAAATATGCTAAAAATCCCAAACGTATTTAACAAATTGTGAAAAATAATCCGCTGCAGGCATGTCCCTATCCGGATTTCATTCTTGCCTAAGGAAATCGTCAGGGGACGACGTTTTTAGAATTTCTGGAAATATTTGTTAAGTTAAATTACAAACTCAATGAGAATTTTTTGTTCTCGTCTAGGAGCGTTATTAAACATTTAAAATATCAAAGAAAAAACAAAAACAACAACAGAAAATTTTCCACCATTTGCTTTGTCATCTTCCAATGTACTACTCTGTTGTTTTGACAGATCTAGCAATGTAGTGACATCCATTCATGTAGAAACAACAATAGAGAACAATATTTTCTAAAGTGTCAGTAACATTTAAATTTGCACAAGCACTTGCATATTAGTTTTTTTATTTTATTTTATCGGGATATACATTAATTGCATCAAAGGAATTAAATATGCTAAAAATCCCAAACGTATTTAACAAATTGTGAAAAATAATCCGCTGCAGGCATGTCCCTATCCGGATTTCATTCTTGCCTAAGGAAATCGTCAGGGGACGACGTTTTTAGAATTTCTGGAAATATTTGTTAAGTTAAATTACAAACTCAATGAGAATTTTTTGTTCTCGTCTAGGAGCGTTATTAAACATTTAAAATATCAAAGAAAAAACAAAAACAACAACAGAAAATTTTCCACCATTTGCTTTGTCATCTTCCAATGTACTACTCTGTTGTTTTGACAGATCTAGCAATGTAGTGACATCCATTCATGTAGAAACAACAATAGAGAACAATGTTTTCTAAAGTGTCAGTAACATTTAAATTTGCACAAGCACTTGCATATTAGTTTTTTTATTTTATTTTATCGGGATATACATTAATTGCATCAAAGGAATTAAATATGCTAAAAATCCCAAACGTATTTAACAAATTGTGAAAAATAATCCGCTGCAGGCATGTCCCTATCCGGATTTCATTCTTGCCTAAGGAAATCGTCAGGGGACGACGTTTTTAGAATTTCTGGAAATATTTGTTAAGTTAAATTACAAACTCAATGAGAATTTTTTGTTCTCGTCTAGGAGCGTTATTAAACATTTAAAATATCAAAGAAAAAACAAAAACAACAACAGAAAATTTTCCACCATTTGCTTTGTCATCTTCCAATGTACTACTCTGTTGTTTTGACAGATCTAGCAATGTAGTGACATCCATTCATGTAGAAACAACAATAGAGAACAATATTTTCTAAAGTGTCAGTAACATTTAAATTTGCACAAGCACTTGCATATTAGTTTTTTTATTTTATTTTATCGGGATATACATTAATTGCATCAAAGGAATTAAATATGCTAAAAATCCCAAACGTATTTAACAAATTGTGAAAAATAATCCGCTGCAGGCATGTCCCTATCCGGATTTCATTCTTGCCTAAGGAAATCGTCAGGGGACGACGTTTTTAGAATTTCTGGAAATATTTGTTAAGTTAAATTACAAACTCAATGAGAATTTTTTGTTCTCGTCTAGGAGCGTTATTAAACATTTAAAATATCAAAGAAAAAACAAAAACAACAACAGAAAATTTTCCACCATTTGCTTTGTCATCTTCCAATGTACTACTCTGTTGTTTTGACAGATCTAGCAATGTAGTGACATCCATTCATGTAGAAACAACAATAGAGAACAATGTTTTCTAAAGTGTCAGTAACATTTAAATTTGCACAAGCACTTGCATATTAGTTTTTTTATTTTATTTTATCGGGATATACATTAATTGCATCAAAGGAATTAAATATGCTAAAAATCCCAAACGTATTTAACAAATTGTGAAAAATAATCCGCTGCAGGCATGTCCCTATCCGGATTTCATTCTTGCCTAAGGAAATCGTCAGGGGACGACGTTTTTAGAATTTCTGGAAATATTTGTTAAGTTAAATTACAAACTCAATGAGAATTTTTTGTTCTCGTCTAGGAGCGTTATTAAACATTTAAAATATCAAAGAAAAAACAAAAACAACAACAGAAAATTTTTCACCATTTGCTTTGTCATCTTCCAATGTACTACTCTGTTGTTTTGACAGATCTAGTTCGTTTACTTGCTACAAGTTACTACTACATTTACTACACTCACAATTACTACACTCACAATATTTTATCCTTAAAAACAACCTAAAATACATATTAAATTATTTGAAAATACAATTAAAAAAGGACTACTGATTTTTCATTATATGCAAACCATTTTGCTATTTATTTTCAAACATTATTTAAACAATCCATAAAAGAAATAAAAATAATTGAAAAGTCTATTAAAAATATTCATCAATTTCTAACTGACAAAACGTAACTAAACGATTTTGTGGTTTGTTTTTTCATATTTGAAAGTTTGAATTTGTTTGAATTTTTAAAACACTACACCATACACAACACACACGTTCATATTTTTATTGGCTATGTTTGTGTGTATGAGTAAAGAATTTCTTGTAATTTGAATTGAAATAATATTGTGTATATAAACAAACTATTTTAACAAAAAAGAAAACCGAAAATATTTGAATTTTTTGTTTTAAAACAGAAAACAACGAAATTATTTAAATTATTTTTTCTAAAAATAGAAATCTAAAAATAGAATATTTGACTGAAAATAACAACTCCTACCGACGATACATATTTTTTTCTAGTTTGTTTTTAATTGATTGATAAAAAAAGTTAAACAATATGTTTCAGTGAATTTTAATTAATTCTCCAATTGGAAACAAACTTTACCTATTACTTTTTAAATAAACCTCAATCGGATATGGAAAATGTATTGTGAGTGAACAGCTGGAAACATTCAATACAAAAAGTAAAATAAAACTTTCTAATTGTAGTAAAAGTAGTAAGAAATTCGAGTAACCCTTTAGAAAAACGTGTGAGTCCACACAATGTAATCGATTTCGTGTACTTCACATTGTGTGTACTTACGATAAGGGATACTTGTGGATAACAATTGTATATGAAACTTAAAATATTTGAAAATTTTCAAATATTTTGTCTAACTTACATTCTACTATACTTGTGTGTACTTACGAAGTATATTGGCTTGTGGTATATTACAATGCGGCCATACCCTGTGTAAAGTAAGCCAGCTAGTGTGTAGGGTTTGAAAGTACTCGGAGATACTTGTGTGTACTTACTAGAATCCCCGAGTGCTTTCACAATCTACACACAAGCTGGCTTACTTTACCCAGGATATGGCCGCATTACAATGGCCCACAAGCCAATATACTTCGTAGCTACACACAAGTATAGTGGCATGTAAGTTGGACAAAATTTTTGAAAATTTTCAAAAATTTTAAGTTTCATATACAATTGTTATACACAAGTAAACCATACACACAATGTGAAGTACACGAAATCGATTACATTGTGTGGACTTACACGTTTTTCTAAAGGGAAACGAACAGAGTGTTCAGGGATGGAGTTAGCTCGCTCACTCGGCTCTTGCTCATTAAAAAAATAAAAAATAAGCAGGCCCACTCATTAACCCTTATTATCCTAGCGTCGTCGACACAACTTCATGAACCGATATTTTCAAAACGGAATTATCAAATTCCGTTTTGAAAATATATATTACGCTGTTACATCAAAAACAGCGCAAAATAACAGTGTAAAAGTTTAGCAATGTCGGATTTTTTTTTAAAGCTTAAAAAATCACAGAATGCAAATTTAAAAACAAATTCGTAATGTTCGACTGTGGTTGCAAATATTTCCGCTAGAGAGCATAGTGCGATAATAAAAAAAATGCAGCAAAATCTTATTTAGCTACAGGTCTTTGCCCATACCAATTTTCGTACGATTTCTTAATTCAGAGGAATATGCTTATAACAAAAATTGTCTAATCGTCTAACAAAAATACTAAGTTTGAGGTTAAGAAGAAGAATAAACATTCCCGAGTAAAAATACTTATATATTGTTATATATAATGTGATTGGGTTATGTCTGACGGAAAATTGAGTCATATTAAGACACATATCATTATATACAATTACATCGGATATTATTTTTTCAATGAATTTTTTGTCCGGTAATTTATGTTATTACATATCCCCAAATCTGACTCCATATATAACTACATAAGCCATATAAAACTAATCAAAATATATGTAGTGACCGATATGATTATATATGGTTCGATACTAAGTTATATAACACTGTATGTATCGTCATACTAAAAATATATTCTTGTAATTTTATATAACTTTCTATATGATCTCATACAAATTAATATAAATTAACAGTTAATTTCTCCACAACCAAAAAATTTCACGTGATTTTTTTTTTGCATATAAAATTATATTAAAAAATGATGCGTACGATTTAGAAGACAAAGGCATTAAAATTTTTATTTTATGTTATAAAATGTGGGCCTTTAAAATTGTTCAAGCTATAGAAATTTCAATATCAATTTAATAGCCGGTATGCATAAAAAGTACTATTAGACAATGTTATATAAAATCAGATATTTTTATATGAAATTAGATGTAATTTGATGTCCAGGATATGGACAAATCTTGGATCAAACTGTATCAAATTATATCTAATTTGATATAATTAGACATAAGTAGATGACCCATTTTTCGGATCAAGTTGTATGTCGTTGTATATAGGGACTTATCAAATAAAATATAATTATATATGACACCATATTAAGATTTTTACCCGGGTTTTCTTCAAAAGTTATAAACACATTAAATTTGCAAATCAGACTAGATCCAGTTTCTGCCTTTTTTTATGGACAGGCTTCATCAGTGATTTTCCATTAAATTGTATTATTGTTTATATTTTTATTGTCAGATTGTCTCTATATGAATACTTTCAGAAGTGATCAAACAGACATATACAAACATCCCAGCAGAAATTCGGAAGCGGTAAAAATGATTAGTGCTTCTTTTTTGCTTCGTCTACTGCTTCTAAGGATGAATAGCTTGCAGTAGTTTGTTAAAAAAAGGCAATAGAGTTTTGTTTACCACACTTTATCGCTCTAACAAAGCACGAAAGAATGACAATGATAACCGAATTTACTTGGTAAAAGCTGTGATTTCATGCCATTATTTGGAGCTATGATAGAAGCGCATATCGGATATTGAAACAAGTGCTTTCACGCGTGCTATCTCGAACAAAAATTATGCCTTATATCACCAATAACACAGTACAACACTAAAAATGCATCGGGCATGCAACATATCATTTATGATAGATTTGAGAATGAATATCACGAATGTGAACACCAAATTTCAAAACTAGCTCTAGTTTTTGAAATATTTGCAAATTTAACTTTTAGCAAAAAGACAGTTTTTTTTGTTAAGATTTCTTATTTATTCATATAGCTGACTAAACCACGAATAATTTTTAATATGGTTTAAAAATATAGAATTTGGGCTATTAGAAACATATCAACTTATTTTGATTAGGTAAAGGATCTAGTGAAAACTTCACTTATTTTTCTATTTTACAAATTTAATAAAATCCCTTAATCGGATTGCAAAATCTTTACGTATGATGTAAATTCATATTCCACTAAATTCTTTTTATCAAAAGAATCACAACTTCTGCATCAAGATTTGCAGAGAATTCAATCTGAAATACACATTTTACATCTTTTTTATTTCAAATAAATTTTATATGAATTTACTATGGCAAAAAGAAATAAAGTACATATTTGAACATGCATATTTTAAAATCGTTATTTTTTCGAAATTTGCATTTCAATTGTCTAAAACTTGGTTGAAATTGATTAGAAAATATATGTTTTATATTTCTGAATGGTTTTATCTGGGTTTTATGTTTTAAGATTTGCCACAGACTCCTTAATTTTGAGGTATTAAAAAAGTCAGTCTTTTTCAGGTTTAGTCAATACTAACTTAAAAATAAAACAGGAAATGCGAATTCTTTTTGCTAAATTAAGTAACATGAGATGTTTACTAAAGGTACAAATTCAAATATTATATATTCCTTTCATCGCAGATTATTTATTAACGAAATCGTGAAAAAAGAGCAATTTTAATTTTAAATGCATATATAGGGAATATTATCGCAGCTTTCAAAACGTGCAATATATCAAATTAAAGGGCATATTTCATCATTTTAAAATGTTGCAAAAAATAGTATTATTACCTTTCCATTTTATATTTTTTGCCAAAAAGTTTATTAAAAAATTTAATTTTCTTACAAAAACGTTTTTGCAAATATTTCTTAAACTATAGCTAACTTTAAAATTCTAGGGCCATATTCGTGATCTGCGTCCCAAAATCTATTAGAAATGACATATCGCAATCCCGATGCATCAAATTTTTCTTATTTTGTTGTACTGTGTAATGCAAGCGCAACACTATTTTCTTTCCCTGACGAACCTGCTTCCAAGCAAGCAGTATTTTTTGCTGGGATTCTACTTTAGATTTTTTTGTTTATCTCCTTATTTCCTCCGTGTCACCTTTTCGCAAATGTTGACGCAGAATTATAAGTAGTAAAAATGTTAACCACTTATTTGGTAATGCCCTATCATTACTTGGTAGTCTATACGGTAATGACCTCTCATTACCATGTTTTTGTTAGGTTATTCAATTTTTTTTTAATATATTGTACCATAAATATCATATTAATAACAGAAACATTTAAATGGATTTTTTATAACTCTTTTAACACTTTGATCACAATTTTAACAATATTTTTAATGACTTTGAAATTTTTAGTATAATTTTTATTACTTAATATATTTAAGATTTCTTTTAACGATTAAATAGCTAACAATCGTTAAATCACACTCAAAGTTGTAATGACTCCAAAATAGAAATTTATTAAAAAGTTCAACATTCGTTAGCTGGGAGAGCAAAACATCAAATGAATAATAACATTTTTAAGTGATTTTTTCATATACAACATAATTTTATGACTTAAGTCTGTGATGGTGGTTGAAAGATCACCAAACAAATAAATATGAAATGTAATGCAAAGAAGGAAGGAATGCCGCGATTATCATTAACCCTCTAACCGGCAACTTCAGGCGGAGTTCACACAGATAGAATTTTCTTGGACGAGTTTTAATGAATTTTTATATCAGGCGGAGTTCACACAGAGAGAATTTTCTTGGAAGAGCTTTAATGAATAAATAGAATGGAAATTTTCGTATTAATTTATGAAAAACTACAATCATTTAAAAAGTTTCAATGGACGACTTCCAGTGAAATTTCACTGACTTAATACAAAGTTTATTAGTGTCATTCAGATAATTCTCTTGGTGCATAAAATTGACCACCAATACAAAAAAAAAATTTTTTTTTAAAGCAAAAGTAAGAAAACTTGAAAAACAAGGTTTTTTTTAAAGAGTTAAAAGTTAATACACAGAGAGAATTTGCTGGACGAGTTTTAATGAAATTTTTCTTTGAACTAATGAAGTATCCTTCACAAAGTAAATGATAATTTTATTAAATTTGATGAAAATGGTCCATATATTTTATGAATTTAGTTTTAATGAAACTTTTTCATTGAATGTATGAAACTTTTAATAAATAAAATGAATTCAATGAAAAGTTTCAAGAGTCGAGTTCCAGTGAAACTTCACTGGTTTTATTCAAAAATTCATTAATATCATGCAGACAATTCTCTCAGTGTAGAACAAATATTTTTTTATAAGCAAAAAAATTTAAAAAAAAGCAATTTACAGCTCAAAAATCTTTAGAAAAATCTATTTTAGAGTCAAAAAACTGAAAATTCAAAAAAGCAAATATACGTTAGTTGTTTTCTTAATAAACTGGCATAACAGTTGTTTTATTATTGTTATTGTTATGGTATTATATGGTTAGGGATAGTCGACAATTTCGTCAATTTTGATCTATCTCTCTTAGTTTTCGAGATATGGGCCATTTTAAAAAATCGTTAGGGAAAGAAGTATCGCCATCTTTAAAACTTCGGCTACACTGGTGGCGCCATCTACCGGGTAATAACAAAAACATGAAAATATTATATTTTAACAATAAATTTTGTAAAATTTAACAAATGGGTTCTTAAAAATTAGTTATAAATAGTTTTAAAAATTAACACTCAAAACTACTTAGTTAAAGTACTGAGGATTTTTAGTATAGTGTTTAATGAAGATTACTAAAATCTTTGTTTAAATCAGTATTTCAACAAAAAATTTGTTAAAAATTAGTCAAATCGATTTGAAACCTGTTTGACAGATTTTCTACTGACGTATTATTTTAAGTGTACACAAAGTGTAAGGCTAGCTTTTTGGCTGAAATGTTTTCAAGGATTTCATTCTTGTCGGATAGCGTTCAACCACTGCCCGAACTTGAAAGAGTACCGTAATGAACAGTTAAAGGGTTTATGCAAATCTCAAAGTGAACAAGGCATCGAGTGGGATGGTATACCAGCACTGATGCTGAAACAGTGCTCTTCGGCGTTACCTCGCCCATTAGCTAAAATTTGCAGAAGCCAAGGCACTTAACTTCTTCTTTCGACACTTAAAAAACATGCTTGTTCCATCGAACATCGCACTGGATTATCATGCCCAGTATATCAGGAGTGTTTGATTTCTTAACATCAATACCACCCAACTCTGTGTGATATCTAGGGTTGCCGCATGGCCTGGAATGACCTGGTTTGACAAGCTTTTTCAGGTCCTGTCAAATGTCAAGCTAAATATAAACTTTGCAAATCGCAAAAATTTCGCAAAAAATATCAATAGTGAATGAAATCTGATGTTTTTAGAAAAAAAAATTTTGTAATGGTACAGTAAAATATTTTTTTATTCGTTTTGAGTCTAAATTTAATTACAAAAGGCTCTAAAAGTGCACATAATTTCTTAATGCAATATGACATATATACAAATTTTGGACCTTTTTCTTTCCAAATTGGCTTTGATATTTAAAATCGGACTTCGTATTATATTTAATTTTTGACTTTGAGCGACTATATTTAGAAAAGTTATTGTATTTAGTTATTGTATATTGTTATTGTATATTGAGATATACAATTAGTGTTATTTTTGTTCGGTTTAAGATCAAATATGACAAATTCCAAATAGAATTCAGAATTTATTTTACAACAAACAGAGAAAAACCTATGAGAAAAACGTTACTAGAACCAATGGTTGACAATTAATGCATTTTCAAGTGCTACCAAGCACTCTCATCAGATTGTCTTTATGGAGCTCGCTCTAGGTTATAAGGTAGATGTTTGGTAGCACTTGAAAATGCATTAATTGTCAGTCTTTGGTTCTAGGAAAGTTTTTTTCATAAGTTTTTTCTTTGTTTGTTGTAAAATAAATCGTGAATTCTATTTGGAATTTGTCATAAATCCAACAAAAATAACATTCATTGTAACTGAATTAATTTTAAAAATGTATGTATTTCGACGACCACGGAAATAGAATTTTGTAATTTTTGCTACTAATGTAAAATTTTTTTTTATCCATCAAAACTAGTAAATTTAGAAAGTGCGAAAAAATTGCGAAAAACTAATGTATTATCAAGGGGAAGGAAAGAAAAGAAGTAGATAGAAACAATTGAATTAAAAAATCACAAATTTTATGTCAAAAACGAAATACAGAATAAAATTTAGTAAAATTAGTAAAAACTAGCATGTAAACAAACTGGCATAATATTCAGTGTGTTCGTTTACTCGAAATTCTTACTACTTTTACTACAATTGGAAAGATTTGTTTACTTTTTGTATTGATTTTTTCCAGCTGTAGTAAAAGTAGTAACTTGTAGTAGGTAAACGAACACGCTTATTATTTACTACAAAAGTTTTATTTCCTACCAAAATATTGGTAAATTTTTATACCCTACACACACCACTATGTGGTCAGGGTATTATAAGTTTGTGCTGATGTTTGTAACACCAAAAAATATTGGTCGTAGACCCACCTTATAGTATACCGATCGGTTCAGAATTTTTTTTTATTTCGATTTAACGATGTCCGTCTGTCCGTCCGTCCGTCTGTCTGTCTGTCTGTCCATGCAATCTTGTGCGCACTCTACAGGTCGCAACTATTAAGATATTTCGATGAAATTTGGTACGCAGACCTATGTTGGCCCAAGGACGAACAAATTTGATTTTGGTGAACATCGGTCCATGTTTAGACCTAGTGCCCATATAAGGGTCCTACCAAAATTATACTGTTTATACGCTGCAGGTCGTAAATATTAAGATATTTTGATGAAATTTGGTACACAGACCTATATTGGCCCAATAACGCAGCCTATTGATTTTGGTGAACATCGGTCCATGTTTAGACCTAGTGCCCATATAAGGGTCCTACCAAAATTATAATGTTTATACGCTGCAGGTCGCAAATATTAAGATATTTTGATGAAATTTAGTACACCGACCTATGTCAGCCCAAGGATGAAGCCTATTGATTTTGGTGAACATCGGTCCATGTTTAGACCTAGTGCCCATATAAGGGTCCCCCCAAAATTATATTGTTTATACGCTGCAGGTCGCAAATATTAAGATATTTTAATGAAATTTGGTGCGCTAACTCACATTATAGAAAATTTTGACATAAGCCCCATTTTAACCCATTCGAATTTCGGATCCAAACAATAACCAGACTGGTGTAGGGTATTGTATAGTCGGCATGCCCGACTTTAACCTTTTTACTCGTTTTAAGTCGACTTAAGAGCTTTTGTCAAAAGTACACAATTGTTGTTTATTTTCCATTTCATTCTTCAAAATAATAGTCCAGTTTGAGGGTGAAAGAAAAAAATCAAATGAAAATATTTTGTTTTGAATGCGCGAGCATTGTTGCCTTTTTGTTTTGTTTGCTTTTGTGAATTTCGTTGTATGACTCTTTGCTATTCGTTCTTATTGATTTCAATGATCCTGACTTGGAAAGCTAATGTAAATTTATGATTAATAAAGTTGCCACTTTATGTTTATTTTGTAAGACATTTGGATTTGCGAGAAGAATGAGTTCTTTAAAATTTTACAGGTCTACTAAATAAAGATTCACAATATACATATATTTTTTGCTAAAGTCGACTTAAGTCGTTAGGGTACGTTAAGGTTATCGGTATTTTAAGATATTTGGTTAAGTTATTTTAGCGTTAACGGTATTTAAAGCTATTTCTTTTGGTTATTTTAAGATTAAAGGTATTCTAAGTTATTTCGTTAGTAATATTTTAGGGTTAACGATTTTCCTTTTTTGAAATTTTTAACAACGTCACTTTGTGAAATATTATATGTGAGTACGTCAAAAAATGTAGACGGCTGTCGCTTGTCGCTGAATTTAAATTAATCGCGACGACTTTTGCTATCGTCGGTCGACAGTCGACCCAATTATGGTTAACCTGTTAAGGTTACCGGTGGTCATTTAAAAGGGTTTTGAAACGGTATTGGTATATTAGGGTTAGTGTTTGCAAATCATGGCCGTAAGTTTAAAAGTAAAGTCGATCATAAATTTAAAATATTGTTTTATAGTAAGGGGTTTAGGTTACCTAAAAAACGCTACCCAAAATTTATAGGGGAAATGCTCATTCTTTTTATAACTTTTATACTACATTTATGCTTGAGCAAGAACCACCTAGTTTTTGTACAAAACTAGTTTTTGCGTGTATTTTTTACATGCGTTTTGACAAGTTAAAAACTACAATAAATGTAGTATTAAACAATATTAAAGCAGATTTTTTGAATAAAATCTTTCCAAATTTCTCTGTTTAGGGAAAAAGTTTCAAAACTTTTGGGATTTATAATAATTCTTAGCAAGCCCTTTTGCCCTTAACCGCCCTTCCCCCTGCGTTCACCACTATACCAAGTAATCATTTAAATAAACTATCACTAAAAAAGTGTTAAATACAAAAATTTTATGATCAAAAAGCCAAAACAATATTATAATTTTTATAATCGAGGAATTTAGAATCGGCTCAGTTGAAACCGTTAATTAACTTCCAGAAGCTGGGTAAAGTGCATTTCATTCTATAAAAAAATGCTGGCAACTCTTTTTTAAATATAAATTATAATGTATTTTACACTAAAGATTATTTAAAGTTTGATTTTTTCTTTTCCTCATTTTAAGTGAGTCTGTATGTAAAATTATACAAATTGTGATCTTTTTGTCTGGGGTAACAAATAAACTCTTAAAATTTTGCAATGACAAGGGGAGAAAGTTCAATTTTCTATTTTCTGTTATAATATACAAATATGTACGATCTCAAGTATGGGTCATTAAACAGTAGCGTACCGACCATAATGACGCCTTTTTTCTTTTTCAATCTTGTATGCGTAGTAGCAAAGAGTGTATAATTTATAGAGAAATTACAAGTCTCACGATTCTCTCGATAACTAGCGAACTCGGGCAAAGGGAAAAATGCATTAGAAAACCTATACTCGAGTTTGTCACTATAATGTACTGACAATGACAATTAAAACAAAGGAATATGCACTTAAAAATGCGACAAAGGTATTTACCTTTAAAATAACTAAAATTGAATTATTTTTAACTGTTGAAAAATAAACAACAAATGTATTAAAAATAACTAAAAATCTCGTAAAAATAACTGACAAATTTTTACTACAAAAATTTTAAAACAAGTGAATAAAATTGTTAAAACTACTGTATTTTTACAGTAAATATTTTTGATATTCTAAAAGTAGTAAAAGTGCATATACTGTATGTATGCAAAATACTGTTTTGGTAGTTGTTTATTATAGTATTAAAAATGCCAACTTTAAACAACTATTACGATATGCAGTAATTTTCGTTAGTTGTTTTTTTAATAACTGTGATAATAGTTCTTTTGTATTTTTCCATAGAAAAGCAAACAACTGTCATGTAGTAAGTGTCAAATTTTTTTGAGTTAAAATACGCGACCAAATAAATAGAGCGACGACTGAGAGAGCCACAGATGGATAGATAGATACCCACTGATAGTAGTTGCCATACAATTCATTAAATAATGAAGTTTGTTATTTGCTACTCCCATTTTTCTCCAGTTGTATAGTCTCGATATATACATTTTTCTTCATTTAAATATAATTTAAATGAATTGTTTTTATGCGGGTTCTTAAGATTTTTTTGAAAAAAAAATCACTTCTGTATGTTTACTACTGTTACATTATGCTTTGATTCGTAAGAGTGGCATAATTCAATTAAAATATTGAGATTGTTATTTGAATATTTTAATACAATGTGTATTTTTCCATGTTAATATTTTAATTGAATATTCCCAAAATATAAAAGCATTATTTGAATTTTAAATGTAGCGCATTTAGAAAATATATTTTTTTTTATTTATTAATTAATTGTAAATTCTCAAGAAAACACAAAAAACCATAAATAATTATTTCGTTTTTTTTTATTATCTGGAAAAGTTTATTGTCATAGCTTTAATTGAGCTTCTAAGCGGATTATTGTTTCGAAATACATATGTATGTATGAGTGAAGTGTAAAAGGCAACACATTTATGTGGAAATAAAAAAATCCAATTTAATCTTTTGTTATTACAAATTCTTAATCGTTGTTTCAAACCCTTCAAAATGTTGTTAAAGAAAAATCTATGCAACCGGTTATATTATTCATCACTTGCGTTTGGTAATAGATTGTGTCTGTCCGTCCGTCCGTCCAACCGTCTGCCTGTCTGCATAAAATGATGGTAATTGAGGTCATGTTTAACAAAATATGCATGTAGTTTGATATTTGAGCATAAGGGTTATAGTTATTACTTTGTACAATAGGTACATGTTAGATGTGTCATCAACAAATTTGTTTCAATTAAGAAAACAAAAGGTTTTATTCTCTATGATTTTGATGGATAATGTGGAACAGTTTTTGTTTGAAGTTTCAAATTTTTAAAATCATTTAGGTCTTATGGTGTTGCATACCTTCCAATAGGTATTCAAGTGGTTTTTTGTAGAAAGTTTTTAAAAATTAAAAATTGATTTTCTAAAATACACTCAAATAAAAAAGTCTGTAAAAGTTACAAAAAAGTCTGTAATTGTAAATTTAGCTTAAAAATAGCAAAAAATTTGTAGATATAACAGTTTATTAACAATTATTTAAATTTTTGCATTAAAAAATACAAAAATTGTTTTTTCGGACTTTCTATATTTTCACTAAATATATAACAGTTTATTTTTGCTATTTTTAGTCTACTAATATTTAGCAAAATTTTCTGCATTTAAATAAAACAACAAATTCAATGGAATGACGAAAATTTTGGCTTTATTAGGTCACAAATTTCATGCCATTTAATATTTAAAAATAATTCCTGGCACATGGCCTCCGCGAATGCGCCTTATGAACGCCATTCTGTCGGTCCAATTGTGCCCACGGTCTTTTTCATCAATAGTGCGTCGAATGTTGGCTTCTAAATGAACAATCTTTGCTGGCTTATCAGCATAGACCAGAGATTTGACGTACCCCCTCAAAAAGTAGTCCAAAGGTGTCAAATCACACGAACGAGGTGGCCAATTCACAGGTCCATTTCTTGAGATAATTCGCACCAAACGTTTGGCTTCATTTTAACGTGATGTCTGTATTTTTATTTTGTCACTTGTTTTAAGTAGGCGTGGCTTTTAATGAAAAATAAGCGATATCGACCTTCTATCAAATTGCATAGTAAAATTTAGCGAGTACTGATCAGTTCTGTAAAAACTGTATATTTTTGGAATTCCTATAAAATTTCCTTAAGTATTGCATTATTTTTTTCTACAAATGGTCGCCACACTTAAAATGACACTGCCTTAAACATGACCAAATTTTTCTTTGTTTTTAGCGATTTTAAAATAAAGTTAACAACACTGAAATTTAAATACGGAATGCTTTATACTATAACGTAAAAAAACCTTGACTGATTTGTTATACCGCGCTAAGTATAGAATAAGTCCATTCACTTTAAAGTTCCAGTGTTGTTAACTTTATTTTAAAATCGCTAAAAACAAAGAAAAATTTGGTCATGTTTAAGGCACTGTAATTTTAAGTGTGGCGACCATTTGTAGAAAAAATAATGCAATACTTAAGGAAATTTTATTGGAATTCCAAAAATATACAGTTTTTACAGAACTGATCAGTACGCGCTAAATTTTACTATGCAATTTGATAGAAGGTCGATATCGCTTATTTTTCATTAAAAGCCACGCCTACTTAAAACAAGTGACAAAATAAAAAAACAGACATTACGTTAAAATTCTGCACAATTTTCTGAACTCTCTCCTTGCATTTTGGGGCGAATTTATCCAATATTTTGATCTTTAAAAATAAAGGCAACGAGAATAAAATTAGAAAAAAACTTTAATGTCCCTATTATATTGCACATGACTGTATATATTCCCATCGTTCCTATAAGGAGCATAGGGCCTCAAATAAAGTCTTGGTAGAATACAACTATCTCGTAGTTGAATTTTTAAATATTAAACCTTTTTGAAGTCATAAAAAATCTTATACAAAACACTTGTTCATCCTTTGACAGTTACTTAGGCAATTTCTTAAGAGAATATTGAAATATCAGAAATATATTTTGCACAAAATTGAATGTCGAAAAATTACCGCAGCAACAACATGGTCTAATAAACTTGAAATTCTAAAAAAAAATTTCTAAGCTAAGTACCTACCCAGTAGCAAAAAATACTAGTTCAGAACCAGTTATGTACTAGTTTATTTGAACCAGGCAACTAGTACGAGTTCTACCGCCTCTCCATACAAACAACTGTAGAATTTAACATGGAGATGTCATAGGAATGGGGGCAATTGTCGCCAAACTCCCACTTTGGTACTAGTTGTAGAACTAGTTTGAAAATTACAATTTAAGGACGAAAAATAGGGAGCAAAACTGGTGCTAATGTAACACTCGCGGAACCAGTTCTGAAGTGACTCTTTGGAACTAGTAATAGTTAAAACCTGAATTATATTGATAAAAAACAAAGATTTTTCTTTGATGAAACGTAGATTAGACCGATAGTTTGCTCTTAATGAGATAATTAGGTCCATTTACCGAAGGGAATTTAAAATATTTTATTTTTACGATTTCTAATCACAATAAAAAAATTTAGTGTTTATTTTAAAACTCAGACTATATTAAAAACAAATGTAAACAAAACTAGAATTTCAAAACTGTTATTTAAGTTTAATCTTTTTAAAGAGTTTCCGCATACTTTCAATAAAAACAATAAATACACAAGTGGTTCAAAATTATTGTTTAAGGAGGAAAAACAGAAAGCTTTATTGGTACTTATACGAAATTTATCAAACTAGTTCTGGAGTGACTCTTTGGCACAAGTACTGTACCAGTTGATTTGCACCTAAATTCAATTCACAGTTAAAAATTTTAGTATTTATTTCCAAACTCTGGGTTTTTAATTAAAAACAAATGTAAATAAAATAATAATTTCAAATCTCGTGTTTCGGTTTATGTAATTTTTTAAACAGGTCCTACATAGATCGGGTTTAACTAGTACACAAGTGGTTCAAAATGATTATTTTGAGAACTAGTTTCGTAATACCAGTCAAAAAAACTAGTACTTTTTAGAACTAGTTCGCCCATTTGCTACTGGGTACTTAAAAATGTAACATGTTATTATTTGCATTGTTTTGATAATTACTATAGTGTAATTTTTTTTTACAAAAACTTGTTAAATTTCAACAACAAACTATCATTACTAATTTGTCAACAAAAAATTTCAGCAATATTAATGCTTGAATTATTTTTAAATCCCAAAGACATGAAAAAAGATAAAAGAACCGTGTTACTTAGAAATCTCTCGTGTTTTTCATACGTACTATATTGTATTTAGTTATTATTTTTGTTTTTTTTTTATATTTATAAGAACAACAATTAATTTTAGAACATTGAACTTACAAATATTGTACAAATTTACTAATTTTTTTATAATTCTGAAGTTTACTATTATTTTTTTATTAGAATGAACAAACGACTGAGGACGTGCGTGTAATTTTGTCATTTGTTAATGATACACAGTTTTTTTTTATAGAAATATCAAGATTTTTAAAAACACGTAAAGATACTCGTAATAATTGTCGCTAAGATTTTATTTGTCAAAAGTATATATGACATAAAATTCATAAGCGTAAAGCCAATTTTTTGGGTTGGTGAAAATAACATTTCGAAGATGTTTAAATACTTAAATTATCACAAAAGATTAAAATTTTAATTTTGATGTCCTTATGACTTGTAATGTTTCGTAAATTAAAACATCGTTCTTTCTGAATAAAATAATTTTGGGGTAACCTGATTCAACACAGAGACTCTGTTATATATAATCACAGCCAATACAATTTTCAAATACACTGCAGGAATTATGTCAACAACAATTAACTACCATCGTGGTGAAAAGAGTGTACACTACAAATTTATTTAAAACTAGAAAAAAATTAAAGTCGGTCATGCAAGCTATAGAATAACCTACACCAGTCAGACCCTACTGGTGTTAGGGTCCGACGTTTGAAAAGGTTCTAATGGACTTGTGTCTGTAAATGGGTATACAAGAACTCAGTACGAAATATCGAATTTGCTTGATGTTAGGTGTATTTATGGGAAAATCGGGAATATAGTCCAAATGGTCACTAGGTCCAAAGATGGACCAATGGTACACTTATGCTGTGTAATTGTTTATCGGATATTAATTATCAATTATGAAACAGATACTTTTGAATTTATCAGCTATATTCGCATTAAAACCTATTTTGGATGAAATTTGTATACGGACTAAGTAATAGGGGTCATTGACAGTAGACCTATGTATTTAAGTCAGTGAAACAAATTCCTTTGAAACATTCTTGGATTTGCCACATGTAGCATGCGAACAAGCGTAAGAGACGATTTTTTAGAGGACTCCTTATGGGCACTAGGTCTAAACAAAATAAAAAGTCTTCGTCCATATAAGTTGGTTTCAAATTTAATAAAAATTTATTTGCGAGTGTAACGTGCGACCAAGGAATTCATAGACAGATTGGCAGACATCGGAAATACAGGGGGACACGATATAGTTTTTGGTTTCGTGCTGGAACTGAAATAGGTGTTTTATTCTTTCGATGTGCTGATTTTTAATCAATTTTAAAAATTTTCCACCTGAACTTTAGTGCGAGATAATCTCTGAAATTATTTTTCAGCATATTTTAAGACTTCAATTAGATAAAATAGCGTAGTGGATTAAAAACTACTTATATTTACTTTTTCTAGATTTGCCTTAATCTATTAAATATTCCCTTATAAAAATTCGCCAATACACTGCGAAAATTCATCAAATTTGCTTCTTTATGGATTTACATTATTTAATACCTCTTAAGGTATAGCTGATCCTGAAAATATAATACCCCATTTAGACAGAAAGTCGGAGTAACTGCTTAATCAAGCACTAAACAAGTAGATTAAACCCTCCCGAGTAAAAATACTTATATATTGTTATATATAATGTAATTGGGTTATATCTGACGGTGAATGGAGTCACATTAAGACACATATCATTATATACAACTACATCTGATATTATTTTTTCAATGAATTTTTTGTACGTTAATTGATGTTATTACATATCCCCAAATCTGACTCCATATATAACTACATAAGCCATATAAAACTAATCAAAATATATGTAGTGACCGATATGATTATATATGGTTCGTTACTAAGTTATATAACACTGTCAGTGTGTTCGTTTACTCGAAATTCGTACTACTTTTACTACAATTGGAAAGTTTTGTTTACTTTTTGTATTGAATTTTTCCAGCCGTAGTAAAAGTAGTAACTTGTATTAAGTAACGAACAAGCCTTGTATGTATCATCATACTAAAAATATATTCTTGTAATTTTATATAACTTTCTATATGATCTCATACAAATTAATATAAATTAAGAGTTAATTTCTCCACAGCCAAATAATTTTCACGTGATTTTTTTGCATATAAAATTATATTAAAAAATGATGCGTACGATTTAGAAGACAAAAGTATTAAAATTTTTAGTTTATGTATAAAATTTGGGCCTTTAAAATTGTTCAAGCTATAGAAATTTCAATATCAATTTAATAGCCGGTATGCATAAAAAGTATACTTACTATTAGACAATGTTATATAAAATCAGATATTTTTATATGGAATTAGATGTAATTTGATGTCCTGGATGTGGACAAATGTCGGATCAAACTGTATTAAATTATATATAATTTGATATAATTAGACACAAGTAGATGACCCATTTTTCGGATCAAGTTGTATGTCGTTGTATATGGGGACTTATCAAATAAGATATAATAATATATGACACCATATTAAGATTTTTACCCGGGCTATTTTAATCTTTTTCATTAAAAGTTTAGCCAACTTTTAATCTGGTTACTATTTCTAAACTACTCTATATTCATACTACTAATTATATGCAACGCTGTTTTTTTGTTATAATGACGGTTGACAATACTAAAAACACACACACAAACTCAGATAAAAATTAACGTTAATTAACGCCGACATTTTACATGTGCCGGATAATTTCTGCGCCACCTTCATATTTTAAAGTGACAGAGATAAACTTTTAACAGTCAAGTTAATCTTTTAACTGTCAAAAATGCATGTGTAAACGATGAGGATTAAAAAGTTGGATTCATTTTAATCAAGTAGATTAATTGAGCTGTCTAAATTGGCTGTAAAAGCAGTTTTGAAATCACCGATTCCGAAATACTTAAAAATCGTATCTAGGAATTCGACACCAAAAACAGTGTTGTTAAGCGTTAGCTCACAAATAGGAGATGATAAATTTATTATTTTGTTTTCAAAGAAAACAAATTTGTTGAAAATTTTATTAGTTTAATGAACGATTCAATGGCTGAATATCATCCAAACTTATAAAACAATTCATTAAAATTATACAAAAAATTCTCTCAGTGTAATTTGTATGCCATTAAAGAATGCAGTTTGAAATTTGTGAAACACACAATTTTACGATATTACTTTTTCCTCCACCCTACACGTATACATTTATCACTCTATTTTCTTTTGCAAAATTTTATGATTTGAACTACCTAATCTATATGTAATTTCAAGTAGTTTTTAACGGTATTAATTTCATAAAAAAGAAATTCTTTTACCTTCTGATTTCTTTATTAACAATAGAAATTTGAGACATTTTCATTGTGTATTGTTTGAAAATAGAAAAAAAGAAATCGTCATAAAATAAATTCAATTGGTTGTAGTTCAAAATGCCACAATTTACCCGCAATTGGAACAATATAGCGGAAATTCTATGACACACTCATAAACACGCACTCATTGTCTTTATATCTAACTATCCTCCACTCTATATTATTATTATATAGTTGGAGACAGAAAGACGAACAGACATATAAACTTAACTATTTAAAAATAGTAAATTGAATAGAAAAAAAAACGCAATTTAACACAGTTCCGATAGATTCCAATTCTATTAGGAGCCATTCGTGCAAATTCTTTTTTTTTGCTAGACAAGAGTTACAGTGAGAAAATTTATAAGCCACAAAGTGTTTTGCAAAAACATCACTTTAAAACTCTCTTTTACCAACAAAGTTTTACTCACCCTCCCTCCTTCACGCTTTCATTTAATATTGATTTTGAAAACTGCTCCGCTACAGGAAAAAGTAAATTGTATCCATATCCATTAGAGCACCCATATGTGCAAAAGCGTTATTTTTCCAGCACCCCGCTCATTTTCGGATAGGTTGAGAGTAAAAAATAAGATCTGTGGAAAAATTGGGTTTCGGCGATGTAAACCGGCCAGGCCAGTCTCAAAATTACCCTAACAAACAAACCATTGACCAATATATTCTTGTGAACAATTAAAAATAATTCGCAAAAAAAACTGGCCAACTAGAAGTACGAACTAGTTTATAAATGGAAATGAACAGTGGAACTAAAGGGTGGTCCAATCAAAACGCACAATGTTAATTGTAAATAAAACAAAAAGTTTTCAGAGAATGATCTTAATATTTTTTAATATGATAGAAGGATCTACAACAATTATGTGTGAAACAAAATATCGGTCAAATGCTCGCCAAGGCTTCGGTGGCATACTTCTATCCGACGGTCCATATTTTCAATGACTCTGAGACATAATTGAGGTTCAATGTCGTTAATGTGCCGAATTATCTCATCCTTTAGCTATTGAATTGTTCTTGGCTTATTGACGTACACTTTTTTTTTTTAAATATCCCCAAAGAAAGAAGTCCAACGGTGTCAAATCACATGATCGTGGCGGCCAATTAACATCGCTATGACGTGAGATAACACGGCCATTGAATTTCTCGCGCAAATGAGACATTGTTTCGTTGGCTGTGTGGCAAGTGGCACCATCCTCTTGGAAGCACATTTCGTCCAGGTCCATATCCTCAATTTCTGGCCACAAGAAGTCCGTTATCATTTCGCGATAGCGAACACCATTCACGGTAACTGCTTGGCCGACCTCATTTTCGAAGAAGTACGGCCCGATGACGCCGTCAGCTCATAAACCGCACGAAACAGTCACTCTTTGTGGATGCATCGGCTTTTCAACAATCTCTCGTGGATTCTCATTTGCCCAAATGCGGCAAATCTGCTTGTTAACGAATCCACTGAGGTAAAAGTGTGCCTCGTCGCTGAAGATGATTTGCACGAAATGCATTTTAATTTGAGCGCCCATTTTCGTAAAAGGCTTCAACAATCTTAACGCGCTGCTCAATTGTGTACCTCTGTATGGTTGAATTTGTCAAACACTGAAACAAAGAAATGTCAAATTAAGTTGGGCAAAAAACTTGACGTTAAGGTGTGACTCACAATTAACATCATGCATTATGGTTGGACCACCCTTTATAATGCCCGACTCTCAGTATTGCAAATTCAAATTATGCAGTTTTATCGTATTCCGCATTTATTTTTTCAGTGTATTGAAGTAGTTTTTTGTCATCAAGTTATTTGAAACTTTGAGGTTGTTTATGTTTATCGTTTAATAGGAATTGATGAAGAAAAATAATAAACGTAAACAACATTTTAGTTTTTTTTCATAAAACTTGAAACTTGAGTGGTTTAAAATTGTAATATTAGTTGCATAAAAGCATGGTTAATAAACAAAATTTTTATGAAAAACGTTAATTAACAATAATAATTTTAGAAAGCTTTTTGATTTTTATTCAATTATTATTAAGGGTAATAACAAGACAACATTTATTTAAATTAAACCAACTCCATTTTGGACCATAAATAGTGTTGCCAGATATTTTCTTTCGAAATATGCAAAATCATAAAAAACATATATATTAAAAAATCTGTTGAATTGTGGAAAAAGAAAAATATTTTAAAAATCAATAAAGTCAAAGTCAATCAATAAATTCGGAAAGTAATATTTTAAATGGCAAAAAGCAGCTAAATCGACATGCAAAAATGTGCTAAAAACATGCTGAGTAACAAATATTGAAATTTGTATTGTAAAAGCCGTATTTTTTGTTCAATTTTCGTGTTGAGATTTCGAAAAAATTTTGAAATTATTCCTGAAAAAACTATAAAAACTTGACTTTGTTTGGAAAAAATATATGCTTAAAATCTGGGGGCAAATTACCGCAGTCGTGATCGAATGTTATCCGATAGCAATTATTGTTACTTATAGTGTTGGTAAAAATATGAGTAGTGGGTATCGAGTATTTGTCTTTTTGTTTGGGTACTCCATACTCAAAACTACTACTCGATATTTTCAGAGTTGCATATAAAAATGTGACTCAGCTAAAATATTTACCACAAAAATGTGACTCCGCTAAAATATTTATCACAAAACTACAACTCTGCAGAAAAAAATCAGAAGTAAAATATTTAAAATTGTATGTTAAAAAACCTATGAAAAATGCAATGAATAGTTAGTGAAAAAGTTTACAAATATGTTTATAAATTTAAATACTGAATTAACGTAAACATTTTCAAGGAATTTTACTAAAAATTTTTAAAAAATTTTAAATTTAAAAACCGTTAAAGTATCGAGTATCCAAATCAAAAATATCGAGTAGTATCGAGTATTCGAAAGTAACCGAATTTACCAGCACTAGTTACTTAAAACATTACAAAGATTAAAACTAGGTTAGAGGTGAAGCATTTAGTTCCTTTATTACAAATATGAGTTAAAGTTGTAACAATAGTTGTTCGTGTTCTTTTATTTGCACTTTAAATACGTGGTTTTTTTTAACAATTTCGAACGCTTACGAATGCGAGAATCTGGCCCCTGCTTTTCGCAAACGAATACATACATATGGCAAAAAGCATTCAGCATTACTCAACTCAATCTGCTGAATCTAGCAGAAAATATGCCAACATGGCAATACTGAACATAAGTCTTAACACGCAAACTGTAAAATCATTCAAAGAAAACTGTACGGCTTTATGAGCCAAATAATATTTGACGTTTAACGCCAGCCGCAATAAATGCGTTTAAGTGCATTTATTAAGACTTTAAAATAAAAATTTATGTGTTGATTTACGACACAATTATGAAATATTTTTTTTTTGTAAACCTCAATAAAATGCAACATACAAAAATTGACAAAAAACGGTGATCATTCTTTTTAGTATTTTTGTTCAAAAACGGAAGTTTCTCATTATGTTGTTTACACGTTTTAAAGTCACAATGAAACGAATACTGTAGACTATATGATAAAAAAATAAAAAAATACTCCAATTTTTTTTTTTTTTTGTCAAATTGACAGTTGACACTTTTATGTGAGTGTGCATTATTTATGCAAACATGACGCATTCCAATAAAACACATGCGTTGGGTTTAACCTCGAACAAATCTAGTTTTCAATCCCAATTAAATTCCTTGTATTATTGTAAAGTGTTTTGATAAAAAAGAAAAACGTGTTAAAAACGATTGAATTTTTTTTATTTATTCAATATCCTTTTTAATGTAATATAATGTGTAAATATCATACATTATCAACATCTGTTAAATTACTCACGCCTTTTTTGCTAAAGCCCAATTTCACTCGCTCCCTTCCTTCACCCACCCCTCACCATCTTTTCTCTCATACAAATTTGATACCATCGCTTAAAAAACAAACGAATTGTAGAAAAACCAATTGATATTTTGTTTTTGATATCATATCAAAATTTTCCAATCGCACTTAAGCAATTTGTAATGCACGCCTTGCAAAACAACAAAAAATTTTGGGATTTTATAGCAGGAAACCACCATGTAGTCAGTCAGAGCAGACAAACCGACGTTCGGACAATAAATTCAAAACGATGTCACAACACTGTACAAAAGATATGTATGTCAAAATGTAATTTACTCTTTGTAATGACTGTAAATGGTTAGTTTAATATTTGATATGGTCACGCTAGCAATTGAAGAAAGAGGGTGTGTATATTTGCAAATATGAGGGGATGGAAATTAATAATAAATTTTCCTGAAACCCACTACCGTCTTCTAAATTTTTGAAGATGCTTGTTGTAAAATTGATAATTTGCTAATAGTCTTATAGCTCGTTTAGACAGAAATTAATCTACTTGATTAAAGTTAATTCAAATTTTTAATCTTCATCGTTTACACATGCATTTTTTGACATTTTAAAGATTAACTTGACAATTAAAAGTTAAACTCTGTCAGTTTAAATATCAAATAAATGCTGAACATGGCAAATCTCGGCGTTAGCAACAAATTTGATAACAGCGCCAAAATATTTTTGCCGCAGCGTCTTAACGTTAATTTTTATCTGACTCTATGTTTTAGGGCTGGTATCTTATCTCCAATGCTTAGTTTACTTTAATCATTGATTTAGAAATCATTGATTAGCCCTTAAACTTACTTAAAATAATATCGGTAACTTATAAAAATTTTGTCAATGATTTGTTAATTTTAGATATTTTCATTTGACAATGCGAATAAGAAATAAAAGGAAATAAAAAAAAGTTTGGAAACTCGCGAAATAAGAGTTTTTTATTGAATTTTTCGCATGATACGGGGTCATAAAATTATAAAATAGATGACCAAATTGTTTTTTTAAAAATCATCAATCGCTAAATGCCTCAAATAGGAAGTGACTTTTTGCATGCTACATGCATATCTTAATTTTTTTCATTGGGTAAGTGTGTATAATTATAAATTTGTGTTTAGTCCAGGAAGGTGTTATTAAGAAATATTTATGAAGGACAAGATGATTTTTGATGTTTTTGATACATTCAATATAAACTAGGTTCAAAAGAAAAGTAAAATAACTATGCCTCTATATTATGTCTGTTCCCGTACTTTACCGCGGTTACCCAAACTAGCCCAAAGGCGTTCCCGTACTCAAAATTGTGTGTGAATTGTTGTTGTTTGGGCTGTTTTGGGATCCCGCGAATACCCGCGGTAACGTACGGGAACGCACATATTATTTGTTATTCGTTTAGGTAAATATAGCTGCATCAAATTTAATATATACATACAGTGACATCTCCCAAAGCAGTAAATTTTATTTTATTTACAAACCGCGAAACGAAACCAATTGGTATTTTCAGAGAAAATATATGTGCAAGTTACTAAAGATGTTCATTATTTCATTCATTATTTAGAGGGCACATAAAGATTATTTACAAATTAATTGGTCTACGTAAAACTTTTTAAAAAGTTACCAACATTAGAAAAAAATGTTAATATTAACATGATTTGTAGGGTGGAAAATCTATGTTTAAGGTCTTAATCACAGAAATTTCTGTAATTAAATTTAAGCAATGTTTAGAGTAAAATCAGAGATTAAAATTTGATAAGTTACTGTAATTAAGTGCTAAACAATGATTTTCTTCTTAATCATTGTTTAATATCACATAAGATACCAGGCCTTAGTGTATGTTTTATACTTGTTGAGTTTTAAAATTTTCGATTTTCCGATTCCGTAACAAAGCAAAAAAAAAAACCATACATAAAAATCTGTTCCAAAAATTTTTAATTCAATTTATGTATGTAATTTAAAAATACCAAAAAAGAATTTGGAAAAAGCTGAATTTGCAATAGGTTCTTGTAGAACCACTTTTGGAATGAAAGGAGTTGAGAACCGATGTTTTTCTTAGAAAAAAACACTAGTTCTGTCCGCTTTCATTTTAGTGAAAGATGTGTAGTTTTACATTTTTAAATGTATGGTGCGGACTTTTATAATTTATGAAAAACCACAATATGGCCCCAATGGCAAACCCGTGCTCACCACCTTTGTTTTAACTATCATGAAGTTTTATAAATGTGGGCAACATTTTTGTCTGATCCTGTGTCATTAACAAACTATAGAAATTCTATGACAAGATCAAAATAAATAATTATTAATGGCGCCCAACGGTTCGTATAGGCTTTGTATCTGAAATGTAGAATTCTCCCAAGTCAGTAGAGCTGGTAAAAAAAATGTATATATATGTTGTATTTTTGACACAATATACGATTTTTACTTTCACCCACATATCCCAAAAGAGATTAATCCAAATTTAAAGCTAAGTTTGTGCAAGTAGTCCCATGGCTCCAAACCAAATTTTGCGCTTGGAGCCAAAAATTTTGGATGGCTGTTTTTTTTAAGCTTTAGAGCTTTAATATTTTGAGCAGCTCTCTTGTTAGCTTGCTCATAGTAAAAGGCTCATTTCTTTTTTGTTTGTGAGCTAGCTTTTTGTGGGCAGCTTCTTTTATGTAGGCTCCAAGCTTTTTGAAGCGGGCCAAACTTCTTGAAAATTAACCGAATTTAGCAGTACTACTGCTACAGGATACACTGCAGATATACTGCATGTTTGAACTAACATATTTATACTTGTCGTCCAGTGTTAAAGAATTTCCCTTTTAATCAATAAATTGACTACAAAGGAAGCGTAGATGAAGGTTTATACAAAACGGGCTATTTACTTTTATTTGTTTATCTTACATTATATTACAACCACTTTGTATTTGCAAAAATCATCTCAAATTTCCTAAAAAAACACACTTTTTTCAATTAATTTTTTGTTTGTTAATCAAACAAATGTATTAAAAAGAAAACTGTAACACATATGTACTTGTTGAAACATGAAAGCATCCCATCCGGCAATAAACATATGTTGCATTTTGTTAAAGTTAACGTTTCATGTTTTTTTTTTTATTTTTACCAAAAAAAAAACGACACTTCCGTTTAATCTAATTTCGTTTTTTATATGTTTGCTCTCCCTTTTTAGTGTACTTAGCCCTAAAGAGTTTCCTTTAATTTTTCCTTTGATTTCATGTTTAGCTATAAATTTGATTTTGAAACATTCACAGTTTGATAACATTAACATCATCCTGCATGTTTTACTTCCATATGCGTCTTATTTAGTGTGTGCAACCATGTCTAAAACGACCCTTTTCGATATCGACGGTGCTCAACACTCGCTTATGCCCAATGGAAATGGGATGAATGTTAGGTTATGTTTGTGCCCGGCAAGTGGCAGTTAATGTAATTTGGTTGGTAATGTCAGATGAAATCTTTTTGTTCCTGTTACTGCTGCTATTATTGTACTTGCAAAATGTAATGTTGATTTCATTTCGATACCCCTCCCTTCGTATTCCTTAAATGAAATAAAAGTTTTGATTGCTATTGTTTGTTGATTTTAACGTTTTCAAAAAACATCCTATTTCAGAATTATATACAGAAATAGAAAAATGAAATGAATGGTTGGGTAGTTCGTTGTTTCAGACGTGTGTTTTTTTTTATTTGTCTGATATGATGAGTTTGTTGTTCCATACAATGTGTGTGTCCTATTTCATGTTGTTTATTACATAGCAATGATTCCTGCTGATATATTTTTTCGTGGTCTTGTAAAGTCGTCATTTATCTGCATTTAAGCTCTTAAACAAACCTTAAATTGCTGCCGGTCGTCTACATCCAGAAAAACAACCCTCTTCTGTAGTTTTATAAACACTTTTCGTTTTTCAATCTTATTTTGATCAGATTGTTTTTCTGCTTAACTTGAAAGTCATCATAATATTTATTGCCATTTTTTATTTGCTTTTACTGAATTTAACTGGTATTTATCTAAACAAATACAGGCCTCTTTTATTCAAATAAGTTTGGTATTAAAATCCTCATCATCATCTTCGTATTTAAACTTCCCCTTGTTCTTGTTCATACAATCAAATTTTTATTGTTTGTTTATTTTGTCTGGTATTAGATATGTCAAATTTTGAGAAAATATTGCTTTTAATAAGCATTTTTATTAAAAATTTTATAAACATCTTATTAAACTGGTGTTATAGTTTAAATAAATGTCGCGGACTAGTGAAAAAACTGCTTAATTCTTTAACGACCAACGGTTGTTATATGTTCCATTTATAATTAATCTTATATTTTCTACATTTTCCAACTCATCTCAACAAAAACAAAAAAAAATGGAAGTAATGCTTTATAAACTACTTCTTTCACTGCTTTTTGTTGATAAGAGTTCAAAGTAAAAATTTCAGATTTTTTCGATATTTTGGTTATCACAAACCAGAGCTTCGAAGAATTAATTCCCTAATTCCCTTTTTTTGAACTGAATTTATATTTTGGGGAATGAATTCCCTGACCAAACTTAAGGAATTCCTTTTTTTTTCATTCGATTTATCTTAAAGGAATTCATTAATTTTTTTTTATTGCCTTCATAAAATTTAATGAATTCATTCAACAAGGAATTCATTCAGTTCTAGTTAATTCCACTTTTGGTCAAGGAGTTCATTCAACTCTAGTTAATTCAACTTTTGGTCAAGGAATTCATTCAATTCTAGTTAATTCAACTTTTGGTCAAGGAATTCATTCAATTCTAGTTAATTCAACTTTTGGTCAAGGAATTCATTCAATTCTAGTTAATTCAACTTTTAGTCAAGGAATTCATTCAATTCTAGTTAATTCAACTTTTAGTCAAGGAATTAAATTTATTTTGTTTAATTCCCTAAGGAATTAAATTTTTTTCGTTTAATTCCCTGAATTAAGTTTTCAATTCATAGGGAATTAAACAAAAAAAATTTAATTCCTAGGGAATTAAACGAAAAAAATTTAATTCCTTAGGGAATTAAACGAAATAAATTTAATTCCTTGACTAAAAGTTGAATTAACTAGAATTGCATGAATTCCTTGACCAGAAGTTGAATTAACTAGAAATGAATGAATTCCTTGACCAAAAGTTGAATTAACTAGAATTGAATGAATTCTTTGACCAAAAGTTTAATTAACTAAAATTGAATGAATTCCTTGACCAAAAGTTAAATTAATTAGAATTGAATGAATTCCTTGACCAAAAGTTGAATTAAATAGAATTGAATGAATTCCTTGACCAAAAGTTGAATTAACTAGAATTGAATGAATTCCTCGACCAAAAGTAGCATTAGCTAGAATTGAATGAATTCTTTGACTTAAAAGTGAATTAACTCGTGTTGAATGAATTTTTTAGTGAATGAATTCTTTAGTGAATGAATTCTTTAGTGAATGAATTCTTCAAATCGAGTTCTTAGTGTTTTGGTCAGGGAATTCATTCTATAAATTTGAATTCTTTGAATTCATTCACAGGAATTAATTCCTGCTTATGTTTTATTAATAAATTCATTCCTTGAATTAAAGAATTTAATTAAATTTTTGGGAATTCATTCCAAAAAGGAATTAATTCTTTAAAGCTCTGTCACAAACTAATAAGTTATAGCCAATTCACAAAACAAAAACGGAAAACAGCTGAATATTTATGGTCCAAACTAAAAATTAAAAAATAGGTCTAAAAATTACCTTAAATGAAGGTTCTGGTTTTCTCATACAGGCTAATCCACTAAGGTCCAGGTTTGTGTGATATTTGAGCGCCAATCCTGAATAAGAGATTAATCAGAACTAGGTCGACAACGACAACGAGAGTTGCTTTTTCATATATTTTGTATGGGAAGCAAAATGTCGCCATGTCGTCCGGCGATTTGTCGTCGGAATAGAATCTGTTCTATTTTCGTGACGACACACTAATACACAATTAATATTTTTGTCAAATTGTTGCCATATTTTTAACTAATTAAAGATTGCCATTAGAACAGAGTTGTTCTAATGGCAATCGTATTAGAGCTGCAAAAATTCGTACTTTGTTTAAAAAAATTTATTTTTTTGACAGCAGAAATATAATTGAATTTTAAAATTCATAATTTACGGCAAAAAAGCAAAATTAAATACAATAAAATATAAAACAATAAGAATTAGTGAAAGACCAATTGAATTGGTGAAGAATTGTGGTGAAACAAATACAATAATATTCTCGTTTTGCTTTCCTTTTTTTCTAAACGTCAACAAATGTCGACGGTCGATTGTCTCTGAATTTAAATTAATCGTGACGACTTTTGCTGTCGTCGGTCGACAATCGACCCAGTTGTGATTAACCTCTAAGTACGAAATTAACCCTTAAACACATTTTAAGTTTTTACTTATTTGGCATTGAAGTTAAATTTTTAACTTTACTGTGTCTTCAGAAACTTATAGTAGAATTTCATGACAAATTTTTTTTCGGAACATTTTAACCCCCCAAGTAAAAAAGTTTTGATATAGATTTATATGACTTTATAAAATTGCTTGTGGTAATATATTGAAAATATGTATTCATACAAAACTATATTACATTGTATAACGTTGTATATTAAATATATAAATATAATTTTTCTTCATATTACCATTTATATAGTGCACTATATAATAATATCCAATTATGTATCTATCTATATGTCGCTATATATGCCACCTATAATTTTTATATACGAGTGTATCTAACTGGATATATTTGTATTACATTATATATAATTTGATACATTTGAGTGGGGATAAAATTCGGATCAAATTGTATAAAACTATATCTTAATCAATCAAATTATATCTAATTGTATCAAATAATTATCTAATTGTATCAATTTAGATCTTATTAAACAATTGAGATATAATATGATACAGTAAGATGTTCTCATTTTTCGGATAAAATCATATATAATACGATAAGTCACAAAATTCATATTTTGCATGGGCCTTTAACTCTTCAACTTACGGGTCTTTTTTTGTAACTTTTTAAAAAGGCGCGAAAAAGACCCTTTAATTGAGGAGTTAGATGGTTAAAATGTTATAGAAAAATGTCCCTAGTAGTGTTTTACGTAAATTCGCTGAACACATCCTATACCTAAAATAGAAGATTCACATGGTTTCCTGTGACGATTCACAATTAAAAATTGTAAAAGGGGAAACATTTTATATACACATATATTTTTTTTGGTCCGCTCTGCAAGAATCAGTTGTCAGAACCTTATTTTGTTTTGCGTTGTACAGTGTAAATTATTTTCCATCACATAACAATTTTAAATTTATGGCCACCATGTTGAATTTTTAATTTGATTTGAGTTTTGTAATCCAGTGTTGCCGTTTTAGCATATTTTCTACTAGATTTAGTAGATCGAGTTTAAAAATTGATTTTTTTTTGAAAAATATGCTTTTTAGCATATTTCTTTTAACAAAAGCAAATTTTTAGCATACTTTTGTCCACGCAAGATTCAGTTTTTTTTTTTGAAATGATTAAGCAAGTATATGTTAACAAACTGTCAAAAATGTTTACCTAATACGAAAACTTAACAAAAACACGATAAGTAGAGTAAGAATTGCAATATTTTTTACGCACCAGATTTTTAGCATATTTTTTTATGTGGTATGCAAATTTTTATCTTAATTAATATTTCAAAATTTTATGTAATTTTTTGTTTGTCATATTTTTAGCATATTTTTGTTTTTTCACGACTTAGCAGAATTAAGCATATTTTTTTGCAGTGATTTAGCATATTTGGAACAAAAGTTTCTGGCAACTCTATCGTAATCTGCTACCCAAAAACTTCCCTTGGGGGAAATTTTAAGTAAATCAGACGACATAAGAAAAATAATGAAAAAATTGTTTGATATTATTTTCGAGCCGCCATTTTGAATTTCAAAATTTTAATTTCAGCTTTTTATTCAGCGGCCCCTATTGATTATTTTAGTCCAATATATATATATATTAAAAACTAAAAATTCATGGCCGCCATCTGGGATCAGCCATTTTGAGTTTTTTATTTAAGATTCGTGATCAGCAACTTCCAAACACCACTTTGTGATACCTTTTAGTCTCATATATGTACTCAATATTCTAGTTCACAGTGTGCCACTAGCTGTGTTTTCGACTTAACTATATCCGTTAACTTTTAAAAAAACTCAAAGTGCATAAAAACGTTTTTCAGACGAAAACTAACATATTACTTTTCGTATGCACGTTAACTTACAAAGTGGATAATTATCAACATTGAAAACTCAATGTTTATACATTTTCACATCTAGCGTAATTTCTTCGCGTTACTACCTAAAAAGTTTTGCTGACGTACATTCGATTATACCGGAACTATCATGAACACTAACTATTGAACAAATTTTTATACTCCAATCAGTTTAACGTAGATTTGCTATAAATAATTAACGTTGATAGGCATGAGCGAAAATACAGCTACTATAACCGAAATTCCCCTTCTGGATATCTATAGAAGCCCCCTGGTGCGGCGGAAATCAAGATTGGGCCAGAAAGTCACACAAGTCACTCCGTTAATCCACTTGATATTAGTCGCCCTCTCGAAGTGGAGCCGATTTTTCAACTTACTAGTTGCCAGGGCAATACCGATACTTACAAATTCCATAGGAACATGTAAGGAAGTTTCAGCTTTGCAAGTTCATCAGCTGTACAGCTCGCCAGTGTGCCTCTGTGTCCCAGGTCCCATACGAGTCGAATATCAAACTGACCGCAGCCTGAGTGTTAAAGTAAACAGTGCGCAAATAAGAAATGTAACACAGAGAAGTTTTGCTCATTTTTTGCTACCAACGTTCTTAGCATTTCTGTCCGAAACTTTCTAAACTAAACGATCTGCTCACAAAAGTTTCCGAACATTGCACACGCTGTGACATTTCGCGGCCAGAAAAGTGAAATGGTACATTTTACTGCTTTGTTAAATGGTTCTAAAATGTGTTGAAATTTGTATTGAAATTAAAGATTTGTATGGAGATTTTTAAGGTGTCCTCACATTTTTAATCACAAGTTTTGAACTGCTAGACCGAATTGGATTATTTTCAACACAAAGCTGCTTGAGAGAGTAACAAACAACCTAACTAAAAATTAATGGTAAACAAATTAGAAAATAGAATGTAAAGGACCATACTTTAGAAATAGAAAAAACTATTTTTGTATTTTTTAATGCAAAAATTAAGATAATTGTTGGAAAATAAGCATACCATGGCTTAAATCTCATTCAAAATATTTATTTTGTTTTGAGGTAAAGTTCTTTGTTTTTACAAATGTATTGACAACGAACACACAAACATACATATAAATAGTATCCAAAGGGTACTTTTATGTAATTGTTGCTTTCAAAAAGGAGTTGATTTATAGCTGGTTTTACCAAATCAAACAGTTCGTATACGAAAGTACAAAATTCTCGTCCCGTTGATTTTTTGTACCTTATGTAATGTCTCGGTTTGTGTAATAAAGTTATCATTTTCATATTGCGGGGAACTGATGAGTAGTGTGATGGCTACGAAACAATTGTATTGTCTATCATGAAAATGATCAACCTTTTTCGAACCAACAAATGAAATCTAATATGACAATATCATATTACAATTTGGACTTGAGGTAGAAGAATATTCTAACTAAATATATGAAAATATAGAAAGTCCGAAAAAACTATTTTTGTATTTTTTAATGCAAAAATTAAGATTATTGTTTTCAAATTCAGATATCTTTCTTTCGGAGCTTACCTAGAAAAACGGTGAGCAACACTGGAGTTGGCGTAGTTATCGTTCCCCGTTTGTCGGAAAATAAATGTTTTCGATTCGAGCACAGGCTAACAAATATACCCTAAAAAATAGTTTTCAAAAACTCGACGAAATTTATTTTTCAAAGAACTAACAAAAAGAACAGTTTACCGCAAAAATACTGTTTTGTCAGTTGTTTATTAATATACTAAAAGAAACTGGTCTAAAGAACTGCTACGAATTACAGTCCTTTTCGTTATTTAGTTTTTTTATTATTTAAATAACTGTGGTCATAGCTGTTTTGTAGTTTTCCACAACTGTAGTCGCAGTTAAAAACTACTAATTATTACACAAACAACTGTCATGTAGTGACTGTAAAACTTTTTTGAGTGTGTACAACATGTTCTTTTTCCAAGCACATTTGTTAGAGTTTTTATATAAAACATTAAAATTTTAAAATATACTAGGCGTACTTATTATAACTCCCCAGTGTAGAAAATCATTACCAGATATGTGGTTATATAACTACATACTTGGTCATGGTAACTATTTACTTTTGTTATTACATTTTTATTACCTTTATATGGCGATGTCGCGAAAAATAATGAGTTATGCTTATACACCAACATACGAAAAATCTAAAAATGTGTCATTACCTATATGCTTACCAGTGCTGACAAAAATAATGAGTCTAAAACTAGATTTTCAAAAAAATAAATTATATAAAAAAAAATATTTTTTTATTGTATTTTTTTTTTTTTTATAAAATTTGCTGGTGCGGGAATCGAACTTGGGTCTATAGATTGCCAGTCAATAGCTCTACCATCTGAGCTTTATCGACATGTAATATTTAATAGATAAACATAATTGACCTGCTGCACACAAGTAAGCTTACTCGCCAACATACAAAAAATCAAAAAATATGTGGTTACACATACATTACCATTGTTTAAAAAATATTGAGTCTAAAAATAGATTTCAAAAAATTTTCAAAAAAATCTACAAAATTATTTTCTATTTGAAATAATGATAAAAATAAGTGATTATCAGTAACTCATTATTATATGTTTTCAAATAATGCAGAATGTAAGTGGGTGTCCTTACTGGTAGTCCAAAAAATAATGATATGTCATTACCGTTTCTACACTGGGTCGTAAATTCCTTGTAAACCTTGTATAAATACAAGCCATATTTTTTATGTATGGAGTTTGACATTAAACTTATAAACATACCAGGTTTATATAACATATACGATTATATATGAGAAGACTTGCTGTTTTGTTTTTTAAAAAATTATATTAAAAAACTCTAAAAAAATGTTTAAAAAAGGAAAAAATCAGCGGGCCTGTTGGTATACCAGTAGCGTTGTAAAATACTTTTTACATTATTACAAAAAACAGGGTTGTATTTTCATACCAGAAACCAGAGTCATATTTTCATGGGTTTTTCATTGTCAAATTAAGCTTATAGCCAAGTATTTTGTCCACAAGAGCTAATAAAAACATTTAGTTTGATGCCCAAAAACTGTAATAAAAACTTTAAAATTCACGTTTTATTTTACTGTCATTAGAAAGCTACAATCATAACAAAGCCAAATGTCACTTTTTCGCTATATTTCCAAATGTTCCTGTCTTTTAAATTAATGGAAAGAAGTCTCACGGAAATTTTGCAACATTTCCACTCAATTGAAAAATCACTTTTTTATACTGATCTTATATATAAAAAAACATAAATCTGAAAGTATTGAGTAGGTACTTTTAAATATTAGGTACTCGAAAAAAATGGTCGATATTGATATATCGAACAAATACTCAATACTTTTACAACTCTAATCGCCATATTTGATGCCCTTCATTTTTCACCACCTTTCATTTCTACTTTCATTTTTTTATATGCAATCGATTGGCGAAATGATTTTTTCAATAACCTTAAAACTATGTCTGAATATTTTAAATTTCAGAGCAATTCCATATGAAAACGATCAAAATTGGCAAATTTTTGGACGACCCCTCTCCGATTTTAAAATAAATAGTCTCAATCGATTGCCCAGCAAAAAATAATGTACCTACATATTTTTTTTTTTTTTTTATAGTGACTGGTTTAGTGGTGGTGTACACCACTGTCATGTGACAAAATTGAAGAATTCTTCATAAGGGACCTCATTGAAAGTTGTTTAAAAAAAAACTACTAAAGCGATCGCAACGAGTGATAGCTCGTTGGAAAGGTATTGAATCAGGCTTTAATTGAAAAATAAAATTTTCCTAATTTTTCTCAGAAATTTACCTTTTTTCCCATGAAAATTAAATTTTCCCATGAAAATTAAATTTTCCGATTTTCCACAGAAGCTCCTAAATTTTCCGGCTAATTTTTTTTTTTTTTGATTCCTCATAATTTTTGCTTTAAGAATCAGCAATAAAAAAATGGGCCCCGACTCCTTGTTTGGACAGGAGAGGAGCATTTAAGAGACCACCTTGTTCTCATTGTTTTTATATTTTTTATAATTGAATTATTTGTAATTATTTAACATTATTTTATTTTATTATTAAAAATACATTTTAAAAATTATTTTACAGTTAAAAATACATTTATGAAGAAAAAATCAATTTTTTTTAAGAGCCCCAAGTTGAGTGTGTAGTGAATATGGTCTGCCTGCCTTCACAAGATCGGCCATAAATCCATGGATAATAGCAGCAGTGGCATGTAATGGCACACCAAACCCGACTGAGGCTACAGGTCATAAAATGTTTTGTAAATTTTTTAAATTACCAGGTAATAAATATTTCGCCTAAAATGACACGTGCAGAAACAAGTCATAAAACACGTATTTTCCATAAATATGGCGAAATATTTATTACCTGGTAATTTAAAAAATTTACAAAACATTTTATGACCTGTGGTCGGCTTATTGGCAGTAACCAATTAAGTCCCTCTTTATAAAACATTTCACGCAAATTTTCCTATTAAAGAAAAGCAAATATCGCTTATTTTTTTTTACCTATTTTTTACCAAAAAATATATATAAATACTTCACACACTCTGAGTCAAATTTTAGTTGAATACTAAACGTGAAAGTGTTAAAGTGTTTTTTTTGTAAAGTAAAGAGTGAAGCTGTAAAGACAATTTAAAGTAAAATGAATAAATTTTGCTGCAATCCGTTTAACAAGAGTGGACATCGTTCGAAAAAGATAAAAGTATTAAAATTAACTGGTGTTTCGAAGCGATACATGAATGAATTAAATATACAATACGGTGAAGAAGCAGAATTCATTTGCCGCAAGTGTAAAATCGATTTGTCTCAACAAGCAAATGCATTGAAACAAATGCAACCACAATCCGAGAGTGAAATGACAATTGATCAAAATGTTTCATCTGATAGTGAGGCAGACATTCCGATGGTCAATATGTCTTTGAGTCCTTTGAATGAGGCTATTACCACTTTAGGTGAATCGCCTATTACAAAAAGAAAGTTGCGAAGTGAAAAATACAGGAAAGAGAAAAAAGGCAAGGTTATGAGTGCAATCGCGACAATATTTGATGAAGGCTCTGATAACGAATGCAGTCAAGCAGATGACGTTGATGACGGCAAACAAATGATTGAGCAGTTGAAAAAAAAATTCAATTTAGCGACCACTTTTCCGAATATCTCATTTTATCTGTGCTGCCTCAATCATGGTCTATACGCAAGATTTCTGAACAGTTTCAAACATCTTTTTACATCGCGAGAAGAAGCAAAGAATTAGTTCGACAGAAGGGCATATTGGCGACTCCCACCAAGAAATTTGGCTCAAGGACCCTCAGCGAAGCAACGGTGAAATTGATTCAAGATTTTTACTGCAATGATGACAACAGTCGCGCCTGCCCAGGTACACGTGACTATGTTATCACACGTGAAGATGGAGAAAAAGTACACAAGCAGCGCAGATTATTATTATGTAATCTATCCGAAGCATACCATCAGTTCAAAGAGAAATACCCAGCAGAAAAAGTGGGATTTTCTAAGTTTGCCATCCTACGACCAAAAGAATGCGTGCTGGCATTAGACAGGCACGGAACGCATTCAGTCTGCGTTTGCATGTTTCATCAAAACATCAAATTAATGTTCTTTCCATGCAAGAAATTGAAAGTATTTCACGGTGAAATTGAAACATATAGGGACCTCCTGTCGAAGTCGTTGTGCGCATACCCCACGGAAAATTGTCATCTGTCCAAATGCGACAATTGTCCGAAGATTGACGAGCTAGAGCAATATTTGGCGGAAAAGTTTGAACAGCTGTTAATTCAGGAGGTGCATTTCAAACAGTGGATAATTAGCAGCGGCAGATGTTCCCTTGAGACCGTGGTAAAGCAGATTCCGGAATTCATCGAGGAATTCGGATTCAAGTTGAATGAACTGAAGGCTCACCATTTCATATCCGAGATGCAATCGAAATTTCTAAAGGAAAGTAAGGAGAAATTAGCCCAAAATGAATTTATTGTGATAAGCGACTTTGCCGAAAATTACACTTTTCTCGTTCAGGATGAAATTCAGGCTTATCACTGGGCAAACGACCAGTGCACGGTGCATCCTTTTTGCATTTATTTCAAAAACGAAGATAACGAACTACAGACCGTAAGCCTTGTTGTCGCGGAGAGTTTAGCTCATAATTATGTGTCCGTTTATTTATTTCAAATGAAACTGTTTGAATTCTTAAGATCAAAATTCGATGCAATCGACAAAGTAACGTTTTTCTCAGACGGCGCGGCTTCTCAGTACAAGAATAAAAAAAATTTTTACAATCTTTGCATAATTGAAGAAGAACAAAACTGCAAGGTCGAGTGGCACTTTTTTGCGACGTCCCACAGTAAGGGCCCATGCGATGCGTTAGGGGGAACCCTAAAACGCATGGCGACTAAGGCAAGTTTGCAAAGGCCATATACTGACCAGATCTTAAATGTACAACATTTGTTTTCGTGGATTCAAAGCAAGGAAATTGCCATTAACACAGTTTTATGCACTCAAAAAGAACACGATGCCATGGAGCGACGAATTCAAAACAGATATAATAATGTCAAAACTATAACTGGAACGCAAAAGTTTCATTGCTTCATACCAAATATTTCTGATATGTCAATTAATGTAAAGCGGTACTCTTCGTCTGCCGACGTGCTAAATTTAAAGTTACTTTAATTTTATAATGATGCCAAGACAATTGAAATTTTTAATAAATATTGTAATTAAGTATAAGCAGCAAAATAAGAAAGATTTTTTCTTCATAAATGTATTTTTAACTGTAAAATAATTTTTAAAATGTGTTTTTAATAATAAAGTAAAACAATGTTAAATAATTACAAATAATTCAATTATAAAAAATATAAAACAATGAGAACAAGGTGGTCTCTTAAATGCTCCTCTCCTGTCCAAACAAGGAGTCGGGGCCCATTTTTTTATTGCTGATTCTTAAAGCAAAAATTATGAGGAATCCAAAAAAAAAAAAAATTAGCCGGAAAAATTAGGAGCTTCTGTGGAAAATCGGAAAATTTAATTTTCATGGGAAATTTCTGAGAAAAATTAGGAAAATTTTATTTTTCAATTAAAGCCTGATTCAATACCTTTCCAACGAGCTATCACTCGTTGCGATCGCTTCAGTAGTTTTTTTTTAAAACAACTTTCAATGAGGTCCCTTATGAAGAATTCTTCAATTTTGTCACATGACAGTGGTGTACACCACCACTAAACCAGTCACAATAAAAAAAAAAAAAATATGTAGGTACATTATTTTTAGCTGGGCAATCGATTGAGACTATTTATTTTAGAATCGGAGAGGGTCGTCCAAAAGGTGATCGCTTTCATATGGAATTGCTCTTCAATTAAAAATCGATTTACACGAAATTTTTAACAACGTGTGATTTTTGCAGTTAACAATATTCCCGGTTGGTTGACATCTGTTTCGATCGTGGCTTGGAGTTTTTTAAAAACCTGACATAACTAAAAGTTTAGCTGTACCTTTTTAAATTTTGGTATTTCTTTTTTACTTTGTTACTTTTATGTTTTACTGCATTTTATACATCGACGTCATGTTTACAAAATTTATTAACTTTATTAAATATTTCTTTGTTTATTCTCATAATATATGAAATTTATCACTACCATTTTATACGATCCCATGCAAAAAAATAGCAGCAAAGTAGATTTGACATTGCGGGGGCTATACAAATTTGCATATTTTTATCTTTTTATTTAAATTGCAAAACTTTTGCTGACTGGGAAACAAAGTTGTATTTACAATAAAATATAAAACCATTTTAAAAATTCTCCTCTTAACTTCTCAAGAAACCAAGAACTTGTTTTTTTTTAATATTCACAACCGAAAAACAATAAAAAGAGTGTCATATAATTCTTTTTGGTCTTTTGTTATTTTTTTAAAATCTTTTGTTACTTTATAATTTTTTTTTCACATATTTTTCATAAGACACGCATTGAATTAAACATCTTTTCAGGTTTTTACTGTTGAAATTTCAAAATAAACCAAAGAAGGTCGACAGGTCGCGTGTCCACTAACAATTGCCATATGTTTTAGTCAATAGTCATGAAGTCATTTTTTTGTTCTATTAGTCCCCTTTGTCTTGAGTGCTCTATGCAAGTTTTTATTCTTTTAGTGAAGTTCTTAATCCTTTTGCCATTAAATTTTGAATATTTTCTAGACACGTGTCCTTTTTTCTTTCTTTATTATGAAATTGCTTTATTTTTATCTCATTTCCGTTAGGGGATGTAGTAACGGAATTGTATGACACTCAAACTGTTAAGTTAATGGGTTTACAATAGTTTCAGCAAAGTTTTGCCACATTTTGAGTGTTTATGAGCTGTAAATTAGTAATTGCGATTTTATGTTGAAATATAGAGTATTGCAAAAACTTGACAGTATATTGCAAGGAAAAAAATCACATGTCAGCTTTGATGTATGACATTAACCAACGGTCAAGAGACTTTTCTGTGTGACTCATTAACGGCAAAGTAGAAATTAAAATAAAAAAATTCATATTAAAGTTGCAACAAATTATAATTCATTGAACTCAGTCTGAATATTTAGGTGTTGGTGTTTACGAAACACCTATTAAGATTAAGAAAGTAAAAAAGGGGCCTACAAATCGGCCCATGGGGTGTAACATAGATCGCCCCAGCGAATCAAAACTTTCCGCAGGGGGTCAACGCTAGATGGCTGCAAAACTATCCTCATCTCCTTATTTAAGAATAATTCAGCCCGAAAACTCAGTGAATGAAATCAGTTTTTCTAAGAGCTTCCTGACAAAAAAGATCGGTCCTTAAATCCAAGTACCACACTCAAAAAAATAAGTTAGTAGAAAAATTAGTAAAACGTCTTGTATATCAAGTGTACTAGTTTTCAGCAATTTTTTTTTGCTGAAATTCCGTTTTCAGCAAACATTTTAGTTATATTTTTTTAGCACTAAACTAATTTTGAACTAACGTTTTACTAATTTATTTTGCTACAAAAATTTTGCTGATAACCTCATTCATAGCGTGGACGACAACCAGATAGACAAAATGTAGATGTCGCAGCTTGTCTGGAAATGGAAATGACAAAAAAAAGATAAACAACTCTACACATATTCTATATTTAAATTTTCAACAAATAAATTAACTAAAGTAAAATTTCGCTACAAGTTTTTTGAGTTTTTTCAGTCTACTAATATTCAGCAAAAAGTTTAGCGATTTTAGCAAGGATTTTTTTCATTTGCAGTCGACTAAGTGTTAGCAAAACTTTTGCTGAAGATTACTATTTTTTTGGTAAAAATCAGCTCGCTGATTTTCAGCAAACCTTTTGCTGAAATTACCAACTTTTTTGCAAGCACGCTCCTGACTAAAAATTTGCTGACACAGCAACATTTTTTGCTGACTTTTTTTTGAGTGCATAGCTTAATATTAAGGGCCGATATTTTAAACATTGGCGTCTTTGTTCCAGCTTTTTTTTATAAGAAGCAACACTCAGGAAATTCTTGCTATTAATTAACGTGTTGTTTTCTTTGGAAAGGGGATAGAGAAGAAATGAAAGGTAGTGAAAGATGAAGGGCTTCAAATATGGCAACACTGTAATTGCGCGAGTTGTTGAATTTTAAAACAGTTGTTGCGCGCTATCTGATGGAGAGTTGGCTAACTTTGTTTAAGCTGTTAGTTCCTAGCCCTGTAATATTATTTAACTTTGGTGGGGTTAAGTGCTATGTCAAAACCAAAGGAGGACGCTGCGATATATATGAGGGATAGAAAAATTTCAAATTGATTTTGCGGTCGCTGGGGGATCGAACCCGCAACCTTGTGTGTAACAGTCCAACGCGCTAACCATTACGCCACAGCGCTAACCATTGCGCCGAACTCCTCCAGAGTAAATTTCCTTTGTTTTTGACAAATTGACTCGCAGACCGTTCATTGTTGTCTATGTTGGTAGTTTTACAAGCGCTAATTCCATGAGATCGCTGATTGTTTGAAGAAATTTTTCCCTGATCAAGTAGCATTTCGAATTTCGTAAATTTTCTACATATTCTCGTGATATCCAAAAAATTGCCATGGGCTGGACGAAGATTTATTTTCATATGTATATACAAATTTGATCACATTCGGAGTATTTTACTTCTTAAAGTTTTCTATTAAGACTCAGAATTCTAGACAATAAAAATTTCTGAAAATTTGGGATTTTTTTTTTTCAAGTAAAAAAGTGTAACAGGATTTTAGATCCAAGCAAAAAATAGACATGATTTTGGAAGCAATTCAGATGTAGAAGCGCACTTTTTAGCACTACTCTTTTCTTTCCAAAAATGCAATATAAAGGGTTCTTCAATAAGAGCGCTACAAAAGTTTTTTTAAATAAAATAAAACAAAACATTTCCCCCATTCATCTAAAACAAAAACGGTTTTGGATATCAATGAAATTATTTATTCCTGTGAAAGTACGTTCGATGCCATTATGTATGGAAATCGATCTCTTTTGCATGGCCACCACGAGCACGCTTGCAGAAGTCCAGACGCTGAACCCAATTTTCGACGGTTTTCAAACATAAATCGGCCGATATTCGTACGAAGTTCATCAATCGTCGCTGGCTTGTTGGCATAGACCATAGATTTGACGTAGCCCCACAGGAAATAGTCCAACGGCGTCAAATCGCACGACCGAGGCGGCCAATCGACTGGACCATTTTGTGAGATAACACGTTCTCCAAACTTGGTTTGCAATGAATTGATTGTGACATTCGCTGTGTGGCTTGTGGCGCCGTCCTGTTGGAACCACATGTCCTCCAAGTCCATATCATCTAATTGGGGCCAAAAATATTCGGTTATCATTAAACGGTAGCGATTTCCATTCAAAGTAACGTGCCGGTCTTGATCATCACGGAAGAAGTACGGCCCAATGACGCCGCCGGCCCATAAACCGCACCAAACCGTAATTTTTTCGGGATGCAATGATGACTCATGGAGTACGTGTGGATTGCTGTCTGACCAATAACGCATATTTTGTTTATTGACGAAGCCATTCATTATGACGACCATAAATTGGACGTAGCGCTCTTAACGTTGAGGTCACTGACTCCGAATGTCGGTAGTAAATTTTAATAATTTCGACTCGTTGTTGGCTCGTATATCTTTCCATCATGAAATGGGAAACCTTACTGAAGAGAAATGTCAAAAGAGCGGCAAGAAATATGGAGTCATTTGCTGTCCCTGTCTTTTGTAGCGTCCCTGTTGAAGAACCCTATATTATATTAACGAATAAGTATTAGATTTGTATTAAAATTAAAAAACAAAATAGATCCAAAAATAAATCCAGTGATTAACAAAAGGCCTAACGTTACAACACAGCCAAAATACTAATTTCCCAGAAGTAGTTAGGGAAGCCATGATTCAGTTAGCAAAAAAACCCCTATTAAAGACATTTTTCTTCATTTACTGTTCTCTAGTGTAATGGCTATTTGAAAACTCCAACCAGTTATTGAATTTCATTCCAAATAAAATTGTAGCACAATTAGTTTCCTTTTTTTGGGTCAAACAATTTATAAAATAATTGAGTACCTTAAAAATATAAATTTCAAAGCAATTTGCAATTTGACCACACTTTAAATTGTTCAAATTATCTGTTACACATTCTACTTTATGCAATTGAAAAAAAAACTAGTTTGAAAAGCACGCGCCAAAAAAGCTGCAATTTAACTAAAACCACCTACCAATAATTATTGTCTAACTATTTTGGTAGATACATATAAATAACAACTTCTCAGATATCTGATAGGTTTTATTTACAATACTTTATTTTGTTTTATTGTTCATTTTATTGGTTTAACCACCAACTATTTAAAAGTCAGTAAATTTGTTACAGTTACAGTACAAACAGCACACGATTTTGAATAATAGTAATAACATGAAAAAATTAACTATGATCAGTTAAAAACCAAGGTTGGATGCCGTTTCAGTTTTAAAATAACGGTATTTGTCGGTTCCAATCGAGTAGGAACATTTTAAAATCCCGATATCATTAGGATCAATTACCGATGCCATTTTATATTATTTACAAATGTCTGTTTCGGTTTATTAACGTTTTTATAGCAGTGCTTTTTGCATAATAGGAAATTTCACGAGTAAAAAGAGGAATTAAAAACGGTTAAATATGAAGACAATTGTCGCTAGACAAAACATCCCAAAGTAATTAGGAATAATTATAGTTGATTCAAAAAAAGGTATTTTTCTCATTAAAAATATCCTTTTATCTCTAAGAGCATTAACTTAAAAAATATAAAGTTTCTATAAACGTTTAAATTATACCAAATAAAGGTTCCTAATTACCCTACGAAGAAAGGGACCCGTCGAAGGTGACACGTAGAATAAGTCTCAATGCGGCAAGGTCTGCTTCTTAATCGGTCTTTTTATTCCAAAGGGACCTGTAACTTTAACATGGAGTAGTAATTGGAGGGGACTAATACCACAATTTAGACACCTTTTGACACGTCACAGGACAAACCCAAAGGGACATGTCACCTAACTCAAAACGAACTGCCACAGAATGTGACACAAGTCAAAACTAAGGATGCCAATCTCGAAATCCCGGGATTATTCAATAAAACTTAATGCCGAATCCCGGAATTCTTCAGCTCAAATCCCGGGATTTTTACAACTGCAAGAATTTGTGGTAATTTGTTTAACATTGCAACCCTGCAGTTGTTTTCTAGACAGTTTTTGATATTTGTTATTTTATATAAACATACATACATTGTGTAGTATTTCTAATTATTTGGAGCTATGGAAGTGGTTGCTTTTGGGACAATTTCAAAGAAAAATTTTCGGTGTTTCAATTGACAATAGAAGGGGTTGTAAAGGAAAAGTAGATATTCTACAACCGATTCTTGGGAGCAGAAAATTTTCCCGGGATTATAAGAATTGGGAATATAAAATTATTAAGGAGTCAGATCATAAAAATGTTAAGACACATTTTTGCCTATAACTTTGGTTTAAAGCTTCTCATATTTTTTTTTCGGCAATTTACATTTTAAAAATATGTCAGTTAATAAATTAATTTACATCATGAGTTTTAATTTGCAATTTTTTACACAATGGACGATGAAAGAAAAGTGCGTTCAAAAATAATTAAATATTTTCAACAAAACCAAACATGGACATACAAAAAAAATTGCAAAAGAGACTAATGTATGCCGCCAAACAGTTTCAAAAGTGGTAAAAAGGTATCTGGAACACCTAACAATTGAAAGGAAGCCGGGAACAGGAACAACGACTGGTTATCGTAACATTGGTGGCATATAAAATCAAAAGCATCCTTAAGAGAGCTCCTAACACATCTGGCAGAAAAACAGCTCGGTTAGTCCAATGCTCGGACTTTTTGGTACGTAAAGTGAAATGTAAGGCAGGACTAAAGTCCTACCAAAGTTCAAAAAGTTCCCGATAGAAACGCTTTTAAAAATTTGGAGGGCAAAACCAGAGCTCGAAAAGTGAAATCAAATTTTATACAAAAATACAACTGTTGTGTAATGAACGACGAAACTTATGTCCTGGCTGATTTTTCGCAGCTCCCTGGTCAAGAATTTTATATTTCCGATGTTCGAGGAAATATTGCGGAAAAATTTAGGTCGAAAAAGCAAACGAAATTCCTTAAAAAATTCCTAGTATGGCAAGCCATATGTAGCTGCGGCCAAAGAAGCCAGTCATTTGTGACATCTGGCTCTATAAACAGCGAAATTCAAGGAGTGTTTGCAGAAGAGACTTCTTCCATTTTTGAGTCAGCACAATGTATCCACTTACTTTTGGCCCGATTTAGCATCTTGTCACTACAGCAAGAAAGCGCTGGAGTGGTATAATGATAATAATGTGGTTTTTGTACCAAGAGAGGCAAATCCACCAAACTGCTCGGAGCTCAGTCCAGTGGAGAGATATTGGGCTCTTGTTAAAAGAGAATTAAAGGGCACAAAAAAAGGTCTCCCAGGACATGCAAGATTTCAAACGTAGATGGACCACCTGCTCTAAAAAGGTGACAGAAACTACCATAAAAGCCTTAATGGGAGGGTTTTCGGAAAAAGTGGATAACTTTATTCGTAGTGGTTAGAATTCCATGCGGTTTTTTTGTTTGATTTTGTATTAAATTTCATTTAATAAAAATTTGGTTTGAAGTCTTAAAATTCAGTGGTTTGGTTTTTATCTAACTTTATTTGTGTTAACATTTTTATGATCTCACTCCTTATAAACAAAAACAGTACACAATATATCGACGGAGATAATTTCGTCGCCCCGGTCAGTTATAACCCCCAGAAATGGTGAATTATACCATTCCTGCTTTAAACAGTCACAGGATAGATACTTTCAGGAAAATCGAGTGGGATGTCCTCTTTTCACAAACACAAATTATTTCACAAGTACACTTATGCTCCTTGTGGACTTATGCCAATCGTAAATTTTTAAATTATCAGCGAAATAAAAGTTTAATTACAATCACCTATAGGCAGAGAAAAAATGTAGTAAATATGATTCTAGTGATTATAGATATGATTCTCACTGATGAGGACTGATGATGACTTTACCATCATTTAGTATCATACTATGGTCATTGGGATCATAATATGATTATTGTGTTTCAATAATAACATGATGCTCTTAAACCATCAAAACACGATGCTTTTTTCTCTGCGAGTAGTGCTCCAAATTTTCTACCTAAAATTAAAGTATAAAATCTACAAAAAATTATTTAAAAAATTCTTTTTTAAGAAATATCGGTTGAAGTATTCTATTTGAGAGGGGGTTGAAACGCTTCCCAGCGAAGTTGTCCGATGTAAAGAACCGGTTGTAGAACAACTTGTACATGCATGCAACCTGTTCTAATTTATGTTCTATCATCGGTGAGATTTGTTTGAGTTTGACCCAAAAGCAACAGGTTCTTTTCCTCCAAACTAGAACAGGTTGCTTTGGAACCGGTTCTAGAACCAGTTCCAGAACCTGTTTCACGGAACCGGTGGTAAAAACACCTATTCTAGAAAAGATTCAAAGGCAACCAGTTCAATAAAATGTTGCTGGGTTCCATTATTAAAAGGGGAAAATGTTTCCAACCTTGGATTTTACTATACAGTAGACCGTTCCACCTTACAGGCAAAAAAAGTGCGCGGTAAACCTTCGAATATAACATATTTTTGCAAGGCAATTTCAAAATAATTTTTTTTTGCGGAACGTAGGGGTCGCCTTTTTTAATTTTTCGTTGGCTTCGGCATTTACAGTGTGATACATCGTTTTTTTGCCTCGAGAAGACCAGACATAAAGGAAAAATTCCATGAAAAAAAAAAAATTAAAAAGGCAACAGCTACGTTCGCCAACAAAAAATAAGAAAAATTTCTACTGGAATTATCGAAAAACTTAGCAAAGGTTTTATGATTTTTTGCGAGTTTTCATTTTTTGACATTAGGGTTGTACATTAGGGTTGGAGCAACTCAGATGTTGTGGGTAGATACTAGAACGGGATACTTGAGGTCAATGGCCCTTAAAGAAAAACATTGGTCACCTCGAGACAAACACATCGATGTATCATACTTTAAGATCGGAATGTAAATGCCAAAGATATAACGAAAAATGTAAAGAGGCGACCCCTACGTTCGGCAAAAAAAGCATTTTTTTTTAAACCTCTGCAAAAATAATTTAGATTCGTCGGTGTACGGCGAACTTTTTTTTTGCGGTACGGTCTACTGTACAGCAAAATAAGACATAAATAAATTACTAAAACTTTAGAGGGAAATTTCTGTTGTTGCAACCAAAAAAATTCGGTTACCACAACCGAAGTATTCGAGCTGCAGAAAATTCGGTCGTCAGCACAATACTGTGTGCCTTAACAATTTTTTAACAAAAAAAAAATACTAAGTTTTTTATATTTTTCTCACTTCAAATTTTTTTACCTTGAGTTATTATGATGTTGGCCTTGTTTAAAACTTATTAGGGATTTTTATTTGAAAATTTTAAAACAATTGAAATTTTTTTAGTAGTTCTCATAATATCCCAATAAAAACTATTGAAAAAGTACTGTAAAATTAAACATTTTATTTAAGTCCTTTAACAATTAACGAAGGTTGGCTCTGCTTACTAATTTTTAAAATCATATTTAAACTTTTTAAATAAAATTTTATGTAAAAAAAACTCACACAATATGACTAATTAAATTTCCATTAAATGAAAGGTGAAACTTTTTTATTGTAAAATAAAACTATAGTTATTGTAATACACTTCAACACAAATTTTAAAATCTATACAAGTATGACTGTACCCAGCAAAAAACAAACATGATTTTTGAAGCACTGCAGAGTAAGAAGCACATTTTTTAGCGCTACTGTCTTCTTTCCCTGACAAAAATACAATAAAAGAGGACAGAGTTTGTGATGTTGCTGTATTTTTGTTGTAATTCATTGTTTCCAACCGAGAATTCATATCTATATTCGTAATAAAAGAAGCTGCTTCTAAAAATGCGGTGAAAAATAGCACTTTGTTTATTGATTTTGTTCGCGATGTCACTTTAAGAAACAATAAATTAAATACAACAACATCAAACACTGCCTTCTTTTAAGCATTGTTGGATGGGAAGAAAGAGAGTAGCACTAAAAAATATGGCCCTTACTATAAAATAGTATTTTAAATTTAAAGTCGACTTTTATTTTAATCATACGGTTTTGTTCGTTTTTTGTTTGAAAAACATTTCGATTGGTTGAAAATAAATTAACCAATCAGAATGCTCCAAAAATAAACCAAGTCAAGGCATACTGCCACCCAATATTTTAACAAAAGTCGATTTTAACTAAAATATAGATTTGAAAAATTTAGATAGTAAGGGCATATGCTTTTAGTTTGGCAGTGCTTCTAAATAAAATCATGTCTTTTTATGCTGGGTAATTTTTTTACTTGAAAAACACGTATGAAAACTATAGTTGATCATGATCGAATAAATAATCCCTATTACCAAAATTCACATAAAATAAAAATGTTTTTTCAAATTATAAATATTTTCTTGGTTTTTAAATTATCTATAACAGTTTATTTAGTGAGATGCATTCATTATTTCTACATGTAGAAACATTTTTGTTCATACACAGAAAAAATTTACAAAATTCTGTTTGTAATGTTAAACACCTTTTTTGCATAAACAAACAAAAAATTTTTTAAAAAGGCACCAACAATGGAATTTGTAAATACAAATCCCTTTTTGTAGCATTTTTAAATTTGTTAAAAATAAAATCAATTTTTTTTAACAATGTGTTTTGTAAATACAATAATTTTTTTTTGTAACTTGTTTGTATTTGTTAAAAATAAAAAAATAAAATTCAACAACGAGTTTGTTATATTAAAACAATTTTTCGCTTTATGTTGTCGAATTGACAAAAAAAAATGATTTGTTTTTTTTTTTTGTTTCAAAAAATTCTAATGCTATTTTTTTGATATTTTTGATACAATTTACAAACATTTAATAAAAAAATTGTTAGATATCTAAGTAAAAAGCCAACAATTTTTTTTAATTACTTAAAATTTTGTGATACTTTTTTCTGTGTACCTATTAAACAGATATGGGAACTTGTTCTAAAAGTATATCGATTCCATTTTAACAACATCGTTAGCTAGATGTTACAAACATAAACATAAACCAATTAAACCCCATTCCACAGAGTGTTGTAAGTAGGGTATACGAAAACTTGTTCAGTTTGTGGTCTAGTTTTTATCTGAAAAACATAATAAAAATGTTAATTTTTTTTTACTATTATAAACAATTGCAAATTAAACAACTAAAGCGAAAATACCATGAGATCGCGTCATTTGGGCGTTTTATTTCACACGGGTTTGTTAGTTAAAAAAACCAGTAGCTCCCATACCATATTACAATACCATACAATTGAAAATATTTCATTTATTTTAAACTTGTATTTCGCAAAACATTTATCTTAATACTAGTTAGTCATATTGAAATAGTTTATGAAAGAAAAATTAATTAACACTTGGCTTATTTTACAAAAAAAAAAAAAAAAAATTACACTGACAAGTAAAATTACACTTTTTTCATTAAAACTAAAAAAAGTGTTTCACAACAAACTCTGACTAATCCCCAAAAACGACTTTGGGAATAATATGCAAAAATTAGTAAAACAGAAAACTATTATTATTTTTATTTTTTTTTTTTAATTTTTCGATATGATCTTGTCTCTAAACTTTATCAAAATTACCAAGTAAGCATTTGGAGAATTTGCTTGTAAGACAACTACCGATTACCAAGTAGTCTTCCAACCAATATCTTGTACTTTTGTTGCCAAAACAAATGTTTTATGAAAAAATATTATTTCTAGAAATACCTACTTATGTACACTCATAGAAATAAACCTTGTAAAAATAGCAAAATTAGTTAAAAATTACCTTGCAGAAAGAACTGTAGAAATTAGCAGATTTTTTTTTTTCTAAATACCAGTAATATAAGAACAGTAAAAATAACACTGTTAAATTTACAGAATTTCAGTAATGTTGGAGTTAACTATTAGTTAATTGAAAATGAAAAATTTTACCGTAAAATGTACTGAAAATTTTGCTAAATATTAGAAGACTAAAAATAGCAAAAAACTGTTATACCTAAAAAACTTGTTATTTTTATGTTAAATTTAGTTGAATGCAATAGTCCATTCTGCTAAAATCAGCAGAAATATATGCTAAAAACTTAGTAAACTGCTGATTTCAGAAGGCTCAATTTTTATTTGCATTAAAAATAATCGAAAAAAATAACTTTGTAAATTTTAAAGTTTTTTTTGTAATTTTTTAGCCAACTAATTATTTAGCAAAACTTTTTGCTGATTTTAACAGTTTAAGTTGATATTTTCTATTAACGAAAATTTAACTCAAATATAAATAAAATTCTGCATATTTAACAGATTTATTTTTGCTGTTGCTATCTTACTGATATGTATATAGCAAAAATAATCTGCTAATTTCAGCAGTTTTTCTGCAGGGTCATTTTTAACTAATTTTTAGTAGTTTTAACGAAAGCTTTTTTCTATAAGTGCATTTATACTGAATTTCTTTTACTTCATTTAACACTTTATGAATTATATTCATTGTTTATGGTTTATGAAATAAAATTTTTCAAATTTGTCTGCTTTGTGCATTAAAAATGCTGCTCACAGTTAAAATTAAATATTTGTTTAAGATTTATCAAGTATATGGAAAAGGCACTAGTAAAGTTTTTTGACCTTTTTCTTGAAATACAAGTTTTGATTTGCTTATACACTTTTCACATCTGGCTGATTCTTTTGCTTAATTTTAATGTTCCTCATATTCATGGAATTGCATTTTTATCTTTGATTACAGGCAACATTATCTTATCTAAAATATATTCTATTTGTTTGTGATAATGAAGGAATTCACAGTTTAAAGTTCTAACGTGATATCGTTGTAAAATAGTATGATTTTTGAAGTTTATTCCTGAGAAAATTTTGAATTTTATGATAAATGCTAATTTACTGGATAAAATAGTACGAACTAACAATTCCTTTAATAATAATTCTTAAGTTATAGTCTTGACTAGCCATGGATTTGTGCGAACATGAAACGAATTACAAGCAAAACAATAATAACAAATAATATTTTTGTTGTTTCACGTGCGTTTTGTTTCGTGTTCGCACAGATCCATGGCTAGTCAAGACTATTAGAAACTTTCGATTATTTTTGTTTTAGGAGTAACAGAATAATTTGCTTAACCTGGTGTCTTCAAATGCAATAAATTATATGATATGAAATATCAAAACCATGGCAGCGAAACGTCAAAATGATATCAATTGCAGAGTGGTGGAGGACACTTGACCATTTCATGGATAAGAAATATCATAGATTTTTCTTCGAAAAACACAAAATTTTATGAAACATTACCCAATAAGCACAGAAAATTTAAAAATTCAGGTGCTTTAAAAGTTGCTTGTATTTGGCTTTAATTAAAACCCCCTTTTCAAGGCAAAATCAAGCCCTATTCATTTTGATAATATTTGAAAAAATTGTCATTATATTTTGTATGAGAGAAAAAAAAAACATTAAAGCAATTTTCTTAAAAATATTAAATAAAAATCTAAACAACCATTATAACGTTCTTGCACATTTCTGTGGGAGAAATACTAAAAAAATAACAGTTTCTATTAGTGGTAAGTAATCCAAAAATCTATTTATATTGGAAAAAATGTTACGGTAAATTCTATTTCTTCTTGATATCTTAGATTTTTCTGGTACCCAAACGATACCCGTAGATATTTGATGAAGATGTGCCTGTATGTGAAAACAATTAAATTTTTATTTGACAAAAGGATATTTTAAAAGGATTAGATGCTGTTTTTGATCTGTAATATGTACCTCCAAACTCGTTTGTTTTGAATATATTAACCAAATAAATTAATATTTATTTTTAGATCTAATTTTGGCATAATTTTTAGTAGATTTATTGATGTAGACTATGTTTTGGCTTGATTTGAACTATAATTAATGCCCTAAATCCAAGCAATTAAACAGTGTTCGAAGCTTGAATTTGGCTTTAATTAGAGGCTTGAATTCAAGTATTTTTACATCGTTATGTTCGGCTTGAATTCAAGCTTCCCTTTCACTGGAATATGCTATTGAATTACAGTGCAATTCAACTATAATTCAAGGCTTGAAAATTGAAAGTTCGACTGGAATTCAACTTGATTTCTACTTGAATTCCAGCAAAATTGCTTATTGGGTAATGTTTGCCGATAAATAATAAAAAACTAAACACTTTTCTATTCCTTTTTACCAAATTTTTTGTTGTTTTTCTATTACAAAATTAATATGAAAACTAAAAGTGACATTTGTTCTCTGGCATCATTGCAAAATCCGATGGCATGTCAGCGATATCATGATATTGCAATAAAATTGAAATTGAGTGTCTTCACTTGAGATGAGAGCATTTTGACAATTGCTTGCTATCATTTTATTGCATGTCAAGACACTAGGTAACAGCGTACAACGACGATCAAAGCAGCAATGCCAACTTAGCGCTTTTCGCGAAATATTTGCCGCTTTTGTACTATTCGAAACTCGCATTATATTTTGTAAGCTATCAAAGCTATTTCCTTCTTGTCTCGATAATGAGTTCTCTTAATTTATTTCAAGCAGTGTAGAATAATAAACTCTGACGAACCGCACTTTAGCGTTTCGTACCGCACATCGTACACAAACGCATTCCTTACATAAAAAACACACACGCTATCTCTTCAATTAGTGTTTGTGTTTATACACAGAATCCGAATTCGGTACACTACGATTGTGAGATGACGAACCCAAACTCAACGATCATGTGAGTTGGCAACAAAACACAAACAAAAACTAAAGATGCAAATCTACAAGGAACGAAGCGTGTTCGGGTTGTGCATTGGGAAGTGTACGACGAGGCGTATGTGTTGAAAGCACAGTACATTATCGTAGTGTTTCGTTTCGTTATCACACAATCGTAGTGTACCGCATTCGGTTTGTTTACAAATACACAACCGTTAAAACGATAGATAGGGTATGCGTTCCTTGGGGGTGCCGTACATATTGGGTACGGTTTATTTTCCTACTCTAATTTCGAGTTTTCTCAGAGGTCACTCTATGCGTGTTGTTATAGATGGGACCACTCTTCAACTCTTGAGGGAGACGAAGTACCTAGTTGTCATTCTGGAGTCTTAACTTTCCTGGAAGAGGAATACCGAGGAGAGGTTGAAAAAGGGGTTATGTGCTTTCAGGAGGACTATTGGGAGGACAATGCAGCATCTGCATTGCGAGTGTCAAATATCTGGGAAGGAGGTTCTTCGACGACCTCCACAGTCTGTGGGATATGTCTCTGTGTTGTGCGCGACTTTTGCAGAGATCTGGTTGGTTTTAGGTTTTTTTTTTTGAGTTGTAGTTTTATTTCGATTGGGATGTGGGGCAAATTGAGGATATCGCAATAGGTCTTATAGTCTCGCAGTTCTTTCGGGCTCCTATTCAACCTAATCTAACCTATGAATGGGACCTCATCCGAGGAGTTCCAACTAAATTTAGGTGTAACGCAAGCTTCTGTTCTTCTCTTTCCTTATGTTTTTATTATTATCTTTCTTGCTCTAACTTTCAACCTTTGTACTCCTTCGCAGATGACAACAACAGTTCTTATTTTCCTTCGATCTAAGGCCAAGCCGTTAAGAGGTTGGAGCTAAGAGGCAGAATATGATTGATGCACTTAATCGGGGACATTCGACAATCACCGAGTGGGGTCTTCCGAATACGGTCGTTAGTATTTGTTGACCCATAGGGCTGTGGAGTCTTCAGTGTCATCTATTCAAACGGGTATTACCGATATTGAGGAATCTGAAACTCTTGATGTTCTGAACATGTAAATTCAGTGTTATGCCCTTGGCGTAAGCATGTTTTAGGTGTCGAAAGAAGCATACGAGTGTCTAGGTTTCAAGAAACGGTGGAAGAAATGTCACATCCGATATTCTTACTATCTATGCCACCTATATCCGGCCTAAACTGGAATATAGCTGCCATACATGGGCAAGAGCTTTAAAGTATATTTTGGAGCCAGTTCTAGAAAATACGAGGTTGTGAACCTAATTCTAAAAAAATATGTATACCTTATTAGATTTTAGGGGTAGTTTTATATAGAATATTCCTCAGAATCGGAGAATTTTTCCGTTGGAAGGTAAAATGGAACTTAAGTATAATAATGACTCAAATCTAAATAAGGAATTATTTTAAACTTTGTAAGATTGTATGATTTTAAGTTGGAAAAAAAAATGGTCGCCCTAAATATGGAATCTCAAGAGTATGCATGTATCTCAAGCTCTTTTAACCCTTTGACGACCATACATTTTCTGCCGAAGCGATTTTGAAGTTTTTACGATTTTCATGATCTCTGACCTAATAATACTTACGCCAAGAATAATTTACTCCGTTGAACCCCTCCTTAGCTCTCATTTCGCTTGCCAAAAATATTTGCTATTTGACGACCCCGCCGTTCCGGACGAACCGATTTTTATTATTATTCTATTTTAGTGATCTCCAACTAAATTATAGATACTACACAAAAAATTGGCCTCGCAGACCCCTTGCTTGCCCTTCATTTCGCTTGTCAAAGCTTGTGCTTTTTACCCTTAAAATTAAGAATTTTAGTTAACTAACTTCGAGGGCTCGCAAGGGGAAAGTGGCACCAGGTAGGGATTTACCGCCTACTACACTTTAGTTGCCTCAACCATCCTATACAAATCACCTATGGACATATTTACTCTATCTTTCGTCTGGGCAATTATAAGTGCGAAAAACCCTTTGGCAAGCATACTTGCCTGTGGTCGTCAAAGGGTTATCTGGCTGTGTCCCATATTCGAATTACCTCCTATTAAGTTTTATGGTAGAATTTTAATAAATATTGAAAATTATTTTAAAAAATTTACAAAATATGATAAAACTAAACCGATTAGCTGCAATTTAACTTCTTAAAATGTCAGCGAGACCATGTGAAAAAGCGGTTAACAGTAATTAAAGGACTTGCACACTTTCAAAAACGCGCCGGAGTCTGCTTGAAAATTATTGCTGGTGTTTTTTGAGGCGCTGAAGTCGAATCTGTCATCAGATCCCAAATTACACATCCAATATAGTGGATGATTTTGAAAAGAATCGGCATTTGATTTATTATTGTTACTTTATGGAATTTGGCATGACAAAATACGAATCTGATATCAAATTTTCAAAATAGCGGATCTAGTATTGCGGATGATTTTTTCAGAAAGTTTTGCCTTAATACGAATTTGATATCAGATTTACAAAATAACTAATCCAATATGGCAGATAATTTTTTTTTGAATTATAATAGGTTTCGTTGTAAATTATTTATCAGCATATTTTGGGGGTCGCTAAATACCAATCTGATAAAACAAGTTTATGAAATTTAAAATTGAGGATCCAATACGGCGGAGGATTTTTTTAAACAATGATTGATTTCTTCAACTTTATTTTTATTGGGATAAAATAAAATGCATTAAAGAAATTAAATGTGTTGAAATCCCAGTTACATTAAAAATGTGTTAAAATGTTTACTAGTGATATTTTCTAGACAATGATATTAAAATTTTACAAGATGATATTTATTTGATCTACATATCTAAATTTAAAATCAATTTCTTGTTTCATTTGACACTTCCAACAAGTTTTATATGTCACAAAAGGTATATCGTCATCAACTATGAAGTGATTTAAAAAAATCACCATGCCTGGTGAGCACTCACAGTTGGAATTCGTTTTATATGCGATTTGCATGTTGAGGGTTTATTTATGATGCAACAACCTTTTTAAAACATGGTTGCTCAAACAACATCTGTATCATACACATGAACATCAACAAATGCACGCACATATATGGCCTTGTTGCATTAATGTTAATGTGAATCATCATCATGCTTGCATTAGTGAATTGGTTACTTATGAACAGGGAATCATTCACATAAATAATACAAATAAAACAGTTGGTTTTAATCATTTGTTCTTTCTTTTTTTTTAACCTTAATAACAATACCTTTATTGGAAAAGCAAAAACGACTGTTAAAATTGACCCCCTTCTAAAAATTTATATGTTGTACATATTTCATGTTTTTGTTTAATTTTTTGTTTTTGTATTCTTTGTGAAGTTCAGCTGCAAAATTTGAAAAAGTTTATGCATATGTACTGCACCTAAATTTTTGTGATCATAAAACGCCCTGTTTGACTCTCTTTTGTGTAACGAATTCTTGGTTATGTTTTTATAATGAAATTTTTGCTTTACTTTAGTTTATTTTAATTTGAGAAATTTCAATTGGTCATTGTTTGTTCACCGCTTACGCTTTGTTTCGAAGTTTGTTTTCCCTATTCATTCATTTATGCATTCATTTTTCGTTTTATTTTGTTGATGATTTCGCTGTTATTCGGCTTTCAATTATGACGTTCAAATCATGTGCGTTGGGTAGGCTTGGGGACATTTCCCACATTTAAAAAGAACACTATCCTCATCAGTGTTGCCATTTTAGCATAATTTTGCTAGATTTAGCAGATTGAGTTTGAAAATTGCATATTTATTTTAGAAAAATATGCTAAATGCGTTTTAGCATATTTCGTTTGATAAAAGCAGATTTTTAGCATATTTTTCTCCAATTTTTCAACAATGATTACATTACTTTTTTAAATGTTTAAAAGGGTATACCTTAAAAAAACTGTCAAAAATGTTTATCTAATACGAAAACAACAATAACACGGCTAGTAGGGTAAAAATTGCAATATTTTTTATGCAGCAGATTTGTATATATAGCTATATATAGCATATTTATTGACAATTTAGCGGATTTTTAGCATAATGAATATTTCTACATTTTCGTAATTTTTTGTTCGGCATATTTTTAGCATGTTTTCTTGTTGTCACAATTTAGCATATTTTTTCCCGGAGATTTAGCATATTTGGAACGAAAGTTTATGGCAACACTGGTCCTTATATTATACATATTTCTCTCAGTTTCTCTTAATTTCAATAAAAGACAGAGAATGTAATATAACATTGTTGCATTCATCAGGAACATATATTAGCGACAGCAAACGGTGTAACTTTTGATGTTTACAAAATATGTGAGAAAACAGCAACTACACGATAGCATTTTCACGCCGTTTCATTCCAATTAACACTAAACAACAACAATGTTATAAGAAGAAGCATTTGATCCCAATACTGGAAAAAAAGAAAATATAGATAACTTGATTTTCTATGTATGTTCTGTGATTTCGTCTTGTGGACTTGGAATTAAATGCAGAGATAAGCATGGATAGCAAATATGCCCAATGGCGAAGTCGCCCCAGTCTACTATACCCAAACTAGGGATACCGATCCCGAAATCCCGATCCCGAAAATCCCGGGATTTTCGGGATTTAGAAATCCCGAAATCCCGGGATTGGTCTTGAAAAAATCCCGGGATTTCCGATTTTATTATTTGGCATATTTTATCTCTTTTTTTTTATTTGTTTTCATTGTTATATTCGACCTAAATCACATAAATCTAATATCTTATTAAATGTTATTAAAGAACTAATTTTTCCCATTCATAAATAATAGATTAAAATAGATTAGAGATTAAATAAATCTGAATAAAAACCTTAATAATTTAAAAACTTTTATTCAGTTGTGAAACTTTTGAAAATCGTAATTTAGCTTTTAACGGACATGTTTTTATTTATTTTATTGATGATTTGCTAAAATCATAACTTCATGCAAAATAATTTTGTCGACTAAAAACAGCAAATTTTTGTTAAATTAAAAAATCTAACAATCTGCTTTTCGGATATCATCAGAGGTATGTGCTTAATATTTTTTGTTAGTTGATTTAAAAAAACTAATAGTCACTAAATATTTCTGATGATTTCAGCAGAGTAGTTTGTATTTTCATTCAACTAATTTTAGCCAAATATAACTAAAAATTTGTAGATATAGCAGTGTTTTAGCTACTTTTGGTTAAAAAGTTTCTTCAGAGGTAAACTGCAATTTGCTTAAATTTAAGTCATTGTTATATTTCTTATATTTCGGAAATTTAACAATTATTTAATAAATAAGTTCTGTTGATTTCAGTAGTTTTAATCGCGTAGTCTTTTTTGCTAATTTTTGGTAGCTTTTTCTGCTATTTTCTATGACTGTACTTATTAAACATACTTATTTCTATGACTGTAGTTTCTGTTTAAAGTCAGATTCACAATGCTGTAGTACTCCACTCTGAGTGAATTTTGTTCCTTTCTTTTTTGCACTTATATATTTTTTGTATCATGCTATCTCTATTTAACACCCTCAACTCTGCAGCGTGGAGTACTCCTGCATTGTGAATCCGGCTTAATTTGTTTATCTCTATATATAAAAGAATAACGTGACTGACTGACTGACTGACTGACTGACTGACTCAACATCGCCCAGCCCAAACCGCTGAAGCTAGGAAGTTGAAATTTGGTATGTAGGTTCCTCTTTCGGGGTAGACGTCCACTAAGACGGGATTTTTGAAAATTCCTACCGGAACGGGCAAAAAGGGGGAAAGTGTCCCCCTTGACGGCCTGCCAAAACCCCTTTGGCTAGAAAGCTGAAATTTAAGATATGTGTTCCTTGGAGTAGGGGCTAACTTTTCTGGAAAGTACTTTCTAGAATTTAGGACAGGGACGTTGTAAAAATGGGGGGAAAAGGCCCCCCTTGACGGCCTGCCCAAACCGCTGGAGGTAGGAAGTTGAAATTTGGTATAAAGGTTCCTCCACTATCGTAGACATCCGCCAAGACGGGAGTTTTGGAAATTTTTACAGGGACGGGCAAAAAGGGGAAAAAGTCTCCCCCTTGAGGGCCTGCTCAAACTGCTGGAGCTATGAAGTTGAAATTTGGTATGTAGATTCCTCGACCGGTGTAGACGTCCGTTGAGACGGCATTTTTGGAAATTCTTATCGGGAGGGGCAAAAAGGGGACAAAAAAAGTACCTTTTTCCAAAAAAGTACCTTTTCCCAAAAAAAGTACCTTTTCCCAAAAAAAGTACCATTTTCCCAAAAAAGTACCTTTTTCCAAAAAAAGTACCTTTTTCAAAAAAAAGTACCTTTTTCCAAAAAAAGTACCTTTTTCCAAAAAAAGTACCTTTTTCCAAAAAAAGTACCTTTTTCCAAAAAAAGTACCTTTTTCCGAAAAAAGTACCTTTTTCCAAAAAAAAAGTACCTTTTTCCAAAAAAAGTACCTTATTCCAAAAAAAGTACCTCTTTCCAAAAAAAGGACCTTTTTCCAAAAAAAAGTACCTTTTTCCAAAAAAAATTCCTTTTTCCAAAAAAAGTACCTTTTTCCAAAAAAGTACCTTTTTCCAAAAAAAGTACCTTTTTCCAAAAAAAGTACCTTTTTCCAAAAAAAAGTACCTTTTTCCAAAAAAAGTACCTTTTCCAAAAAAAGTACCTTTTTCCAAAAAAAGTACCTTTTTCCGAAAAAAGTACCTTTTTCCAAAAAAAAGTACCTTTTTTCAAAAAAAGTACCTTATTCCAAAAAAAGTACCTTTTTCCAAAAAAAAAGTACCCTTTTCCAAAAAAAAAGTACCTTTTTCCAAAAAAAGTACCTTTTTTCAGAAAAAGTACCTTTTTTCAAAAAAAGTACCTTTTTCCAAAAAAAGTACCTTTTTCCAAAAAAAAGTACCTTTTTCCAAAAAAAGTACCTTTTTCCAAAAAAAGTACCTTTTTCCAAAAAAAGTACCTTTTTCCAAAAAAAGTATCTTTTTCCAAAAAAAGTACCTTTTTCCAAAAAAAATTCCTTTTTCCAAAAAATGTACCTTTTTCCAAAAAAAGTACCTTTTTTAAAAAAAGTACCTTTTTCCAAAAAATGTACCTTTTTCTAAAAAAATGTACCTTTTTAAAAAAAAGTACCGTTTCACAAAAAACATACATTTTTCCAAAAAAATAACTTTTTCAAAAAAAGTACCTTTTCCAAAAAAAGTACCTTTTCCCAAAAAAAGTACCTTTTTCTAAAAAAATGTTCCTTTTCCCAAAAAACATACATTTTTTCAAAAAAATACCTTTTTCAAAAAAAAGTACCTTTTCTAAAAAAAAGTACCTTTTCCCCAAAAAAAAAAGTACCAAAAGAAGTACCTTTTCCAAAAAAGTACCTTTTTCCAAAAAACATACATTTTTCCAAAAAAAAACACCTTTTTAAAAAAAAATACCTTTTCCAAAAAAAGTACAAATAAAGTACTTTGTAAAAACGTAGTATCTTTTTCCAAAAAATTTCGTTTTTCCAAAAAGTACCATTTAAAATAGTATATAATTTCAAAAAAACTACTTTTTTTCCTCCCCCCACGGATATCTCCACTAAAACAAGGTTTCTTGATATTCGGCATAGACGTGCGCTAAGACGGGATTTTTGGAAATTCCAACCGGAACGGGCAAAAAGGGGAAAAGTCTCCCCATAAACAGTCTCACAAATTGGAAAAGTGCCTGCCCAAACCACTGGAGGTAAGAAGTTGAAATTTGGTATAAAGGTTCCTCCACTGTAGTAGACATCGACTAAGTTTGTATTTTTGGAATTCCCTACAGGATATCCCAAAAGGAAACTCGGTATGTGAGTTCCTCCTTCTGTGTAGGCGTCCGCTTAGACGGAATTTTTGAAATTCCTATCGGGAGGGGAAATAAGGTAAAAGTCTCCTCCTCACGGCTTGCCCAATCCCTTTTGGCCAACCTAAAATTTTAAATATGTATTCCTTGGAGTAGGACTAACTCACCGGCAACGTAATTTTTCTATTTTGGAACAGGAACATAGTAAAAATGGTGGTTGAAAGGGAAAAATGTCCCCACTAACGGCCTGCCCAAACCGCTTAGGCAATGCAGTTGAAATTTGGTATGAATGTTCCTCATCCATCGCAGATAGCCGCGAAGATGGAATTTTTGTAAATTCCTAAAGGGAGGGGCAAAAAGAAGAAAAGCCTCACCTTGGGGGCCGGTAAAAACCCCTTCGGCTAGAAACCTGAAGCTTAAAATGTGGGTCCCTGGAGTGAGGGCTAACTTATTAGAAAGATACTTTTTTGAATTTTGGACAGGGTCGTTATAAAATGGGGGCTCAAAAAGGGAAAGTTGCCCCTTAACGACCTGTCCAACCTGCTGGAACTAGGAAGCCGAAATTCGGTACTTAAGTTCCTCTCAGCCTGCTCAAACTGCTGGAACTAGGAAGCTGGAATTCCCTGTCGATGGATTTTCGGAAATTCCTACCGAGAGGGGCACAAATAGTAAAAGTTGGCTAGAAACCTGAAATGTAAAACATATGTTACTTGGAGTATGTGCTCACTTACCGAGAAGGTGCTTTTTGGACAGGGACATTGCAAAAATGGGGATTAATGAAGCGAAAAGTGCCGCTTAAAGGCCTGCCCAAACCGCTGGAGGTAGGAAGTTGAAATTTGGTATTAAAGTTCCTCCTCTATTGTAGACATCCGCTAAGATGAGATTTTTGGAAATTTCTACAGGTAGGGTCAAAAACAGGAAAAGTCTCCCCCTTAACGGCCTGGCCAAACTGCTGGAACAAGGGATCTTAAATTGGGTTCCTTCTCCAACGTTGACGTCCCCTAAGATGGTATTTTTGTAAATTCATACCGGGAGAGGTAAAAAGGGAAAAAACTTCCCCCTTGACGGCCTGGCCAAACTGCTGGATATAGAGACCTAAAATTATGTATGTAGTAGGTTCCTCCTCCAACGCAGACGTCCTCTAAGACGGAATTTTTGGAAATTCCTACCGGGAGGGGTAAAAACGGAATAATTCTCCCCCTTGATGGCCTAACCGAAACCTTCGGCTAGAAACCTGTAATATATAATATGTTTTCCTTGGAGTATGGGCTAACTTATCGACAAGGCATTTCTAGGACTTTGGACAGGAACGTGGTAAAAATGGTGGTTCAAAAGGGGAAAATTGCCCCCCCCCCCCTTAACGTCTGCGTCTTTAGCTAGAAACCTAAAACTTAAAGAACAAGTGTATATGAAACACTAAAATTAAGAAACTAAATAGGAAACGAGTGTAATTGAAACACTACACAAGTGGAATGAAATGGATATAAACGTTGAACGAGTGGAATTGAAATTATAGACATTGCAAATGGATTGGAAGAGGGAATTACCTGTTCAAACACTATCAACGGAATATGAAACTTATGTAGCATTGAAACATACTCTCCAAAAAGTTAAACAAATTTTCTGAAAGAGAAAAAACCTTAGAAAAGGAATGGAACTTATATATTCCGATATTTAAACTTCATGTAACGAAGCACCGGTGGAAGAAACCGACGCAGTAAATTTTCCAACTGAATTTGTGAATTTACTTGAATTGCCAGGTCTACCTTTACATAAACTGGAATTAAAAAAAAAACTTTAAGACACGCTAACAACGTAGCTTTGCCCGCTATTTTTAATATTATAAAATGCTTTTCAACCCTGCTTTACGTTATTTATTTTCATTCAAAACACAAATGAACAAAACTACTTACGGGTCTATCTACCTAAGTTCGCACTTTACCAAATTATCTTGACATACACACGTATATTGCAAATTATTATGGATTCATTACTAACAATCCACTCTCATGAGCAAAAGTGATCAAATATTTATTTATTTTAAACCCATTGTTGTGCAGAATTATTTATTTGTGGTGGCTGGGTGAAGGCTTTAAATAAAAAAACGAATTTAATAAAAATTGTGGGGGGCGCAGCCCCCCCGGGGGGGAGGGCGTAGCCCTCCCCCCCCTTAACCTTTAAGGCACGCTAACAACGTAGCGGGCTGCGCCCGCTAGTTTCTTCATACTACAAGAAATAATAAGTAGATTTATAATGAATTATTTAAATTTTTAGGGTTTATTTCAGCTATTTACTTTTAAAATTCAAAATATGATGAAACAAGAAAATCCCGAAACCCCGAAAAATCCCGAAATCCCGAAAAATCCCGGGATCCCGATAAATCCCGGGATCCCGAAAAATCCCGGGATCCCGGGATTTAAATTTTCAAAATCCCGAATCCCGGGATTTGTAAAAACCAGTCCCGTTCGGCATCCCTAACCCAAACGTCTGAAGCGAAAGATGTGAACTTCATAGTTCCGTTTTGTTTTCAAATTCATCTCGGTGTGTATGTCTGCTCGCATGTGTTGTTATATTTGCGTATTTGCGCAGCTGCAACTTGTCGGACTTTTGTTATGATTCCCTTTTTTTTGTTTTTTTTTTCTGTTTGTCAAAAGTTATGGTATCAGGGATGATAAAAAAAGAATTTTAATTGGGTACCAAAAATCATTAAACATCCCGACTAAAAAAGTTTTCGTATAATCTTATATGATTTGATATAAACTTAAATGTTTATATGCGTAGCTTTATATAACCATATACATTTATATTAACACTTTGGTTTTATAAATATGTTTGATATAACGTTATATATAATCATATGTGATTTGGTCTCCAGCCATATATTAAGAGATCTGCAAATATAGTTCATACATAATTATATATAATGGCATATAAGCTTTTATAAAGAATCTTATATTAAAATATATAACAAAGTTAATAGAAAATTGTATTAATTTTATACATAATTATATCTGACATGATATCTAAATGTACAACATTTTATAAAGTTTAATTGCAATTTTTAAATTTAAAAATAAAAATTAGAAAAACATATGTTGAAATAAATATGGTTTAAGTTCAGTTATTTTTTCCGTGAAAAAAATGAATTCTGAAAGTTATTTTTTTTATTTTATAAGACACATATTTTATAAGACAGACCAAAACTCTAACCTAGAAAAAGTTGTTCCGACAAATTTTTGTAATGTTTTATTTTGTCAGCTATTTCTAAGTTTATTAGCAACAATTTTTCTAAACATTAAGCATTAGTATTTAATATGAATGAAAATAAGTGATCTTAACAATATTTACTAAAATTTTATTTGAAAATCTTCATCAAATTATATGTATTAATATATAATTTGATGCAGTCAGATAGACCCATTTTTCGGATCAAATTGTATCAGGTTAGATAACATGCTTATCTCGCTTGATATAATTATATATTCCAATATTCGGATCAAATTAGATATGGACGTATATATGGGTTTATATATGGTGATATATGATTATATAATATCTTTTTTAGTCGGGATAGTAGATTCTAACAAAAGTGCATTTTTTGTACATTTTCGACATTTTTTCATTTAAAAAATTCCTAAAATCTAGAAATTAAACCCCAAACTTATTTGAAGATGTACCTACTGAATGAAGTTCTTATGGTATAGGAATAAAATGTATACATTATTGAACTGTTCAAACTCTCATAATGCTTCCATTAAACTGAGGTTCATTGTTAACATCGATTAACAGGTTTTTCTGTGCAGCAGTTTTTGGACAAGACTTATCACTTTTCCTTGTATTAAGTGTGAAGTCGCCTTTATTGAAAAAGTTCGTTTTACTCCCTTACTACCCTTAATATCTCCTATATTTAACTTATTATAGCAGTTGAAAGCTTTAGTGTGATATCAAAAACGAGATACCGTTCATTTCTTAGGCTCCAAAGTTATTTTGAGGTTCTAATTGTAACAAACTTCTGTAGTCCCAACTGTCTTTACCGGAAAAAGTTATACATACTATGAAAATTATATCACATAAAAGGTGACATAAATTAAAAATTTTTATATTAGTGAATAAAACGAAATGCGTCAAACACGTGACATATTACTATTGAGGTTCTAATAGTTCCACAAAAGGTACTATAGTGCCAAATTTATCATCCCTGGTATGAATTATAGATTGTATTTGTCGTGTAATATTTAATTACTTTGACAATTGTTTATGGTATGGCAGAAAAGTGATGTGTGTATGTGGACAGACGGTGTATATTGATTTTTGTGGGTCATGTTTGAGATAGAGTGAGAAAGGCCATAATAACCAGGGATGGCAACTTAGTGCTTTTCGCGCTAAATCTGGTGCTTTTTGATGTGCCAAAACGCGAAAAATATTGATCTAACGCGTAACTGAGAAAAGCACTAAATTGGTGCTTTTACAAAATTTATTTAGCGCGTTTTGCGCTTTTTTACATTTATTGTTTTTATAGCAATATCAAGAAATATGTCAACAATTGCTTTTATTTCCATAACGATACGTTAAAATATCAAGGAAAAGTTGTATGTTAAATGCTTTTGGCGCTAATTGTAGTGTTTTTGATGTACCAAATGCAAAAAGTTTCCGTTATACACGTATCACTTTTTACACAAATTTAGCAGAATCCTAGTTATAGGAAAAATTTTGGGGCGAGTTTTGTATAGTCAGAAATAGGAACGAATTTTTTCTCAAATTTATTTATTTAAGACAAAAATCCTTTTTCCTTCTGACTATAAAACAAGACGCTAAGTTTTTAAAAATCGAATAATTTTGAATAATTACGAAATGACATTTTTCATAACATTTTATGAAAAATTCCATAATTCAATGAAAAGTTTCAATGGACGAATTTCAGTGAAACTTCATTGGTTTCATGCAAAAATGCATTAATATAATACAGATATTTCTCTCAGTGTAGGGTAAGAACTGACAAATTCTTTTGAAAGGCCCTAAAAATTATTAAGTGCTTTTTTACCCGTTTTTAAATAGAAATTTACGCGTTTTTACCCTTTTTCGTAACTTTTTTGCGCTTTTTGGTATGAAAAAGTTGGCATCTATGATAATAACATATTGTCAGCAATAGAATATTTTAGCATATGCTTGTTGATTTATTAACTCATTAATGACACGTCATAGATCCGCTGGACATATTTCAACCAAACTTTGCAGATGCTCCAATAAGAAATTTTTGCAATTGCTTTTGCCTTATAGCGCCCTCTAGTGCACATACTGGCAACCAAAGTTTGATAGGATATAAATTCTGAACTGTTAAAGATATTTGAAAGATTTTGATTTTGTATTTGACAATTTTTTAAAATGGTCATGACAACCCTGACATTATAATTTTTATAAATGTAGTGGTATTAAAATAAAAAGTAGCCATTATTTATGTTTTGGGCAAAAACGAAATATATATTATCATACATTTTTTTTCTTCTCTATCCTTTGAAAAGGGGATAGAGAAAGTTGACGGCTTCAAATATGGCAATACTGTAATTGCGCGAGGTGCTGAATCTTAGAACAGTTGTTGCGCGCCATCTGGTGAAGAGTTGGCGAACTTTGTTGAAGCTCTTTAGTTCATAGCCCTGTTATATTATCTTACTTCGGTGGGGTTAAGTGCTATGGAAACACCGAAGGAGGATGCTGCGATATGTATGAGGGATAGAAAAAACTCATACATATTAATAATTTTCATAAATTGATGTTGTCTTGGTTGGGGATCGAACCCGCAACCTTACGTGTAACAGTCCAACGCGCTAACTATTACACCACAGTGCCCACAAAATTTTGAAAATTCATGTTCCGATCGATTAGATTTTCATAAATTACAATATATACAATTGAGAAACTTATTCTTAGCACATGAATAAAGGTTAGTTTTTTGGAAAATACATGTTCCTATCGATCAGATTTTCATATATTATAATATACAATTTAAAAACCAATCCTTAGTACAGGAATGAAGTTTAGATTTTTCTCATCATCATATCAATCTAATATATAAAAGTTAAAATTTTTGATATTTTTAAATAATTTTGAACAAAGTTCTATTAAAAATTGATTTTTTTAAATAATTATTTGGCAGCCCTGAATAAAATTTTTCTACAATTTTTTATTTACGATTGCAGAATGAGTTAATGAAACATTGTTGTTTTGCACTGGGAGAAATTAACTACACTTAACAACAACAATTATCTTACCAATATTAACTCCACGTAATATCTGCTACGTACTATGTATATTTTTTAGTGAAATGTATCTTTGGCCCACTTTCTTTAAATTGTCTTCTTAATTAAGATAATACCTTTAACAGCGCATGCAAATAACCAATCTATTACAAAAATACTCTAAACTACAGCACATTAAACTGAGTTCAACGATTTTTTCCGGAATTTTAATTAGAAACTCGGTTTCCTCAACGCGGCGAAAATGGTCGAACATATATATTGCTTGGAATGAAATCTTTCATACCTTCGAAGCAAATTTCGGTTTAACCAAAAGATAAATGTTGGTTTAACCAAACTTGCAGAAATGCAGTTAGATCCAGAGAGCGTTAAAAAATTGGCGAGATAACAACAAACGCCAAAACAGATCTGTTTCGGAAACGGGCGAGATACGAGTATTCCATAGAACTTAGTCGTGAAAAGTTTCTTTACGAACAACGTCTTCGTACTAAAGTTCTTTCTGTTCCTTGGGGTAGCAAGAGCTTTTGGTCATTCATTAAAATAGTAAAGGATAATTATATTTCAGCTTATAAAGGATGACCAAATATTGACTAAACCGGTTGATAAGGCTGAGATGTTTGCATGTAATTTATACCTACCGGAAAGCGATCAACCACTGCCCGAACTTGAAAGAGTCTCGAGTACTATGCCTAAGATATTCTTCCGAGTTCGAGCAGTTAAATGGGTTCTTGCTGACCTCAACGTAAACAAGTCATCGAGGCAGGATGGTATAACCGCATGAAACCGTGCTCTTTAACGCTAGCTCGTCCATTGGCTAACCTTTTTGCCGCTTCTTACCATGCAGGAGTTTTCCCATCATGCTGGAAGGTTGCCAATGTCCAGCCATTTCCTACAAAGGGTGCGACTAAAAACTCTGAAAATTACCACCCGATCGCAATGTGCTCTGCGCTCTCTAAGGCGATGGAGAGTATGGTTAATTACCATCTTGTGAATTATCTAGAGTCTAACCCACTTTTTAATGACCGACAGTAGGCTTCCGTAGAAATCGTTCTACGGAAGACCTGTTAGCGTTCCTCTCGGAGCGTTTTAGTAGATCCATCCACCGGTTTGGTGAGAACAAAGTGGTTGTTCTGGATATTTCAAAGGCCTTTGATCGTGTATGCCACGGGGAGCTTGCATTAAAGCTTATTGCTTTTGGTATGGCTAATAACTTTGCTCGTTTTATTTCGAGCTTTCTCAGAGATCGCACTACTCGTATTGTTATAGATGGGGTCTCATCGGACGAGTTTCAACTGAATTCAGGTGAATCTATTACTTATCTTTCTCAATGATCTTCTTTGTCAAACCCTATCTACTCTTTCGCAGATGACATTAACATTTGTCATTCATTTTCCTTCGATCGTAGGCCAAGCCTTGAGGAGATTGGGGGTCAAAAGGCAGATTATGAATGACACACTTAATCGGGACCTTTCTACAATCTCTGAGTGGGGACTTTAATTCACGCAAGACCCAATAATTTATGTTGACCGATAGGTCTGCGAGGTCAACACTGCCATCTGTACATATGGGTGATATCGATATAAAGAAATCGGATACTCTTGATATTCTAGGAATGTGGTGTTCTTTGGAATAAGCATGTTCTTCAGGTGTCGAAAGAAGCATTCAAGTGTCTAGGTTTTTTGCGTCGGTGCTAGAAGTACTTCACTCCATCCGATTTACTTACTAGGAACGATTATTTATGCCACCTATATCCGACAGAAAATGGAATACAACTTCCATATATGGGCGGGGCTTCGAAGTCTATTTTGGAGCTTATGGACCGTGTGCAAAGAAGGCGTCAGTGCTTTTCAATGACAGTAGCGTACCTAGCTCTATTGATTTGTTGCAGCATCATCGGAATGTGGGTTGTGCGACTCTGTTCTATCGATATTACCATCGGAAGTGTTCTGCTGAAATAAGTGAACTTGTCCCCAGAGCCCGAGTTTTTATTCGTAACACTCACTTATCAAGTAGAGCACATCCGTTTGTAGTCGATTGTCCAGTGGACCGTCCCCGCATTACAGAGAAAATTCGTTTATTAGTCGCACCAGCCGTATGTGGAATAGACTCCCCGCAGAAGTCTTCCCTGTTACTTACAATGTAGAGAAATTCACAAACACTACTCCCTCCTTCCTCCTCCCCATTACCTATTTTGCTAATACGAACACAATGCACTGCGTTAGTAGGGGGCAGCCCCTGATTTTTTTTAATTTTATTTACAATTTCAAACCAAGCCCATAAGGCCAAATATGGCTCACAATACAACTCACTAAAAAATACTACTAAATACTAAAAAATACTACTAAATACTAAAAAATACTACTAAATTGTTGGCCTAACATAAAAAATAATTTGTATTTTCTGTATTACAATGATATTTTCAGAATTTCAAATGATATTAAGGAGTGAGATCGAAAATAAAACCGACACACATAAAGTTGAATAAAAATTAAACCACTTAACACAGAAATTTATAATTTTTTTTTATTATTTATTAGAATTTTATGTAAAATTGTTGTATATAATCATTTTTTGAAAATCAATCGCCGTTAATGAATTTATTCACTTTTTCGGGAATTCCAGCCATTAAGGATTTTATCGTTCCTTCTGTGACTTTTTTGAAGCAGGTACACCACTGACGTTTAAAATCTAAAATGTTTTTGGATACCTTCTTAGTGGCCTTCATACTTCTTTTTACTTGAGCCCAATATCTCTCCACAGGCCTGAGTTCCGGGCAGTTTGGTGGGTTTTATTTTTTATTGAATACCATTCAAGTGTAGCTTTCCTATAATGGCATGATGCCAAATCAGGCAAAAAGTATGTGGAGACATTGTGCTTTTTCAAGAATGGTAGCAGTCTTTTCTGAAGACACTCCCTAATATAATATATACTTCCGAGTTAATGGAACCAGAAGTCACAAACGACTGGCTTCTTTTGCCGCAACTGCAAATTTTGTTTGCTTTTTTATTCTATATTGTTCTTCTATATTTTCTCTGGCATCAGCAACATAAAAATCTTGGCCTGGCAGCTGCGAAAAGTCGGCTAGAACATACGTCTCACCGTCCATTACGCACAGGCCTGAGTTCCGGGCAGTTTGGTGGGTTTTATTTTTTATTGAATACCATTCAAGTGTAGCTTTACTATAATGGCATGATGCCAAATCAGGCAAAAAGTATGTGGAGACATTGTGCTTTTTCAAGAATGGCAGCAGTCTTTTCTGAAGACACTCCCTAATATAATATATACTTCCGAGTTAATGGAACCAGAAGTCACAAACGACTGGCTTCTTTTGCCGCAACTGCATATTTTGTTTGCTTTTTTATTCTATATTGTTTTTCTATATTTCCTCTGGCATCAGCAACATAAAAATCTTGGCCTGGCAGCTGCGAAAAGTCGGCTAAAACATACGTCTCACCGTCCATTACGCAGCAGTTATATTTTTTTTTATAAAATTTGACTTTAACTTTTTTGCCCTTGTTTCTGCCTCAGTATTCTTTATTGCATTCCTATCTGGAACTTTTTGAACTTTAAATGTCTTCAATCCTTCACTGGCTTTCACTTTTCGTACAAAATAATCTGAACATTGGGTACAATCGGATTTCTTCTAAGAATGTTCTCAACCTTTTTGGCCTTATTAATATTCTTTTTTTCTTCCCGATCCATATCTCCGGTCAATATTTAAGTTATCTTGATATCGTTTAATGGTCTTGGAAACAGTATCACGGTGAACATTATGCTTTTTTGCAATTTTTTTAAAAGACCAAATTGGATTTTGTTGAAAAGTTTTTATTATTTCAGCACGCACTTTTTTTTTTATTATCCACAATGGAATGAATTAACGAATAGAAATTAAAAATTAAAATTTTCTTAATATCTGACATATTTTTAAAAGGTAATGTGATTAAAAAAAAATATTTGAATTTGCATAAACAAAGTTATTGGGGAAAATGTGTGTCGGTTTTTTCGATCTCACTCCTTATCTGAGTTTCAAATGATGTTTTTTTAATTTAAAATGATATTTTCTAAATTCTAAATGATCATTTCTGAATTTAAAATGAAAGCTCTGATGTTGTTGTTTTTAGGACAGAACATTTTGCTAGTTGGTTTTCTACCATAAAACTTGTTAATTAAACATAATTCTCGAGCATAAATTAAATGCTGTTTCTTAATTGTATAAAATTACTTTATAAATGTTTTACTATCACAATTTCCAAAACAAAGACGAAATGGCATGAAGAACAAAATCAGATTGTCAACCATAAATTTAAATTCCACAAAAGAAGTAATTTTAAATGTTTTCTTTACAATATCATGACAAGATATTTACAGCATAGTAAAATGATGTTTTTCGCGCATTATGATGACAAAGAATTTTTCGTTAAAGACACCAACCAATTTCAGCTAGTTGTAGAGATACTTTGAAAGTTATTACCCTCTTTCTTGGTGCAGTATAATGATGATGCTGGTGCTGCTGTAAAAATGACTGCAAAACGTGTATATGGCTGTCTGTGTCTGTTTGAATATTCATTCTTTCTCAATTCTATTATAGTGTATAATATTCTTTAGCTCCTATTCTCCAGTTCGTTTTTGTTTTTTCCAAAATAAAAAACCTTCATAATTCACTGGCATTAATGATCTTCTGATACTTAGCAAACGAGTATTTCTGTGTATTTTGTCGTTGCTTGTTGCTGATTCTGTTGATGCTGATGACATTGGTCTTAAATTTTCTTTTTGCTTTTTTTTTTGTCTGTTATTTTGAAGAAAAGTGTCAGAAAAATACATGCAACCACTTTCTAAAATGTCTTCTACTTCATTTGACACGTACCACGAGTATTTTGGATGCATTGAATATTTACATACTTGCACATCCATTTAAAAGTCCCCTATTTCTATCAGATTTTTCTTTCTATTTCATTATTCTAAATTAGCTTTTTAAATAGACATACATATTGAATTTATGACACATTAACTTTTCATAAGAAAATCCATTTATTTTTAATACTGATGACCTTATTATAACTAAAAGATGTGAAATATTTTTAAGACGAACCTTCTGTAAACCCTACATTTAACTACAGATAAGTTAAGGACAAGAAAAGCATTCTGAGGTCAACCATTAACCAGTCTAAAATCTTCATGTTCACATTCGTATTGGCGTTCTAATTCGCTTTATTAAGGTTTCTAATTTGCCGAACTTTTTCCATTCTCATATGCCGGAAATGGAACGAGATTAAATAATAGATTAATTGCAGTGTTGCCAACTCCTGAAGGCAGGAAAGCACCGTGAGCATTATGAAAACGGGTAAAAAGGGTAAAAATTTACCAAAAATGGGGTAAAAAAGCACGATATTAATTTTTTGAAAAATTTAAATCAAGAATTTAAAAACACATTTTTACTTTGAAAAATCGTGTAAAAAAGGTTTAGAAAGGGGTAAAAAAGCACCGAACTAATATTTCAATATTTTTAAGTTTATATGTACCGAAGTTGCTATTTAAAATTGTACTACAAATATTGTGCGAAAATGTAGTTCTTGTATAGATCGTATTATTTTTTAAATTTTGACAGAAAATTCAAGAAAAATGTAAAAAAACGAGAACAAATACCAAAAATAGAAACTGTAAAAAAGCACTAAAAGCACTGCCAGAAATCTGAAAAAGCACCGTAAATACCCGCTTTTTTTAAACGGGTATTTGTAAAAAATCACCGGGTACAGGAAGGAAAAAAGCACCAAAAAATACCCGAAAAGCACTGAAATGGCAACACCAGTGGGCGAATTTCTGCATTTGTGACGGAAAATTTTCGATCCAATGCCGTAATTCGGCCCCAGATTAAAATATGAAAATCTGCTTAGCTTAGTAATTTAATAGAGTAATTAAGAAGCAGTCTTCTTTTAATTGCCCGTATCTGTTAAATTAAATAAAAAGTATATATTTTCTTCTTCTTGCTGCATAAAAGTACTTCGAATTTGTTTTATCGATAGGAATTTTTCGGTTACGGCAAGCTAATTTTTCTATTCTAGCAACATTCTTGGGCTCTTAATTTTTTACTCAATTACTATTTAAGAATCACTCACAAAATCGAAAACTTGCATGTATTTATTGTTTTGAATGAAATTTTGATAACAAGTTTCTTAAATTTATTCTGTCGATCTTATCAGAAAATTATGTTAATTCATATGTTAATTTTTGTTTTGTATGACCTTAGAAAACCATTAATCATTCTTGTTATATAAAAAAAAAATAATTTAACACAATTCACCGTGGGAATTTCTCTAGACCACTCTTGAAATCAATTAAAGTTCTATTAAGAAATTCTACAAAAATAAAGGAAATCCATTAACAATAAGAAAATCTAAAATAAATAATATTGTAACAACAAAAGAACAGAAAGAAAATAATGGTCATCATCAGTGGTAAATAATAAAGCCGACAGATAGACGGACTTCGGAAAAAAAATATGTTGAAAACCAAAAAAGGTTAAAGGAAAACTTTAACACAACAAACATGCAAATAAACAACCACGACTCTTGAACAAGAGGAAATGAAGTGTTTACCGCGGAGGAAACATCAAACATACAACAAGAACATTTAAGCTGCATCAACACCCTATAAAATGAAAAGATGAACCAAACTAGAATGAAAGCACCTGCTTATAGTATTTTGTTATTAATATTTACAGAGGAACCTGTTTCAAATGGTAACCAACACATAATTATAGCATACCAAATTTTGGAACGGAATAAAAATTATACCATAGATTTGTTTTTTCATAATGGAGAGGAGAAAAGGAAAATTCTCTTTGCTTTTGAGTAATCAAAATTTCATTTTGACAATTTTTACCACAAATTATACCGGATATGAATCATCTGATTTGGGCAATATGGCCGACAGAAAATGAGCGAAACAAAACGCAAAAATTTAAGAAAAACACAAAAGATAAAGCACAGTAATCTAAAAAGAGACAGATATATACAAAAAATGCGCAATGCAAAATGTATGGAGATTTTATATTGTTATCTCCCTCTTGACTTGACTTCCATGTAAACAAAACCATACGGTTCGAGAATACTTTTTTGACACCTGTCATTAGTTTCACATCTGGTATTAATCTGTGATTTTTACTATCAAAAATAGCCAAATGACGAGTTGACGATTTTTTTCCTTCAAAATGATGATTTTTATTTTATACGAAATACAGCAAGAAATGTGCAAAAATACGCTACTTTTCCAGTCTATAATTATAAATCTCAAGTTTTTAGTTGTTAAAATTATGCGGAATTGCAAATAAATTAATGTGGGAACAAACTAAAAAAACCGCTGCCAGATCAGTAGATTTTTATTTAGCAAATCTATAAGATTTTTGGCATATATTTTCAAATTTGAGATTAAAAGTGTTCATATTGAAATTCTGATTTAAATTATATCAAAAAAAAAAAATGAGGGGAATGTTTAGTTGATCTTTTATTTTGGTAAATGAATGTTCTTTAGTTTGACTATATGATCACAAAATTAATATCACTTTCTGTTTAAATTATTTTCAAATTAAAGAAAGATGATACAATTTTCACAAGTAAATTACAAAGAATAAAAATTTGAAAGAATTCGTTTAGGCCAGCAAGACAGAATATTTCGGCTTTCGCTACAAAGCCATCATCAGTGTCGTTTGCCTAGAATGGGTTAATAATTGATGATCGTCTATCGATTGTGAACACATACAAAAATTGCTATGAAAATACGTGTTGCCAGGCAATGTGTTTTCAGAGTGGTCAAAAAGTTCAAGAAGTACCTATCAATTGAAAGAAAGCCTGGAACGGGTAAAGCAAAAGGACACGGAAGAAACCAAATCCAAAACGGTGGACACGCTATTGAGGGCGATTCCAAACATTTCTTGTCGCGAAGTGGCACGGTGCGTGCAATTTTCGGAAACTTTTAATACATCTAATGTTCGGGACAGAAATGCTAAGAAGGTTGATGCCAAAAAAACGAGCAAACCCCTGTGTTACATTTTTTAGTGGCGCACTTTTATTAAATAAAAAATATGATTGTAAATAAAACAAATACGTATTTTTTATTCAAGCCATGTTTTTAATTAAAAAATAAATTAAAATCAACAAATCCGATTTTTAAATTTTGCTTTGAATTTCAACAAGCTCGTTATAAGTTTGTGCTGATGTTTGTAACACCAAAAAATATTGGTCGTAGACCCACCTTATATTATACCGATCGGCTCAGAATTTTTTCTATTTCGATTTAACGATGTCCGTCTGTCTGTCTGTTCATGCATACTTGTGCGCATTCTACAGTTCGCAAATATTAACATATTTTGATGAAATTTGGTACACAGACCTATGTTGGCCCAAGGACGTAGTCTATTGATTTTGGTTAACATCGGTACATGTTTATACCTAGTGCCCATATAAGGGTCCCCCCAAAATTGGCTTGGTTACACGCTGCAGGTCGCAAATATTAAGATATTTTAATGCAATTTGGTTAGCTGAATCACATGGTCCCAAGAACAAAGCCAATAGATTCTAGATAGAATCGGTCCATATTTGGACCTATCGGGCTATATTTACGATTTTGTCTTCTTTTATAATTTTATAGAAAATTTTGACACAAGTCCCATTTTAAGCCATTCGAATTTCGGATCCAAACATTAGTTGGCTCTTAACCAGACTGGTGTAGGGTATTGTATAGTCGGCATGCCCGACTTTAACCTTTTTACTCGTTTGATATGGCAACATCGTGTTTGTTGGCTATTTAATTGAAAAAAGTTCAACAATCCAGTAATAAACATATTGTTTGTATTTACAAAATCATTTGTAGGCGCAACTTCAATTAAAAGTTTAGTTGTCTGTCCTTATAACACAAATAGATTTTATTTTGATGATTTTAAACTATTTTTGACGATTTTTCAAAACGTTATGACGATTTTGACAATATTTTCCAAAATTTATGAGGATTTTGTGCCTAATAAACCTGACAACACCGTTTACAAGTAGGTTTGCTCTAAAAGGAACTCAATAATAGTCTAGCTGTATTTTCGACTTAACTATATCCGTTAACTCATAAAAAAACTCGAAGTACATAAAAACGCGTTTAAGGCGAAAACTACATATTACTTTTCTTATGCACGTTAACTTTCATCACGGATAATTATCAACGTTGAAAACTCAACGTTTATACATTTTCACATCTAACGTAACTTATTCACGTTACTTCCTAAAAACTTTTGCTCTCGTACGTTCGATTATAACAGAACAATTATAAATATAACCTGTTTAAAAAATTTTTATACTACGATCGGTTTAACGTAGATTTGCTTTAAATACTTAACGTTGATAGGCAGCTTCTGTTAAGGTTTGGCCTAATACACATATAAAAATAGTTTGTAAATACAATTAAACTTTTAATTGAAATTGCGCCTACAATTGATTTTGTAAATACAAACAACATGTTTGTTATTTGATTGTCGAATTTATTTCAATTAAATAGCCAACAAACACATTTGTTGAAATTCAAAGCAAATTTTAACAAAAGATGTTGCCATATCAAAAAACGAGTTTGTTGAAATTCAAAGCAAAATTTTAAAATCGAATTTGTTGATTTTAATTTTTTTTTTAGTAAAAAAACAAGCCTTGAATAAAAAATACATATTTTATTTACAATACAATCATATTTTTTTATGAAACTCAGCAGAGTTTTGGTCGTTTTTTGGCATCAACGTTCTTCTTAGCATTTATGTCCGGAACTTTAGATGTATTAATTCCAACGTTGCCATTAGCTCTGCCCACAAAAGTTTTCGAACATTGCACGCAGCGTGCCAATGTTTCTGTTTGGAAATGCCCTCAATAGCGTCTCCACCTTTTTGACTTTCGTTTCTTTCTCGGTGCTTTCGCTTTACCCGTTTCAGGCTTTCTTTCAATTATAAGGCTTTTGAACTTTTTGACCACTCTGGCAACACATTGCCTGGTCACTCGTACTTATGTTGCAATTTTAGTATGAGTTCACAATGCATTATTTTGAATAGTTTCAATATTTTTTTTTTTTTTAATTGTTTTTGATTTCCCATTGTAAACTAATAACCCACTCAAATTTGACAAACCGATGTATTTTGAAATCTGACATATTTCTCGAAGAGTTGTGTCGTGTGTTTAATAGAGTTGTGTCGTTCATGAACGACCTAGTTCAATTGAACGATTCACCATTTTAATGATATGAACTGATCATCATTGTTCGGTATTGCATCAATTGTTTTTATATTTCCAATAAATTGTTTGATATTGAAATGGTTTTTTTTAGAAAATAATAACCCGAGTAAAAATAGTTATATATTGTCATATATCATGTGATTGGACTACATCTGACAATGAATGGAGTCACATTAAGACACATTTCATTATATACAACTACATCTGATATTATTTTTTCAACGAATTTTTTGTAAGGTAATTGATATTATTACATATCCCCAAATCTGACTCCATATATAACTACATAAGCCTTATAAAACTAATCAAATTATATGTAGTGATCGATATGATTATATATGATTTGATACTAAGTTTTATAACACTGTATGTGTCGTCGTACTAAAAATATAATTTAATTTAATATAACATCAAAATTAGTTATCTGCAAATTCAGAGTTAATTACTCCCTAGTAGGGATGCCAATCGGGATTGATATTTGAAAATCCCGGGATTCGGGATTTTGTATGAAATCCCGGGATTCCGAAATCGGGATCCCGGAATTTTCAAGACTACGGGATCCCGGGATTTTACGGGATTTCGGGATTTAAATTTTCCATTATTTGTAAAAATTTTTATGTTATGTAACTAATTTTTTTATAGAATAAAGCGTTTTATAATTATTTAATAGTTGTTAATTAATAATGTGGTACATTTTATGAATATTGAAACATCTCAGTCAGAAATTGACAGTGGTACAAAAAATCAAGTACTTGCATACCACTGGGTAACCGCGATGTTAAAAATAAATAACTGGCAGAACACTCATTTGGGACGCTTTGCCAGCGTTTGCAAAAATCGTTTTGCCAGTATTTGTTTTACAAAACATCACGGCAGGGCAAAAAAAAGATACATATAAACTTTTTTTAAATTTTATTTTGGAAAATATAATTCCAAACCACCTATTTATTGGTTTTGGCAGAGTTTTTCCAAAGTTAAAAATTTTGTTTCTCCAGTACTTTTCCGGTGCTTTTTGAACTGCCGGTCCTTTTGTCTATTATATATTTGTTCCTTTTACTCCTGCAAGGAGCATAGGGCCGCTCTTTTGTCTATTGGCGTTATTTATTACTTACGCCCCGTATTTTGTAAGCAGATTTTAAAACAGATTCGATGCGATAACCTTGCCTACTAAATCGTGTAATTACAGCAACAAAGTTATTTGGTTATCGTTATCAAATGTTTTCATGGAAGAATTCAAACTTACAGTCCCAGCCAAAACTTACAGTCCCAGTTTCAGAAATCGAATTTCGCTTGGAAGAATAAATCGGTAAAATAACAAACAAACTTGATTTTTCGCATGTATTACTCAAAAACTTAATATTGTTTACCAAAATTTCAAATTTTTCTGCAAAGTCTTTGCATAGTTTACTCGAATAATCTACTTAATTTATAATTTTACCAATACCTTGGAATCAATTTCTTGTCAATATGAGAAAATTCAAGAAAAAACGTAGGTAATCTAAAATTGCTCACTTTGTTTATTTGCGTTTATATTAATATTAAAAAATAACAAAATCCCGGGATTTTTGAGAAATAATCCCGGGATTCGGGATTTTGCCAATCCCGAAAATCCCGGGATTTCGGGATTCGGGATTTCCCGTTTGGCATCCCTACTCCCTAGCCAAATAATGTTCACGTGATGTTTTGCATGTAAAATCATATTAAAAAATGATGCGTACGATTTAGAAGACAAAAGTATTCAAATAAATTTTTATTTTATGTTTTAAAATTTGGGTCTTCTTTGGGTGTTAAAACCATAGACATTTCAATGTCAATTTAATAGCTGGTATGCATAAAAAGTATGCCTACTATCAGACAAAATTTTATAAAATCAGATATTTTTATATCAAATTAGATATAATTTGATGTCCTGGATATGGACAAATCTCGGATCAAACTGTATCAAATTATATTTAATTTGATATAATTAGACACATGTAGATGACCCATTTTTCGGATCAAGTTGTATGTCGTTGTATATGGGGATTTATCAAAAAAGATATACTTATGTACGACACCATATTAAGATTTTTACCCGGGAATCATTTTTTTGTTCGAAATTAAGAAAAAATATTCAAAGTTAAAGAACAAAATTTTACCGAAATCGATTTTTTCTATTTTTAATAAAGTTGCAGATTATCTGTTGCCTTTTGAGTAGAAACACAATAAAAGATACTGTCGACATTTGGAAAAAAATTTCAAATGAAACTTATTTGAACCCCTTTTTTCAAGAAATTACTTTTTCCCCAAATCAACAGCAATTTTGTATGAAATAATTTACTATATAAATGATAAATAAGAAACCGAACACAAAACAAAACTACTAACAACAACAACAGCTCTAACTGAATAAAGGGAAAAAATGCCTTACCTTAAAATATTCACTCAAGTGAGTCAGAGTGATAAAGCCTGGCTTGACGTCCATTTTTACACATACAAACCATATAATAGCTAAAGATATGCACAATAGCTATTCTATGCAATTCTACAGAATTGAAAATAGCACTATTTTTCCCACTTTTACGCCCTCTTCTTTTTGTCTTTGTAATTTTTCCACCATTATTTTTCATAATTTGTAATTTTGTTGGACGAACACGTACGTGTATTCTGTTCGTATGACGTGAATTAGTTTATACTCTCCATACACTTTATGCCTGAATGCGTTTGTGGGAAATTTACTACATTTTTGTTTTATACGTAATTTCGGTTTTAACCAAATTAGGTTTGGTCACATAAATAATTTTTTTTTCAGTTTATCACAACATACATAAATAGTTGACAACTTTTAAAAGAACGTTGATTTTTTGTTTGTTTTAGCCTTAGGGAGTTTTTTATTTTTAACAACAAACGGAAATATAAATGAATTTGTATTATGCATTTGAAAGTTTTTAATTAGAAAGCATAAAAACAAATTGTATGAAATACATGCATAAATCCGTTTTATGAATACTTACAGAGGAAATTAACCAGAAAAACTACAAACCTGTTGAACTGTGCACATAGCGAAAAAATTCGTCATTTTCCAACTGAAATTCAGTTACTCTAAATAAAATCGGTTGGTATAATTGAACATTGGGTTTTCCAACACAATTCGGTTAATACAACTAAATTTTAGTTGCAACACCCAATATATTCAGTATTCACATTTAAATACGTTTTTACAGCCCCTTATTAGTTTGTACACTCAAAAAAATAAGTTAGTAGAAAAATTAGTAAAACGTCTTGTATATCAAGTGTACTAGTTTTCAGCAATTTTTTTTGCTGAAATTCCGTTTTCAGCAAAAATTTTAGTTGTATTTTTTTAGCACTAAACTAATTTTGAACTAATGTTTTACTAATTTATTTTGCTAAAAAAATTGTGCTGATAACCGCATGCATAGCGTGGACGACAACCAGATAGACAAGATGTAGATGTCGCAGCTTGTCTGGAAACGGAAATGACAAAAAAGAAAAACAACTCTACACATATTCTATATTTAAATTTTCAGCAAATAAATTAACTAAAGTAAAATTTCGCTACAAGTTTTTTGAGTTTTTTTCAGTCTACTAATATTCAGCAAAAAGTTTAGTGATTTTAGCAAGGATTTTTTTCATTTGCAGTCGACTAAATGTTAGCAAAACTTTTGCTGAAGATTACTATTTTTTTGGTAAAAATCAGCTCGCTGGTTTTCAGCAAACCTTTTGCTGAAATTATCACCTTTTGTGCAAGCACGCTCCTGACTAAAAACTTGCTGACACAGCAACATTTTTTGCTGACTTTACTGACTTTCTTTTTTGAGTGTAGCAACCAAAATATTTTTTACTATTCGATTGGCACTATTTTTCTGTGTATGCAAATAGGTAATTGTTTAGTCAGTCATGTTCAAATGTAGATATTTTTCAAAAGCGTATACGAATTGTTAAATAATTGTTAATGATCACCAAGTTTTATTGTAACTGATTAAAAATATTTAAAAAAAATCGTTAAATATATATTAAGTAGTAATTTTTAATACAAAATTTTATGAAATCTTGTTATACTCATACTCAGAAAATTATGTATGTAGCATCAACTGCTAAAGACAATTCAAATAACTGCATTTTTATTTGAAAAGGTGTACACTAAATTTTTATTTAAATCAACTGTAATATGTTGTTATTTTAAACTCTTCAAAAAATAATTGACACATGCAGTAAAACAACTATAAATGTATTAAAATTTACAGTTAAAAATAGGAAAATGGAATGAAGACTGTGTTTAAAAAAATTACAATAACTTTTTTAGAAATCACTGAAATTGAAAAAAAAAAAAATTTTATTAGGCTTTGAAATGAATGTAAGAAAATTTAATGTTTTACATTTTTCGCTAGAAGCTTTTATTAGCTTCAAAATGGCAAGCGAATTGGAAGCGCGACAAAACATTATGAAAACTTTTCAAAACCGCGCTCAGTGGATATATAAAAAAATAGCTATAAGTTGGCTTGAAAACGGTTTCTAGAGTTCTAAAAAAGTTTAAGGACGACTTGGAAATTACATCTATGACCAGAATAAGGAGAAAAAAAATCAGCGCCGTGTTGAAAAAGAATCCCAACATTTCAGAAAGAAAAGTCGCTCAAAAAGTAGATTTTTAGTGAAAAGGCTAATTCGGTTGCTACTTTATTTTTCTGTGTGTAGTAAAAAAATCATAAAAAATTATTTAAACGGCAACTTTATACAGGGAACAGAGTATATTGAGTTTCTGCTTATGTTTGTACCTAGCAACAATAATGGCCGTAGAAGTATACCGATGAATTAAGAATCACTTCCTGAGGCGATTTTGTTATGCCCGTCCATCTGTCTATGTAAAATGAACGCGTCTTGTAATCAAAGTGCAGGTCGCAAAAAAAAAAAGATAAGCAACTGGACGAAATTTGTTACATAAGTTTGTAGTGCCTGAAGGATCAACCCTATTGAAAATGGTTAAAATTTGGTCGCGTTTTGACCTAGTAGTCACAGAAAGGTTATATCTTTGTTAAAATGGTTTTACCAAACCGAAGCGATTTTAAGCGATGACTTGCATGGGATCTATATAATTGTATTCTTTATTTAGTTGGTGTTCATTCCGATCTAAAAAAACCGGGTCCAAGTTTGGCTCAGTCTCGCCCGGTTTTTTCTTACAGCGTTTTGTTAAATGAATCATCCTATTCTGAAAGTATAACTCGAGGCCTTACCGGTGGACTAATTTTTGGACGCCTTACTTTAAATTGGTAAATTTTAAGACCCCCAAAAATAAAAAAGAAATCACCATCACAATTTTGGATTTATCTCGGAATCTGTGGAGTCGATATTTACGCACCGTACTAATTCAAAAACTAGAATATTTGAACTAACAAAAAACATACAGCCCGGAACCGCAATCCGATTAAATATCGGATAAATCAAGATTTGAACTCGGTAAACGGGTTTTTATAGAATTATAACCGGAATATGTGGTAAAGGAAAATAACTTTGTGTTAATGTTTGCTACAACCTAAAATAATTGGCCGAGAGCTACTTTTTATTACACTAAATTATATATTTCACTTCACTCAAAAAAGTTTGTCGACAGAATTTACTGGTATATGTAGTTAAGAAGGCGACAAATGTATTGGTTTACTTTAAAAACAACTAAAAATGCATTAAAAGTAACTAACAATTTTATTTCCCAATTTCTGTTACACATGCCAAATAGTAATTAGTATGCATTACAATTAGTAGGCGTTAAACTATCTTAAATCAATACTTATATTTAGTATTAGTATATTTCAATTAAGTAAAGAAAGAAAGCAGAAATAAAGTGACAAATATTTATATTTATTTTTAAAACTACTAACAAATTACTATTTTTATACCCTACACCACTACGTGGAGAGGGTATTAAAAGTTTGTGCTGATGTTGTAACACCAAAAAATATTGGTCCTAGACCCACCTTATAGTATACCGATCGGCTCAGAATTTTTTTAATTTCGATTTAACGATGTCCGTCTGTCTGTCCGTCCGACCGTCCCTCCGTCTGTCTGTCCATGCATTCTTGTGCGCATATATAGGTCGCAAATATTAAGATATTTTGACGTCGGCCCAAGGACGACGCCTATTGATTTTGGTTGAAATCGGTCCATGTTTAGACCTAGTGCCCATATAAGGGTACCCCCCAAAATTGTCTTTTTTACACGCTGCAGGTCGCAAATACTATGTCGGCCCAAGAACGAAGCCTATTGATTTTGGTTAAAATCGGTCCATGTTTAGACCTAGTGCTCATATAAGGGTCCCCCCAAAATTGGCTTGTTTACCCGCTGCAGGTCGCAAATACGAAGATATTTCAATGAAATTTGGTTTGCTGACTTACATGGTCCCAAGGAAAAAGCCTGTTAATTCTAGATAGGATCGGTCCATATTTGGACCTATCGCCCATATAGGCTATATTTTCGATTTTCTCTTCTTTTATGATTTTATAGAAAATTTTGACAAAAGTCCGTTTTAACCGATTCAAATTTCGGATCCAAATAGTCGGCATGCCCGACTTTAATCTTTTTACTCGTTTTATTATAAAAATATATTTTAATTAAAAAAACACCTAAAAAATAAGAATATATCAATAATAACAAATATAAACCAAACAAGAGTTATTAAAAACTTAATAAAATTTTTAGTTTATGAAATAACTAACAAAAATAACTATTTACTGCAAAAATACTATTTTGGTAGTTTTTAATTATAATATTAAGAATAACTGCTTTAAACAACTGTTAAGAAATACAGTACTTTTCGTTAGTTGTTTTTTTTAAATAACTGCTATTTTTTATGACAGCTTGTCAGTTGTTTTGTATTTTTTCCATAGAAACCCAACTGTAATTGCCGTTAAAAGCAACTGCTGATTACTACAGAAACAAATGTTGTCATGTGGTTTCTATTAAACTTTTTTTATTGTATATTTATTGTACCGTTAATTAAAATTCCCTTCCTGGAATATGATTCGCTGCCCGGAATATGGGGCAAAACGAGCTATGGTGTTTATAACTACATATAGTCGGCATGCCCGACTTTTATTTATTTTTCTTTTTACTTATTTTTAATCTTTAAAATCTAATAAATTTACACAAATGAAAATTTTAAACACATAAATCTTGACACGTTCGTCAATTTATTTTACAATTTCACTACCACAAAATGTACAACAATTTAGAAAAATTTCCTGACAACAATAAGCGAATGAATCTCTAACAAATACTGAACAGGGAAGTGATTGTATTTGTAAAAACTTGTATGTATTTCATAAACTACATCCTTATCCATTAGATCCATATGTTGACAGCTTCACGAATTATACAACACAAAATTGCAGCCCAGCCGACATTTAATTTTTCACTTCATTTCTAATCTTAGGGTGGAACAACTGCACTAGTATTTAAAAACAAACATGATTGAAATTGTTAAGTTTTGAAAAATATTTACACCATTATGATGTCATTTTAAACTTATGATCACCTTGTGTCAATAGTTTGGAATAGAAAACAAAAATATCTATGATAAATTCCTTAACATACAATCGAAATATAAAACCACTAATTACTGAAAGTCTCCAATGGAAAATATACATAAAATTACGTGTGCATATGGGGATTTACAAATAAATTAACAATAATCCCTCAAATAAGAAGTTTGTAATAAAATATAAACTTTCAAGGAAGGTATGCTAGGGTAAGATCATAGACCCTATGGTATCTGATACCGGCAATACCGGTAACAGATTCGGATGCAATAGGCCAATATCCGGTTCATCTTAAATTCAACGTATTACTGCAACCACAACAAATGGTGGCCCTATGCTCCTCAATGGATAATATACATATCCACAAAGAGTTTGATTGCCATTTGTAGTAACTTAAGATGAAATGAATTGAAATGAAAAGATCTTGAAGTTTACCAGAAACAAAGTTACCAAAAAAGAAGAATTTTGAAAATGAATTTTAAAGAGTTTTGATTGGGATAAGCGCCAAAATATTTTTGCGGCTGCGTCTTAACGTTAATTTTTATGGTGTTTATAACTACATATAGTGTGTGTGTGTTTTTAAGTGCTGCCAACCGTCAATTCAACAAACAACACCGTTGCATACAATTGGTAGTATGAATACAGAGTCGTTTAGAAATGGTAACCAGATTATAAGTTGGGTTAAATAAATTAACCCATTAAAATATGGTTTAATCTAAATTCTTGAAAACCATCACTGTTTCAGATTATTAAAATATCCCCAATTATGATTTTTAACAACAATTTTTAAAAAATAATTTTTGGTTACAGTTACAGTTCTTTTCCCTCGGTTACCTTCCCCAAAATTTCTCGGTAACGTTTTTTTATGTCACGTTGTAAATGCATTTTCATAGTTTTTTATGGTTAATTTGATTAAAGTCCAAAACAACAATATGTTTCTTTTTGTTTCACGTTACTTTTCCCTCCCAGCCCACGAGGCAACTTTTTTACAATCTTAAAAATTTTGCATGCTTTATTTTTCCTGAACAACTGCATCTTTGATTTTTGTATCCATACTATGGTACTGTTGTTGTTGTTCTCTTTATTTTGCATATTTGTGGTTCTGAAATGAATGTTAATGTGAAGTACATTCAATATGGTATAGTGCGATGCAGAGTATTAAAGTAATCGATCCTTCAATGGACTTACAAGGTAAGCATGACAAGCTACGAATTATCTTGCCGATTTCTATGAAATTTTATTATATGATACAAAAATCAAATCGAAGATCTATATGTCTCGGTTTTTGTGTATTTGCGGGGACGTAGGGAATCGAATAATAAAAGAAAATCGAGCTTGTCATAACATTAATGTTTGGGCAGGATTACCAAGGTGTCGGTAAAACTTTTATAAAATCTCACCCATCACGAAAATCGAAAAAAATACGCTTAAATTTAATGAAAAACAATAACTGTAAATTTGTTCCAAGTTGTAAGGTGACCTCTTTTAGTATTAATCTTGAGATGCACACTCAAAAAGTTCACACTCATATTTGATATTTTAGATCCCTTTTTCATATACCCAAATTTAATTATAGTCCAAAAGTTCACCTACAAGCCATTATCCTATAGTCTTCCTAGTAGCTGTTTGGGTTTTTTTTCCCCCATTGTAGAAACGGTAATGACATATCATTATTTTTTGGACTACCAGTAATGACACCCACTTACCTTCTGCATTATTTTAAAACATATAATAATGATTTACTGATAACGACTTATTTTTATCATTATTTCAAATAGAAAATAATTTTCTAGATTGTTTTGAAAATGTTTTGAAATCTATTTTTACACTCATAAAAAAAGTTAGTACAAAAGTCTGTTAAACGCGTTCTGATTCAATTGAACTAATTTTCTTGTTATTTTGTCTTAAAATTTAGGAATGAACTAATATTTTTTGTATATCTAATTTAGTATTACTACCTTCAGCCGTATTTGAACTAACTTTGCATGCTAATTTTTAGTAATTTGTGTTTCTTAACTTTACAAATTTTTCAGCTAATTTAAAACCACGACTATTTTCTAATTATTATATTTTTGTTTCTCTGCTATCAATATCACATAGAGATGGCGCTATATTTTAATTTTTTTATTATAAAATCGTAAAACAATTTCTATCTCGGAAACTAAGCGAGATAGAGCAAAATGGACAAAAATCCGTCACTCTGTACCTATATATTAACCCTTATCAGACACATATACTCCCAATAATAAATATGGGCCCGTCTAAGGTCAGATCCCGGAAGTCGAAATTTTAAGCGACATTTTAACAGAAATTTGTAGTTAAATCAGGTAAAATTTCTGCTGAATTCAGCTCAAATTTCCCAGCTAATTTAACTAAAATTGTCCGTATATTTAGCAGTATGTAAAATTTAGCTTACCTAAATTTAGCAGAAAATGATTTTTAACTTCATTGAAAATTCTGCTGAACTATTTGTACGGGCTTTTTTTATGAGTGCAGACTCAATATTTTTTAAACACTGGTAAGGATATATGTAACCACATATTTTTTGATTTTTTGTATGTTGGCGAGTAAGCTTACTTGTGTACAGCAGGTCAATTATGTTTTTATCTATTAAATATTTTTTTTTTTTTACTTTAGACCAACACTCAGGGGATACCCCCTACTAATTCAACGCATTGTGTTGATATTAGGAGAATAGGTTATGGGAAGGAGGAAATAGGGAGTAGTGTTTATGAACGTTTGACTTGAATTCATCTAGATTGTAAGTATCAGGGAAGACATCTGCGGGGAGTTTGTTCCACATACGGGCGGTTCGACTAATGAACGAATTCTCTCTATAATGCGTTGTGCGACTAACTGGACAATCGACCACAAACGGATGAGATCTGCTAGACAATCATGTGTTACGGCCAAAAACACGGGACCTCGGGATAAGTACACTTCCCATGGTAGTAACGATAGAACAGTGTTACACAACCCACATTCCGACAATGCTCCAATGAGTCAATAGAGCTGGATACCCTCTTGTCATTAATGAGCGCCGACGCCTCCTTTGTACAAGGTCCAAAGCCCATATATGGGAGTTGTATTCCATCTTCGGCCGGATATAGGTGGTATAAATAGTAAGGAGATCAGAAGAAGTGAAGTAGTTCTTATACCGGTTGGGAAAGCCAAGACACTTGAATGCCTCTTTCGACACTTGAATGACGTGATCCTTCCAACGGACATCACACTGTATTCTCATGCCCAGAACATCAAGAGCTTCAGATTCCTCGATACTGATACCACCCATGTATACAGATGACATTGATGGCTCAGCGGTCCTATGAGTCAGCAAACAACATTGGGTCTTGCGTGGATTAAAATCGACCCTATTCGCGCGACCCCATTCAGAGATTGTAATTAGGTCCCGATTGAGTGTGTCATTCATAATTTGCCTCTTGCCCCCAATCTCCACAAGGCTTGGCCTATGATCATAGGAATAGGAATGGCAAATGTTGCTGTCATCTGCAAAAGAGTAGATAGGATTGGAAGTCTGACAAAGGAAGTTATTCAGAAAGATAAGAAAGAGAGAAGGAGAAAGAACAGAGCCTTGTGGTACCCCTGCATTTAACTGAAACTCATTAGATGCGAACCCATCTATAACAACTCTTATAGTGCGATCCCTGAGAAAACTCGATATGAATGGAGAGAAGTCATCACCGACACCAAAAGCAATAAGCTTTGACACGAGTGCTTTATGCCATACACGATCAAACGCCTTGGAAATATCCAGCGCAACCACTTTGCTTTCACCAAATCTGTGAATGGACCGACTCCAACGCTCCGAAAGGAACGCCATCAGGTCTCCCATAGAACGACTTCTACGAAAGCCATACTGTCGATCATTAAGAAGCAAATTGGACTCAAGATAATTAACAAGGTGGTAGTTAACCATGCTCTCCATGACCTTCGAGAGCGCAGAGCAAATTGCGATTGGGCGGTAATTATCAGGGTTAGTAGCCGAACCCTTTTTGGGGATTGGCTGGACATTGGCAACCTTCCAACACGATAGAAAGATACCCATGCGGTACGACGTGCTAAAGAGGGTTGCCAATGGATGCGATAGCGTCGAAGATCTCAGATGGTAGAGCTATTGACCAGCAATCTGTAGACCCAGGTTCGATTCCCGCACCAGCAAATTGTATTTTAAACGAGTAAAAAGGTTAAAGTCGGGCATGCCGACTATACAATACCCTACACCACTCTGGTGTATTGTTTGGATCCGAAATTCGAATGGGTTAAAATGGGGCTTGCGTCAAAATTTTCTATAATGTGAGTCAGCGCACCAAATTTCATTAAAATATCTTAATATTTGCGACCTGCAGTTTGTAACCAAGCCAATTTTGGGGGGACCCTTATATGGGCACTAGTTCTAAACATGGACCGATGTTCACCAAAATCAATAGGCTTCGTCCTTGAGCCAACATAGGTCTATGTACCAAATTTCATCAAAATATATTAATATTTGCGATCTGCAGCGTATAAACAGTATAATTTTGGTAGGACCCTTATATGGGCACTAGGTCTAAACATGGACCGCTGTTCACCAAAATCAACAAGCTGCGTTATTGGGCTAACATAGGTCTGTGTACCAAATTTCGTCAAAATATCTTAATATTTACGACCTGCAGCGTATAAACAATATAATTTTAGTAGGACCCTTGTATGGGCACTAGGTCTAAACATGGACCGATGTTCACCAAAATCAAATTTGTTCGTCCTTGGGCCAACATAGGTCTGCGTGCCAAATTTCATCAAAATATCTTAATAGTTGCGACCTGTAGAGTGCGCACAAGATTGCATGGACAGACAGACGGACGGACGGACAGACGGACATCGTTAAATCGAAATAAAAAAAAACCAGTCTGGTGTATTGTTTGGATCCGAAATTCGAATGGGTTAAAATGGGGATTGTGTCAAAATTTTCTATAATGTGAGTCAGCGCACCAAATTTCATTAAAATATCTTAATATTTGCGACCTGCAGTTTGTAACCAAGCCAATTTTGGGGGGACCCTTATATGGGCACTAGTTCTAAACATGGACCGATGTTCACCAAAATCAATAGGCTTCGTCCTTGGGCCAACATAGGTCTGTGTACCAAATTTCATCTAAATATCTTAATATTTACGACCTGCAGCGTATAAACAGTATAATTTTGGTAGGACCCTTATATGGGCACTAGGTCTAAACATGGACCGATGTTCACCAAAATCAATAGGCTGCGTTATTGGGCCAATGTAGGTCTGTGTACCAAATTTCATCAAAATATCTTAATATTTACGACCTGCAGCGTATAAACAGTATAATTTTGGTAGGACCCTTATATGGGCACTAGGTCTAACCATGGACCGATGTTCACCAAAATCAATAGGCGGCGTTATTGGGCCAATATAGGTCTGTGTACCAAATTTCATCAAAATATCTTAATATTTACGACCTGCAGCGTATAAACAGTATAATTTTGGTAGGACCCTTATATGGGCACTAGGTCTAAACATGGACCGATGTTCACCAAAATCAATAGGCTGCGTTATTGGGCCAATGTAGGGCTGTGTACCAAATTTCATCAAAATATCTTAATATTTACGACCTGCAGCGTATAAACAGTATAATTTTGGTAGGACCCTTATATGGGCACTAGGTCTAAACATGGACCGATGTTCACCAAAATCAATAGGCTGCGTTATTGGGCTAACATAGGTCTGTGTACCAAATTTCGTCAAAATATCTTAATATTTACGACCTGCAGCGTATAAACAATATAATTTTGGTAGGACCCTTATATTGGCACTAGGTCTAAACATGGACCGATGTTCAAAAAAATCAAACTTGTTCGTCCTTGGGCCAACATAGGTCTGTGTACCAAATTTCATCAAAATATCTTAATAGGTGTGACCTGTAGAGTGCGCACAAGATTGCATGGACAGACAGACAGACGGACGGACGGACAGACGGACATCGTTAAATCGAAATAAAAAAAAATTCTGAACCGATCGGTATACTATAAGGTGGGTCTACGACCAATATTTTTTGGTGTTACAAACATCAGCACAAACTTATAATACCCTGACCACATAGTGGTGTAGGGTATAAAAAATACAATAAAAAATATTTTTTTTTATATAACTTATATTTTTGAAAATCTATTTTTAGACTCATTATTTTTGTCAGTGTAAGCACATAGGTAACGATATATTTTTTGATTTTTCGTATGCTGGTGTGTAACTATAACTCATTATTTTTCGCGACATTACCATATAAAGGTAATAAGAAATGTAATAACAAAAGTAACTAGTTACCATTACCAAGTATGTATTTACATAACCACATATCTGGTAATGATTTTCTAAACTGGGTCTTTTTGACTCAAGTTATAATATGAACCATGTGTGAACCAGGTTACATAAAACAGTAATTTTTATCAAGTGGAACACATGTTCCGAATAATTACAAAATTTTAGAAACATGGGGTCAGAAATTAAATAAATTTAATGGGTCTTCTTTGTTCCCTAAGGGTTAAAGATTTTTTAAATAAAAATAAAGCTAATTACAATACAATCTAATAATAGCCGTGTTTTCGCCCTAACTATATACGTTAACACATTATTTTTCGTATGCACGTTAACTATCAACACGGATAATTATCAACGTTGAAAACTCAACGTTTATACATTTTCAAATCTAACGTAACTTATTCGCGTTACTTCCTAAAAACTTTTGCTGACGTACATTCGATTATAACGGAACAATTATAAACATAACCTGTTTAATGTTTTTTATACTACTATCGGTTTAATTTGCTATAAATACATAACGTTGATAGGCATGAGACAAAATACAGCTAATATTTAATTGATATTTTTGGAAAAGTTTGCAAAATTTGCTGTAAACAAGACAATTCTGTACAATTTTTAACAAAATAATCAATTTTCTAAAATTGTCATGGAAAGGAGTCCCTCCCCACACAAAACCCGAGTTATAATTTTTTCAAGTTGATTTTTTTTTTGGTTATAACTATTATATTACAAAAAATATCTATTGACATTTCCAAATTAAGCATTTGAAAAATTTTTTCGAAATAATTTAAAAAAGGCCATAAAAATAAAATAATTGGAAGCAAACTTCAACTATATATACACTCACAATATTTTATCCTTAAAAACAACCTAAAATACATATTAAATTAATTGAAAACACAATTAAAAAAAGGACTACTGATTTTTCATTATATTCAAACCATTTTACTATTTATTTTCAAACATTGTTTAAACAACCATATAAGAAATAAAAATAATTGAAAAGTCTATTTAAATAATCATCAATTTTTAACTGACAAAACGTAAACAAAAACGATTTTGTGGTTTGTTTTTTCATATTTGAAAGTTTTTTTTTTTTTGTTTGATTTTTCAAAACACTACACACACAACACACGCATTCATATTTTTATTGGCTATGTTTGTGTGTATGAGTAAAGAATTTCTTGTAATTTGAATTGAAATAATTTTGTATATAAACAAACTATTTTAACAAAAAAGGAAACCGAAAATATTTGAATTTTTTGTTTTAAAACAGAAAACAACAAAATTTTTTAAATTAAATTTTCTAAAAATAGAAATCTAAAAATAGAATATTTGACTGAAAATAACAACTCCTACAGGAGATACATATTTTTTCTAGTTTGTTTTTTATTGATTGATAAAAAAAGTTAAACAATATGTTTCAATGTATTTTAATTTATTCTTCAATTGAAAAGAAACTTTACCTATTACATTTTAAATAAACCTCAATCGGTTATGAAAAATATATTGTGAGTGAATGGTAGTTTGTAAACATGTAAATAATTTCCAATACACATTTTCAACAATGTCTTTTTTCTACGTGTATACATCTAAATTTTTATCAAAATATGAGAGTTCTTCCTGAAGTTGTTTCCTTGTTAGTATAGAATTAATTATTTCAAATATCTGGTGCTATGTACCCATAGTACCAACTTATAATGATAAAGTATTTGTGATAATCCTTCATAAGTAGATTTATTCCAAAAATAGCCATTATGTACTCAGACTGGCGTCTTGTTGTACTTCAACTTGGTTTTTTTCTGTTGGTATTTTTAATGATTTTTTAATATGCTCTATTTCTGTGCTGAATGACTACAAGTCTAAAAATTTTATTTGTACTTACTCGTAGAGGAAAATTAAGCTTTTTTATAATTTTCATAAGATGAGTTTATTTTTAAAATTTTGTAGGATTATAAATGGAATTTACTTTTCATTCATTCACTGATTATAATTGTAATAAAATGCGGTTCAAGAAACCACAAATCGTTAGGAGATAATAAATAAAACAAGAAACTATTAACAATTACTTAATAGAAATAGTATGGATTTGAAAAATTGAACGACATAGTTATAGTCAGGGGGCAAGTTTAAAATGTAACAAAAAAAGTTAAAATTGGCACGCAAAATGGCATGGAAAACCAGAAAAATTGGCATGAAAAAAGGCAAAACTGGCATGCTTATTCCGGTTGGAAAAAATTCAGTTGTCACAACGTATTTAGTTAGAATATTCTTCTACCTCAAGTCCAAATTCTAATGTGATATTGTCATATTAAATTTTATTTGTTGTTTCAAAAAGGTTGATAATTTTCATGATAGACAATACTATTGTTTCATGGGCATCACCCCAACTCTTCGTAAGAAAATTATAGCTTGAAATACACTAGAGTTGTGTCGTTCATGAACGAACTAGTTCATTTGAACGGTTCAGTTCATTGAACGATATGACATCGTTCATCATTATTCATTCTTTTCGTTCATTTCGTTCAATCGTTCATTTCGTTATTTTTTTTTAGTCATATAAAATTTGTATCCCTTTCTTATTAATTTTATTACAGAATTAAATGTTTTTCTTAATAATTTCAAATTTTTAATAAAATTGTAATTTTCTGACACTTAGTATATGTACAAAAAACTTAATATCAACATGTAACATGTAGTGCGCCAATAAATTGCCGAACGAACGACACCGTTCATGAATCACTGTTCAGACACAGCTCATGACAAAAAAGAACGATAATAAAAAAAGAACGATTGAACGATTTGAACGAACTAATTCAATGAATTTTATTGAACGATATGACCGAGTCACCAAAAAGAACGATTAAGCCCAACTCTAAAATACACAAACCGAGACATTACATAAGGTACAAAAATTCAACGGGATGAGAATTTGGACTTTTGTATATGAACTTTCTGATTTGGTAAAACCAGCCATAAATCAACTCCTTTTGTATTCATATTTAATATGAAGAGCAAATTACTGTCAAGCTGCAGCCAGCTTAAATTTTTGCTGCTTGCACTGAAAAATTAAATAGAAAGGGTTTTATTTCATTTTTTCAGGGCAAGCAGCAATATTTTGTACTGCCTGCATCTTGGAAGGAGTATGCGCTTCATATATTGTAAAAAAGAAAAAGATTTTGCTGATGGCAGCAGCTTCATCGGATGTATTCAGGCATATAGTAGGTACATGTGTACTTACCCTACGGGGAAAGGGACCGGTCCCAGATGACACGCAGGATAGGTCCCAAGGGGGCGGAGACCGGTCGTTGATCGGTCTTTTTGTTTGAAAGAGACATATCACTTTAACATGGCGTTGTCATTGGAAATGACATATTGCCACAGTTTAGACACATTGTGGCAGTAAGGTAGTGTGTCTAAAAATAGCTTTTCAAATAATCTAATAAAAAATTAAGAATTAAAAATAATCTACTTGGCGTCGAAGTAGGGCTCGATAACACAACCTTCTGCTTGTAAGGCAAACGCTCTACCGTCTGAGCTAACGTTGCTTATGCGTGATGGCTGGCTGATGGTTAAGTTATATGTTTCTCGTTTCTGTTCAAATAAAAAAGAAAAAGAAAAAACAAACACACACACAGCAGATAAAAAAAACATGGAAAAGAAAAAAATAGAAAAGAAAACAACATTAACACACACACAAATATGGTGGAAGTGCCTTGAATATGCCCCGATTGACCGGTCATGGGATAGGTCCCTTAATGGAAGTTGACTTGTTTTTTGCGTTGGCCATAATTAAAATAAAAAATCAATTAAAAATTAGAAAATTACCTCAAAGCCTCTGATAATATAAATAAAAATTTAAAAAATTCCCCTTAAGGTACAAAGAAAAGTTAAATGAAATACCAATTGTTAAAACTAAAACAGCTTTAACATTAAGAAAACGTTGAAAACACAAAACTTAAAATTTCTTAGCAAAACATTAGCTGTATTTGTGTGGCTCTCTATCAGTGTTATCAAAAAAGATTTTGACAGTTTTACAACGTATTCCGGCTTTCTATTGCCAAAATTGTTCGAGATATCATTGATATGAATGCCGCACAAACACAGCTATTATAGAAATTTAAAATAAGAGCTAAAATAAGCAAATCGTGAAAAAATAAAGTTAAAAATAAATAAAAGAGTGAAATAAATAAAAACTATTTTTAAAAATATGCCGCGAATTTTGTTTTTATTTCGGTATCAGTCAATTTTTTTTAAAAGCAACAGTGAAAATAACGGATCAGAAAATACTTAGAAAATTAATTCATTTTCTTTTGTTCATATTTGTACTAATTTAGTAATATGCCTTCGGTTGACCGGTCACGGGATAGGTCCTTGAAGGGCAATTGACTCCTCATTCCCCGTAGGGTAGACTCTGATGGTTCTATATAAATATCATGAAACTATAATCTTAGAATCAATGCCGTTTAGACAAACATTCTTACTTAGAATGTTTTCCGAAATGAGCAAGCAAAATAAGGATGTTTATTAAAGTTTTATGCAAAACATAGCTGGAGCCGCAAATGTCTTCAAAATATGATTGACACATATACCATGATTTAAATCAGTTTTTTTTTTTCACTACACAAAATTTTTAAAATTACGCTGTTTTCATTATTTAATTTTTTTGCATATATTCACGATTTTTTAATAATGATAGCAAGCGGATTTTTTTATATTCCAGATATAAATTTCTAGTTTTTAAAGTGTTTTTCGGAATTCTGCGCGAACCCCCTAAGATGCAAGGGGTCGCGACCCTCCATTTGGGAACCAATTATTTAGATCAATGCCATAATTTACCTTAGAATATTCCACAAAAACATTGACAGCTTTGTACTTTGTACCCAACAATTAAGAAAATAGGTACTATATAGAAATAACTGAAAAATCAGTTAATTTAGCAGAAAAAATAGTTTTTCTAAACTTAATTTCATTTCCCTAATTAAAAATATTTCTTCTTGTTTAATGCTGATTCATTCTTAATAATCCATAACAACAAGAACAATTAAATATGTTTTTGTTAATTAAAGTACCAATAAATTTTTATGTTACGCCTATTTTTCAAATCAAATTTACAATATTTATTACTTCTTATGACACAATGAAATATGGATACATTTCAGCAGCAGCAATAACAGATTTTCATAATAAATTTATAAAATTATTTTGTATGTGTCTTTAAAAAAATATCTTATTAAATTCGAGTAAAAGACCCACCCCATTTATCAAGATAGATTTAAATCTTCTACCAAAAATTGAATTGCAACAAAAATGACATGTGTAGATTTAGATTTCACACTCCCTTAATAAATATCCGAACATTTTCAAAATAAAAATTTAAATTATTTATGAATTCATAGAATACAAAATAATAAAAATCTATTCATTTTAATAACAGCCAAAGCTAAATTTATAATACGAGAAGTATTTTGAAAAGTAGAGGATCAAATGGTTAATGTTTTCCTAAAAGACCATTCTGCCACTTCAATAGATTAAATGAAACATAAAATGCGCGTCAATCACGGTTAATGTAATTCCATATTGTTTGTAATTTTATTTTTCATCTTTTCAATATTAAGGCGTGTTTATAATGAACTAAAATTAATTTTGTGATGTGGTATATTTTTCATTTCGAAACAACTCAAAAAAAAATTGTATTCCAGATGCTTTATCAACGTATATTTTGTAGACCCTTTTAAATTTTTCAAAAGTGCTAAGCGAAATTTTTTATTGACTCGTGTTGACAGTTCTATGTTTGGTTTTATTATCACAACTGTCAAATTGCTGAATATCCATGTCAATTTCATTAGAAGGAACTATTCTTTCTTCTTTATTGCATTTTTTTTTTATTAATACAAATCAGATTTAAAATAAACAAAAATATAATTGACGACAATAGGGATTAATGTACAAGTAATTTTGACATGAATTTTAATGCTGGTTTTAGCAGAAACAATCTGAAAAGATGTTGAGGAAATTCAATTTGATTGAATTGAATTCAGATGCTGATCAATAAGAAATAATAAATTCACTCAAGGAAATGTGTTGACGGGTCAGTGGAAGATCGATCGGTCTGCGGATGGGCTCGGACTACAGTATAATGCAGCAATTGTGGAATACCCGTATATATCACTACCTTTGTTAGTGTGCAGCACTTTGGTGCTAGGCACAGGATTTTCGGGAAGCATATGCTAGAAGAATTATCTGAGATATCAGGGATTGAACTGGGTGATCTGAATAGATATTCGTATCTCAATACTTCGGGTTGGCTATGGCACTCTTGACATCAGCACTTGAGTTGTCAATTATTCGGGTTTTTATTTGATCGATGAAACAATTAAAAAAAAATTTGATCGAAAGTTTAAATTATTAAAAACGATTAAAAATTATTTTTAAAAATAAATAAATAATTAAAGTTTTCGATTTATAAAACTTTTAAATCTACACACACAGTAATAAGCCTGTAAAAATAGCAGAAAAAGCCAGAGGTCTCACATGATCCTGAATTACAGCAATACCGGTTTTTAATGCAACAGATGGCGCTGACTGCCATTTTGTTTTTTCTGGCAACACTACTCTAGTTAGTGTGGAGCAGTGTTGCTACAAAAATTTTAGTTCATTCACATTTTGAAAAATTAAATCTCTAAATTTAAATTTTTAAATTTTTTACCCAATAAATAAATAAAAATTTAATATTTTACGAACAAATCCTTACTTTTTCAATCAAACTTTAAATGCCTTTAATCTTTGTTTAAATTGTGAAAGTAAACAATTTTTTATTATAAAAAAGGCACAACCACTTTTGTACATTAAATTTGCGAGAGAACAAATTCTACACAACTTTCAAACGAAAAATCTTTTTTTTTATTCCAAAATTTGTATGGAATTTGGCAAGTAAATATGAGTAGTTTTCAAAAACTGCTATTTTTTGGTTAAGTGTACTAAATCTAGTAAGTTCTAGGGCTTGTAAACTATCTTGAACATTAAGTTTGCATAAGTCGAGTATAAACTATTCAGAAGTTACAAACGAGCTTAAATGAAAACCAATAGTGCTTTTTGAACATACGCAGACTCTATTTTTTCTGAGTCTTTTGCTTAGTTGCTTTTTGTTATTTTTATTATTATTTATAAATATTTTGAGTACATTTCATAAATAATTCAAATATTTTGTAGAAATTTTTAAATACTTGAACAGACCCAATTTGATCGACTTTAATTTAAAATAATACGCATATAATTTATTCGAAAATTCTTTTAATTTTCGGCCTGAAACTGAATCTTTTAAAATTTACAATTTTTTAATGTCCCCAAACCAAAGGCGAAATCCCTAATTTTGGTCCAAATCCCCTTACCTGACAACACTGTTAAAACTTCACTTGAGAAAATAAAATCCTCATTTGACAAAATTTCCTACCTGTTAGCGACATCTACAGTTTGTTTAAAAAATTATCGATGTCACATCTCTTGTTTGTTTAATGTGAAATTCTAAAATGTGTTTAAAAATTAATCATGTTGTCTATTATAGCATTATTTGAAAAAAAAATTTTTTGGTCCTCAAGGGGAGGGGGGGGGGCTATAGCCCCCATGTCATGACATAGTCTTATTTTGTGAAAACCAGATCAATGATTTGTTATTAAGAAAAATAAATTGTCTGGAAATATCAAAACGCGGGAATTTAAGACTGAAATTGACAAAATTAGTAACTAGATACTTTTCTCACTTACGTGGAACGTGTTACAAGCTATACACTCCGATGTTGTTTAGACTTGAATGTCTTGTAGAAAAAAATCTAAAATCGACCTGTCTAGGCTTTAGGGCTACTTCAGAGATTTAATTAAGTGTTTCAAAAGTCGGCTCTTTTTCAATTTTTTACTTTTAATGACATTTTATACATACACTTAAAATAATAGCCGTTTTTTCTAATCACTTGGATTTAATAAATCCAAAAAGTATTTCTAAAAGTGCTCAACAGATGGGGTTAGATTCTCTCTATTTTAAAAAGAATTTTCTGTCCGACACTTCTTTCACCCTAATTTTGAATACCGAATTCGATGATGAAGGCTTTTACTTTAACTTTTAATTTTTAATTATATTTTATATAAAACAGCGATAAAAAGTCTGCCTTTTCAGTTTCATCACTTCAATTTATATTTTTACACAATTGAAAAATTCCATTGCAATATTTAATATTCACTAATTGGATTTAATTAAATTACTTACAGTAGAGTGAAAAATTGCCATTTCTATTTGAGCTATTTCTCCATGTCCAAGATGGAAAATATGTATTTGGTGAGGTGTAGTGTTTTTTTTTTCTAAACATATTTCATAAAAAAAATTTGAATAAAAACCTTTTATTTGTTAGTTTTTAAATTTTTTTGTTTCTCTTTTAATTTTTATTCGTATTTTTTTCTGACATTAAATTAATAGGCTGTTTCATATATTTGTGCTTTTATTATGGATTTATTAAATCCAGCTTTTTTTTGGATTTAATAAATCCACTTTTTTAAAGAAAAATTCTAAATCCAGGTGATTAAAAAAAACGCTAAATACGTCAGTAAAAAAATCTGTCAAATTGTTAGTTGAAACACTGATATAAACAAAGATTTTAGTTATCTTCATTTAACACAATACTAATAATCCTCAGTACTTTAACTAATTTTGAGTGTTCATTTTTAAAATTATCTAAAACTAATTTTTAAGAACCCATTTGTTAAATTTTACACAATTTATTGTTAAAATATATTATTTTCATGTTTTTGTTATTATCCGGTAGATAGCGCCACCAATTTATACGAAGTTTTAAAGATGGCGCTATTTCTGTCTCTCCCAATTTTTTAAAATCGCCAATATCTCGCAAACTAAGAGAGATGGAGCAAATTGACGAAAATTTCGTTATCTCTATCCAAAAATTGACCTTGGTGGGGCCTTGGACCCTCGGAAATTTTTAATAAAACCTTTTCCAATACATAAAATGGCCCATATCTCGAAGACTAAGCGAGATAGAGCAAAACGGACAAAATGTTTGCTCTTTCAGAGTGTCCTTGCATGCTCTTTGATGATATGGACTAGGCCCGAGGAGAGTCCCGAGACCCTAAATTTGAATAAATTTTACGACTCAGTATAATTACAAATAGAAACGTAGTTTTACTGATTTTTTACTTAAATTTAGATTTGTTAAATTTAACAAAAAAGTGTTAAAATCAACAAATTTTATTTTAAGCCAAAAAACAGGAATACATTTTTTTAAATTAGCAAATTTTTCTGTTTAGCCAACATTATTTTGGGTATAGAAATCATATGCAAATGTGGTATCGTTGGAAAGGAATTTTAACAGGATATTCACTCGTGCCTTTTTGGGCAGTTTTTCCTTTTTTAAGTTGTAAAATTATATAAGTTTTCGGGACTTGCAAATTCTTATATTTTATTCCCTACTTAATTTAAGCAGGCATGTATGTATTTATTTTGTTTTTTTTTTATATTCTTGCTATTCTGAATTTTATCGAATTTTTGCTAAAGCCATTATTTGCTACCTTTTGGAACAATTTGGCAAGTGGTAAAACATAAGTTTCCTCTTTTAAAAAATACATTACTGTTATGCAGTTTAGATTTCAAAATTCGTAAGTTTTAAACATGCTCCTGAACATAAAATACAAAAAATGGCCGATTTCCTTCTCTTCATTTCATCTCCTTAATCCCTGAGGTGACCAAAAAATAAGACAGGTTGTTTTTAATATTCTTTTCTTAATCACATATCCAAATTTACTACAAATCTGAGAGTTTAGCAAAGAATACTTTCCTCGTGAACTCAGGGATATTATTAATCGTCAGTTACCATATGTATGTATATCATCGATATACATACATACATACCATGGACAATGTTTCTCTCAGCGCCATGGTTATGCCCACCTCCAACAAAACCCCAACTATAATGTGGGACATGGCACAAAAAAAATTGGGAACCACTGATATTTATGGGATAGAAAGTATACAAATTTAACACCTGAACGAGTTTAGTATTTAACATAGCTACCGCCATTTGATTTTTTATTACGTTAGTAACCTTGATATTTTTACGATAATTTATTTCAAAATATGCTTATGAAAAACTAAATATTTGCCTAAAATGCAATAAGTTTTTTATGATCGATTTTTATAAACATTCCTATAGAAAAATTTTAATGTTTGTTTATATTTTGAAAGTTCTTATGTGAAAATAAACACTGTCCACTATGCATATAATTTTTTACAAAAAAAAAAAAAAAACATATGAACTTATTTTAAACAAATCCTAACAAAAGATATTTGTTTATAATGAAAAAAATAAAAAAATATTTTTCGGTGTTTAGCACAATTTGTATATGAATGATTCCCATGATTTTTTGTTTAGAATTTCGTATTGTTTACAGGGTTATTATTTTTATACCCTACACCACTACGTGGAGAGGGTATATTATAAGTTTGTGCTGATGTTTGTAAAACCACCGACTTACGTCGGTCCAAGGACGACGCCTATTAATTTTGGTTGAAATCGGTCCATGTTTAGACCTAGTGCCCATATAAGGGTACTAGGTCTAAAAATCCCCAAAATTTTCTTTTTTACACTGCAAGTCACAAATACGAAGATATTTCAATGAAATTTGGTACACAGTCATATGTCGGCCCAAGGACGAAGCCTATTGTTAAAATCGGTCCATGTTTAGACCTAGTGCCCATATAAGGGTCCCCCCAAAATTGGCTTGGTTACACGATGCATGTCGCAAATACGAAGATATTTCAATGAAATTTGGTTCGCTGACTCACATGATCTCAAGGAAAAAGGATCGGTCCATATTTGGACCTATCGCCCATATGGGCTATATTTTCGATTTTCTCTTCTTTTATGATTTTATAGAAAATTTTGACACAAGTCTGTTTTAACCCATTCAAATTTCGGATCCAAACATTAGTTGGCTTTAAATCAGACTGGTGTAGGGAATTATATAGTCGGCATGCCCGACTTTAACTTTTTTACTCGTTTTTCATAGTGTAAACAATAAATAATTTAGGTTTTGAATTTCAAATTTTTGTAAGGTTATTTCTTAGGAATTACAAATTGTCAAAATAAAAAAAAAATTTTAAGAAAAAGATTTTGAAAAATTAAAAAATATACATATATTTTTTTTGAGAATTAATAGAAAAGTACAGTTTTCTGAAACTTGTTAAAAAAAAAAATCAATTGTTTTAAGTACACTTCCGGTATCGCGTAATTCCTGTTGTGGGTACTTTTAAATATTTTAAGATTTCCATCGTTTTATAACACGTGACCCTAATTAATGATCTATATTCCACGTACTATTGCATTTGCTTTAAAATGCGTTTTTATTGTTGTGCTCTTCAAATGGTCATTGACTTGTGCTCATACATACATTATATCCAACTTATATGTATGTTATATAATGGAATTATGCCATGATAAATAGTTGAAATCCACACAATATTATGTTTCTATATTGTTTTCGAAAAGAAAATATTTAAACGATTTCCCTATCCAAAAATTATCCTCATATTGTCGCATCTTAAGGCAAGAATACACGTTCTATATTACTGATCAATCTTTTTAAAATCAACCAATCAGAACAAAGTATTTAAAAATAAAATATTTTAAAAGCTTGCTAAATAATATTTAACAAATATTCTTGACATGTTTGGGAATTAATTTTATTTAATATTCCAATAAAGTAATTCCTTATCGAAAATATCCCTACGGGAAATTTTAACAAACTGTCTCCGAACTGGCCCCTTTATATGAAATAGACTGGTCACTTTTACATGGCGTTGTCATAGGAGGGGGAAATTGACCCCTTGTGACATGTCACAAGACAAATCCTAGGACAGGTTACTGAAAAACAAAGTTCAGGGACCTGTCCTGGGATTTGTCTTGTGACATGCCACAAGGGGTCAATTTCCCCCTCCTATGACAACGCCATGTAAAAGTGATCAGTCTATTTCATATAAAGGGGCCAGTTCGGTGACAGTTTGTTAAAATTTCCCGTAGGGATATTTTAGTCAAGACTTTGTTCAGTATGTATTAAAGCATTACAAAAAGTAATAAAAAGTATTATTCATATTATTCCTCGTTGGCCAATGAATTTCCAAAATTATTAATCAATTAACTCCCAATTAATTCTTTAGAAAATTTTCTTAGATTGTTACACATTGATTACGATATGCGATGTGACAATCCTTCTCTTAAGGGCGGATTATGGGACCGTAAACGTATATGTGATGTAACTGTACCGTGCCGTAGCTAAAAAGTACACTTATAAATTATCGTAAACGACATTACTATTTAGCATCTATTTCATGTGGTTTTATATTTTATTCTAAATTTTTCCATTTATTTGTTAATTTTTATTCCTTATTTGTTGTTTGAATCATTTTTCTTCATTCATTTCATATTTTTTCCGACTAAAATCAGTCAGCTGTTTCGATGCCGGATAGAAAATTCTGATTTCAACAGAATGATCCGGCAAGTTCGTTTACATTTACGTGTTAGTAACCATTCGTATACATTTCTTCTTGTGGTATCGGAACAGCTGATTCGTTACAGATACGTTTACGGTTGGGTAACTCAGCCTTTAGTAAGTACTTTTGGTATGCGTTAAGTATCTTTCGGTTTATGTTCCACAACAACAACAGCAAAAAAAAAGGTCATACAAAATCAGTACTACATATTACAAATCATCGTCAACATGTCCAGTACCATGATTTGATATTGTAATTTAATGCGTGTGTTTAAACACAGCCACTAATAAACGACCGGTCAAATGATGTGACTGTGTTGCCAGATGAATAAAATTTTCACCAAAAGGGATTTTTTAGACAAAGCGTTTAGTACTCGAGGTTAGGAATGGAGTGATACAATCAGGACTACCAACCCGTTTTGACGAAAAATCGTCATATTTGGTGAAAAAATCTTCAAAATAGTTATTTTCTAAATAATGAATCGTCAAAAAATAGTCAATCAAAAAAACTACTTATATTTGAATGAAAGAAGCAAAAGGTTTACTTAAAACTCCGTTAATATTACTTATTTGTAACAATTTCATTTTTTATGTAAAAATGTGTCACAATAATTATTTTTTATTACCTTATGTTTCAATAGGGTAATTTGAGGTAAAGTGGAAAACTGAACTTGCTTCAAAATGTACCCATAATATTTGTTTAGCTTATTTTGAGACACTTGACAATCTGTGGTAACAGAATAACTTCTCACATTACACCATAATTTAGTACTATAACTGGAAATGAAAAACAGTAATTTTGCCGACCCAAAAATTTTTTAAATTCGTAAAACCAATTCCATACGAAATGCTTCAAATTTATGTTTCAATATAATTCTTTCAAGAAAAACATTGGCTGCCTTTACCAGACGCTCAACTGTTACTAATCTGCTACTCAACAATCTGGTGAACCATTTGATTACCTACCACTAAGTCAACATGTAAATCTCACAAATGTGGAGACTTTTACAGAATACAAAACTGCGTTTCTCTTAATTTGTAGAGTTTTTGTATGAAAAAGTGGCATCGATGGTCAACAACTGTCTAAAATAACCTAAAAATAACACAAAATAATAAAATAAAAAAATTATTATTGCACTCAAAAAAAGTCAGTAAAGTCAGCAAAAAATGTTGCTGTGTCAGCAAATTTTTAGTCAGGAGCGTGTTTCCAAAAAAGTTGGTAATTTCAGCAAAAGTGTTTGCTGAAAATCAGCGAGCTGATTTTTACCAAAAAAAATAGTAATCTCAGCAAAAGTTTTGCTAACACTTAGTCGATTACAAATTAAAAAAATCATTGCTAAAATCACTAAACTTTTTGCTGAATATTAATAGACTGAAAAAAACTGAAAAAAATTTGTAGAGAAATTTTACTTTAGTTAATTTATTTGCAGTAAATTTAAATATAGAAATTGTGTAGAGTTGTTTTTTTTAATTATCATTTCCGTTGTCTGTACTACATCCAGACAAGATGCGACATCTACATCTTGTCTATCTGGTTGTCGTCCACGCTATAATTGCGGTTATCAGCACAATTTTTGTAGCAAAATAAATTAGTAAAACATTAGTTCAAAATTAGTTTAGTGGTAAAAAAATATAACTAAATCTTTTGCTGAAAACGGAATTTCAGCAAAAAATTGCTGAAAACTAGTAAACTTGATATACAAGACGTTTTACTAATTTTTCTACTAACTTATTTTTTTGAGTTTGGGTATACAAGTTAATAATGTCGATTTGGACAACGGCATAACTGTCACATATGGTTTGTGTGAATAATAACAAATATGGTATTTTGGTGGGTAAACATCTGTCATTATAATTCAGTATTCGATAGACGCCAAAGTGTAAACACACATTTTTTCAATCGCTATAATAATGTCGAATTTTGTGCCTAAAAAAGATGTCTGATAACCTTTTTTCATTTGAAGAAAACTGAAAGTTATCGATTGTTGGTAGAAGCTTACGGTCAACATGCACCAACTCAAAAAACTTGTGAACGATGGTTTGCGGAATTCAAAAGTGGTGATTTCGACACAGAAGACAAGGAGAGGCCTGGTCAGCCGAAAAAGTTTGAAGATGAGGAATTGGAAGCATTACTTAACGAAGATTATTGTCAAACGCAAGAAGAACTTGCATTATCATTTGGAGTCACACAACAAGCCATTTCCCTAAGTTTAAAAGCATTGGGATTCATTAAAAAGCAAGGAAATTGGGTCCCATATGAATTGAAGCCGAGAGACGTTGAAAGGCGAGTTTGCATGTCGGAAATGCTGCTTGAACGCTACAAAAAGAAGTCATTTTTGCATCGTATTGGTACTGGCGATGAAAAATGGATATATTACGATAACCCCAAGCGCAAAAAGTCATATGTAAAGCCCGGCCAACCAGCGAAATCAACGCCGACGCCGAATATCCATGGCGCCAAGGTAATGCTCTGTATTTGGTGGGATCAGAAGGGTGTTTTGTATTATGAGCTGTTGAAATCGGTTCAGACGATCACAGGAGACCTGTACCGAACACAATTGATTCGTTTGAAGAGAGCAATCAACGAAAAACGACCAGAATATGCGACCAAACATGAGTCAATAATCTTCCATCATGACAACGCTCGGCCACATGTTGCAAGACCGGTCAAAACCTATTTGGAAACCAGTGGATGGGAAGTTTTGGCTCACCTGCCTTATAGCCCAAACCTTGCCCCTTCTGACTATCATGTGCTTCGATCGATGCAGAACGCCCTTACTGGAATACGCTTCAGAAATTGGCTTGATTCATTCTTTAAGCAAAGTAAGTTGTTTCGATTACACGTGAAGAAACTGTTATACTCCATATAAAAAAAACGATTTTTCACGATAATGAGTTTCACGTGAAAATTGTGTAGACTTTGTTTTCACGCCAATTTAATATACAAGACAATTATTTTTCTTGTGAAAAAGTGACATTTTGTGTTTATTACGATTGTGTTTTTCTAATAACATAAAAAAATTCTTCATTTTTAGAATTAAAATAAACTTTTTAGGCGTTTAAGTTCGAGTTAAATTTTTTCACGGTGCTTTACCTCAAAACCGAAGCAGTTCTTTTGGCGCCAAATCCATATGCTACCAGAAAGATGGGAAAAGTAGTGGTTAACGATGGACAATACTTTGAATAATGTATCAATTCATTTTGTTATTATAATAAATGCATTTTCAAGCAAAAAAATCGACATTATTAACTTGTATACCCAATATAAATATAATAAATAAAACTTTAGACCCAATGGAAATATACAGATGATTATAAGAAGTGTTGCGTGGTTCTAATTTGTGCTTCCCGCGAAGCATAACAATAAAGAAAGCATTGGGAAGTGCATGTCTTCCTTTCACCAAAATATTGAAAAATCGACCGAAGATGGAATACAACTCCCATATATGGGCAGGAGCTTCGAAGTATATTTTTGAGCTTCTGGACATCGGCGCTTATCAATGACAGTAGGGTATCCAGCTCTATTGACTCATTGGAGCATCGTCGGAATGTGGGTTGTGTGACCCTATTCTATCGATATTACCATGGGAAGTGCTCTGCTGAGATAAGTGAACTTGTCCCCAAAGCCCAAGTTTTTATTCGTAATATTCGCTTATCAAGTAGAGCACATCCGTTTGTAATCGATTGTCCAGTGGATCGCGCGGCGCATTACAAAGGGAATTCGTTTATCAGTCGCAGCAGCAGTATGTAGAATAAACTCCCCGCAGAAGTCTTCCCTGTTACTTACAATGTAGAGAAATTCAAATCAAATATTCACAAACACTACATACTCCTTCCTCCTCCCCATAACCTATTTAATTATTTATGCATGAAGTTCTTCTCTTATGCCAATAATTTCCAGAAACTAAGAAAATTATATCGGTAAAATTAACTGCATTTGCAGTTAAAAAAGTGTGCACTGCAATTGTATTTGAATTAACTACAATTGCAATTATTTTTTATTACAATTGTAGTTAACATAATAGCAATATCAATTAATTTTCATGCATAAATAAATGAATTCTTATTAAATATGGTGTATTGTTGAATAAATTTCTCTGAAATTTCCGACCTGTGGATGTGCAAAAAGTTGCTTCAGTGGTGGCAACACTACGCTGGAGCTCCTCAGTGTAACCCCTTCTTAAGGGAGCAATTTCTTTCTTATTATATGTATTAAATATGAATATAGAGATTCAACTTTTTAAATCCCGAGATTAAAGATTATAGAAATTTGGAAAATACTGGGATTTATTTGGATTTTGGGATTTTTAGAATCGGTTCCCAACCACATCGTTTCTACAAGAATCGATTCCATGGCACTGTTTACATAATCCATTCCGCAGAACTTAAATATAAATTGTAACTGGCGAAAAACTACTTCTCGAATCAGTATCAATACTGGTTCTGGGGCCACCGGTTCTACTTTGTATCAATAGAACCAGTTGCTTTTTGGATTATTAACACATTGAACATTGGGCGGGTTATGAAAGAAAAGAAGTTGTTATACAACTGCTTGGAACAGAGATCTGGCAACTCATTTAAATCTAATAATAGCACACCAAATAATAAACATTTCCTCGTTGCTCAAAAACCGCCACGAGAAAGAGCTGCAATCAGTCAGCGAGTGAATATTGTGTAATTAAATGTTGTTTAATTTGCGTAAAATCCAATTAATAAATTTTCTTTCTTCATATGCCTACAAGCGACCCAAACTATCATGTATAGATATAGCAACAAAAACAAACAATCATGGGCCAACATCGTTGTCAGTCAGTAACAGTTAGTGGCATGTAGTAACTTGTTCATCCGCATTCATATACGAATGGACGTTAAATATAATTGAAGAGAATGTTGCATTTTTATTTGAAATGACTATTTAAACAATATTATGGGCACTCATATTAATTAGAACCATTTAAGACTCAACAATACCAAACTATGGAACATCAACAATTGCAACAACTAACTACGAAATTATGTTGTATTTAGCTCATTGTTGTTGCCTATATGCAGTTTATGACTTATGCTTTATTTGTTGCTGCTGCATATGTTGCAAGTTTTGTTTTTTTTTTTTTTTTTTGTTAGTTTCAATTTACAAAACTTAAATAGTATTCTCTTACCTTAATAAGTTTCTAATATCTTTTTAACCTTTGCTACATAAATAAATAAATATATATATAAGATACTTTTGAATTGCCAATTGAGGCTTTTGTGTCAATGCCTTTTTTCTTTTATTGCAATTGTCCACGAGGGCAAACAAACAAAAAAATAACAATTATACAAAATGTTTAAATATACTTATGTTAGAATGAAGGTATTCCAATTTTTATACTCGAGTTATAATATAAAAAATTGTTTTAAAATTTATCGACCCCCGCGATCACGTGACTCATGAACGCCTTTTTCATTGTGTTAAATTATTTCGTCTCGTTCGCGATATAGTTTTTACATGCCGGAGAACGGTCAGTTTGTACTTCCTGGTATCTATGTTCCTTGCTAACACCGCGAATTTTGCAAAAAGTGGATTTTCGTGGTGTTATAAAATTATGATTCAAAATGATTTGGAAATTTCAACAAAAATCCTTGTTAACTCTTCTTCCGGTAACTTTAAAATATGTAGGCACAAAAATTGGAAAAATTAATTCAATTATTCCACATGCAAGCGCAAAATTTAAGATATTCTCGTTTAGATGTAAGGGTGCAATTGTCGAAGAAAAAATGCAAAAATATTATTTATCACGGATTTGAAAATATGCACAATTTTCATGTGGTAACTGGCATACCTTCTTTCTTAGTTTGCAGAAATAAGTGTAAAATGTAAAACCAGCAACAGATTTGCATTCTCTGTGGTAAAATGAATACATTGAGGTTTTTATTGATTTCCCTAAAGTTTCAGAAAAAAACTGTTTAAAGAAATCCCTTATACAAAATGGTATTGGCCATTAACAATTGAGGTTTAAAATTGAATTAGTTTTTCTTTCCATAATAGTTATTACCGGAGCAGCGACTTTTATGCACTTTAAAACAAGGTTGGCTACCGAAACCTTTATAACACTGTTATCCGTTTCAAAACCCTTTCAAATTGTTAACCGTTACCGATACCAATACCGAAACTCTAGATTTTTAAAAATACCGGTATTCCAAAACCGTTTTCCTTAATACCGGTATCATAACGGTATTCAACTGGTTTTTAACAAAATCCGTTTTTACGTTTTTATTAATAAATATTAAGGTTTTTCACAAGGGGTGTGCTATTTGTTGTATCGTTGTATTGTCCTAACAAAAAACAGAGTTGTTAAAAATTAAATTGAATAAATACAACATTTGAGAATAGCACGATACAACATTTTTACGTATGTTTAGTGTCCTATGTTTGAGTGTGCTAACAGATAGAAAACCGAATAGAAAATCGTTGTTAAACTCAAATAAAAATTTTAACAACTCTGTTTTTTGTTAGGACGATACAACGATACAATAGATAGCACACCCCTTGTGAACAACCTATATTTTTTTTTTAAACAAAATTAAAAATTTATTTAACTTTATCGTTTGTTTTCTTACTAAAAAAATGTATTGATAACTTGAATTATGGTTACCAATTTCTAATTTGTGTTGGCAACTTTGTGTTTTTTTTTTTACAAAAACACATAATTTATTTTGAAAGCGAAAATTTTTAATAACCGGTATTGATTTTTCGGTATACCGCTACCGATACCAATACCGTTATTTGTTTCGGTTGCCAAAATTGCTTTTAAATCAAATATAGCGCTTTGAACATACAGAAAAAATGCAAAATATGCACTAGAAAAATGCACTTAAATGGAATATTTGATTGAAGTTACTCCAAAAGTAACCGGCTCTATCGCTTAAAATTAAAACAGGTACGCCAGAAATACTTATGGAACTAGTTATAGTTAGTTATATCTTGCATTTACGTTTAGTGAAATGGGTTCGGATTCCATGGTATTGATTTTAGTGAAACACGTTGTATAATTGATGTGGTTGGAAACCGATTGTAAAAAAATGTCTTGGGATATGTGAGAATTAGCATGTCAATGCACAGTGGTTTGACATCTATTTGAAACAAAGACATCCTTGTCTTATAAACAGTGTAGGGAAACATAATTTACGTTTATGTTATTCACAAGGGGTGTGCTATCTGTTGTATCGTCCTAACAAAAAACAGAGTTGTAAAAATGTTTATTTGATTTCAATAACGATTTTCTATTGGGTTTTCTATCTGTTAGCACACTCAAACATAGGGCACTAAACATACGGAAAAAATGTTGTATCGTTCTATTCTCAAATGTTGTATTTTTCAATTTAAATTTTAACAACTCTGTGTTTTGTTAGGACGATACAACAAATAGCACACCCCTTGTGAACAACCTTATTAACTTGAATTTTTAAAAGAATTAAAACAGGAATTAAAAGTTGTCTATCGTAGTTCCTTAAGCATATGAGTTGCTTAAAAAATATTATCTTAAGGGTTAATGCTCTTTTACTAGGTTTTAAAGAATTTGATGGTATTTTTACTGTTGATGGTATTTTTTTTAAGCTATCTTGACAGTTTTTGTAGCTAAAGTTAAAAAAAAAATAAAGAAGTTTTGGCAAAAAGTAAAGAAAAAAATTCATATTAAAAATTTAACCGATTAATCGACCTATTTTAACCGATTATTCGGGTCGAATAATTATTTGAGTTTTAAATTTAGCATTTTTTTTTAATCACCTGGATTTAGAATTTTTCATACAAAAAGAGGATTTTCCAAAAAAAACCTGGATTTAATAAATCCACAAAAAAAGCACAAATATATGAAACAGCCTATTAATTTAATGTCAGAAAAAAATACGAATGAAAATTAAAAGAGAAACAAAAAAATTGAAAAACTAACAAGTAAAAGGTTTTTATTAAATTTTTTTTTATGAAATATGTTTAGAAAAAAAACACTACACCTCACCAAATACATATTTTCTATCTTGGACATGGAGAAATAGCTCAAATAGAAATGGCAATTTTTCATCTACTGTAATTTAATTAAATCCAATTAGTGAATATTAAATATTGCAATGGAATTTCTCAATTGTGTAAAAATATAAATTGATGTGATAAAACTGAAAAGGCAGACTGTCTATCGCTGTTTTATATAAAATATAATTAAAATTTAAAAGTTAAAGTAAATCCTTCATCATCGAATTCGGTATTAAAAATTAGGGTGAAAGAAGTGTCGGACAGAAAATTCTTTTTAAAATAGGGAGAATCTAACCCCATCTGTTGGGCACTTTTAGAACTACTTTTTGGATTTATTAAATCCAAGTGATTAGAAAATACGGCTATTATTTGTTTCGACATTAACCGAAATAGAGGCGACTGACTAGTCGAGGAATCGGTTAATCGATGAACCGAATTGGAAACAACACTTTTATTAAAAAAATATATCACAATATTTAAACCGTCAAAACATTAATTTTTATTAAAGTTTTGATTAGTAAAAGTTATTTTCAAAGCAATAAATTTTATACGCAAGCTATTATTTAAAAAAAATTCTTGCATATGTTTAACTTTTTATTAATATCTCAATTGTTTAATTGTTCTTTTCAACATATACTTAAATATTCTTAACCATATCCAGCTCATAATATACAGGAATAATAGCCAAAATACTACTTTCATTATGTCTCCAATGACTGGCAGCAAAGAATATCATGTCTTCTGTTCAATTTCTATATATATTTTTTTTCTACAGAAAATACATTCTGAAACGTACTTTTATAAATGCACAAATTAGCTGTGACTAGCATTATTAATAAATAAAAAACAAGACAACAAAACCCATGTCATTAAGTAAAAAAAAAAAATATATTTTAAAAAATAATAATTATGGTTAATAATTAGAGATGCCACCCTTTTTTGGAATATAATTTAAAGAGGCAATAAGTTGATTGTGGAAACATCGATTATTATTAATTATGATGAAGAAATACATAAGTTTATATTTCCTTTTACAAAGTCCAGCTCCATAATTCTGCCCGATTTGAAGTTGTTCTTTGTACACGTTTATTGTTTTATGCCAACGATAATGTTGATGATTTCAATGCAAATCACGTACAATTTCAAATGATTCGTGATCAGTGCATTGTACTTTTTGTTTTGTATTTTATTATGATGATGATGCACTTATACAAAAACCAGTAACCATACTTTTTTACACTGTAGTATAACAAATCAACAAAACTATTAATTTTCTTTAAGTTTACAGCTGGTATTAAAGTAGTTTTTATTGAATACTTTTCTTAAAAAGGTGTTGTAATATTTTCATTCTACCGTAGATTGATTGGGTTTTAATTAAATATAACAAGGAAGGATCCTCATTTACAAATACCTCATCAAGATCTTGATTACGACTTACAACTACTTGAAGTTTTTAAATGAAATGCTTTTAAAATTTGTGAATTTACTAATTTTTAACTGAAAAACTTATCATTACAAATTGGATTACATAACCCCTTTCTCTTTCGGCTAACCTGGAAGGGCGGCAAGAATGATGCTTAGATAAAAAACTGTCTGTTTCTTTGTAGGAATTGACTACTCTTTGGACAGAAGAATGTGTTCTTTCCACTAATTCACAAATTTCTCTTAAAGTTTTACCTTGGTTATTTTTCTTTCGGCAGCATTGATTTCTTTTCCTTTCGGATTCATTGCACAAAAATTTTGCAAAATATTAGGAAATATTGTTTGAGTAGTAAGATAAATAAATACAATTGAAAAACGTCACTAAATTGAAGTCTCATATACACATATGGTCAAAATAATAAGTACAGCCTGAAATATTTTTTTAAAGGCTCGTAGCCAAAAATTTATTTAAATTAAAAAAAAAAAAAGAAATACTATTTTGTTTTGTTATAACATTAGAAATAAAATAAATACTAAAACAATAACAAAAATTAAATTCAGTCTTGTTCAAAAAGTACACTCAAAATAGTTTGTAGTTTAAATTAACTGAAACTGTAATTTAAAATAAATGAAAAATCACTTGAAAACCGGTCTACTAACTTTTATTTAAATCAAAAGAACTTTTCATTTATTTTTAAATGTTAATAAATTAACTACAAAATCCTAAAAAAATAATGATTTTTCATTCATTTCGTTTTTTTAACTTTCAAAAAATTAACTACAAAATCCGTAAGAATAAATGATATTTAGTTTATTTCGTTTTTTGAATTGACCTGCTGAGATTCGTTAAAAGCCGGTAAATCCACCATTATTTTGAATTATTTTGTTGATTCTTTTTGGCATGCTGGCAATAAGCTTCCTCCTGGTCTCTACTGGTATTTCATACCAATTTTTTTAACAAAATTCCATAACTGATCCTTATTTTTAAAAACCTCCTTTCCAATTCTTTGTTTTAACTCTCCCTAAATATTTTCGATGGGGCTTAAGTCCGGACTTTTTCGACCCATCGCTGATTTTTTTACTATATATTTCGTTATAAATAAAGATAAACAACAGCAAAATAACTAGCCTTTCCAAAAAACTAGAGCAGACTGCGAAAATATTAAAGAATTCAGCGATGTATTTATTATGTTGACCAAGTACTGAAATCACACCTGTACAAAACTAACACACAATGAAAACAACGGGGAAGCCCTAGTTTTTTTTTACTTTTAAAGGCATTGCCATATTAAAGTTATTTAAATAAAAAAGAATTGCCATGTTTACTTTCCGTTGAAGTAACTAAAATTAAACATAAAGAAAAAATAAACAGGTGTACTTATTATTTTGACCATATGTGTATGTAAAAAGAAATTACTGAATTCGCCTTTTTCATTTTTGTACGCAGACTTTTTCTTTGTTAATTATGGGACTTTTTCTAAAGTTATCGATAAATACGTGATTTTTGATTCATTTTGGTTGTAATAATGGCCCCTATATATTATTTTAGATTTGGTTGATGCACTCAAAAAAATAAGTTAGTAGAAAAATTAGTAAAACGTCTTGTATATCAAGTGTACTAGTTTTCAGCAAAAGTTTTAGTTATATTTTTTTAGCACTAAACTAATTAACTAATGTTTTACTAATTTATTTTGCTACAAAAATTGTGCTGATAACCGCATTTATAGCGTGGCCGACAACCAGATAGACAGCTTGTCTGTATGAACTCGTACATACAACGGAAATTAAATTAAAAAAAAACAACTCTACACAATTTCTATATTTAAATTTTCAGCAGATAAATTAACTAAAGTAAAATTTCGCTACAAGTTTTTTGAGTTTTTTTCAGCCTACTAATATTCAGCAAAAAGTTTACTGATTTGAGCAAGGATTTTTTTCATTTGCAATCGACTAAGTGTTAGCAAAACTTTTGCTGATAATACTATTTTTTGGTAAAAATCAGGTCGCTGATTTTCAGCAAACCTTTTGCTGAAATTACCAACTTTTTTGTAAGCACGCTCCTGACTAAAAATTTGCTGACACAGCAACATTTTATGCTGAATTTACTGACTTTTTTTAGTGTATATTTAGCTACAAAAAATGTAAAGATTTGGGCTCTAATGCATACACTTTTCTTAATTTTCCGTTAAGGAATACAATTGCTAAAGTATTCATTTTCCTTATTAAACGTTTATTAAAAAATGTCATGAATAATCGTTAAATAACAGTTTGTTAATTTCTCGTTTTATTCTGGCAACACCCTTATTTAATGTGTATCCACTTTCAAATAAATTGTTAGTGATTGATAAAGTTAGTAAACGACTGACTCGTTAATCATAGGGGAATAATGTTGTTTTGAAGAATTTATCAATAAAAATAATTTATAATAAATCAAAACATGACAAAAACAATTTTTATACATATCTTGGTTATGTAATAGTTTAAAATAATATTTTAAATTCAGTTTAATATTACGAATACTGAATGTATTCGAATGACGATTATGTTTTGATTAAATCAACATCACTATTTTGTTTAGTTTATTTTGTATTTTATTTGTACACCAATTTGTGAAAATTTAATGAAAAAACGCTTAAATGGTGCAATTGTTCCAGATTTTTTTTAATTTGTTAGATATAAAATGTTGGATTTTACATATTCTTGGGTGGCTGACCCTGCAAAAAGTATTTAAATATATGTATATAAACTCAATACTTATGGTTTCAACTGAGACTTTTATTTTCCAAAATTTTATGAAATGCTTATTTCAGGCTTTACCCTACTTTAACAGATTGTTAAATTATTAAAGGGATTATGCATACTGTTTTTGCCAAATTAATTTAAAAACGTTTAATTAAACTTTTTAGAAACATTATACATAACAGCGTTAAACTATTTGTTGTAGAAATCGCACTTCCAAATTTATGTAAAAGTATGTACGCAGACTTCTTCTAGAAAGTGTATTTTAATTTGTTGACAAATGAAAATATTTGTTTGTTATATGCTTTTTATTACAGGACATTTTTGTTTTGTTGTGACAATTTTTCTTAGAATACCAAAACTATAACAATTTCCATTCACCTCAGTTTTGTCACAATTGAATATGTTAAAATAATTTAGAAAATATTTTTGTCTTTTTTCTATGCATTAAAACTGTTGTCAAGTAAAATCGTAAAAAAGTTCTATTTAAAATAGAAGTTGACATTTAATTCTATGCACAAGAAAAAGATAAAAAAAAACAATATTTCTATTTTTTATACTCTTTTTATTCATTATAAGAATACTACGTTACTTTTTTTTACGATACTTCGATACTAATTTGGGCTTAAGGGTATTAATTTTAACTTTTCCATAAATTCTTCAAAAGTTTGGCTACCAAACTTCAATGCATAACTTTGCCAAAATACATTTATTTGCAAAAATTATCTCCGGAATTCCAAACACTTACCAAATATCGTTTTTGGTTCGAAGTATTCGGTATAATTTGATTTACTAATTACACCACTACGTGGAGAGGGTATAATACGTTTGAGCTGATGTTTGTAACGCCAAAAAATATTGAACCTAGACCCACCTTATAGTATACCGAGCGGCTCAGAATCACTTTTTATTTTTATTTAAAGATGTCCGTCTGTCCATGCATTTTTGTGCGCACTCTACAGGTCGCAAATATTTATACCTAGACCTAGTACCCATATAAGGGTTCCCCACCTCCCAAAATTGGGTTGGTTACACGCTGCAGATCGCAAATATTAAGATATTTTGATGAAATTTGGTACACCGACCTATGTCGGCCCAAGGACGTAGCCTATTGGGTAAAATCGGTCCATGTTTAGACCTAGTACCCATATAAGCGTCCCCCAAAATCGGCTTGGATATACGCTGCAGTTCGCAAATACGAAGATATTTCAATGAAATTTGGTTTCACATTTGGCTCACATGGTTCCAAGAACAGTCTATTGATTCTAGATAGGATCGGTCCATATTTGAACCTATCGCCCATATGGGCTATATTTTCGATTTTCTCTTCTTTAATCATTTTATAGAAAATTTTGACACAAGTCCGTTTTAACCCTTCGAATTTCGGATACAAACATTAGTTGGCTTTTAATCAGACTGATGTAGGGTATTATATAGTCGGCATGCACGATTTTAACTTTTTTACTCGTTTTCCTTGTTATTTCAAATTTAACCTAAAATGTTTTAGTTTTTCTTTTAAATTTTAATTGCTTTCTTATTTTACTCTTCATTGCATTTCTATGTACAAATGAATAGTAAATGTTGTTATTACTTTGGGTGCGTCTTACAGTGGACTTTTGTCGTTTTATTTGAATTTTTTTTCCATACCCATAAAAACATTTTGCTTATGATATTATCTTGTGTAACCCTTAAATGCATGATCTCTTCAATTTTAACCATTTTTTTATATATGGGTGGTATCAAAAAATGTGATAAAAACCATGTAACCAGCTAATTTCTAATGCATGGATTACATTTGAGTTATATATTTTGATATATATCAGCGCATTGTCACCTGTTTTACAAAATTTATAACAATCTGACGAATTGTTGATTAATACATAAAATTTGTGGCCAATTTTATAGGTATAATGTAAACTCCGTAACCAGTAACTCATAAGGTTTTTTAACTTTAATAGCTTATATTTTAATAACCAATGAAGCTAAACACTAATTGTAAGAATTTTTATGAAGACGAAAAGCAGCGTTTTTAGTAAAAATTAATACATTTTACAAACTTTTCCGTATTTCTATGCTAACACGACTTCAACTCTGTAACGATTTTTCGTCATAATTTTTGATAAAAATGCATACACACGAATTTTGGAGTTATCTATTAATTATATTGCGAAAAGTATAATGTTATACTCAAATGATCGGTGGCCTGTAAACAATCATCTAGTATAACAGACTTGAAGTTTTTCTGCAGCATGTAACATTGTCGAGATGAAAAAGGATGTCTTTAATAAGATTTGCAAAAATGTTGTAAACTCCGTTCCTAATTTTTACACCAAACTATTTAACGAGTTAAAAAAACGATGGCATATTTGGATTCACCTTGTAGGCATCTTACGATTTTGTTTCGGAAAGAAAATTCGGACAAAGCGTTTCTGAAAGAAAATGAAAAAAGTAGCCGAATGTAAACTCCGTAACTGTAAACTCCGTAACTATAACTGTTTGCATCAGATTGCATTAAAAAAAATGTAGGTAATGTTTAAAATATTTTAAAATAACCATAAACAGAAGTGATTCAACTAATATTTATGCGTCAAAAGACGATTCAACTACTAATTTTGCGTCAAATCAAAAAAAGTTATCAGTTTTTTACCCTAAACTGCTGGAGCGAAAAAGATTGATTTTGCATTTCATTGGTTTGGAATCGATATTTCGAGCCATTACTGACATTAGTTTGACAAATTAAATTTGATTCTCACAATTTAAGAATTTTTTGATCGCGAAATGTTATGTTTTTAATATATTATTTTGTAACTGCGCAACCGCTTATTGGATTTTAAAAAATTTTATATTTTTGAAAAGCATTTAAAAGGAGCAAAAATACAAAATTAAAAAAAAAATTTTTTTCGCGGAATGAATTGTATTTTTATTCGCGAAACCGCCAATTTGATAAACACAAATTGCATATTAATGAAAAGCATGTTGAAACCCCAAATACGAAAAACTAATAAATTGAAGAAAATTCGTACCCAATTTTTTTGTAATATCTTTTGCTTGTGAAAATGCAAAAACTCCGTCACCACAAAAAAAATTAAAATTGTGCAAAAAAAGTTATTGCGACAACTTGTAGAAGAGATTTTTTGCAATTACGTTTATAATGACTAAACTTACTGATTCCATTAAGAAAAAACCGAAATATTAACACTTTTTGTTTCTCACAAATTTGACCCAAAAACTTATCACATTTTTTGATTTCACCCATATGATTTCTAAAGGCGTGTACATTTCAAGAAAAATACAAAAAAAAAATTATTTAAAACAAAAGGTGATTTTTATTGAAAAATATGGGTTTTGGCCAAATAACTAAATTGTGATTATTTTAACGTGTATGAAAAAAAACCAAGATTTTTCCTATAACTGTTTAAAAAAATCTGCGCCAAAGTATAAGAAGACTGTGTACAGAAGGGGCCCCAATGCCAAAAACTGCAGTTTTGTGCATCAAGTGGATTTTTTATTAAAAAACTGGTATGTTGCCATATGGCTACAACATGCATTTAAGGGTTAAAAAGCAAGTGTGTCGGTGAAACCATATTTCTTTGCATTCAACTTCAAATGAAATTTTTGCAATTTATTTTATTTTTTTTTCTGTTTTCTTGTTTTACTTAAGACTTTTAGTAATAATACACTTGGTTTTTTCTGTTTATTTCTTTTAATTTCATTTTAAGTGCGAAGTTTTTCACCTTTTTTTATGCATTAAAATGTAATAGGTATAAATGATGGTATGTAATTTGTTTTTAAAACTATGCCAAAAAAACAGGGGTGCAGTTTAGTAGGGGACAGGTAGTCGGAAAAATATGGAGAGTCCAAAATTACCAAAATCTGTTCGATGGACAAGTTCAATGTAATGAAGAAAAAAGTTTTATGATCGGAAAATTTCTTAATTTTTTTCCGATATTCACCACTATTTTTTCAATAACTGTGTTTTAATTTTAAACGCGGATTTTCAGTATTTATAAATGAAATGTCATAGTATAATATAGTAGTTTCACTCTTTTTCTGTCATTTGAAAAAATTAAGTCATGTTTGTAATTTTACTTCCCAGTGTAGAAACGGTAATGACATATCATTATTTTTTGGAGTACCAGTAATGACACCCACTTACCTTCTGCATTATTTTAAAACATATAATAATGATTTACTGATAATAACTTATTTTTATCATTATTTCAAATAGAAAATAATTGTTTAGATTTTTTTGAAAATTTTTTGAAATCTATTTTTAGACTCAATATTTTTTAAACACTGGTAAGGATATATGTAACCCCATATTTTTTGATTTTTTGTATGTTGGCGAGTAAGCTTACTTGTGTGCAGCAGGTCAATTATGTTTTTATCTATTAAATATTACATGTCGATATAGCTCAGATGGTAGAGCTGTTGACTGGCAATCTGTAGACCCAGGTTCGATTCCCGCACCAGCAAATTTTATTTAAAAAAAAATAAAATAAAAATATATTTTTTTTATATAATTTATTTTTTTCAAAATCTATTTTTAGACTCATTATTTTTGTCAGTACTGGTAAGCACATAGGTAACGATATATTTTTTGATTTTTTGTATGATGGTGCGTAACGACAACTCATTATTTTTCGCAACACCGCCATATAAATGTAATAAGAAATGTAATAACAAAAGTAACTAGTTACCATTACCAAGTATGTAGTTACATAACCACATATCTGGTAATCATTTTCTACACTGGGTACATATGGTTCTTAGTACCACTACAACTATATGAGATAGGAACAAGCTCTCAATTTTTTAATGAGTGGGGCTACTCTAGTATACTATGGAAATGTCTCCAAAATGAAGTCAGATGAAAACATTAAAGTGAATACTCTTACTAATTAAGTCGTTATGGTTACGTCTCTGATATATATATTCACCGACTTTTACGTAAGTATGTACACTTAAAATAATTCATAAGCAGAACTAACTTAAAAAATCACTTAATTTGACAGAAAATGTCAGTGTATTCCTGCTTAAAATTAAATATTTATTGGATCAAGGAATTTCATGCATATTCATGTTTTTACCGATAGTCCAACACTAATATAGTATGATACCAAACAGTTATCCGGAACCAGTGGTGCCAGACCTTTATGGTCAAAAGTCATCAAAAATGTAAAAATAAATCGTCAGCAGTTTTGTGAAAAATGTTCAGTTAAATATCATAAAAACACTAGTTTCATCTATTTTTTTATTCGAAATTCAATTCATTTTAACTGCTTGCCTATATTACCGCTCTTAAGATAATTCACAGCTTTTATGAATTCGAATTATATATAACTGCACGCTGCATGTTATTTTTTACTTCATCTGTAAAAAGGTGGTATTTATGCTACTATTAGTTCCGGTTACATTTAGTTAAATTATCATAAATAATTTATATAGACTTGAAGTTCTTGATTCCAAACTCTGTTTTTAAAACTCTCAGTTACGTCATAATAGTTCTATAATTTAAAAATAAACCAAACACAGCGTATTTCGACATTTTTTACCGCGATTTTTTAAAAAATGTGATGTGATTGAGACATTTAAAAAACATAAAAAATTAACTCACGCACAATCACTCACGGACATATTTTTTTTACTCAGACTCACATGAGTTAACTTAGTATTCACTCACAATCAATAAAGCAAAAAGCACTAAGTTGGCATCCCTGAATATAATGTTTATTTAAAAATTAGAAATATATTCAATATGGGCGATAGGTCCTTAGGCACATGTATTTAAAAATAAGAAATTTAATTAAATTTCGTATTTGCGAAAAAGCCAATTTTGGGGGATCTTTATATCCTTTTCAGATTTCGGATAAAAGCTATTGCCAAAAAAAATGTGATGACATTTTTCTATGAATTGAAAAATGAAATTTTATGAAAAGTTATATCGATGAAGCTAAATATTAACCGCTGTTTTAATCACTTGTATTTAATAAATCCAAAAAGTGCTCAATAGATGGGGTTAGATTCTCCCTATTTTAAAAAGAATTTTCCATCCGACACTTCTTTCATCCTAATTTTTAATACCGAATTCAATGATAAAGGATTTTACTTTTACTTTAACTTTTAATTTTTATTTATATTTTATACTAGCGGGCGTTATTAGCATGCCTTAGGCCTAGTTTTTAGGATATTTTTACATTATTGCTCATAACTTTTTTATTAATTATTTTAATGGAATGATATAAAGCCTATGCCCATCCCTAAGGAATATTCTAAATACTGGAACAAATATTTTTGAAATCAGATGAGTAGTTATCACTTCAATTTATATTTTTACACAATTAAAATATTCCACTACAATATTTAATATTCACTAATTGGGGTTAATTAAATTACTTACAGTAGAGTGAAAAATTGCCATTTCTATTTCAGCTATTTCTCCATGTCCAAGATGGAAAATATGTATTTGGTGAGGTGTAGTTTTTTTATTTTAAACATATTTCATATAGAAATTTTTAAGAAAATCATTTTATTTGCTAGTTTTGTAATTTTTTTTTTTGTTTCTCTTTTAATTTTCATTCGTATTTTTTCTGACATTAAATTAATAAACTGTTTCATATATTTGCATTTTTATCGCTATGTATGTATGCATGTGTAAACCCAGATGAATAAGTCCAACTTTTTTTTGGATTTAATAATCCACTTTTTGTATGAAAAATTCTTAATCCAGGTGATTGAAAAATGCGCTGGAATACCTAAATGCATAAACATTTTGTTGATTTTCATAACAGTTGGTTTTTGTAACTGCTTAAATTAGCAGATTTTTTTTGCTAATTACTAGTAAAATAAGAACAGCAAAAATGAAACTGTTAAATTTACAGAATTTTAGTAATGTAGTAGATTTAAATTTTGTCAAAGGTCTTGATGATGTCGAGCGATATAAGAGAGATAGCTCACGCAAAGAAAAAACAGGGTTGAGAAGAACATATTCGAAGAGCATCCTATATTGTATTTTTGGGTTTATGATTGCGACAATCATATTATTATTATCACATTATGATTATGAAATGATCCCAATATTATCATATTATTGTCATGTGAGCCCTATAGTATTTTCCCAGCATTCTCTTGAAGCTAATGCCCAAATAATAAGCAGTATAATTAGGGTCTATTTCATATAATTCAGTGTCAAAACGCATTATTCTTATTCGACAAGGTCGTCTTGTAAATTGTTGTTCATATTCGCTGCATGAAAAAACTCATAAAATGTGTGCACCTGCTGCGGAGAATAATATGATAACCCAAAAAAGACAGATTTTAATAATAAAATTATTGTAGGCGACTATACCATGCATAGTATTATTAATATATTAATAATTTGATTGCAGCAACCATGTATGACAGTAGTAGTACAGTAATTTTGACTTAGCTGCACAACCAACTTTTGCACAACTAACCCCCCGTTTCCACATGCAAGTAAATGGTTGCAAGTTGAGAATACGTATTATCAGCGAAAATTTCGAAAATGACCGAAAAAACATGACAATTTTACATGTGTCCACTACACTACTTATTGGAAGTTCATTTTGAAAATGTCGTCAAAGGCATAGGTTGTCACTAAATAGTACTCCAGTATTGCCAATTATTTTTCAAAAACTTATAAAATTGACAATTTAAATTACCATTAAGATATGTCATTGTGTTCTTTTTACTTTTTTTTACAAATAAATACAAAATCAGTTGCATTACAACTCTTACTTTAACAAATACTAGTATATTAATAGAAAACATTACTAGGCAACACTGTTTTCTTTATTCTGTCATTTCACTTGCCGCAAGTATCAAAAATCCACTGTCTTCAAAATTTACTTGCAAGTTAAGTCGCAAGTTGTATAAGTGTGATTGTATTAGTGAAAAAGTGTGAGTGTATTGAGTTTTTCGAACTTGCACTTGCATGTGGAAACGGGGGGTAAGCCAAATTGTTTACCTGCCTTAATGTGCAGGTATACCAATACAGACTGAACACAAACAAAACAAATGAAGCTAATGATGACAACTTTGTGCTTTGCACCAAATTTTACGATTTTTATGGTTAAAAAACGACTAAAGTAGTATATTTTTGTCACAAAAAATGTTGACAACACATTTATTTTATGTGTATTTTTTTTCTAGAATTGAAAAACAAAGCAAAACACAAGATGCAGCTAACGGTGATCTTTTTTTATGAAAATAATGTAAAACTGCCAAAAATATGAGGCAGTTATCTTAAAAGCGCAGGTACAAAAAGTGCACTTAAAGAAGATAATTGCGTACATAATTTTGTAAAATAGAAACGAAACCTTTATTTTGTGCAGTTATAGCAAATGTGCACTTAAGAAAAAGGCAGTTTAATCAAAACTACTGTATTGCAACAATATCTGCGTGTATTGTTTCTGCGAATTAGATTGTCCGCAAAGATATCTACTACTGATTTGCCCTTCCTAAATTCGATTTGATTGCTAATATGCAGCTTATCTGAATTAGTAAACCGCCACAGTCGGTTAGTTAGCCAGCTGGAAATTGTGTCTTAAAAACAATGTCATCAGCGACTTATTATATACAAGTCATCAGCTAAAGACATTTTACTTAAGACGTCTTTAAGACATGTCAGCATTTTGTATTCTGTTTTTAAAAACGCTGACTAACTGCAGACTTGTTAGCACCGGACAACTAAAGTATGACATTAAGCTGCCTACATGTCAGCAATAATATATATATATTTTTTTTTTCAATAAATTGTTAAAAATTAAAATTTTTTTTTTTACTAAGGAATATTTTTGGAATTTTTGTTTTTTTTTCGACCAGAGACTTAAATTGTCAATTTTTTTAACAAAGTGCCATCTGGTGATAACGATTTTGTTATAACTTATTTTTTTTGTGATGCCATACCCCTGTTTACGACAAATTGCTGTCATGTCAAAAAGACGTTTATAGGAAATATCTTAATACTGAATTTAGACTAAGCAAAAACCACCTGGTTTTTGTACAAAACTAAATTACAAAAGCCAAGTCATTTACACTGGTTATTTAGTTTTTCTTTGTCACATCACTTTTTTATTACACACTTTTCTTTATTTTTTTATTGTTAAATTAATGTAAAAAAATTATTAATACATTTAACAATTAATAACAACACACAATTTCAGTGTTATTAACTTTATTCTAAAATCGCTAAAAACAATGAAAAATCTGGTCATGTTTAAGGCACTGTCATTTTAAGTCTGGCGACCATTTGTAGAAGAAAATAATGCAAGACTTAAGGAAATTTTATAGGAATTCCAAAAATATAGTTTTTTCAGAACTGATCAGTACTCGCAATGTAATGTACTATGTAATTCGATAGAAGGTCGATATCGTTTTTTTACTTAAAACAAGTAACAAAATAAAAAACAGACGTCACGTTAAAATTCTACATAATTTTCTGAACTATCGCATTTTTGGGCGAATCTATCCACTATTTTGATCTTTAAAAATAAAGGGAACGAGAATAAAATTAGAAAAAAAACTTGAATGGCTCTATTTTATTGCACATCACTGTAGATCCGTAGTTATTGCCTGTCGTCATATGACGACGCTAGGAGAATATGTGTACAATTATTACAAAAAAAAATCCAAAACATTTTTAAGAAAAACAGAAATATTTATTATAAACTACATTTTTTCATTAAAGATATAGAAAATTAGCATTATTTATCAAAATAAATTCAAATATACTTCAATTTCTTAAATAAACTAACATTATTTCATTGAATAGCGAGAGAAAATAAAAATTATAACTCTCGTAAGTGGCATATATAAAAAGAAGATCTAGCATCGCATTTGGAACACTCTGCCCGACTTGTCGATTTGATATCAAGGCCCCGACATTGTCTTTGTTTATCGCTGTGGCTTCTTTTTAGGAAGTGTTCTATTCGACCATAACGTAAAGTATCTACTACGGGAAGTTTAAGGCTATTTTCCTGTCGGTCTTGGTAGATTCCATACTGAGGTAAGGTACGAAGCTGCAAACCTTGTCAAAGACAGCCCAAAATGACTATATTAAAAAAAAAAATAAAAAATTTTGAACATTTCGTACACATATTCTCCTAGCGTCGTCATTGCGATTAGAACACTGTAGTTTTACCAATATGGAGCAAATTTAGTTGGCTTTTAGAAAAACCAAGCAAAAAAAATATATTAATGTAATAAATTTAAATTTTTTCCTTCTTTATTGAAAGAAATCATAATTTTTGCAGTTTTGGAATTTTTCTGATTTTCGGTCATTCACCGTGTCCAGAAACAATAACCAAAGTGGATAAAATAAACACAGAATGAAAATTTGACATTTTTTGTTTACAAAACTCTTAACGGAAGGCCTTAAATGTTTAAAGTAACGGTATTATTCACATTTAAAAAGAGCCCTTTTCATGTCGTCATATGACGACGCTAGGATAATATGGGTTAAAGACGTCTTAGTGAGATATTATGAATAAGTCACTACTTGTGACGGACTGCTGAATAGTCATGAGGTGTCATCCGCTTCTTGTGGAAAAAATTCCGCCAGACGGCTTAAGGATATGTCATTATTTAATCCACGTAAAGACCACTTGATGATTTGTCGTGATGACATTTTTACATTTGTATGAAAATATCATCAGGTGTCTTCAGATTTTTGTATGGGCCGGATCAGCTAGTCAGGCTAAGGAATATATTTCAGTGTAAACTATATATTCTTCAACTGCTGTTATTTATTCTTACACCCCAATAAAGTAAAATGCAACAATGATCAATCTATTTTTACAAAGAATCCTTATCAGTACTACTTTTTTTTGTTGTTCTATAGAATTTTAAACGTAAACAAATTACCAAAAAACTACCATCTATCATATACAGTGCGACTTAGCTTGACGCAACTAATAGAAATCGAAGCAGTTGCTTAAAGCGCGATAGTTTGCAAAATCGAGTCAGAATCTGTATTAAGAAAGATGTACCCAGCAAAACCTTTCATTACCATGTAATGAGTTTTAGGTATTGAAATCTTAAGTGTTCACTAGTTACCTTTTAATTACTAAACTACTTATTTTAACATGGTGATGTCATTGGAGGAAAGTCATTACACTGATATTACCTGTAAGTAGTTTATCAGCTGTTCTATAAATAGATGTTGAATATAGATTTAAAAAAGTATAAAAATTTAAAAACCAATAGGAGCTGACACGTATTGATCAGCGTACCCCACGATTGTCAGGCAAACACTCTAACCATTAGACCACGACATCACTATGATTTTTATTCCTTTAACTTATGTACACATTTATTGTGGCAACTGTTATACATGTTTATTTTTCACAAAACTTGTTGTTATTAAATACTGCTTAATGAACGTCAACATTTCTATAAATAGATGTTTAATATAAATTACAAAAAAAAAAAAAAACAACAATGGAAGCTAACACGAGTTGAGCAGAGATCCTCATGTCTGTCAGGCAAAAACGATAACCACTAGGCTACGCCATAGTTATGGTTTTTAATGATTTAGAACATATATTATTGGTTTCAGCTATTGTGAAATAGTAATGTGTGGGGTATAATTATCGGTAACTCATTACATTTAGTTTAAAAGTAATTCAACGGGTAATGAGATATGAGATCTAAGTAATGCATGTAGTAATGACCAGTCATTACCAAGGTTTTGCTGGGTATTGATTTTAAATAATAATAAGCAGGACAAGCAACTTTTAAATGTAAATACATGTTTGTATCTTTGTGAAATTCTTGTTTATGCTCATTTCTGCATATTTTGTAGTGTTTCCAATTCTGTTAATCGATTAACCGATTCCTCGATTAATCGCCTATATTTCGGTTAATGTCGAAACAAATAATTTAAAACTCAAATAATTATTCGACCCGAATATTCGGTTAAAATAGGTCGATTAACCGGTTACATTTTTAATAAGGAATTTTTCCTTTATTTTTTCACAAAATTTCATAATTTTCTTAGCATTGGCTAAAAAATTGTAAGAAATGCTTATTAGAAAAACAAATACTAACTAAGAATACCACCAAATTCTTTAAAAATCGAGAATAAATACCTTTTTTGAAGGAACTCTAAGCAAGTCGGCATTGCACCAGCGAGACACTTCATCTGTTTTAAGAGACTGATAAATTTTAATAAAATTTGTTTGCAAATATTTTAACAAAATATCGAAGTTTCAATTTGTAAAAGAGAGCTTTAAAAAACATCACGAAAGGCCCATATACAGGTGTTTTTTAAAACTTTGTTTGGCAGGTTTTAGGAAATACAATAGACAATCAGTGTGTTCCCGTACGTTCCCAATCTTACCGAAATTTACCCAAAAGCGTTCCCGTACTCGAGAATTGGGTAAATGAGAGCGCTAATGAGAGTGTATTAGTGCTTCTCTTTTTACCAAAATTTACCCAGACTTTTTCTTCGGGTAAACTTTGGTAAAACAGCTGATGCAAATATAAACAAAAAACAATTGTGAAATTAAATTAAAAATTGTAATTAAATAAAGAAATAAGCAAAAGAAACTTGGTTTTTTGTTAAAATTAATTGAATAAAATCAAAAACAACTTTTAAATGCGAATAAATATGTCTATTTGTGCCGATTTGCAAACTGAAATTATACGTATTTTCACATCAGTGATGGGATTTTTGGCACAATCTAAGATTGATTGGTACAATGGCACAACCGATACTATTTTGGCACATTTTGGTTATCTACAAAATTTAATAGAAAATGAATTTAAAAAATAACAATTCTTTAATTTTTAGTTTCTAAGCATTTACTGGTATTAAAATACCTTTTCGAATAAAGCGAAACTAAAAAATGGCATCGAAGATATTACCGAATAAAGCACCGTAAGTTGTTTTTCACGTGAAAAAATTTCTCTCAGACTTTAAATGCTTTAAATTGCAATTTAAGTTAAAAAAATTAACAATATTTTAATTTTATAACAAAGCCACAATCACAATTAACACAAAATGTCACTTTTTCACCAGAAAAATAATAGTCTTGTACATTAAATTTGCGTGAAAACTAAGTTTGCACAATTTTCACGTGAAACTCATTGTCGTGAAAAATAATTTTTTTTATATGGAGTATAACAGTTTTTTTCACGTGAAAACTGAACAACTTACGGTGCTTAATCCATAGAATTTTAAAAATTCAAATTCTAAAAATTTATCTCAGAGCTTCGAAAGAACTAATTTAAGTTTAATTCATAAAAAAATGAATTCAGTTTTAGAAAATGTTTATATGTATACCATTCCGTGCAACCATTCCTAAAGAATTCATTCATTGGCTGCATTCCCAAATCTTTAATAAGTATCGGATGAATTTAATTTATCATTCACCTTTTAATTGAAAGAAAATTTTAATTCATTCAAATGTAATTAATTCCATAAGAATTCAAAATAATTCCATAAGAATGCATTTACAAAATGAAAGTTGAAAACACGGTTTCTAAGTGAAAATTGAGTTTTGGCACAATAAAGGCCCTTTTGGCACATTTTAGTCACACACTTGGCACAAAACAAAATTTTTCAAGTCCCATCACTGTTTAACATTATTCTTTGAAATAAGTTTTTGGGCTAGAAAAGTGGTTTTTTGCGTTCCTGTACTATTGGGTAATTTTGTCATTTTGTGAGAGGATTTTGTGCTTACTCTCATTTTACCGAACTTTACCCAAAAAGTAAAGAAACACACCTAATGTTTCATTTCTGTTTTAATTCGTCTAAAAATTAAAACTAAATTATACATGTCACTTAAGACAAAGTTGTTTTAAAACTGTGTCACACAATTGACATATTCAGTGTGTTCATTTACTCGAATTTCTTACCACTTTTACTACAATTGGAAAGTTTTGTTTACTTTTTGTATTCAATTTTTCAAGCTGTAGTAAATGTAGTAACTTGTAGTAAGTAAACGAACAAACGTATTAATTCTGTAATAACTCTAGCTTTTCTTACTTCTCTCAAGAAAGTGTGTACAATCGGTTCAAAACTACATCAATTCTACTACATGTTCCACTAGAATACCATGGAACCCGAACCCGTTTCAATGAAATGAAATTTTTATTCGAATTAAAACAAATAACCAAAAAGCAGAAAATGAAAGTTAAAAAATTTAAATTTATATGGAATTTGACATTTATAACTGCACACTGAGAAAATTGTGTACATGCTATTTATGAATTTTTACATTGATTCAATTAAGTTTCGCTGGAATTCGTCCATTGAAAGTTTTCATTGAACTGATGCAGTTTTAGATAAAATTTTATAAAAAATTTCATATTATTTATTAAAAATTTTATACACCCAAAAAAGGTTTTATTAAAAAGAGCTTCAAAAAAATAATGAAGCTTTTTCACATTGGGAAGAAAACTTCATTAGCTTACTGAAAATTTTCATTAAAACTCGTTTGACGAAATGCTACCTGCGTAAGTTCGTTCAAACTTTAGGTTATTTTTTTTTATTATTAATGGCCCTTAGAAAACGGTAAAGAGACTGAGAAAATCAGAAAAAGGGGAGAAGGAAGAATCTTAATAAAATCTTCAAAACTTTACACTGATAGAAATTTGTACATAGTATTAATGAATTTGTTCATTAATACAATGAATTTTTTCATTGAAAAGTCCCCAAAGAACGGTTTCATTGGATTAATGAAACATGTTTCATTAAATCAATTTTAATGAATGGATTCATTAATCTAATGAAAGTTTCATAGAATATATAAATTTTTTTTCATTAATTTCAAGATAAACATTATGAAAGTTTCATGTGTTTTTTTTTTGGTATTAAATTAAAATTTTTGGTATTAAATAAAATCAGGTCGACTTTACCTAACATTAAATTATTTTATTTAATTTTTTACTCAAATGCTTTTAACTTCTAAATTCATTTTTCTGAAAGTGCGGCTATAGTTATGAAACACTAGTAAAAATAAAAATGGCGATTTAAATTAATCTACGTTAAAAAATTTATTTTTTTGTGGAAATATATGTCTTTTAGATGTAACTTTCAGTTATAAGAACTTTTATATGTCTAAATTATTTAGAACCTCACATATCAGCTGTTTTATAGTGCGGCTATAGTTATGAAATAGAGTGTATAGGGAAAACCAAAAAGAGGTAAGATTGTAAATGAAATCAATTTTATAAGTTAATTTTTTTCTTTATGAAATTTTCATTAATTTAATGAATTTTTTTAATGAAATTATGAAAAAATAAGAAAAAAATCTAATGAAAAAATTCATAACAACAATGAATTTTCATTCAGTTAATGAATTTTTTCATTAAATCAATGAATCCATTTTTATGAAATCGATTCATTAATGCTATGAACGAAAATTCTATCAGTGTAGATATAACATTTATTTAAGTGCAATATTAATTTTTTTGCGGAAGTATTGATTATTGTTCTTAAATTACTAATATTTGCCAAACCAAAAATCTGCTAGTTTCAGCAGATCTTTCTGCCATTTTCAATGAAATTTTAGTAGCTTTATCAAAATTTTTGCAGACCTTTGTCTACTAAGAAAGTTTTTAATTTAAAAAACCTCTGATTCCAAAACTTTTCAACCTTAGAATATGGAAACTTTTTTAAATATAGCGAGTTTATATGTCACGTTTGTATTTAACAAAAACAGGCAGCTCTTTGTGTTTTTATTAATAAAAAATTAAGGAAATACATTACCCAGCAAAATCTCAGTAATGGGTGCTCATTACTAATATCTAAATAATAAGCAGTAGAATTAGGGTCTACTGCTTATAATTCGGTGTCAAAACTCATTTTTGTTCGACAACGTCGTTTTTGTAAGTAGTTGTCCATTATCGCTGCATGAAAAACGCACAAAATTTGTGCACCCGCTTATAAGTAAAGTATATAAAATAAGTAGTTACCAAAATAAGTAGTTATTCGTGTGCTTATACGCAGTTAAAAAATAAGTGGTTACAAGTTATTAAATAATACGACTTACTTATATAATTACTAGTGGTTAAAAAATAAGTAGTTACCAAATTCACATTATCTTTATAAATAAGTAAGAAGGCGCGCGTAAGCTAGACTGCTTATAAAAACGGCTTCCCCTAACAAAAATAACTAGTACTGACGCCAAATTATAAGTAGTAAAAAATTTTAGTTTCATTATATAACCACTTATTTGGTAATGAAAGATTTTGCTGGGTAATTTTGTATTATACGATTAATCGATTCATCGCCAATTTTCTCGATTAACCGACCCGAATAACCGGTTAATCAATTTTAGGCATTTTTCGAATAATGCATTAACTGGTTAACCGCCTACGTCGAATAATTGGAAACACTAATATTTTGCTTTAAACATTCTGTAAGTGTCACCTACAGGAATCATTTTCTTCAAAAAAGAATACTTACATATGTATATAAAATATCCGCACACTTCTGAAATTTTAAAACAGTAATATTTTGCTATAGATTTTTATAAGGATTAATAAAATATTTATTAAAACTTTAGATTTAGTTTTTAGGCGGTTTTAGAAGGTGACACTTTAGAAATATAACACTTAAGTCAGGTAACAACTATAGAACTTTGAAGAATATTGAATACTGCATTATTTAAAAACATATAATAACGTTGCTTTTTCCATTATATTCAAACAAAAAATAATTCGTTACCAATAATACTTATTTTTATCATTAATTAAAATACAAGTTAATTTTCTACATTTTTTGTTGGTTTTTTTGAAAATTTATTTTTAGACTCAAAATTTTTTCATCACTAATATCAATATTTTTTCAACACATATTTTTGATTTTTTGTATGTTGGCGCGTCTGCAGCAGTTCAATTATGTTTTCATCTATCAGATTTAACATGTCGAGATAGCTCACATGGAAGAGTTAACGACTGGCAATCAATTCCCGGCACGAGCAAATTTTATTTTAAAAAAAAATTAACAATAAAAAATATTTTTTAAATATAAAACTTATTTTTTAATCTCTTTTTAGACTCATTATTTAACGCAATACCTGTGTGTAAACATAACTCATTATTTTGCGCAACATCGGCATACAAAAGTCATAAGAAATGTAATAAGCAATGTAACTACACTGATAAAAAAAGGCCCGTATAAATAGTTGAATATTCTGCTTAAATAACTGGAAATATTTCCTGTATTTATGCATGCACAATTTTCAGTGATGTTGAGAATTATGGTCTTCTAAATGTAGGTAAGCTAAATTTTACACACTGCTAAATACACATACAATTTTAGTTAAATTAGCTAAGAAATTTGAGCTAAATTCAACAGAAACTTTACCTGATGTAACTGCAAATTTCTGCTAAAATGGCGCTTACAATCTGGGTTTTTTGGACTCTCCTGATCTGTTCCGTGACAGACACATTATTATTATTGGGAGTAAAGGTGATTTATAAGGACTAATACTCATTAATTGTTATAAAACCTTTACTAGTAACGAAATTTTATCCATTTTGCTCTGTCTCACTTAATTTCCGATACAATAAAAAATATGCAAATATAGCGCCATCTCTATATGATATTGATAGCAGAGGCACAAAGATATAATCATATAGAAATAATTGTGGTTTAAATTAGCTGAAAAATTTGTAAAATTCAGAAACACAAATTACTATCAATTGAATTTACAAAAAATATTAGTTCAATCCCAAATTTTAAAACAAAATAACAAAAGAATCAGTTTAATTGAATCAGAATGCGTCTAACAGACTTTTGTATTAACTTTTTATTAGTTATATGTAGTTACCTTGTAATGATTTCCAACACTGGGATTATTTTAGCATATTTAGCTAAAAATGCTTGGTTTAAAGCAAATTTTTTTTATATTTGACTAATTCTTTTTTTGTTGAGATAATCGAGGTGGCACTGTAATTTAGATTTATTTGTAAATAGGTTGACATATATAAATGCTACATAGGGTTTTAAGTTAGAATATATTGTATTTGTTAGTTTTTTCTTTTTTGTTTGTTTACCTTTAAAAACAAATACACTAACAAAAAAATGACAAGTATGTACTTGTGTAATTGACAAATGTTCCCTAAGGGAAAAAATCCATCCATACATATTTGTTTGTACTCACTATATAGAATTTATATTTAGTGCTTCCAGATGATTTCAACGAAAAATCGTCAAAATATTAATATTTTGTGAAAAAATCGTCAAATCAATAAATATAAAAAATCGCCAAAAAAAATCGAGTATAGGCTCGTTTTGTTATTATACGTGATACGAAATCCCACACAAATTTTGACATGGGGCATGTTAAGTTTTAACTCTAAATTTTTTCAACGTCGATAATGTACGGGCAACTGTCAGATTGTATACAAAAATATGTTGTCGTTTTTTTCGTATTCATGGTAAGTGTGAGCAACAAAACAAGGCTTATATAAATTTTATCTTTTTTAAAGCAAAATAATTTAAAGAAAGTTGTAAGTTGGATAAATACTTCCTTTAAATAAATCATCAAGCGCTTACAAAAAGTATGAACTTAATCTTGAATTTGGTTTATTTATAAAATTTTTTCGGATTTGTTTACTTTCTATTAAATTATAGCGTCTTAACATGGTTTAATTATGAAAAGTTTGCTACATTAACGTTTGCTTCGGTTGCTCTAGACCAATTTGACAAATCTGAAAACAATAATACGAATTTACAAATGGAAATAACCCAGCAAAACCACACATTACCAAATAATGTGTAAAGTAATGTGTTGCCATAGGGGCCGATGCATTACTTTATACCTTACTTCACTGATGAATTTTACAGGCGATGAGCCCCAAAGTAATGTATGAGGAGGAAGTGATAAAGTAATTGGTTACTTATGCGGTTACAAGGATGCGAAAAGTAATACGTCTAAAAATAGATTTTCGTAAAAAAAAAATTTATTTTAAAAAAATTTATTACAAATATTTTTTTATTAAATATATAAACGTGGTCACGCTGGGATTCGAACCTGGGATCCCTGCATGTTAGCCAAGAACTCTACCACCTGAGCTATCGACACATATAACATTTGATTGCTTAAAAAGAAAATGAATTGTTGTGATTCGTATTTTCATTTGTAATTTCGAAAAATATATACCTTACACCCATGCTTACAAGAAAACACAAAGTAATGTGTCTAAAAATAGATTTTCAAAAATATTCTAATCATTACTTTCCGTTTATAAGTCACGCATTACGTAATCAGTGCTTGGTAAGTTATTACTTTTTAGTCTGAAATAATGCAGAAGATAACGAGGTATCATTACAAGGTAATGCGTGAGTATATCACACCCATTACCAAAGTTTTTCTGGGAAGTATCTAAAAATTTAAAACCTTAATATTTTGATTTTTTTTGTTCATAAACCGATAGTACGAGGGCTTATCAATAAGTCCATGAATTTTTGAGTTTTCTCATAGTTAATTCTAAATTAACGCTGCTTCTTCTTCTTCTGTTAGCAGACTATTGTCAAATTTTGATTAAACTCCGTAATTTAGTTTGTGTTCCTTAAAAACGATACATTGGATTTTAGATAAATTTTCCTTTTTTATACAAATTCCTTGAAAGCAATTTAAAAAAATAACTATTAGCTAGTTTTTATACCCTCCATATACATATATGGGAGGGTCATGCGGTTGTAATCTAGCACCATAAAGTATATAGCAAGGTTGGTTACCGTTATCGTTATAATACCGTTATCGCTAAAATACCATTTCAAATTGAATAAAAATTACAAGTTTTTATTTTTTATTTTATAATCTTGAGTGTTTTTTTACAAAAAAAATTTATAGATAATAATATTGGCTCGTATGAATAAAAAATAGATATTACTAATAGGGGGAAATACAGGGTTTTTTAAGCAATTACTTCACAAATCTAGTCTGCTGGGAAGTACACTAGAAAGTTAATTTTTTAATTTTCGTTTACATTTCATTGTGTTCTACCAGCCAATTGGTAAATTTGGAGTTAAAAGCCATTCCTAAGGCCAAAGTAATTACTTCGAAGTAATTGCTAAGTTTTATTCATATGACCCATTACTTATTAAAACTACCAGTATTGAATTTATAGCTTAAAATCTGTATTTTCAGTACTTAACCCTCTAACCGGCCTAAGCTTTTTTGCAATGAAATTTATACCATGTGTTCCTCATGAAAAATAAACAATAAGTTCTTCTACAAAATTTTTTTTCGTTGCCTACTTTTGGCGATATGGGCCAAGATAGTTTAAGGGTGAATCTCGAAAACTAACCCATAAAAATTACTAGGTTTAGGTACAAATTACTTCTCTTACCAAGATGTAATTGCAATAAAAAAATTAAATTTTTTGTGCTGTTACTTAAGAGGATGTAGCGATTTTCGTTTTTCGAAAAACGCGAAATTGAGCGAAAACGCACCAAAACTTCAATTTATATTATTCAAACTTATAAACTTTTCTACCTATACCAAATATTATCGTTTTACCAAATTTCAGAAAAATCCGTCCATTCGTTTTGAAGTTAAGGCGATGTCCTTTAAAGGTATCCTTATGGAATCCTATGCGTCCTTGGACCAAAGTAAGGAACTTTTTGAATAGCTTAATCTCCAATCTTACTTCATGATCACTATCAATTGTTTTAGTCAATTTAAATATGTTTTTAAGATTTTTGAAAATCTTGGTTGTTTTAAAATATTTAATTTTTGAAATTTTACGAAATTTTATCTTTGACACTTTCTCGCTTCCAAACCGTGCATTGTATACAAAAAAATTCTTCACAAAAAATTTAATAAATTTTGTTTTCTGTTGAAAAAGCATAATTTCTTATTATAAAATACTCCTTTGGCGCATTTCTGGTCAATTTAATATACCCCGCCTAGAGGCGGGCTTGCCGGTTAGAGGGTTAAAATTAAAAATATGCCATGTTTTTACTTGTTTCTATATGTTTTTACAATAATTTTGAATACCGGTACGTACCGGTATTGCTGTTTCGGTAACGGTATACCGTTACCGAAACAGTCTTAAATACCGTTACCTTTACCGTTACCTAAACAAACGAAATACGATACCGTTACCGTTACCCTTACCGTTATTCGTTTCGGAAACCAACCTTGGTATATAGTATATTCTTTATTCTTATGAAATTTCCTTCTGTCTGTCCGTCTGTTGAAAAGGTGATCACTGCTCGAAGTCGGGTTGCTCATTGTCATTTATATTAATGGACTTCCTTCGAAGGCGTTTAGTATTGAAAATGAGCAAAATCGATCCAGCTGGTAAAAAATTGTAAGTGAAAATGTGGAGGTAACTCTAAATTTCCATGCAAGTTGGTGTATTTTAGTACTAGTTCATACACTAATAGAAATAAACCTGTAAAAATAGCAGAAAGAGATACTAAAAATTAGTTAGAAAAAAGGTTGGCAACCGATACCTTTATAACACCGTTATCCGTTTCAAAACCCTTTCAAATTAATAACCGATACTGATACCAATACCGAAACTCTTACTTTTAAAAAATACCGGTATCCAAAAACCTTTTCCCTTAATACCGGTATTGAATCGGTTTCTTATACAATATTTTTTTTTTTACGTTTTTCACAAAAAAATATAAATTATTTTATACAAAATATTCAAAATTTAAAATTAACTGAATTCTATCTGTGTTTTTAATAAAAAAATCGTATTGCTGGCAGGCTTATTGCTATTATTTTTTTAATTTGGTTTAGCAACATTGTGTTTTTTTGCAACAACACATAATTTATTGTGAAAACATAATTCTTCAATAATACCGGTATGTACCGGAATTGATGTTCCGGTATCAGTAATACCAATAGCGATACAAATGAAATACCGTTACCGATAGCAATACCTAAACAAACAAAAATCGATACCAATACCGTTATTCGTTTCGGTTACCAACATTGGTAAGAAATGGTCTTGCAGAAAGAACTGCTGAAATTAGCAGATTTTTTTTTGCTAAATTCCAGTAAAATAAAAAGCAAAACTAAAACTGTTAAATTTACAGAATTTTAATTATATTTGAGTTAAATTTTCGTTAATTGAAAATGACAAATTATACTGTAAAATTGGCAGAAAGTTTTGCTAAATATTAGTAGACAAACTGTTATGTCTACAAAACTTTTATTTTTAATTAAAATTTGATTGAATGCAAATGGCAGCCAATCCTGCTAAAATCACTGGAAATATTTGCTAAAAAAATTAGTAAACAGCTGATCTCAGAAGGTTCGAGTTTTATTTTCAAAAAAAAAAACGAGAAAAAAACTTTTTTTGTGATTTTTTATTTTAGCTTACACTCAAAAACAAAGGTCGGTAAAGTCATCAAAAAATTTTGCTGGCTCAGCAGATATTATTCAGGAGGATGCTAGCAAAAAAATTGCTAGTGTCATCAAAATTGTCAACGAGGAGATTTTTAGCAAAACATTAGTAAATTCAGAAAAAGATGTGCTAACACTTAGTAAATAGCAAATGGAAAAAATTCTTGCTAAAATCAATAAAACTTTTTGCTGAACATTAGTTAACTGAAAAAGACTCAAAAAAATTTGTACAAAAATTATACCTTAGTTAATTTATTTGCTGAAAATTTAAATCTAGAAATTGTGTTCTTGCAATAAGAATAATTTTATAAAGAATTACATATTTCTTTATAAAATTATTAAGAAAACTTTGTAAAATATAAACTTAAAAACGCGGGATTCATAACAGATGGCGTATTTTTTACACATGGTTTGTGTCCTTAATAACTTATATGGCATTTTGGAGGGTAAACATCTGTCATTGTTAGTCATTGAATTCTTCAATTTGGAAAAAAATGCAGCTGAAGCACATCGATTGCTTACCGAAACTTAACCTGAATATGTTTGATCGACTCCAATGTGCGGGAGATGGTTTGTGTGGTTCAGAAGTGGTGATTTTGACACGGAAGGCAAAGATCGCCCAGGTCAGCCATAAAAGTTCGAAGATGATGAACTGGAGGCATTACTCGATGAAAAATTGGAGGCATTACTCAAACTCAAGAAGAACTTGCAAAATCATTGGGAGATCACAGGGGACCTGTACCGAATGCAATTGATTCGTTAGAAAAACGCCAGGAATATGCGACCAGACATGAAGCCGTAATATTCCATCATGACAACGCTCGGACACACGTTGCAAGATTGATTAACAACTATTTAGAAAATAGTGGTTTTGCCTTGTATGTATGTCAGTTACTTATACGCTTATTTTTGGCATGCTGCAGATAATTTTAAAAAAGCAAAAAAAGGAAATAACAAAACATCGCTTTTATATCACTAAAACCCTTTACTTTTTAAAGCGAAGGGGAACACGAAGAAAAATTCCCAATGTGTCCATCAGCACAATTTTGTTAGCAAAATAAATAAGTAAAACATTAGTTCAAAATTAGTTTAGAGCTGAAAAAATATAACTAAAATTTTGCTGAAAACACAATTGATAAACAAGACGTTTTACTAATTTTTCTACTGACTTGTATTTTTAATTGTTTTAATATTAATTAAATTTTTTTGCTGATTTTAGCAGGTTAAGTTGTTACTTTCTACTAACAAAATTTAACTCAAATATAACTAGAATTCTGTATATTTAACAGTTTTATTTTTGCTGTTTCTATCTCACTAATATATAGCAAAAATAATCTGCTAATTTCAGCAGTTTTTTCTTTAAGATAATTTTTAAGCAATTTTTGGTAGTTTTAACTAATTTTTTTACAGACTTTGTTCCATTAGAGCACTCAAAATAGTTTGTAGTTTAAATTAACTGAAAATGTTATTTAAAATAAATGAAAAATCACTTGAAAACCGGTCTACTAACTTTTCATTTAAATCAAAAGAACTTTTCATTTATTTTTAAATGTTAATAAATAAACTACAAAATCCTTAAAAAATATTGAATTTTCATTTATTTCGTTTTTTTAAATTTCAAAAAATTAACTACAAAATCCGTAAGAATAAATGATATTTAGTTTATTTCGTTTTTTTAACTGACCTAGAAATCGAAAAGGAATTCTTTTTTTAACAAAACATTTTAAAGGAAAATATTAACTGTAACAGCAAATCCGTATTTATATGTAATTTATTTTTTAAATAAACGACAAAAACAGTTAAAAAATATATTTATTTGTATTTTAACTGTATAATCATTTAAAAATAAAAATACGGATAACTTTTTAAATAAACTACAGTCAGTTACTGTAATAATATTTTCAGTGAGAGTATTTGTGTTTTGTGAATAAAATATTTTGTCATATTTCTACACCAAACGCTTAGAGGTGAATAATTTTATATTCACAAATGGTTTTCCACCTCAACATTTTTATTTCACCTGAAAAATTGTTTTCACATCCAAAAAAAAATTAAATTTCAAATTAAAGTTTGCTAACTTACGATCAAAAATTAAAATAAATCGTCAAATCTGGCAGCCCTATATTTATTTGTTATCTGGTCACGAAACCATTCAACCATGGCGGCAACTAAAGTAAAACCAAAGAAAAACCCTAAATGCAGTCAACAAGAAACTGTCATAAAAATTAATTTTTTTTTTACCTTTCAAAAATTATTATATTTTTAGTTTATGTTTTTGTAATTGTTGTATTTGTAAATTTATTTATTTAACAAAGTTTCTAATTTTTTGTATTAATTAGACAACTTTAGGGGTCACGAAATACAAAAGTAACCGAATGCACATCAATTACAAATGATGTACAGTTACTAAGGTAACCAATACAATTGAATGATTTAGGGGTTGCCTTATAATGAATGTTTTGTGAACCCTATACTATGTTGTAATATAATTAGAGTTTGCAATAAATCTAAAATAAGTTTAACAATGTTTGTTACGAGAAAAAAAAAAACTTTCAACTAGTTTCCTTTTTATTTATTTCTTCGAATTATAATTTTGTTTCTTCTTTGAATTTGCTTTATTCCCCTCTTTTTGTGGTTCATAACTATTACAGTTACATTTCCATGAAACCCCTTTAAATTTTTTTCCATATTAACTTTTCGGTTCTTTGTTCCTTTATATATAAAAGGGTTGCCAAATTCCATTCATAATAATTTTTTTTTCATATATGAAACCTCTTTTGTTATTGTTCATGTTGACATGGAAGTATGTCTGCATGTCTGCATTTGCGAAAACTGCAATATGTTATTAATCTGATAATGTTTCATAATTTTCTGGATTCATTAAATTTCTTATAATTTATGACAGTTTGTAATATTTTGCCTTTGGGTGCAAAACTGTTGGCTGTTTATTGCAATTGTATTTTTGGACAAACAAATATAGGGGTTAAAATTGAGTTTATTTAGGAAATTTAATATGGATGGGGTATTTAAAATGTATGCTTGACATGATTGAAATTCATATATTGCAGGGTAACATGGTCTATTCTGGGAATTGGGGTAAAGTGGTAAATCGCAATTTTTTGACATCTTTTTGCATATTTAGGAAATTTAACAACTGATACAGGTAGCTTAATCGACATAACATTGGGTGCGTTCGGCAGATACACTTTAATAGTCAACAGTTCTACAACAGTTGTACAATTATCTGCTGAACGACCTGATCACTAATCTGAGCGCTGAGATAGCGCTGTCATATTTTGGTAGCGTAAAAAATGTTTGCTACTTTTGATCAATTAGTGATACATTTGTTGTTGTTGATTTTAAAAATATTTTATTTTGTAAGAATGACAAATAAAAAGATATAAATATAATTCAAAAACAAAAATTTAAAGAAACCAAAGGAAAATATAGAAAAAATTGTATTTAAAAACAAAACAAAGAAAACATCGTTCAGCAGAGTTACTAATCACAAAAAGCTACAAGTCACCGGTAACAGTTTCTCTGCTGAATGCTACCATTGTTCGTTAACCGCTGCATTCAGTGCAGCGGTTAACGAAAATTTCATGATGCACTAGTGTTGATGCACTAGTGTTTGTTCTAATGCACTAGTGTTTGTTCTAAACTCGATACTACTCGACAGTTTTAATTTGGATAGTCTATACTTTTAACGGGTTTTAAATTTAATTTTTTTTTGTTTAATTTTAAATAAAATTCTTTAAAAATTTTTAAATGGATTCAACATTTAAATTTAGAGGCATATTTTTAAACTCGCCTCACAACTATTCAGTATGTTTTATACACTCAAAAAAGTTTGTCGGTAGAATCAACTGGAAACGACAGAAAAATGACTAACAAAGGCATTAAAAATAACTAACAATGTATTATAGTAAAATTAACTGACAAATTTCAACACAACAATTTTAAATTAACTGACAAAATATGTAAAAACAGTTACTTTTGTTGATATTAGAAAAGCCTATTATAAAAAAAAAAAACAATTTTTTGCTTTCAATTATAAAAAATGTGTAATTACTTCATCGTACTTAAATTGTGAAGTGAAAATTCCAGTTTCTCCAGTTATTGCCTTTTTATGCATTGCAGATACAATACAACTTTCTGATTTTTATTTGAAAACCAAGAATAAATCAATAATAACAAATATAAACTCAACATGAATAAACTAATTTTTAAATAACTAGTAGTTGTTTATTATGTTAACAAAAATAATTGCTTTAAACAACTGTTACGATATTACAGTACTTCAGTTATTTTCTTAAATACCCGACTAAAAAAGTTTTCATATAATCATATATGATTTGATATAAATTTAAATGTTTATATGCGTGGCTTTATATAACCATATACATTTATATTAACACTTTGGTTTTATAAATATGTTTGATATAACGTTATATATAATCATATGAGATTTGGTCTCCAGCCATATATTAAGAGATCTGCAAATATAGCTCATACATAATTATATATAATGTCATATAAGCTTTTATAAACAATCTTATATCAAAATATATACTTAACAAAGTTAATAGAAAATTGTATTAATTTTATATATAATTATATCTGACATGATATCTAATTATACAAAATTTTATAAAGTTTAATTGCAATTTTTAAATTTAAAAATAAAAATTAGAAAAACATATGTTGAAATAAATATGGTTTAAGTTCAGTTATTTTTTCCGTGAAAAAAAAAAATTAATTCTGAAAGTTATTTTTTTTATTTTATAAGACACACATTTTATAAGAAAGACCAAAACTCTAACCTAGAAAAAGTTGTTCCGACAAATTTTTGTAATGTTTTATTTTGTCAGCTATTTCCAAGTTTATTAGCAAAATTTTTTATAAACATTAAGCATTAGTATTTAATATGAATGAAAAGTGATCTCAACAATATTTACTAAAATTTTATTTTAAAATCTTCATCAAATTTTATGTATTAATATATAATTTGATGCAGTTAGATAGACCCATTTTTCGGATCAAATTGTATCAGGTTAGATAACATGCTTATCTCTCTTGATATAATTATATATTCCAATATTCGGATCAAATTAGATATGGACGTATATATGGGTTTATATATGGTGATATATGATTATATAATATCTTTTTTAGTCGGGTAAATGTCATATTAGTTGTTTTGCTTTTTTTCATAGAAAAACGACTCTAATTACAGCTAAAAACAATAACTACGGATTACTACACAAACAAATATCATGTAGTAAATGTTAAACTTTTTTGAGTGTAGTTTTTGATTTTTTTTTCAGAGTTATATTTTTGTGATTAATATTTTAGCGGAGACATATTTTTGTACCTTTTATTTCGTCCAAAATGAAACTCTGAAAAATACACAGAAACTCTAATACTCGATACCCACTACTCATATTTTTAGCAGCACTAATAACTGGTACATGAAAAATTGTCTAGAAATATATTCGCAAACATTTTTTTTAAGTGTAGAAATCTGGTGTACCTAAAATATTTCCACTCTTAAGTTTCTTTTGCATAGATGCATTTTTATTTTTTGTATTTTTTTCAGTTTTCAGCTATTAACTGCAATTTGTGAAACCATTAAATTCTAGATTACTGTCCATTCTCCTCATAAAACTTATAAGTAAGTTATAAGAAACCTTGAAAATATGTTGAAGAAAGGCGTATATAAAACCTAAACTAAATTACATACACACCCACTAAATTAGTAAGAGGTAGAGAGGTAGGGACAGGCAGCATTTTTTCTTATAATGGAGTTTGATACATAATCCAAGAGGAATGCAAAAGAAGTTTAACAACTGAAAAGAAATAAGGTTAAACAAGAAAGAGATAATTTTTTAAAAGGGATTATAGAAAAAAATTCTAGCACGTATTTTTAATTTTTATAAACAAAATGGGAATGTCATGGTCGCATTAAATGACGGTAAATTATTATTATACCCTACACCAGTCTATGGTACAGGGTATATTGAGTTTGTGCTAATGTTTGCAACTACCAAAAAAATGAGCTAACCATATAGTATACCGATCGACTCAGAATCAGCTGCTAAAAAGCCCGCAAATCTAATGAACTTTGGATATGTTGTACGGAAAAAGATTTTAGGAGTCACGTGTTTTTTTAGCTGCCCATTCTCATATTAAAAAATGGTGTCAAAAATTGCCATTTTTCTTTTTTTCCGTTTCTTTTGTTCTATAATACTACATATTCTCAATCGGGTGATTGGGTTGGCAACTTCGAAGGATTCTTTGGAGTTATTTTACCGCAAGTCGAATGAGTTTTTTCGGCATTTCGTAACTGTGGATAAAACATGGATCCATTATAACTAGGGTGACCATTCGTACTGATTTGATCAGTACATGTACTGATTTTTGGTCACGCGTACTGATGAAAAAGTCGTGTACTGATATGTACTGATTTTTTAAAATTTGTACTGATTGTACTGATTTTTGGCATTTAAAAAAATATTACATTATTTTAGTAAAAAAGGCCAAAATGCAAGTACAATGTATTTCTTTTATAGAATAAATTTTTGTGAATGTGAGAGGTTTTCTCTACCAGAAAGCATTCAAAATGATTTTTCTACATGTAAATTTCTTAATATATTTAATATGTATTGTCATAAACAGAGAAAATTCGTAGTGACAACCGAATTTATCAAATGGTTCCATCGCGATAATAGAAAATCAGTTGATACAACAGTTATTTGACTGTGATAAAAATATTTTAAGTATTCGGCTGTCAGAATGATTCTGTTTTCTGAGTGTAGAAAACGACATCAAAAGTTGAAGATTTTTCCGTATAAAAATCATTAAAATCTGAAGAAATGTATATGGGTATTTCCATGGAAAAATTATCGAATCTATGGGATTTTCAATAGAAAAAAGTACACAAAACCTAAAGATTTTCATTTTTAAAAACGTTACGTGTTTTTGTAGAAAATGTTTTAGCCAAAATGTGAAGTTTTTCTATTTCAGAAAACATGCAGAAATTAGCAAAGAAAAAAAGATTTGTTCTTACAGCTAAATTTGTAGCCAATCGATTGGTTAGTTTGTATCTACAGAAAATTAGTTTAGACACTGCAATTTGCTCGTGACAATAGAAATTCGTTGACCTGAATAAAAGTTCGGAAGAATTAACGTTCATACTATTCGTTCATACTGGGGTCATATTTGACTCCATTCGTAGCATGGCTATATTTCATCAATCTGTTACAAAAAAATTAGAAAAGAAATGGTAACAGATCATTGAAATTTCTAAATTATGGATCTGTTTCCTGTACTTAAAAAACTGGATTTTTTCATGCGAAAAACAGTTTTGTCTTGGGTTTTGTATAGGGAGATGGTTAACCGAAAAAGTTTGTTGCCTCAACCAAACCATTCGGTTGACAACAAATTAGGTTGGCTGCATAATCAATTTTTTTTTATCATAATTTTTTTTCTAATTTGTACTGATTTGAAGTCAGAAAAAAATGGTCAGCCTAATTATAACACACCTGAGACCAAGCAGCAACCCAGTGTAGAAAATCATTACCAGATATGTGGTTATGTAACTACATACTTCCCAGTGTAGAAACGGTAATGACATATCATTATTTTTTGCAGTACCAGTAGTGACACCCACTTACCTTCTGCATTATTTTAAAACATATAATAATGAGTTACTGATAATAACTTATTATTATCGTTATTTCAAATAGAAAATAACTTTTTAGATTTTTTTAAAAATTTTTTGAAATCTATTTTTAGACTCAATATTTTTTAAACACTGGTAAGGATATATGTAACCACATATTTTTTGATTTTATGTATGTTGGCGAGTAAGCTTACTTGTGTGCAGCAGGTCAATTATGTTTTTAACTATTAAATATTACATGTCGATATAGCTCAGATGGTAGAGCAGTTGACTGGCAATCTGTAGACCCAGGTTCGATTCCCGCACCAGCAAATTTTATTTAAAAAAAAAAATACAATAAAAAATATTTTTTTTTATATAATTTGTTTTTTTGAAAATCTATTTTTAGACTCATTATTTTTGTCAGTACTGGTAAGCACATAGGTAACGATATATTTTTTGATTTTTCGTATGCTGGTGTGTAACGACAACTCATTATTTTTCGCGACACCGCCATATAAAGGTAATAAGAAATGTAATAACAAAAGTAACTAGTTACAAACCGAAACCGAAAACCGAAACCGAAAACCGAAACCGAAAACCGACAAAAATAAGTCGGTTTTTAATAAATATGTTACCGAATTAAAATAACTAATTAAATTGTATATTTTTGAGTCTTGAATTTCGAAAAGGGATTTCTCCTATTTTACAAAATTTTGTTTTTAATTCTTATGAAAATTTTCTCCATTTTAAAGAATTATTTATTATATTTTAAAGAATTTTTGTTATTGCGGAGATATTGAGTTTCACTGCGTATTTTTTGAAAATTCCTATTTTGTAGTCCGCGAAATGTGTACCGTTTTAACTTTATATTCCCAGCCAACAATTTCGGAAGGCTCATAAATAAGATTCTTAAATAGCTCATAGAAATGATCATTGTTTTTTTGAAAACACTCTATTTTTGGTCGAAAATATGAACCCTCAACAAACAATCCAAAAAGTTGTCTTTACAATCTAAAAAGCTGTCTCAAAATGAGGTTTCATTTTTCGGACTCAAAGATTCCAAAATTATTTAAATTTATGAGGAAAATTTCGATTTTATACGTTCTTTTTTCTGAGTCATTTGTGAGTACACACGGGGCTCTTTTGGACGGACCACTTTCATAGGAAAAAGTGGAAAAATGTTTATGATTTTGGAGCACATTTCTGAGTCATTAATGATCATCTTTATTTGCTGGGTTGTTTAAAACAGATTGCTAAAATTTAAATTTAAACTCTTAAAAATACAGCTTTAGTTGCCGACAAAAAAATAAAACAAATTAATTTGTAATGGTTTTCCTCGCTTTTTTCTTCTCCCGCAAACGAATCGAAACGGCGTTATTGCCTTTATTCGAGCCAGAAATTTAATCGAATTTTAATAAATATCTTGAACGTGTTAAAGTATTTAATTTTCATATATATTTAATTATTTTAAATCAATTCTATTAATATTACAAGAAAACCGAAAAATAACCGAAACCGCGGTTTTTATAATTTTGAAAAACCGAAACCGCGGTTTTAAAATTTTTCGGTTTTTAGCAAACTCTAGTCGACATGTTATATTTGATAGATAAAAACATAATTAATCTGCCGTCAGCTTACTCACCAACACACAAAAAATCAAAAAATATGTGGTTACATATAGTATATCCTTACCAGTGTTTAAAAAATATTGAGTCTAAAAAAAGATTTCAAAAAATTTAAAAAAAAATCTAAAAAATTATTTTCTATTTGAAATAATGGTAAAAATAAGTCATTATCAGTAACTCATTATTATATGTTTTAAAATAATGCAGAAGGTAAGTGGGTGTCATTACTGGTAGTCCAAAAAATAATGATATGCCATTAGCGTTTCTACACTGGGAAGCTAACCAATGGGTTTTCCCCGAGTGAAACGGCTCCGAAGAAGGCCAAGGTGGGTTTGTCGGCCGACAAGGTTATGTCATCGATTACCTTCAAAAGGGAAAAACAATAAACGGAGAATATTATGCCAAATTATTGGACCGATTCAACGGCGATTTAAGAAAACGAGCCCATTTGGCCAAGAAAAGTTATTTTTCGTCAAGACAGTGACCTCATTCGCCATATTCTCGGGATTTCGTCCCCAGTGACTATTTTCTATTTCCAAACCTAAACCAATGGCTCGGTGGAAAGAGATTTAGCTCCAACGATGAAATTATTGCTCAAACAAATTCCTAAATATTTTGAGGAACTCAAGAAATCCCATTTTTTGGAAGAAAAAAAAAATTGGAGAACCGTTCGACTAAGTGCATTGAGCTAAAAGGAGACTATGTTGAAAAATAAAAACTGTTTTGCTAAAAAAAAAACCTTGTTTCATCCAAAAAGTCACGGACTTATTGATCCGCCCTCATATTTTTAAGCTAAATTTATTTGAATGCAAATAGCAGTCTATCCCGCTAATATCAGCAGGAATATTTGATAAAATCGAAAAATCTGCTAATTATTTAGCAAAATTTTTTGCTTATTTTAATGGGATGAGTTGTTATTTTCTGTTAACAACAATCTAACTCAAATATTTATAATTAAAATTCTTTATATTTAACAGTTTTATTTTGTTGTTCCTATATTACTAATATATAGCACAAATAATGTGCTAATTTCACAGTTTTTTCTGCAAGGTAATTTTTAACAAATTTTTAGTAGTTTCAACTAAAATATGTACACACTTTTTCTATTAATGAAGTAGCAATAGAAATGTCCTACCAAACTGATGTTAAGCAATTTCTTTCAACGTTCAAAGAAAAAACCGGGTCCTACTTCGGCTTAATTCCTCCCGGTTATTTTTATAAACCGAAAAGTCTGAAAAATTACGAAAATAGTATTGCTCTATCGTTGTTTTTTCGTTCTTTCTTTCATTCGTCTAAAATTGTTGAAGGATTCGTTCCACTTCGGAAAGTAAAACTCTACACCTAATTGATAGACTAACGCCTGAAAGCCAAACATTTAGTTGCCGAAAAATTCGCTATTTGAATTTCTTGCGAACACAGTCGTGCCAGTGAATACGCAGCGTACCATTGTTCGGAAACTTAATATCAGACCTAACAGATAGCAGATTGTCCGGAGACCCTATCGGTTCCTATATTATAGAAATCGAGATTTGAAAACTTAGATTATTATGTAGTTTACTGTTCGCAGTTTAATAAAAAGTTTTTCGGTCAAGTTAAAAACAAAGGAACTGATTCTCCGTCAGTTATTCCTTACATATATGATCCGTGGAACGGGTTCCTTAAGTGGTTCCACCGAATCGATTACAGTGGAACCAGTTGCAAAATTAATGTGGTAGGCAATAAAAAATGTTCGTGGTATTTATTAATTGGTTTTGATAACTTTAATAACTAAAAAGAAAATTTTTCAAATTAAAAAGTTATTTTCTCGGTTGATTTTCGTCAATTGAACATCGATTTTTATTAAGTTTTCCGCTTTGGTTTTGCCATTTTTTACATTATTGTAGAACTTTTCATATTTGAAATGCATTTTTAGTGTATCTCTATTAGATACAATGGATACTATATTTTCTATGAGTAACAAAAATGATTCATAAATTTTTTAAGACAATAATTTTCTAACACTTAAAGAATTTGTATATGCATACATAGACATTTGATTTCAACATTTATAAAATTCAAATACAGTTTTAAAAATCAATTACATACAACACAATGATCTTTGAAACCCATAAAATTTAATAAATAAAGAAAATACTCATCCATCTGCATCGTAAATTATATTTTAAAGATTGATCATGATGTTTATGTACAATTTTATCAACACAATGGCTCTTAAACCAGATATTTTAGGATTGAAATAAAAAAGAGATAAAAAATCAAACCCCTTCTTTATTTTGAAAAAAGACAGCTAAAGTGTGGCCACAATTTTTATGAGGTTTTGATTTTAACAAATTTTTATAAATAAAAAGAGACAAAAAGATTCGAAAATAAAAGATTTAGATTGAATATAGAAAACACGAATAAAGTTGTCTTTATCAAATTTATATTCTACCTGTATACGAGGGGTACTTTTTATATTTCGGGAACTGGCAACACTAATGTCAATAGCTAAAATCTGGCAACACCATAATAAAATTTAACATTTTTGATGTACAAGTGATATTTATTTTTGTTTACAGTGAGTTAAGAAATTCAATTTGGCCAAAAAATGGAAATTTCAAGAGAAGTTTTTCGTTGGATTATTTTTCACAACTTTCGACGTGGATTATCTCAACAAAAATGTGTCGATGAACTCAGTTCTTTGTATGGCGTTAAAGCAGCATCAAAAACGACAGTATATCGCTGGTATAGTCAATTCAATCGTGGTCGTAGTTCGGACGCCGTCGAATTCCGTGAAGGTTGTCCAAAATCGGTTGTTGTGCCACAAAATATCGATGCAGCGCGTGTACTGATAATGCAAGATCTTCATGTGACATATCGTGAGATAGAGGCATCCTTGCACATTAGTTCCACTTCAATACATTTGATTTAGCATGAACACTTAGTTGTAAAAAAAGTATCTCATTGGATACCCCATAATTTATCAATCGCTCAAAAAAAAAGGTTCGCGTCGATTTGTGTAAGGGAATGATTAAAAAGTTCGAAAATGCTTCAAAAGACGTGTATAAAATCGTGACAGGTGACGAATCATTAATATATGCGTATGAGCCGGAAACAAAACAGCAATCGACCGTATGGGTATTCCAAGACGAGCGGAATCCAACAAAATTTGTTCGTGAAAGAAGCACAGAGAAGCAAATGATCGCCTATTTCCTCGGCCGAATGGATCATGTGGCCACTGTTCTGCTTGAGCAACGTCGGACGGTCAATTCTGAGTGGTATACGACCATTTGTTTGCCGGAAGTCTTCGGAGAAATTCGTAAAACTAACCCCCAAAGACGAATGATTCTCCATCATGACAATGCGTGCTTTCACACATCTCGTCAAACAGGTGAATTTTTGAGCAGTCAAAACATCGAATTGATGACTCATCCTCCGTACAATCCTGACTTGGCACCCAATGACTTCTTCTTGTTCCCGAATATCAAAGGTAAACTGCGTGGTCAACGATTTGTGAGCGCCGAAGAAGCAGTTGAAGCGTTCAAAAACCATGTTTTGGAGGTGTCTCAAGAGGAATGGAAAAACTGCTATGACAAATGGTTTGAACGAATGCAAAAGTATATTGATCATCAAGGGGAATATTTTAAAAAAGCAATAAAGCCATTTTTATTTGAAAATGTTTGTTATTATTTGCTATTCCCGAAATATAAATAATACCCCTCGTAAATGCAGTTGCTTGAATTTGTTCGTTAAACTAAACTCAGGTGTATTTTTTTTTTTTTTTGCTTTAAACAATGATATTAACATACAAATGTTGTTTCAAAATTATTTTCTTTTTCTTTCGTTTGCAATTGATCAGTAATCTAACATTAACCCATTTATACTACCAATTTTTTTTCTATTTAAATCAAAATTTGGGGCATTGCTAGGTTGGTTATATCTGTGTATTCAATAAAAGTATTTTGAAAGTTGTTGACATACCCCAAACGAAATCGCACATCCTACCACAATATTATTAACCGCCAAAATCCTCGAGAAACTCGATTAAAGATTTAGTTTATTTATCGAATATCCGAATTTAATCTAAAGTTAAGTATTTTATGCTCGTTCGGGGTAAAAATGATTTTTCCCTTTTTTGCCTATATTTCAATTAAGATGAAAACTCTTTTTAGAAAGGAAAAATCAAAGATAAATATAGTAGCTTTTAAACCCACGTTTAAACCGAAAATTGTTATTATCTTTCACGACTTTTTGGTTATTACGAGGATTTTGTAGAAGGGTTGAAATCGGATACTTTTTGCTCGGGTTCATATTGAAAATTAATATATTTATTAAAATAAAGCAATTAATTAATCCCAAAAATCCCAAAATTTACAGTGTCCACAGCGAATTTAATGCTCATACACATAGTTTTAAAAATTGACATTTTACAAACAATTCGTTGTGGATACCGCAAAGTTCGAAAATTTCTGATTTTCCGATGATAATCACAAGTTGATGGTCAATTTCGATTTGTCTGAAACTTTCCATAAATATTTTTTAAATATATCCACAATAGACTGGCCCTTATTTGAAAAGTTGTTCCGAATCCCGCTCCCCGGGGCTTATTTTGTGAGGTTACTGGAAAAACTAATTCAGAAAGAATTTTTTAAATATCCCTGGCCCTTTTGTACTATGATTTACAAGGGGGAAAATACTTTTTTTTTTTGTTATTTTTTGAAAATACTGCATCTTAAATAACTCTAAAATGTCAATAGAATCGTAATCTAGTCTAAAATACCTTTTTACCAAGCATAAAAATCAAAAATCGGTTTGAAAATATTGAAGTAATTGTAATTCGCCCAGACCATTGTAGGGTTAAAATGGGATAAATTATGAAAATCGTAAAAAATTAAATATTTTTTTCAAAAATTTACAATGTCGTACTCTATTTTAATTTCTAAGATCTATAAATATTCAACTTGACCAAAAGTTGAATTAACTAGAATTGAATGAATTCCTTGACCAAAAGTTGAATTAACTCGAATTGAATGAATTCCTTGACCAAAAGTTGAATTAACTAGAATTGAATGAATTCCTTTACCAAAAGTTGAATTAACTATAATTGAATGAATTCCTTGTTGAATGAATTCATAAAATTTTATGAAGGCATTAGAAAAAAATGAATGAACTCCTTTAATATAAATCGAATGAAAAAAAAGGAATTCACTCAATTCTTTAAGTTTGGTCAGGGAATTCATTCCCAAAATATAAATTCAGTTCAAAAAAAGGGAATTAGGGAATTAATTCTTCGAAGCTCTGTAATAGTGCATGATTTTAGGCTACACAAATTTGTGCCTGGAAAGTTAATGTGCGTACAAACCTTAATTCCTTTTGGTGAAAATTTGAATTCCTTTTGGTTCCAAAATATTTAAGATTTTTCGGATGTAATATGAGTTATAAGAAGCTCTTCTTAAATTAAATATATACTTTACATGTTATTCAATTGTCAAAAATTCAATCCATCTGCTGAAATATTAAAACTTTTTTATACAGTACCATACGCAACAAAATGTCTGAAGCTGATGAATCGAAAAATTTTGATTCTGAAATATTTAAAACGAAAAAATTTGGCTCCCATTTTTTTATGCTGTTATTTAAATTTATTTGTTCTTTTTTATAATTTGTTAGAAATACAAAATTTATTGAGTTTGAGTGTATAAGGTACCGAAAAAAATTAAATAAATATGGTATTTTTACATTAATTAAAAAAAAAAGTTAACGAATACAAATTTTTTCCAGAAAATAAAAATTGGGGATTTTTGGGGATAACAAATTGAAAATTGGGGATTTTTGGGGATAACAATTTCAAAATTGGGGATAAAGTCTGAAAAAAACTGGCAACACTGTCATGCAATGCCTTTTACGTTATAAAACTTTTCAGGAATCTAGGGAATATGTTATTAAAAGATATTATGCTTATTTCCATAGTAAAATCTTTCATAGTATACCTTTAATAAAAATAAAGAAAAAATAATTGTCATAAAAGTATTAACATAGAAGATTTTGTTTAAAATCTATAAAAATAGATTGCAGAAAATTTCATTAAGATTGTATAAGAGGTTAAAGGTCGAGTAAAAAGGTTAAAGTCGGACATGCCGACTATACAATACCATACACCAGTCTGGTTAAAAGCCAACTAATGTTTGGATCCGAAATTCGAATGGTTTAAAATGGGACTTGTGTCAAAATTTTCTATAATGTGAGTCAGCGAACCAAATTTCATTAAAATATCTTAATATTTGCGACCTGCAGTTTGTAACCAAGCCAATTTTGGGGGGACCCTTATATGGGCCCTAGGTCTAAACATAGACCAGTGTTAACCAAAATCAATAGGCTTCGTCCTTGGGCTGATATAAATCGGTGTACCAAATTTCATTAAAATATCTTAATATTTGCGACCTGCAGCTTATAAACAATATAATTTTGGGGGGACCCTTCTATGGGCACTAGGTCTAAACATGGACCGGTGTTAACCAAAATCAATAGGATTCGTCCTTGGGCTGATATAGGTCGGTGTACCAAATTTCATCAAAATATATTAATATTTGCGACCTGCAGCGTATAAACAATATAATTTTTGTAGGACCCTTATATGGGCACTAGGTCTAAACATGGACAGATGTTCACCAAAATCAATAGGCTTCGTCGTTGGGCCAACATAGGTCTGTGTACCAAATTTCATCAAAATATCTTCATATTTGCGACCTGCAGCGTATAAACAATATAATTTTGGGGGGACCCTTATATGGGCACTAGGTCTAAACATGGACCGGTGTTAACCCAAATCAATAGGCTTCGTCCTTGGGCTGATATAAATCGGTGTACCAAATTTCATCAAAATATCTTAATATTTGCGACCTGCAGCGTATAAACAATATAATTTTGGGGGACCCTTATATGGGCACTAGGTCTAAACATCGACCAGTGTTAACCAAAATCAATAGGCTTCGTTCTTGGGCTGACATAGGTCGGTGTACCAAATTTCATCAAAATATCTTAATATTTGCGACCTGCAGCGTATAAAAAATATAATTTTGGTAGGACCCTTATATGGGCACTAGGTCTAAACATGGACCGATGTTCACCAAAATCAATAGGCTTCGTCCTTGCGCCAACATAGGTCTGCGACCAAATTTCATCAAAATATCTGAATATTTGCGACCTGCAGCGTATAACCAATATAATTTTGGGGGACCCTTATATGGGCACTAGGTCTAAACATGGACCGGTGTTAACCCAAATCAATAGGCTTCGTCCTTGGGCTGACATAGGTCGGTGTACCAAATTTCATCAAAATATCTTAATATTTGCGACCTGCAGCGTATTAAAAATATAATTTTGGTAGGACCCTTATATGGGCACTAGGTCTAAACATGGACCGATTTTCACCAAAATCAATAGGCTTCGTCCTTCGGCCAACATAGGTCTGCGTACCAAAACTGTAGAGTGTGCACAAGAATGCATGGACAGATATACAGACGGACGGACGGACAGACGGACATCATTAAATCGAAATAAAAAAAAATTCTAAGTCGATCGGTATACTATAAGGTGGGTCTGGGACCAAATTTTTTTGGTGTTACAAACATCAGCACAAACTTATAATACCCTGACCCATAGTGGTGTTGGGTATAAATATGGAGATTGACAAATATGTAAAAGACATATTTTTTAATTCACTCAATTTTTTTTTCCAGTACAGGTCTCTCTCTTGCTCACTAATACAATTGCAAATCAATTTTGCGCATCCCTGGCCTAGAACTACAAAAATTCGGTTGGAACTACGAATCTGTTTTCTGTATGAACATTATTTTTAAAATCGAATAAAGAAAATCGAATGCCATTCTCAAATTATTCAATCGAATGAAACGAAATCGAATAAACTATAAATCGATTGAATTCCCAAACTTGTAAATCGATTGAATTCTTAACGATTAAATTCAATAACTAAATAAATCGAATAATGAAAAAGGATTGAAGTCTTTTAAAAATTAATCGAATGAGACCAATTAAGAGTTCATTCAATATGTGAATTGTAGTTCGATAATTCAATCATTCCATAGCAGAGCTTTGAAGAATTAATTCCTTTTTGAATGAATTCACTACCAATCGAATTCAATTTTCTCTAGAATTGAATGAATTCCTTTTCTTAAGTAATTCACTGAATTCATTCAACTGAATGCGTTCATCAAAAAACAAATTCAAAGAATTAATTTAATTGCAATAGTTCTTTTTATTAAACAAATGAATTAATTCACCGGTGAACGCGTTCAATTTTATAAATCGAACGGAAAAAAGTAAATTAATTCCTTACTGAATTCCTTACTGAATTAATTCACCACTGAATTCATTCAATTTCATTTTCATTCAGTGAATTAAAAAAAAATAAAATTACATTCAGTGAATTAAAAAAAAATAATAAGTTCACTGAATTGAAAAAAAATAAAATAAGTTCACTGAATTAAAAAAAAATAAAATAAGTTCACTGAATTCAAAGAAAACAATAATCTACAAATAAAATTTTTAAATAAGCAGTTTTACAGCGTGTGCTAGTAACAAATTAGAAACCGGATGCTGTATATCAACCTACATGATTCAAAAATAAAGCCTTTTACTATTAAAAATAAAAACTTGACAGAAAAAAAAATATAACTATATAACTAGTTTGAAAAATTAATAGTTATATTTTTTTCCAAATTTATCTATATCTGTAAAGTTTTTATTTTTAATAGTAAAAGGCTTTATTTTTGAATCATGTAGGTTGATAAACAGCATCCGGTTTCTAATTTGTTTATTTTTACTAGCACACGCTGTAAAATTGGTTATTTAAAAATATTATTTGTACATTATTGTTTTCTTCTACTGAACGGCAGAAAACAGGATTTGAATTCAGTGAACTTATTTTATTTTTTTTAATTCAGTGAACTTATTTGATATTTTTTCAATTCAGTGAACTTATTATATTTTTTTTTTAATTCACTGAATGTAATTTTATTTTTTTTCAATTCACTGAATGAAAATGAAATTAAATGAATTCAGTGGTGAATTAATTCAGTAAGGAATTAATTCACTTTTTTCCGTTCGATTTATAAAATTGAACGTGTTCACCAGTGAATTAATTCATTTGATTTAATAAAAAGAACTATTGCAATTGAATTAATTCGTAACAAAATAAATCGAACGAAAGCAAATATGAATTAATTCCATTCAATATATGGTGCTTAGTTAATTAATTAATCGAATTTTTAATTCAGAATTTAAAAATTGAATTAAGGAATTAATTCTTCAAAGCTTGTTCCATAGTCAATCAGAATTGAAAATAGAATGAGGGATTGAAGTCTTTAGAAGCTCTGGGAAGTCCACTCTGCAGAGTGGATTTTTTAGCTTTCGCCTTCGCACTTACATACTTTTTGTATAACTTTTTTCTTGAATCCAATCTGCATCGAAGATTAACTATTCCGTCATTGCGAATTCGCCATAATTCAGTAGGACATAAAACAAGTCTCATTTTTCCAGTCTTTTGTACACAAGGGTTAAGATCTTTTGCTACAATTGCAGTTTTTTTATGGGAATTTTTTTTTTTCATAGTTCTGTAAAAGAACCGATTTTTCTGCAACTCAACAAAAATTGACCATCTGTTGTTGAAATTTCAGAAATTTGAAATACTCGTATGTACATGCGAAAAAACCTTTAAGAAACACAAAAAAATTCTTAGGAAAGGAAATTAAAAAAACATACAGTGTCACAACAACAATACCATACATTCAAGACAATGTTCTTGTTGCATGCAGATACTTTAAGCTGAATTTACACACAGATGCAAAGATTTTTTTTTTTTTTTCAAAAACTCCGGTGTTTCTATACACAGGTATTTTTATATTTCCTTTTATGCTCTTTTTCCCATGTAGTGGTATACAATGCCAGTATCTGTATTAGTTTATTCTGAAACTCTTGTAGCGAAAACCAGTATTTTTTAGTTTCTTTGTCTTTTTTTCTTCTACTTTTTATATAACATCTTTCAAATTCGTTTTTTTTTTTTTAATTCTTTATTCTTCAAGATACTAGGTTTCATATCGCTGGTAGTGACGCTATATCTGTATCCGTTGTTTGTTTTACTTTTTCATAGTCTTTTTTATCTTATTTCTCACTTTTAATACTTCTTCAGGGATTTTTTCGTTGTTCTTAATTTTAACTTCTCGGTTCTTTGTCATACTATAAAATACCAGTGATGAGATATGTGTCACACACAATTCTCTTATTTTTGGCACAATTGAAGATATCCATATACTAGAAAAATAATTTTATTTGAAATGGAAAGTTTTTAAAAAGCGCATTCTTTGAAAATTCTCCAATTATCAGCTTCTGAATACTTCCTTTCGGAGAAATAAAACTCAAAAATTACCACGATAATATATTGTTCGTAGTTATGATACCCCACACTTCTACGTACTGGTTAAACACACATTTTTATTTGATAAAAATCTTTCAAACGGGTTTCATATCCAGCAAAGCGTCATATAGACCAAATGCAATTAATATTGTAATTAATATGCATTTTTATTAATTTTAATTAAGTAGGTTTGAGGTTAAGAAGAATAAACTTTTTTTCAAAGTTATAGACACATTATTAATTTGCAAATCAGACTAGATCTAGTTTCTGCCTTTTTTTATGGACAGTCTTCATCAGTGATTTTCCATTAAATTGTATTATTGTTTATATTTTATTGTCAGATTGTCTCTATATGATAATTTACTCTCAGAAGTGATCAAACAGACATACAGACATTCTACTTTAGATTTTTTGTTTGTCCTCTTATCTCCTTATCTTAGGTGACAACTTTTTCACAAATGTTGCCACACTGACGAATGGTTTTTACGTACAAGTGCAGGCAATTTTGTGTATATCGGAGACGGACTGCCAGCAGGGCATTTTATTATATCCATTTGACTTATTTAAAAAAAAAACTGTTTTTCTTGAAACGCTGATTTAAACAAAGATATTAGTTATCTTCATTTAACACAATACTAAAAATCCTCAGTACTTTAACTACTTTTGAATTTTAATTTTCAAAATGATTTTTAAATATTTTTTAAGAAGCTGTTTGTGAATCTTTACACAATTTATTGTTAAAATATAATATTTTCATGTTTCTGTTATTACCCGGTATATGGCGCCGTCAATGTGTCCAAAATTTTAGAGATGATGCTATTTCTTAGCCTTCCGAGAAATGGTCTATATCTCTAAAACTTAGAGAGATAGAGCAAAATGGGCGAAAATTTCGACTACCTTGAACTATAGAACACCCTCGTTAAAAGGTTATCTCTATTCAAAAAAGGACCTTGGTAGGGCCTTGGACCCTCGGAAAGTTGTAATAAAAAAATTCCATTTCATAAAATGGCCCATACCTGGAAAACTAAGCGAAATAGAGAGCTTCTTCGGAGCTTCCGTACATACCCTTAGATTATATGGACTAGGCCCGGGGAGGGTCCTGAGACTTTCAATTTGAACAAATGTTACGACTCAGTATAATTACAAATAAAACTGTAATTTTACTAATTTTTTACTTAAATTTAGATTTGTTAAATTTAACAAAAAATCTTTTAAAATCAACAAATTTTATTTTAAGCCAAAAAACAGGAATACATTTTGTTAAAGTAACAAATTTTTCTGTTCAGCCAACAGATATATTATTTGCAGTGTAGTCAAAAATCCCGAACTTTTATTAATAGACCATTGTGGGTATCTTATTCAAAAAGTATGTTCAACCGAGCTGTCTAAGCTGCTTTTTGTGTATTTTTACAATTTTATTAACAAAAATTCCAGATTTTTTATTATAATAAAAAATCATAAAAAATTGTTGTTGTTTTATATTTAATTTTTTTATATTTTCTTTAGTTTAGCAGACTTCAATGGTAAAAACTGCTCTAATATTTTCATTGCACAGGTAAAAATTTGTGTACATTTTAGGTACAATTTTTTTGTACATTTTAGGCTTCGTTTCGGCACAAAACAAAAATTTCCAACTCCCATCACTGTAAGATACTCTATTTTTGTGTATTTCCAAGCATCAGAAACTGAAAAATATCATTATTGTCACGCACGCATACGGTGTAAATTGATGCATTAAGCACGTTTTGTTATTTTACTACCTGTTGATGATCTTTATTAAATGCAAATGATCATTATGATTTTTTGCTTAAGTTTATTGTACGCTTATTGAAAAAGATATCAAAAAAGTAACGGTTCCTTGAAAAAATGATTAAACTGAATTTACAGTTTAGGAATTTATTATACTACTGGTACATACAGAAAAAATATATGTTATCCCAAGCGAATCGTTCGGTTAGTATAACGACGAAAATTTCGACTACCTTTAACTATATAATGGTCCCGTTAAAAAGTTATCTCTATCCAAATATGGATCTTGATTGGGCTCTCAGGAATTTCTAATAAAAATATTCAATTTCATAAAATACCCCATCTCTCTAAAACTTATCGAGATAAAACAAAATGGACAAAACGTTTGCTGCTTTGGATTACTTTTACATGCCCTTATATGATATAGACCACCTCCGGGCAAAGTCCCGAGACCCTTTAATTTGTACAAATTTTACGACTCAGTATAATTCCAAATAACAAATCGGCTGAAAAGTCCCGTAGGATAACCAATAAAACAACAATTTTTTGGCAAAATTCGACTTTATTCATCAACATAGAGCGATACAATCACTCCAACGCCTTTCTATCATTTCGATAGCTTTTTTATAAAATGATTAATATTTGGCCTCAAAATAGGCCTCTGCTTCAGCGATCACCTCTTTATTCGAACCAAATCTCTTTCCAGCGAGCATTTTTTTGAAGTCTTAAAACAGGTAAAAATCGCTCGGGGCCAAATCTGGGTGCGGAAGCAATTGAAAGTGTAATTCGTGCAATTTGGTCATGTTAGCTAACGACTTGTTATCTCGTCGAAACAGTTCCAAACAGCGTTGTTGTTTTTGGTGCACTATGAGCAAACGCGGCAACCATTTCGAAAACAGATTTTTCATGGACAAATGTTCATGTAAAATAAAGCCAACACGTTCCTTCGATATCCTTAAGGTATCAGCTATCTACTGCACTTTCACTTTACGGTCTGCCAAAACGATTTTGTGAACTTTTTTGATGTTTTTCGGTATCACCACCGCTTTTGGGCGACCAGAGTATTCGGCGTCATCGGTGTTTGTACGACCACGTTTAAAGTCAGCATTTCGTTTTTCTACGATTTGTCTCGATGAGCAGAGTCCGAAATAACACTTATTAAGCCAAGCTTTGGCTTGAACGGTCTATTTTCCCATTAAAAAGCAATGATAAATATATACATATATACTCGATATATACCCAATAGCGATTCGTTAGCAGGGTAAGTTTATAAAAGTGGATTGCTAGCCCTACTTTCTTAGATTGGAGATTGGGCTGCTATCATTGTGTCCAATCCCACGTTGCAGTTATACTTCAGCAAACGTTGATTCATCATTTACCTACTTTCCTGAGACGCCAAGTTGTCCGTGGCCATTCAGGTTACATGACTGTACGCCTTCTCAATCTAGCTAGCTTTCAGCGGGTGCTGGAAAGCCATTGCCCTCCAAATACTTGGACCGAAAGTAGTGAGCTGCTTCAACAGTCATATAAAGGAATCATTTCTGGTCACTTCGAAGTGAATGACAGTCAGAAACTTTCCACACTACGTACACTTCTGATGAAAGTCCCAATTGCCAATTGAATGATTAATCAACACACGAAATTTCTTTGAATCCATTGTTTTCAAAATCGCAAAAGTAGCGTCACAAAAACAGCTGTAGCTTGTTCACTAATGAACGAATTGTCATTAAATTTTGACAGGTATCATCTAAAGATTGGTAGTTCCAAAAAATCATATGGATTTTTCATTAGTGGTGCCACCTATGTGTCATCCTACGGATTTCTCAGCCGATGTGTTAAAAAGAGTTTTTTTTAATTTTTTTGCTTAAATTAAGGTTTGTAAAATTTAACAAAAAATGTGTTAAAATCAACAAAATTTATATTAAGTAACAAATTTTTCTGTTCAGCCAACAGACCTATTATTTTGAGTGTATTACTAGGGCACTTCACACGTCGACTAGCCCTATCTGCTATCACCCAGTATTGGGCATAAAAATTGTAAAATTTTTAACTGCAATTTAACTTATTGAAATCTCAGCCAGTGGGAGAGCGCGTAACAGTACGTGAGCGACTTTCATAGAGCCTGCTTGAGTCAAATTGTTCATCTCTAATACTGTTGGCACAAATTTTTGTCGCAAAAGTACACTCAGCAAAGTTTATCGGTAAAACAAAGGAGTATGCAGTTAAAAAGGCGACAAAGGTACTTACCTTTAAAATAACTAAAAATGTTCTTATTTTTAACTATTTCAAAATAACTAACAAAAAACATTAAAAATAACTAGTAATGCCGTAAAATTGACTGACAAATTTGTACCACAAGAATTTTTTACAGTTAGTTTTGTTGATATTATAGAAGTATATTTTAATAAAAAAAAACCAAATTTTTTCTTCCGATTATGAAAAAATGTGTACATATGAAGTAGCTATAGCTACTTCATCGTACTTGAAATTTAAACTGAAAATTCCAAACGGATATCCAGTTATTACCTTTTTCTACATTAGAATTACAATACAATTTTCTGATTTGTATTTGCAAACTAACCCCTAAATTCATAAACGCTTTGTAAAATTAGAGGAGGTTTATTGAACAAATTTTGTATGAAAATGATGTTTTGTAAACCTGCTATAACTTTACAAAGCTTTTATGAATTGAGCGGTAAGAACATATCAATAATAATAAATATAAATTAAACAAGAATTTTAAAAAATAAAGGAAATTTTTTATTTTTTAAATAACTAACAAAAATAACTGCTTACTGTAAAAATACGGTTTTGGTATTGTTCATTATGTTATTAAAAATTATTACTTTAAACAACTATTACGAAATTGCAGTACTTTTCGGTAGTTGCTATCCTAAATAACTATCGTATTAGTTATTTTGTATTTTTCCATAGAAAAACAAATGTAATTACAGTTAAAAACAACAACTACTTATGTATAACTACACAAATAGCTGTCATATTGTAACTGACAAACTTTTTTTAGTGTAGATCCTCGTTTTACCGGACCTGTCCGTTAAATATAAATAACTCTGCTTAGCCCACAGGAATGGTAAATTATACCAGGCCTATGACAAGTCCTGTTTTAACTAATCACGATATAGGTACTTTGAGAACAATTTACCGCTAATTCGCCGAAGGGTATGTAATAAGGACAATAATTCTTAACCGATCTAATATAATAAAATCTAACTATCTTGCCTATCTTACTATCTTGGTTTTTAAAAAAAAACTTAAATGATATCTAATTATAAATAAGAAATACATCGATATCTTTCATTTGTTGTGATAAATTCCAGCATTTTCATTAAACAACAACTACTGTTTAATTAATTTGTTGATATCTTGCAGTTGTAATTTATGTCACTTTTCGAAATAACAACAAAAACGCCACTAAATAATTGAGTTTTATTCGTAGGATACATTTCTAACTCGTTAGTAATAGACAAGATATCTTTGTATCTTTTAAAGCAAAAAAAAACAGAAATAAGATTGTCTTAGCTACTGGCTGGTTAGCTGAGACGTGCGTATCAGCATTGACAATCACAAATGCAGCAACAACTGCAGCAGCAGCTGCTTTTTCTTATTTTTTTCCAGCATTTTGAACTCAATAAAATTGAATTTTCAAATGTTTTCTTAAATAGTTTGTAAGAGTAGGTACTACAGAAGTGTATGCGGGGATGAATGTATTGTGGAAATGTATTTTACTTTTATTCTCGATCTTGTCTTTCTATACAGCTGCTCTTGTTTTCATTTCAATTCAGTTTTTTTTTCTAAATTAATATTTTCAATTCACTTGTTCGTTTTGTTACTTTTACTTCGATGGTTCAGTTTGTCTGGTCATCAATTTGTAATAAGAGCACGCGTTTATATTTTTTTACTTACACCACCCGGGTCTTATGGAGTAGTCACATTCAAGTATACAATACTTATGTGCACTCAACAAAGTTTGACAGTTACAACATGACAGCTGTTTGTGTAGTAATTAGTAGTTGTTTTTTTAACTGTTATTACCGTTGTTTTTCTCCAAAAAAAAATACAAAACATAACTAATAAATAAACAACTATCAAAACAGTACTTTAGCAGTAAACACTTATTTTTGTTAGTTATTTAAAAAATAAAAAACTTCATTAAGTATTTTAAATTTGTTGTTTTGTTTACATTTGTTATTACCAGGGCAAGTTTAAAATAGCACAAAAAAAGTTGAAAATTGGCAGGCAAAATGGCAGAAAAAAATAGTAAAATTGGCACAAAAAAACGCAAAAATGGCACTATTATTCCAAAAATTTTAAAGTATAATAGTTGATTTAAGTGTTTTTCTGAATTTTTTTAACAAAAATCCAATAATGAAGGAATTTACCGTTGTACTACTAAGGTGCATTCACCGTATATTAGTATGATCTAAAAAAAAAATCAGGAATTTTATTAAATATTTTAAAAAATATAGTTTTTTTGTAAATTTTTTCCAAAAATTTTTTTAGAAAGATTGAGTTTTTACTGAATTTTATAGCATTTTTTAATGAAAAGTCTAAAAAAATAGACAAAATGGCTTTTTTTGGAAAGGATTTGTAAAACTGGCATTTTTAATTTAAAAAAATGGCAAAAATGCCATTTAATGGCAAATACCAAAAAAAACTTGCCCTGGTTATTACTTATATATTTGTTTACAAATAAAAATCAGAAAATTGTATTGTATCTCCAATGCATAAAAACATAACCGTTTGGAATTTTTACTTCAAATTTAAAGTGGGTTGAAATAATTACACAATTTTTTGTAATCGAAGGAAAAAAATTGATTTTTTATCTATACTTTTATACTATCAAAAAATAACTTAAAAAACAGTAGTTTTTACCAATTTTATCAGTTGTTTTAAAAGTTCTATAGTAAAAATTTGCCAGATAATTTTACTACATTGTTAATTATTTTTAATGCATTTGTTAATTATATTTTCAACGGTTAAAAAAAATACATTTTTAGTTTTGTCGATTTTTTAACAGAATATACCTTTTAACTGTCATTTTCAGTAGATTCTACCGACAATCTTTTTTGAGTTTATGTTTGGCATTGTCATCTATCTCTCCTTGGAATATATGTATGTATAAATTGCATAGAGATTTAGGTATTGGATGCATACTCTGACGTTCGTTCATATGTACTTTCTGGCAATATGAACGACCGAACGTACGTTTTTGTATCTTTTAAGTTTTTAAGTGAAATTTAAGTCAAGTGTTTCTTGAATTTAATAATATTTTTCTCTCTAAAAAATTAATGTTTCACTTGCCAAATCGATTAACTCCACTCTCAGAATTTTATAAAACTTTAATTTTAAAACACTTTATTGACCCCTAACTGTAAAATATTCAAAACAAATGTCTGTGATAATAAATATTAAAGTGCTTATGCATAATAATTTTAAAACCTTATAACGCGTTTATAAAATGAATTTTGTATGAAAATTTTGTCTGCGAAGCAATTTATAAATTTAAAAAGTGATTATGCATATGACCTAATACTACTAAATGAAAAAATTTATAATTTAACAAGAATTTAAAAAAACATTACTTACTATTTTCTCATTTTTCTCATTGAGACTCATTCATTTTTCTTTATGGAGTTAATCAATTTGGCAAGTGAAAACCATTCAAATAAGCTGACGTTTTTTTTTTCATTTCGATCATTTTATTTAAAGCGATCAATGGCATGTGGTGGTAGTGAGTATAAAGAAACAAATTCCGGAAATTGATTTTCAACTGAAAACATTTTCTTTAATATTAAAGTGTTTATTCAGAAGTAGACCAAACGGTCATTATTACTTTTGTTAAATTGATACAAAAAAGATTGACAGGTTAAATTGCATATTTTTAAAGAAAGGAGTGTCCCAAGTACTTACCAGGGAAATATATACTTTTTAAAGTGTTTTTCGGAATGATTTTATTAAGACTGAAAAGCACTATGTACTTGAAATCGCATTGGGAAATGTTGTTTAAGACTCGAAACTTTTTTACACTGTTTGATTTTGAAGCATATAATCTGTTAAATGTGTGGTAAAACTGCTTCAACACTTTCGGAAAGAAAAAAAATTATGTTTGTGAGAAAAAAGGGAAGCCTTTGTTCATTTAAAAACCTTTTTGACAAACGAACCAAATTTTATTTTTTACTAGACTTAGTAAAATTCCCTTATATTATTGAGCTTATTGAGAACTGCATTAGCTGATGTAGAAAGACGCGGCATGTTTAACAAGCAAAAAAGATATTTGGGAAAAACTCAAATTTTCTGACTTTTTTGTATGGCTACGTGTCTGAAATTTATGAGATTTAAAATTATTTTTACATAACTGGAATGTACTCTTAAAAAGAAAAAGTTTGATGCCTATATTGGCTATGTGAAGTAGTCAGAGTTTCGTCTTAAACCTGAAGTAGGCCGAATATCGAAACGAAAAAAGCCGAAACACCCCCCCCCCCCCCCACTCACTTAAATATTATAAGGATTAATATATGTGAATTTGACCCTTAACCCTGTATCGATCCCCATACATACCTTTTATTTGACACCAATTTTTCCCATAGTTACTTTGAAACAAATATGAAATAAACCAACTTACCCTACTTTTTAACCCCTAAACTTTCGCGGTTGCACATAAAAAAAATGTCAACTTAATATTTCTATTCTGTATCACATATACGAGTTTCATTTAAATCGGAGTGTACCATTTAGGTTACTTTCCTTGTTAGCGCCCATATGAACTAAATTTCCGATTTTTTTTAAATACACATTCTTAACCAGACTGGTAAAGCATATCATATAGTCAGCATGACCGACTTTATTCTTGCTTAAACTACAATTAATTTTTTTGTTCCTTTATATACAGAAACATTTTTCTTTAAAAAAGGGGGTTTCTCGGATTTCTCTACACAATTTTCGACTTCTTCAAACAATTTTTGAAGCAGTTTTTACCGTTTTTTATTTTTTTATCGCAATGTGAGTTAATCCTTTTTTCATTTAAGGGACTGTAACTTTAAAAAAGATCTCAGATTTCTTATAATTTTTCCTGTTTTAACATTTTTAGATTTCAAGAATGTCAGAAAGGCATTTAAATTTTGAGACATATTACACCGTGCTACAATTTTGAATTTTTTCTCTCACCCATAAAAAATTGAGATGCACGTACGTGAAAGTATAGATCATGTATAGTAAAACCCACTTTTCCTTCATCACGTCAGATGTCATTTTTAAAGGACTACAAAATATCAAAGTACGCTATACATAATAACAAAATATTATTTCCCACTTGTATCCAAAATGGGTATTAAATAAGAGGGGAGATTCTTCATAGTTTAGTGATAATATTTTTATGAAATTTGCTACACCGACCTATATCGGCCCAAGGATTTTGGTTCGGTCCACGCTTAGACCTAGTGTCCATATAAAGGTTCCCCCCAAAACTGGCTTCTTTGCATGCTACAGGTCGCAATTGTGAAAGATATTTTTATGAATTTTTTTATGCTGACACACGTGTGCAAAAGGACAAATAATTTTTATTCTACATAGGATCGGTACAAATTTGGACCTATCGCTCATAAGGAAATATTGTAGTGAAATTTGGTACACTGATTCACATGGGCTCATGGGTAAAGCCTATTTTGCTGAAATTTGGTACGCTGACACACATGTGCCCATCGTCCATCCATATTTGGACCTAATACCCATATAAAGGTCACCCCAAAATTGGCTTTTTCGCACGCTAGAGGTCGCAAATGAGAAAAATATTTTTATTAAATTTTTTACGCTAACACACATGTGTAAATGAACAAGGAATTTTTTTGTACATAAGATCGGTACATATTTTGACCTATCGCCCATAAGGACTATATTTCTGATTTTCTCTTAAATACGAGGGGTACTATTTATATTTCGGAAACTGGCAAGACTAATGTCAATAGCTAATATCTGGCAACACCATAATAAAATTTGACTTTTTTAGCATAAACGTATTCACAAGGTTTTGATGTACAATTGCTATTTGTTTTGTATACAGTGTGTTAAGAAAATCAATTTGGCCAAAAAATGGAAATTTCAAGAGAAGGTTTTCGTTGGATTATTTTTCACAACTTTCGACGTGGATTATCTCAACAAGAATGTGTCGATGAACTCAGTTCTTTGTATGGCGATAAAGCAACATCGAAAACCAGAGTATATCGCTGGTATAGTGAATTCAATCGTGGTCGTAGTTTGGTCGCCGACGAATTCCGTGAAGGTTGTCCAAAATAGGTTGTTGTGCCACAAAACATCGATGCAGTGCGTGAACTGATGATGCAAGATCGTCATGTGACATATCGTGAGATAGAGGCATTCTTGCACATTAGTTCCACTTCAATACATTCGATTTTGCATGAACACATAGTTGTAAAAAAATTTGCTCTCGTTGGATAGCCCATAATTTATCAATCGCTCAAAAAAAGGCTCGCGTCGATTGGTGTAAGGGCAGGGGGTATCCATTAAGGTGTTTTAAGATTTCTGAAAAAATTCACACACGAATGAGAACAAAAACACAAAGAATTTGAAGAAAATTAACAGCGAACGAGAGAAAATGAAGGACGTCACGAAAACAATAAATTTAATAAAAACATGTTTACAAGCAAAAAAATCATTAAAAACAATAAAAAAATAATTAAAATTGATTATTTATTATTTATTTCACTCTTAAAGTTGTTTTTGTTACCGCGTTAATCTATAATCATAAGAAACAATAAAAACAGTGCCCTGTTAACTTTTTCGGTTTTCCTTTTGTTTCTCTTATTCTTCAAAGGAATTAACAGGAACCCAATCCATATAAATTTTAAGGGAACCAAAGAGTACACTTTTACGGCATGCCCGAATTTAACTTTTTAAAAAAATTTTTTTGTTAAAAAAACACTAACAGAATGCAAATTATGTTTAAATTCCAACAAAAAAAAAAAAAAATATTTTGTATTTAATTAAACAAAAAATATATTAAAACTTTTATTTGTTTTATTTTTAATTCCAGACGGGGTCTGTATTTTTTTTTTTTTTTTTCTTTGAAGAACGACCGACAACGTGCACTTTAGCCTAATTTTCCGACTCCTACCCCATTCTTGTACCCAAAATGTGCAGACGGAGGTATATATATTTTTTTTTTTTTGAAACGCCCGATAAAGTGCACTTTTGCGATAGTTTCTTTTTGGAAAAAAGTACTTTTTATGTAGATGTTGACCGTTGGCCCTTGTCAATACTTTATTTCTTATACAAGAAAACATCGAATTAAGACATTTTTGGTAATTTCTTACTACATACTACTGCCAGAGCTTTAAAGAATTAATTCCTTTTTGGAATGAATTCCCAAAAATTTAATTTAATTTTTTAATTCAAGGAATGAATTCATTAATAAGACATAAGCAGGAATTAATTCCTGTGAATGAATTCCAATAATTAAAATTTAGAGTATGAATTCCCTGACCAAAGCATTAAAATTAAAGAATTCATTCAATTCTAGTTAATTCAACTTTTGGTCAAGGAATTAATTCCCTATTGAATGAATTCCCAGGGAATTGATTCCCTTGTACATTTAATTCCCTGAAGGAATTAACTTTTTTGTTTAATTCCCTAAGGAATTAAATTTTTCTTTTAATTTCTAAGGAATTAAATTTTTCTTTTAATTTCCTAAGGAATTATCTTTTTCGTTTTATCCTAAAGAATTAACTTTTTCGTTTAATTCCCTGAATTTAAGTTTACAAGGGAATGAATTCCTTGACAAAAAGTTGAATTAACTATAATTGAATGAATTCCTTGGTGAATGAATTCATTAAATTTTATGAAGGAATTAGAAAAAAATTAATGAATTCCTTTAAGATAAATCGAATAAAAAAAAAGGAATTCATTCAATTCCTTAAGTTTGGAATTAGGGAATTAGTTCTTCGAAGCTAGTCAGAGTTACTAGAAAACTTCTTGTTATAAAACTGTTAGAATTTACTTAATTCGTATGTATTTTGTTTAAACATTTATGTCTATTTAATATTGCATGTTTGCACTTTCAGTCGTTAATTATCTAAAAATTTGTGTGTTGGTTTCCTATCATTTGGACGTCCTACATTATTTCCAGTTAAATCAACATGAAACATTTTTTTTTTATGACGTTTATTTTTTATTAGAGTTTCGTTACACACTCACAATTTACTTTTATTGTTCATTAGGCTTGTGGTAACATGTTAAAACAGCTTATGTTGATATTAATGGTAGTCGAATATATTGGTTATTACCCTCATTTTAAAAATCCTTTTCGCAAAACTGCCACGAAAATATGTTTGCGAAAAGAATTTATCAAAATAATCGATAAATTTGACACATATTACACCCAAAAAACAGATTCGGTGCTGACAACCCCATTTGTTGCCAATCGAATGGTAAAGTTGCATCAAATGAATTTTTCGGTTGTGACTACCGAATTATTCTTGATACAACTGAAATTCTGTTGCCATAGTCAAATTAGTCCTGTCTAAATTGGTTTTCTGTTGCCACAACTGAAAAATTCGACTACCACAACCGAACCATGCGATTGGCTACAAATGCGGTTATCAGAACTGAAACTGTTTTCTGGGTGTAATTTTGCAACTACTTGCATCGATCCTGCCTGCAACTAATGTCGAAATTGAAAATTCGGCGCTCCAACGTACAACATATACAGGATGGCGCAAAAGTAATGTTATAATGTGCTTTAGTTTTTGAAAATAGCGTCAAATATCATTGTGCTTTGACATCTACGTTGTAGACAGATAAGAGAATTATTTGACAACAAGCAATGGGGCGATAAACACCTGAAGAACGTAGAAATATTGTTACTGCTTATTTTCGGTCTGTGGGCCATTGCATCCCTTCAAAGTGTCTGTTTAGTGATGTTTTGCGAGCAACAATGCAAAATGCCGTAAAACGAGCACAAATGTGTGTCAACTCGGGAGGTGGTCATTTGACCGATATAATTTTTTTAAAATTAATGTAATAAATTTTTAATTTTTTCCATTTCTAACAAAATAGTAGGCAATTCACATTACTTTTGCGCCACCCTGTATTACCTTTATTTTAATTGTCATTTTCTGAAGATTATGCCGACAAACTTTTTTGAGCTTATAAGAAATGACTGGAGTGAAACGTTAACCACAGATACCCTCATAAAAGTTTGGCACTAAATTTTTATAATTTTGCAATAAGTTAGCAGGTCTAAAAATTTGATTTACGACAAAATCTGTTATTACATATTGACATAAAAATGTTTTCTGTGTTCCATAATATACTAACTACATTATTCAATAGAACCTACATTTTCGTTTAAACAATTGATAACGCAAATGCGTTATCTCCACCACAAAAACTGAAACAGTTAGTCAATATTATTCCCCCGAGTTATAAGACAAAAAAATCGATTTTATTTCATGTTGAAAGAAACTTTTATAATGTAATTTTATTTTACCGCGGGTTCAAATAGATTTTACTGTTTATACAATTAAAATATGTATAGATTATAAAGTCAAGCTCATTCTGAGTTCATGTAATGTGACTTATATATTTTTTCTATAGATCGTCCAATCTATTTGAAATATTTCCTATCTTTTATTTATAGATTTTGTTTTTGTATTTGTATTTTTTCTCTATAGTTTTGTAATTGATTAAGTCGGGTTAAATTACTCTCCACCATTTCAAATTAAAATTGAAAAATTCTAAATAAAATTGAGGTTATCCATTTAAATTTATCAATATACCAATTAATAGTTGTGTTCCCTTATTTTTTAGGTTAAGATAGTAAGCACAAAATCCTATCTCCAAAATAACAAAATTTCCCAATTTATCCCTACAATTTATGGTATAACAAAGAAAAATTTGGAAATGTCTACGATTTAAGTTTGATTTAATTGGAAAATCTTTTGGATTTTGTTCAATTAATTATTGTTATAAGTTTAAATTTGCTGCTTGGTTTTTTCCTACACTCACAAAAGTTTGTCGGTAGAATCTACTGAAAATTACAGTTAAAACAAAGGTACATGCAGTTAAAAAGGCGACAAAGGTATTTACTTTTAAAATAACTAAAACTTTTGTTATTTTTAACTCTTGAAAAATAACTAACAAATGCATTAAAAATAACTACCAATTTCGTAAAATTAACTTATAAATTTTTACTACAAAAATTTCAATACAACTCACAAAATCGGTAAAAACTACTGTTTTTTACAGTCCATTCTTTTTGTTTCTAAAAGTATATTTTAATAAAAAAAATAATTTGTTTTTTTTCGTATAAAAAATATGTGTTATTACTTCACTCTATTTAAAATTCGAATTAAAAATTCCGAACCGTTCTCCAGTTATTATGCTTTTATGCATTGGAGATACAATACAAGTTTCTAAACATATCAATAATAACAAATATAAACTAAACAAGAATTTTTAAAATTCAAAAAAATTCAACGAAATTTTTTATTTTTTAAATAACTAACAAAAATAACTGTTTACTGTAAAATTACTGCTTTAGTAGTTGTTTATTATGATAATAAAAACGAGTAAAAAGGTTAAAGTCGGGCATGCCGACTATACAATACCCTACACCAGTCTGGTTAAGAGCCAACTAATGTTTGGATCTGAAATTCGAATGGGTTAAAATGGGACTTGTGTCAAAATTTTCTATAAAATTATAAAAACATCGTAAATATAGCCCATATGGGCGATAGGTCCAAATATAGACCGATTCTATCTAGAATCTATCGGCTTTTTTCTCTGGACCATGTGAGTCAGCAAACCAAATTTCGTTAAAATATCTTAATATTTGCGACCTGCAGCGTGTAATCAAGCCAATTTTGGGGGGACCCTTATATGGGTACTAGGTCTAAACATGGACCGATGTTAACCAAAATCAATAGGCTTCGTCCTTGGGCCAACATAGGTCTGTGTACCAAATTTCATCAAAATATCTTAATATTTGCGACCTGCAGCGTATAAACAATATAATTTTGGGGGACCCTAATATGGGCACTAGGTCTAAATATGGACCGATTTCAACCAAGAGTGCGCACAAGAATGCATGGACAGAGAGATAGATGGAAGGACGGACGGACAGACGGACATCGTTCATCGGACAAAATTCTGAGCCGATCGGTATACTATAAGGTGTTTTTCTATCAATGTTTTCTTGGACAGCAACTGATTTTGGACGACTTTCCCGAATTTCGTCCTGGAGCGGAGGCCATCCGCGATTAAATTCGTTATAAAAGGTGTTTTTTTAAGCCCGATAGAACTTACGAAAGGGTTAACTGTCAAACGGACTATCATACTACGCTCACTTTTTGACATTTATGATCAGTATACTCTGGCAAACCATCATGAATAGATTGACGCTTGAACAAGGCTGCCGTTTGGTGCAGTTTACAGGCTGGTGGCATCATTGGACCCTGTTTCTTCAAAAATGAAGAAAATATGGATGACATTGATCCGGGTGAGATGTGGTTTCCACAGGATGGCGTTACGTGCAATACGGCAACCGCAAACATCGACTTATTGAAATCAAAATTTGTCGATAAGTTGATTTCGCGAAATTGGCCTCCAAGGTTGTGCGATTTGACACCTTTCGATTATTTCCTGTGGGCCACGTGAATTCACTGCTTTATGCTGAAAAACCAGCAATAATTGACGCCTTGGAGGCCAACATTGTTCGTGAAAAAGCAACGCTCGAAAAAGCGGCCCAAAGTTGGACTTCCAGAATGCGCTTCGGCAAGAGCAGTCGCGGTGGCCATATGCCAGAAATCATTTTCAAATGTTAATGCCATGCACTGAGAGAAGTATCTGCATGATATTAATGAATTTTTGCATAAAACCAATGAAGTGCACTAGAACTCGTCCATTGAAACTTTTCATTAAATAAATGGAATTTTTCATAGAAAGTTGCCAAAATTTTCATCTTATTTATTAAAAGTTTCGTACACTCAATGAAAAAGTTTTATTAAAACTGGATTCATAAAATATATGACGCTTTTTCATCAAATTTAAGAAATTTTTTATTTACATTGTCAAGAAAACTTCATTAGTTCACTGAAAATTTATTAAAACTCGTCCAGCAAAATTCCCTCTGTGTGTATTGGTATTTGGAATAAAAAAAATTTTGGATTAAAATTTAATTTTTTATGTTTTTTACAATTTAAAGTTCTATCGTTCTTAAGAAAACACCGCAGTTGAATTTAATTTGTCTATGCACGCTTGTCTAGATAATGCACATCGAAAAATCATAATAAATTATTGCCCGAAAATGTTCACTTGTTAATTCCATTTTTTTTTTGCTGACACACGACTTTTAACTTTTTTGTAAACAACACAAATAATGCTCAAATGACAAAAAGGGCTAAACTGCATTTGAGTACCATTTTCTATCATTTGAGTACCAGTTTACCCAGTGTTGCCATATAGCCAGTTTTAACTGTTTTTTACAGTTTTTTGGGATGCGTAAGAGTTTTCCAGTTTTTTCATGTAAAATACAGTTTTTTTAAATTCATGAACTTTTTAAGTTTTTTCATATTAAATCGGCACATTTGTTTCATTTACATTTTTTTTTATTTTTTAACTAAAATTTAAGAATTAAAATCAAGGTTGGTTACCGAAACGAATAACGGTAAGGGTAACGGTAACGGTATCAGATTTCGTTTGTTTAGGTAACGGTATTTAAGACTGTTTCGGTAACGGTATACCGTTATCGAAACAGCAATACCGGTACGTACCGGTATTAAAAATTATGTTAAAAACATATAAAAACAAGTAAAAACATGGCATATTTTTAATTTTAAGTACCCGACTAAAAAAGTTTTCATATAATCTTATATGATTTGATATAATTATAAATGTTTATATGTGTGGCTTTATATGACCATATACATTTATATTAACACTTTGGTTTTATAAATATGTTTGATATGACGTTATATATAATCATATGCGATTTGGTCTCCAGGCATATATTAAGAGATCTGCAAATATAGTCTATACATAATTATATATAATGGCGTATAAGCTTCTCTAAACAATCTTATATCAAAACATATAACAAAGTTAATAAAAAATTGTAATAATTTTATATATAAATTTATCTGACATGATATCTAATTATACAAAATTTTATAAAGTTTAATTGCACTATAAAAATTAAAAAAAAACTCCGAAATTGTGGATCTGGTTTTGAAGTTTGCACTTTGACATATAACTAAATGTTTATAATTGAATTTAACATATATTTTCCAAATAGTTACCGAAATACTCTTTATTAAACTCAAAATAATTTTAAAGAAATAAAGGAATTTTTTTTTCATTGTGGAATTAAAGGTCGAAATAATTATTTTTACTTTTAAATTTAAAAATTAGACAAACATATGTTGAAATAAATATGGTTTAAGTTCATTTATTTTTCCGTAAAAAAAAATTAATTGTGAAAGTTAATTTTTTATCATGTTGGTTTTTAATTTTTATTTAAAAAAATAAAATTTATTTTTTTTCGACCTCTTTAATTCATTAATTAGAAATTTATTAATTCAGTTCGAGGACTATTTCCTTATTATGAATTAACATAATAAGTACTTTTTTCAAAAACTGTTTTTTTCTCTTCATCAGGATACTCTCCTGACAAATACTTCACAGAGTTTTTGCTTTCAAAAAACATCTACACTTTCAGGAATGAAAAGACGATCGTTTCGGGGATTACGCCACCACTTTCTAAAGAAAACTGATGAAGGGGACCTGGAAAATCCCCGAAACGATCCTCTTTTCATTCCTGAAAGTGTAGAGGTTTTTTGAAAGCAAAAACTCTGTGAAGTATTTGTCAGGAGAGTATCCTGATGAAGAAAAATAGCAGTTTTTGAAAAAAAGTACTTATCATATTAATTCATAATAAGGAAATTGGCCTCGAACTGAATTAATAAATTTCTAATTAGTTAATTCAGTTATTTTATAAGAAAGATAAAAACTCTAACCTAGAAAAAGTTGTTCCGACAAATTTTTGTAATGTTTTATTTTGCCACCTATTTCCAAGTTTATTAGCAAAAGTTGTTCTAAACATTAAGCGTTAGATTTAATATGAATGAAATAAGTGATCTCAATAATATTTACTAAAATTTTCTTTGAAAATCTTCATCAAATTATGTGTATTTATATATAATTTGATGCAGTTAGATAGACCCATTTTTCGGATCAAATTCTATCAGGTGAGATAACATGCTTATCTCGCTTGATATAATTATATATTCCAATATTCGGATCAAATTAGATATGAACGTATATATTGGTTTATATATGGTGATATATGATTATATAACATCTTTTTTAGTCGGGTACTGAAAATACAGATTTTAAGCTATAAATTCAATACTGGTAGTTTTAATAAGTAAAATTATTATCTATAAATTTTTTGTAAAAAAAAAACACTCAAGATTATAAAATAAAAAAGAAAAAAATTGTAATTTTTATATAAAATAATAAATACCGGTAAAATACCGGTAACTACCCATAAAAATAACGGTATCGGTAACGATAACGGTATTTATAAATTTTTTTAGAGGTATCGATAACGGTAACGGTATTCAATTTGAAACGGTATTTTAGCGATAACGGTATTATAACGATAACGGTAACCAACCTTGATTAAAATATAAAAGAATATACTACAAAATATGCTTACTGGAAAAATGAAACATTTTTATAACAAATTTCATCAAAAATTAGCACGGAATAAAATTGGCTAAACCATATCTGACACGTCATAGATCTGACGGACATTTTTTAGCCGAACTTTTCAGAACATTTCTAAATGAAACTTATTTAGAAATTCATATTTTTTTGAAAAATATTTTAAAACAATGTCTCATCTAAAAAGGCCTAAATTGATTTTTTATTTTTTTCAATTATGTTCGAGGACAATTCCAAAAAACCTAATTTTTTTACGGGGTTTATTTACACACCGTCAAACAATTCCCGACATAACAATACTCATTCCCATGAAAGATAATTTTATGTGGAATGCAAATCCATTAGAGTTTGCTAAAAAATGAAAAATTTGAAAAACGCGGTTTCGGTTTTTCGAAATTATAAAAACCGCGGTTTCAGTTATTTTTCGGTTTTCCTGTGATAGTAATAGAATTGTTTTAAAATAATTAAATATGTAAAATTAAATAATTTAACACGCTCAAGATATTTATTAAAATTCGACTGAATTTCTCACTCGAATAAAGGCAATAATGCCACTTCGTGAACTTTCCGGGGAAAAAATAACGCGGAAAACCGTTATAAATTAAACTTTTTATTCTTTTTTCGGCAACTAAAGCTGTATTTTAAAGAGTTTAAATTTTAGCAATTTGTTTAAAACGATATAAAGTTACAATTTTATAAATTTCGCTGACTGCCAAGTAAGACTTTTTGAAAAATACGCGATGAAAATCTGAACTGAAAATCTGATCTGAAACACATGACTTTTTGTTGCAATTCTTTTCTAAAATTATAATGGGTTTATGTAATCCGTAATAACGAAAACAAAAAATTCTTTAAAATAATATTTAATGGAGAAAATGTTCATTACAAGTAAATACAAAATTTTGCAAAATATGAGCTGAGCTCATTTCGAAATTCAAGATTCACTAATATGCAATTTAATTATTTATTTTAATGGGTTAAAGTATTTGTTAAAAACCGACTTATTTTTGTCGGTTTTCGGTTTCGGTTTTGAGGCTTGAAAAACCGCGGTTTCGGTTTTGATTAAAACCGAACAGCAAACTCTAAAATCCATAAAGAATATTTTGAAGTACAACATTGACCAGTAAAGTATTCTATCCTAAGTGAGGGGTTAATAAAAAAGGTTCACATCTCGGAAGGGTGTTTCGATGAACTTTTTTTTAACTTCAGGTTCTGACCAAAATTCTTAAAAAAAAGTTTTATTAGAAGGCTGCGCAAAAAGTCGATTACTATAAATGCCAAAGGCAATTAAATTATTCCATCTCTATATTTTAAAAATTGAGACCCTGGGATAATAATTTAGTCCCAGGATACTTCGGGAACCCAGAATTTCTTCTGTTTTTTTTAATTTTTTTCGAAAAACAGTTTTTCTATAAAGAAACAGTTTTTTTTACAGTTTTTCTAAAAAAATATATGGTAACACTGATTTTACAAAACAAAAAAATTTCATCATTTTCAGTCCCCCCTCTTAAGGGACTAAAATGGCTCTAGTTAGAGCTACGTTTTATGGATATAAAAAAATAACATTTTTGGAATCGTGAGACAATTTCCTTTAATTTGAGTACCCACACTTACATGTTATTATGTCGCCCCGTTTTTTGCTCCCCGCGGGCCTCCCGGGGCCGAGCCCCTCCTAAAATTAATTTCGGTTTTTTTCTTTTTTAACTCCAGAGGGGGTCATATTTTTTTTGCCGAAACCCCATAAACTGCAGTTTTGCCACAAAAAGTTCTAAGCAAGGTTATGATCAAAAACCCGCACACCTAAATATCATAAACAATAACATGCTGTAATATGCGCTCCTCGCCATAAAAAAAACTTTTTTGATTTTTGTTTTTTCCCCTATCCTAATTCTGCTGCTCGCCTGTTACATTTTTTTCATGTCCTCCTGTAGCACGTTTTGTAAACAAACTGTAAATGGAAAAAATATCATTTATGTATTGGGAATAACTTTAAAATACCAGGAAAGCACCGAAATAGAAAATATTTTTAACAACAAAACTATTCGCAATAATAACAAATACATAGTTGGAAAAACTAATTGTGCTGTGGGCGTGCATTGATCGTTGTTGTTGGTCCTGCATAAGTTTGCAGTTTTTTTTTTACGCCGAACAAAAAAATTCCATTGTAAATTTTGTTGTTGCTTCTGCATGTAAAGCTTCAGTGTTGCCATAACGGCGATTTTCTCGTCAGATCTAGCGATTTTATTTCGCCCCTAGCGGTAAAAATTGTCCTTTAAGCTTTAAAGCTGCCTACACACTAGGGAACATGGTTGAGGGAACAAAAAATATCAAAAAATTTTGTAAACACGAAATGCACGCTCTCAACACGCACACACACACAATCGCACTCACACATTCACAAAAAATGCTCTCTTTTTTTAAGTATGTTCCCTAGTGTGTAGGCAGCTTAAAAGCTTATTTCTGTTACAAACACAAACAAAAGAAAATTCACGTACACGCGCATCTAATGCGTGTATTTTGTTCTTGTAAATCGGACTTGGTTTTGATTGGCTTGCATATTTGAAACAATAATGTACAACGAAAATTGTTGATTTAAAATGAAAAATATTTTATTTAAGAATACGCTGCTGATTTTTATGCTCGCCTGGTGATTTCAAACCGTTTTCAGCCTTAAAAGAACCTCAAAATTAATATTTGTTTATTAAAAACAAAATAAAATTAAAAAAATATATACAGTGAACAAAAAAAAGTTGGACACATTATATATTAAAATGAAACGAGCTGTAATTTGACAAAATACAAAAACGAAAGAGGATATTGAAAAGCATAAAATTACTGTTAATTTTACGTACAATGTGCTTATGTTGTATGAAAAAAAATCAAATAACATGGTTGTTCCAAATTTATTTTCATCGGGACAAACAATAATTGCATTAAAGGAATTAAATATGCTAAAATCCCAAAACTTATCTGGCAAATTGTGAAAAACAACCTGCTGGATTTCATTCTTGCCTAAGGAAATCGTCAGGGGACGACGTTTTAGAATTTTTAGAAATATTTATTAGGTTAAATATCAAAGAAAAAACAAAATATTTCACCACAATTTGCTTTGTCATCTCTTTGTTCATTTTATTTTATATAGTTTCCAACTTTTTTTTTTTTGTTCACTGTATATTTCAATGTTCCAAAGATGTTTTCCTTTCCTCCATTTGACCCCTTAATACTAAAAAAAATCATAACACTAAAACAAAAATTTACCCATCCCTCCTTGTCCCTCAAGTTACAAACATCCCTACGGGAAATTTTAACAAACTGTCACCGAACTGGCCCCTTTATATGAAATAGACTGGTCACTTTTACATGGCGTTGTCATAGGAGGGGGAAATTGACCCCTTGTGACATGTCACAAGACAAATCCTAGGACCGGTTACTGAACTCTCATAAAAAACAAAGTTCAGGGAGCTGTCCTGGGATTTGTCTTGTGACACGTCACAAGGGGTCAATTTCCCCCTCCTATGACAACGCCATGTAAAAGTGACCAGTCTATTTCACGTAAAGGGGCCAGTTCGGTGACAGTTTGTTAAAATTTCCCGTAGGGATTTAAAATTGGTTACAATGGAGCGATCAGTGTTCTATTTCTGTTTCGAATGTATGTGCTTTAAAACAACTTTCAAAAATGTATATATAATGTTGTTTTTTTCTTTATAAATCCATTTGTTTGTAAAATACGAATTTATTAGAGATTCAATTTTTTTATCTCGAAAAAAACAAAATAGTTAATTTTATTCACGTACTTTATTATATTACGATTATTTACATATTTTTTAATTATTCGTACATATTGTAAAAGATACTTCAATTACAGTTCCCATTGAAAAAGGGAATTAAATAAAGAATTGGATCCCATTGAATCTCCTGGACTATGACCCAAATATGAATTCTTTTTTTTTACCTAAATGCAAATATATAAAACTTAACAATTAAAATGTATTGTTAAGGCTCTATGTAAGTCGCTCGTGTACACCAAAAAAATATGTTAATAAAATTTGTTGCAATGTTAACACAATTTATCGTTTAAAACAGACCAATCAAGAGGTTCGTTAACAGAGGTTGGTCCCCTACCTTGGCTTATACATAAAAAGATCTATAAATGTCACCTGTTTTAAATGTCGATATGCTTTAATTGCTATTACAACTTAAAAGTCGTAAAATCAAACTAAATTAATAATTCTATAGTGACAAAAAATATATTATTTCTTCAACTCAATGTCCATTAAAGTTCCAAATTTTAATTAAAGTTAAAATTTTGCTAAATGAACTTCTTCAACATAAGAATTTAAATAATCACGATTGCAAATTATAGCATTGGAACTTAATGCATCGTTTAATGAAAACGTTGATTTTAAGCTAGATGGCTGACTTGCAAAATCCAAATGACGACATGGTATTCGGTTTCGAAATATGTCTGGGGAAAAACTGTCCACCAACGGTTCTCGGATTCTATAATGAGTTTAAAGCAAGGTTGGTTACCGTTATCGTTATAATACCGTTATCGCTAAAATACCGTTTCAAATTGAATACCGTTACCAATACCTCTAAAAGTTTTTACAAATACCGTTATCGTTACCGATACCGTTATTTTTAATGGTAGTTACCGGTATTTTACCGGTATTTATTAATTCATATAAAATGCAAATTTTTTAAACTTTTTTGTAATAATTTTAATTTTTTTTTTGTACAAAAAAATTTATGGATACTAATTTTAGTTATTAAAACTACCAGCATTGAAGATAAAGCTTATAATATGTATTTTTAACACGTGAAATTAAAAATATGTTAAGTTTTTACTTATTTTTATATATTTTTAACATAATTTATAATACCGGTACGTACCGGTATTGCTGTTTCGATAACGGTATACCGTTACCGAAACAGTATTAAATACCGTTACCTTTACCGTTACCGAAACAAATGAAATTTAATACCGTTACCCTTACCGTTATTCGTTTCGGTAACCAACCTTGGTTTAAAGCTAAAATTTCAATCATAGATCTGCGGCTGCAGCAAATTTATAATGATGTCCTTATTACTGTAGAGTCGTAAAATTTCGATGCTTTTCTTTCCTTTATTTGTTAAAATGAAAAAAAAACGAGTAAAAAGGTTAAAGTCGGGCATGCCGACTATACAATACCCTACACCAGTTTGGTGTATTGTTTGGATCCGAAATTCGAATGGGTTAAAATGGGGCTTATGTCAAAATTTTCTATAATGTGAGTCAGCGCACCAAATTTCATTAAAATATCTTAATATTTGCGACCTGCAGTTTGTAACCAAGCCAATTTTGGGGGGACCCTTATATGGGCACTAGTTCTAAACATGGACCGATGTTAACCAAAATCAATAGGCTTCGTCCTTGGGCCAACATAGGTCTATGTACCAAATTTCATCAAAATAGCTTAATATTTGCGACCTGCAGCGTATAAACAATATAATTTTGGGGGGACCCTTATATGGGCACTAGTTCTAAACATGGACCGATGTTCACCAAAATCAATAGGCTTCGTCCTTGGGCCAACATAGGTCTATGTACCAAATTTCATCAAAATATCATAATATTTGCGACCTGCAGCGTATAAACAGTATAATTTTGGTAGGACCCTTATATGGGCACTAGGTCTAAACATAGACCGATGTTCACCAAAATCAATAGGCTGCGTTATTGGGCCAATATAAGTCTGTGTATCAAATTTCATCAAAATATCTTAATATTTGCGACCTGCAGCGTATAAACATTATAATTTTGGTAGGACCCTTATATGGGCACTAGGTCTAAACATGGACCGATGTTTACCAAAATCAATAGGCTTCGTCCTTGGGCCAACATAGGTCTATGTACCAAATTTCATCAAAATATCATAATATTTGCGACCTGCAGCGTATAAACAGTATAATTTTGGTAGGACCCTTATATGGGCACTAGGTCTAAACATAGACCGATGTTCACCAAAATCAATAGGCTTCGTCCTTGGGCCAACATAGGTCTATGTACCAAATTTCATCAAAATATCATAATATTTGCGACCTGCAGCGTATAAACAGTATAATTTTGGTAGGACCCTTATATGGGCACTAGGTCTAAACATAGACCGATGTTCACCAAAATCAATAGGCTGCGTTATTGGGCCAATATTAGTCTGTGTATCAAATTTCATCAAAATATCTTAATATTTGCGACCTGCAGCGTATAAACATTATAATTTTGGTAGGACCCTTATATGGGCACTAGGTCTAAACATGGACCGATGTTTACCAAAATCAATAGGCTGCGTTATTGGCCCAATGTAGGTCTGTGTACCAAATTTCATCAAAATATCTTAATATTTACGACCTGCAGCGTATAAACAGTATAATTTTGATAGGACCCTTATATGGGCACTAGGTCTAAACATGGACCGATGTTCACCAACATCAATAGGCTGCATTATTGGGCCAATATAGGTGTGTGTACCAAATTTCGTCAAAATATCTTAATATTTACGACCTGCAGCGTATAAACAGTATAATTTTGGTAGGACCCTTATATGGGCACTAGGTCTAAACATGGACCGATGTTCACCAAAATCAATAGGCTGCATTATTGGGCCAATATAGGTCTGTGTACCAAATTTCATCAAAATATCTTAATATTTACGACCTGCAGCATATAAACAGTATAATTTTGGTAGGACCCTTATATGGGCACTAGGTCTAAACATGGACCGATGTTCAAAAAAATCAAACTTGTTCGTCCTTGGGCCAACATAGGTCTTCGTACCAAATTTCATCAAAATATCTTAATAGGTGCGACCTGTAGAGTGCGCACAAGATTGCATGGACAGACAGACAGACGGACGGACGGACGGACAGACGGACATCGTTAAATCGAAATAAAAAAAAATTCTGAACCGATCGGTATACTATAAGGTGGGTCTACGACCAATATTTTTTGGTGTTACAAACATCAGCACAAACTTATAATACCCTGACCACATAGTGGTGTAGGGTATAAATATATGAAAAAATAGTTTCCTAGTACGCTTTAATATTCTGAAAATTCCTTGAGTAATGTTTTTTAAAAAAATAATCAATCAGAGGGTTACATATAACGTAGCTTTTTCGAATTTAACGACTGAACTAAACATGTTTAGATTAGATACGAAGGCACTACGCACCGCGACCAATATAGATCTTTTGTGCTGTTCACAAAAGATCTATAGATAACAAACATGTTACAAAATTATTTAAAAAACTGTTGAACAAAAATTAAAAAAAAAATGGTTTTGTCTGATGTTGACTTAATCGAATAGATTCAGATTCAAAATAAGTGTTTCCTTAATATTGCCCTAAAAATAATAATAAATTGAAGCTTTTGTTACACAATAGGTTCAGAAATGGGCTCTGTAAAGGCTAAATATTAAAATTGCCTCTAAAATAAATTGCCTATAAAAAGCACATTTAAATCACTTTGAAAAATGTATTATATTATATATTATAAAGAGTACTTCTAAATCACTCTAAAAATGCAAACAAAATGTACTCGTATTGATGTGATGAAAATGTGTATATAAAAACCATACTTTTATTAACATCATGTAATCACTTTTAAATTACTAACAAAATGCTTAAATTGAACTACTGACAACATGGGACATCACGTGTAAAATAAATCAGTGTTAAAGCTAAATTGTAACTACTTCACAATCAGTTGATGCTATTCGGAGTGCTTTTAAAATAACTTTTTTGTAATGGATTTTTTTGCTGGGATGCAGTAATATGAGCCCGCCTCGCCATAAAAACATTTGTTGATTTTTGTTTTTTCCCTATCCTAATTCTTCTGCTCGCCTGTTACATTTTTTTTTTTCAATTCATTCTATAGCACATTTCGTAAACAAAAATAATTTTTCCAGAATTTTCTTAAATTCAATTTTTGCCCTCTTCGTTCACGACAAATAAAGCTCAAAAAATTGAGCATTGCACCTTCTCTAAGCCTATAAGTTCTCTGTATAAACTTGGTAATGGTTGAATATATTCGTTTTCGATTTTACATTTGTTAAATTGACGTCCCTAAAACTCGGCCCAACTGGAATTTTCGGTAAATTTATAGCATAATTTTAAAAAGTCTATAATAACAAATTTGTCCTTGCGTTTAAACCCAAAAACGTTAAATTTTTTGACAAAAAAAGTTTCTGTAAATTATAAACTCCTTTAATTACTGAAAGAAAAACTCCATTTAAATATTTTTAATAATTTAGTTTTTCAATTTAAAAAAATGTATTTATTTTGAAAGTTTGTTATATTTTCTTCTACATATTTACTTCATAGATTTACTTACCTTTTAAATTGATTTAAACAATCACTGGAAAAAAACACATTTATTTAATATTTTTATTTAATTTTAAAAATTTTCTTTTATTGATTTTTTTCAGGATTTTTTATAGTTTTATATATTCTTCTTTTTGTAATTATTTTAGTATTTTTTCTTGTTATTTTTAGATTGGCATGTAAAAATAGATTTATATTAATTTATATATATAAACTTATAGATAAATTCCTAACGCTTTTTTAATTTTGCAACTATTCAAAAAAAAAATAAGATAATGAAGTAAAAAAAACTATATATATTTTTTTTTGATAATACATTTACATTTTTAGGTTTTTTGTTTTGTTTCTAAATAAACTAAAGTAAATTTAAAATATTCGCTTTTTTACAGCGTTGGATACCGTTTCAGTTTTAAAATAACTGCCCAGGTAGAAAAATACAAACGGCGCAATGGCGGCTATATATTGGAGATGGTAGTATATGTACCATTACCAGTAATGGTACCGTCTTTTTTTTAGCTTTTACTTTACTGGCATGTTGTCGAAATGATAACACTAATAAACGCTCGGCCGCAGTTATTTGCGACCGTTGGCACAGCCTTGCGATTTAATTTCTTCGGTATATCCCAGTACATTTAATAAAAAAATTTGTAGTTTGCTAGTACTTTACTGTGTTTTTAGTGCACATGACAGAAAACAATGGATATGACTCTTACATAAATAATTGTGTAATATGTATATGTAAAATTAATAAAATTGTTAATTTTTATAAATTAAAAAAAGCGGTCGTTAATTTATAGAAAACAGTACCGACAAAGCACGTTTCGAGTAGTACTGGCATTTAAACAAAAACCGTGTTCTCCCAGTGGCATGGTAGAAAAATAACGTTATTCTAAATCTGGAACGGTATCCCAAACTTGTTTTTTTATATGAATTTTCATTTTTAAAAAATATATATGAAATTCATGAATTTATTGGGATTTTCGTTTCTAGTTTAAATTAAATTAATTAATTTTTTTAATAGTTTGTTAAACATATATACCGGGAAGTGTGATATAATAAAAATTAAGATTTTTTATAAATTTGTATAGAGTTTTTTGAAATTGTCAGTATAAACGTTTTATAGATTTGATACAGTTTTTATTTTGAATAATTTAAGAAACGTTAATATGTCAAACTCACATATGAATATCATTATTTTATAAAACAAATTATATACACAAATTACAAATACAAATTGTTAAACGCTAAATTGTTTTATAAAATATTGAAATTAATTGATTTCAATTCTTCTCAATTCAAATTTATTAAAAATTATAGTTGTCACTAACACTTTTCCTTGCTAGCACTTTGAAACGCTTGTGAAAACAGCGTTTATTTTATAAACTAATTTTTTTTATATTTTTTGTTTTGCTAATTTAATTATAAATTAAAGAGGACTTAAATTTAATGGGAGTTCTTTTAAATACATATACAAAAATATTTAAGTTTTTTTTTTTTTTTGTTAATTAAATTTCTTTAATTTTTTAAATGGACAAGTATTGTGTGTTTTTTGTTTGTTTTTAAACAAATTAAATATTAAATTAATGGAAATTTTTATATATATTTTTTAAAGTAAATGCTTTTGTTTTTGTGGTAATTACGGAAAAATAATAAATAAAAAAAAATTTTTGTTTCGTTTTGTATTAAATTTATTAATACCATATTTTATAAAAAAAAATATAGTTAACAATTATTTCAATATTTTCTTATTTCAGATATTCGTTCATTCTCTTTATAAATACAAGAAATCTTTTTTTTTTAATTTAATTAAATTTAAAATTTTTTTAAATTAAAAAAAACATTTTTAGGGTTTAAAAAAAAAAGAAAATAATAATTTTAAATTATTAAATTAAAAATAAACGAAAAAAGAGCATTTTTAAACGTCTACAAAAATTTGTAAATACATACTACACTTAAACAAATGTTTGACAAAAGATTTGTAAACTAGGCTCTATCTAAAACTTTTTGTATAAATTATGGAAAAAGTTAAAAAAAAGTTGAAAAACTTAATAAAACTTGGTAAATTTTCCCAAGTTGTTACACATTTTATAAAAAAAATAAAAATTACATAGAACCTATTTTAACCACATTTTGCCAAGCATTTTATTGTGTGTATTTAGAGAATTAAGCAGAGCAAGGCCCCGTTTTATTAAGTCTTTTCGTATTAAAAGCTGCAATTATATAGCAGCTATTTATTAATAGTATTTGATAAGCTCTCTTATTTGTTTTTGGAAGATCAATTATATATTTTATAATTTAGCTGTCTCGGGTCTCTTTAATGTCTTTTTTATACTTTGTCAATTTTTCTTTTGTGTGTATTTCAATAATCTAAATACGCCAACCTTGATCATCATCAACATTTGAGTCTGTATCCGAGGGTTCTTCACCATACATATCGGCCAATTTACGAAAACGAGGACCAAAATTCGAGAGATAATCAAAATTGAGATCACCATCATCGGTACAGGAAGCCAATGAAGATAAAGAGCCATCCGAGTTACCATCACCCTCATAGGCATAATGACGTACATCATCCATGGGAAAGCCTAAAATATCACGATCACAGTTATCTTTTTTATCACCCAGAAATCCGCCTATATCGGGTATTTCCTGAGGAGCATTAACCGCATGCAATGCGTGAGGATCTTTATATAAAGTTTCACCATAAAAGGGTTGTGTTGTTCGTAAAACATTTAAATCATAGTCGGTATCACGTTCGCCGCCACCTTCATCTTCATAGTTGATAATAGTTTCGCGTATATCATCGATATCCTTTTCATGCCAACCATTCTTTTGTTTCTTTTGCACCACCACCGCCAAGAGTATAATTAACAGTAGAAGTATGCAGGATATTATGGCAATAATAAAGTTTCTATCAATACCAAAGCTAACAGCTACGGCAACAGCTCTCTGACAGCCAGAATCAATGTTACGAAAAACTGAGGGAGAGCCCAAATTGTAGGTATGATCATTTATGGTAAGATTTCTAATACAACCAAAGAAACCTTGTTGACTAGGTACATAAGTCCAATTGAGTTGGCGACCGAGATGAACCAAATCCACTGGAGTGCCACCTAGTTGTAAAGGAGCATTGACATTTAGGAATTCATTGGGTCCCTGAGGAGCACCCAAACTCATGCAGGTCGATAAGCGGCAATTATCCACAGTCATTTCTATGCTAGCTTTTTGTAATACTATATCTAATTGATAAGATTTACCAGCTTGTAATTGAATATGTCGGTGATCGATTCGTATAGTACCAGAACCATAATCTACACTTAGTACCGGATAACCTTTTATCAATTCCAAGGCCAAGAAGTCAGTCAAGGGCAGCAAATAATTATAATTCAAAGGACCCAAATACATAATCAAACCATGATCTGTTTGTGGAGCAATTTCTAAGCTAATTCTGGTATTATCACAGGCTGCTATGGGTTCATAAAAGGCATAACCATTGCCATAGAAACCTACCGAAACTAATTCACAATGAGGCCCCGTAAAACCATCTATGCAATCACAGGAATCGTCTTCTCCTATCTTTGGAGTGCCACCATTCAGACAATAAGGTCGCACTTTAGCTTCACAAACACATTGAGCTTCTATAAAAGCGTTAACACCCACAAACGAGGTAGTATTGGAGTAAATCATATAGGGTACAGAAGATTTGTGCAGAGTATTCGTGCAGGACGATTCACATTTATATTTTTCTATAAGGCATTCGTCGATATTCACCATGAGAATTTGTAAATCCAATTCATTTTCTAACTCTTCCTGATGTTGAGCCACTATACCGTTTAGTTTTTCAGGAGCATAATAAGGAGAACCGTGAGCCGAATAACGGACATCTAAAGTATTATTGGCATTTTGTAAAACGGTGAAAACATCTACATTGGTAACAGAAGTATTAAACAACTTAGCCAAATAAAATTGTAAACTATCTTTTAATGATAAGCTATCATCTGCCTGAGCATCTCGAGGAACGCTGATAAACTCTTCTTTGGTAACATTGAAAAAGCGTATACTACCACTTTTGTCAACAGCCTCTTCAGGTAGTTCACGTACAATAACAGTAACATCGGCATCTACAGAGTGGCGTGGTATAAATGTTGATTCTTCCGTTACCACAAACTGTAAATCGTATTGTCCTTCTTGTGTACCCTCTAGTACGGTTATCATACCCGAGGAAGGATTTAAACGGAAATTATCATGAGGTATACCCTGAGACCATTGAAAGGTCTTATCATCTAAATCCCAATCATCTAAATCATATACGAAAACTCGGCCAATTTCTGTATCAGGGGCTTCGCCTTTGTAGTTATAGACTGTAATCCGCGATGATCCCTCAGACATGGCATTGTCATTAACATCGCCTATTATCAGATGCAAAATACTAACTGAACTCATTTTTGGTTGTCCCGAATCACTAATGCGTATGGGTATATAATAATCTTTCTGTTCTTCACGATCAAATTGTACATTAGCAAAAAGATAATCATTATCAATGCTAAATTTTGTTTTAATATCTGTCGAAGCCTCACTATCTATGCCAAATGTATAGGGAGGGCCATTTTGTGGTTCATCATAATCATTAGCCTGCAGTTGCACGACTTGACCAGGATTACGATTTTCTTGCCATATTACAGGCATTTTATTAATTAAAAATGGTGCATTATCATTAATATCCTGTAAGTTTATGGTAACCGGAGTTACACTCTTCAACCCGGTACCATCTTCATCAACGGCCGCTATTAGGACACCCCAAGATTTATGACCATTTGGTAAATCACGATCTAGTGGCTGTATCAATTTTAGACAACCATTATCATCTATAGTCAACATTTTTTTATGATCATCTTTAACTACAAAATATTTAATGTGTTGATCTGCGGTACGATCTTTAATATCCGGATCATACGCTTCTATATTAAGTATACAATAATCGAATGTTTGTTCTTCTCTAATGGTTATCGAATAGACTTCTTTAAATACGGGCGGATTATCATTGACATCTGCAATTTTAATTATAACCGTAGCATGATCATCAAAAATGCCATCAAAGGCTCTTATTTTTAACATATATTCGGTAATATTTTCATAATCTAGTCTAGAATTTACGGTTATTTTTCCAGTTTGTTCTTCAATTTTAAAAGCATTACCCACATTACCATTTTCTATGGTATATTTAATTTGGGAAGCATTATCTTCATCTTCGGCTGTAACTTCAATGACTATGAAATTGATATTAGCATCTTCGGGCAATTTATCAGCTACATATTCCGACAACTGGAAGTGGGGTTTATGATCATTTTTATCTGCTATTTCTATGCGAAAGACTTGTTGTCCTCTATTGGGTTCACCGCCCTTTATTAAAGATGATGGGGAATTATCACTGGCTATAACCTTGACATTATAGAAATCCCGTTCTTCACGGTCAAATGTTGTTAGGGCTGTAATATTTCCCGTATGCGAATCGATGGCGAAAAATTCACGATTATCGGCCAATTCAAAGGAAACTACATTATTGGCTTCTGTACCATCCATATCAAATGCTCGAACTTGCATCACCGGTGTACCAGCGGGTTCATTTTCTAATATGGTACCAGTTTTAACTTCGGTGAAATATGGTATATTATCATTGACGTCCTCTATTTTGAACTTTAGAACATGTTCGGCTACCAAATCGAAGGTATTACGGGCACTCATTGTTAATGTATAATCGGTAACGGCTTCATAATCTAAAGATTTGCCCAAACTAATGACAACAGTATCATCAATTTGATCAAATACAAACGTTTTTTTACTATTCGTTTGTTCCGTACGACCCGTTATTAATTCAAAAATAACTTCCGGTTTATACGGTACATTCGATTCGGCTTTCAAAGTCACTATAGGCGTAGAATAATCACTAAAATTCTCCTTTAGATATATGGGTACTTCAATGGGATCTATAAATGAAGGTGGTCGTTTATTCGATTCAACTACTCGTATGCGCACTTCGATTTGTGCATCTTGTGGGGGATCTGGTACTATATTGAAAGCTCTTACAGTTATGGTATATTGTTGACCAGGTCTCTTATCAATTGGTCTTTTTAAATATATAATGCCGGCATCTTTATCAATGTTAAAGTATGCATGATCACGTTCTGGTAATATTTCATAAGCTATAATACTGTTATTGCCATCATCCAAATCACTAGCACTAATACGCATAATCACAGCATTTGGCTAAAAAATAGAAATGGGGAAAGAAAAAGAAAAACACATATTGAAGATAGAAAAATAAGTTTAATTGATTCAGAATAAGATTTTATTAAGACCAAAACCATATACTCCACTTACTACCATATTAATTAGCCATAAACACATTTTTTCTTTATATTCTTATAAAAAAAAAACTATTGATTTCTTAAAATTTTACACAAATTCCTGCTAAGCAAAATAAAACCATCTTTTTGGTTGCTTTGAAAAATGGCAACTAAATAATTAATTTTCATCGAACATAAAGAAAAGGTAACAACCTACAATCTATACTTAACTATTTATGTTTTATATATAGAACAATGTAATTTAAAACTATTATCGTTTTGGCTTAAGGGTTTCAAGGTTTTTTTTTTTGTATTACGTTTTCAGTTTTTTTTTTTTTAAGAGCAGTGAACTCAATTGGAATGCACCTAAGAGTATAGGTATAATGGAAATGATAAATAAATTTATTATGGATTCTACTACAACAGGGCTGGTAAAACTATGGCCACTAGTCACACACGAGAGGATTTTTTGTTTGATTTTTGTTTTTGTAATGGAATGTGGCCAACCACATCAACTGAGAGAAGCTGGACCGCCCGGCCCGAACGTTTTGTTTAATATTTTCAACAAATTGTAATGTTCTAAGGTTAAGAAAAAAAAATAACTAAAATTCAATATTGTAGGTTTAAATATTCAGTTTTGTTACAAAAATGTTTGCTTCAAACTAAGGATGGCAATCGAACCACCATGAGCTCTGGCACTGCCATTTTGGGGGAAGATGAGGGAGGGATAACCCTGACGGAACACGTTAATGACCCCCACATTCGGCACACTGCATGAGGATGCCCCCATCAGATTTTTAGGAAGTTGTACTAAGGAGTGAGATCATAAAAATGTTAACACACATAAAGTTAAATAAAAAACAAACCACTGATTTTTAAGACTTCAAACCAAATTTTTATTAAATGAAATTTAATACAAAATCAAACAAAAAAAACCGAATGGAATTCTATCCACTACGAACAAAGTTATCCACTTTTTCCGGGAACCCTCCCATTAAGGCTTTTATGGTAGTTCCTGTCACCTTTTTAGAGCAGGTGGTCCATCTACGTACGAAATCTTGCATGTCCTGGGAGACCTTTTTTGTGCCCTTTAATTCTCTTTTAACAAGAGCCCCATATCTCTCCACTGGTCTGAGCTCCGGGCAGTTTGGTGGATTTGCCTCTCTTGGTACATAAACCACATTATTACCATTATACCACTCCAGCGCTTTCTTGCTGTAGTGACAATATGCTAAATCGGGCCAAAAGTAAGTGGATAAATTGTGCTGACTCAAAAATGGAAGAAGTCTCTTCTGCAAACACTCCTTGATATAAATTTCGCTGTTTATAGAGCCAGATGTCACAACCCAGCAAAAAAACTGTTTCGCTGGATGCAGCTTTGTAAGGGAATAAATAAAATTAATCCCTTACAAAGCTGCTTACGGAAGGCATGATTTTTCCATACAAAGGGCCCGCTTGGAAGCACGTTGTTTTGTGAGAAAAAGCGCATTATTCGCTGCTGAAAAATTGCAGTAAATTCATGTTTTTCGTAAGTGCATTTAACCGCAAATAAATTCGTACACTTTTTTTGGGAAAAGTCCTTTTTTTGCTGCTGAAAAGATGCAGTAAATTCATGATTTTCATTGAGCGCATTTAAACGCGTCTTATGAAAATAAATGCATTCATTTGCCGACTTCAAAATGCAGACTGACTCATGTTTATGTGGCGTGTTTAAACTCTACTAAAGAAGGGTAAAACACGATTGAGATGACTCAGATTTCGTGGCCATTAATCTTTGGATAACTTACATTTTATTTTACTCCCTTACAACCTGCATCGTCGTAAGGGAATAGCGTATCACTATAATTTTTTAAATAAGTTGCTTACGATTTGCTTCGTTTAAGGCAGTTTTGCATGGTGTACAATCAAATTGCAAAATTTTTGTGTATTGTATACGCATAAAGTGGCGCAACTCTGTAAAGCAGAATTTGTAGCGTGTTTTTAAGCGCTTCGTATTTTTACTGCTTCCAAAATACTAAAAATTTTTTGCTGGGCAATGACTGGCTTCTTTCGTCGCAGCTATATATGGCTTGCCATACTAGGAATTTTTTAGGGAATTTCGTTTGCTTTTTCGACCTAAATTTTTCCGCAACATTTCCTCGAACATCGGAAACATAAAATTCTTGACCAGGGAGCTGCGAAAAATCAGCCAGGACATAAGTTTCGTCGTCCATTACACAAAAGTTGTATTTTTGTATAAAATTTGAATTCAATTTTCGAGCTCTGGTTTTCGCCTTCAAATTTTTAAAAACGTTTCTATTGGGGACTTTTTGAACTTTGTAGGACTTTAGTCCTGCCTTACGTTTCACTTTACGTAAAAAAAAGTCCGAGCTTTGGGCTAACCGAGCTGTTTTTCTGCCAGATGTGTTAGGAGCTCTCTTAACCCTCTAACCGGCCTAAGCTTTTTTGCAATGAAATTTATACCAAGTGTTCCTCACGAAAAATAAACAATAAGTTCTTTTACAAAATTTTTTTTCGTTGCCTACTTTAGGCGATATGGGCCAAAGTAGTTTAAGGGTGAATCACGAAATCTAGCGCATAAATATTACTAGGTTTAGGCACAAATTACTTCTCTTACCAAGATGTAATTGCAATAAAAAAAGTACATTTTTGTGCTGTTACTTAAGAGGATGTAGCGATTTTCGTTTTTCGAAAAACGCGAAATTGAGCGAAAACGCACCAAAACTTCAATATATATTATTCAAACTTATAAACTTTGCCCTATACCAAATATATTATTTTTGCCAAATTTCAGAAAAATCCGTTCATTCGTTTTGAAGTTAAGGCGATGTCCTTTAAAGGTATCCTTATGGAATCCTGTGCGTCCTTGGACCAAAGTAAGGAACTTTTTGAATAGCTTAAGCTCCAATCTTACTTCATGGTCACTATCAATTATTCCTATTTTTGGCTTAAAATCAAATTAGCTGATTTTTAAATGTTAAATTAAAAAATTCGGAATTTAATCAAAGAATTTGTAAAACTACAGTTTTATTTGTACTTTTTTCTCGGACCTGGTTCTTAATTAATAAGCGGATATATTGATACTCTAAGGGAGCAATGGCTTTGTCTATTTTACTCTATATCGGTTAGTTTTCGAGGTATGGTCCATTTTATAAAATAGAATTTTAAAAAATGTCCAAATGAACCAAGGCGATTTTTGTACAATATCCATTTTTGTACAGAGATGACCTTTTCTTTTTAACTTTAGTAATGATCCGAGCAATGTAATTAGATTATAAATTTTTATTATATCGTACTTTCGCATAATAAGTTGTTATATAATGCAATACCAATAACTTTTTATTTTTACCCTTATTAATAAGTTATTATATTTATATCATATATATCAATACACTCAAAATAGTTTGTGGTTTAAATTAACTGAAAATGTAATTTAAAATAAATGAAAAATCACTTGAAAACCGGTCTACTGACTTTTCATTTAAATCAAAAGAACTTTTCATTAATTTTTAAATGTTAATAAATAAACTACAAAATCCTTAAAATATAATGATTTTTCATTTATTTCGTTTTTTTAAATTTCAAAAAATTAACTACAAAATCCGTAAGAATAAATGATATTTAGTTTATTTAATTTTTTTAACTGACCTAGAAATCGAAAAGATAGTCTTTTTTAGCAAAATATTTTAAATGAAAATATTAACTGTAACAGAAAATCCGTATTTATATGTAATTTATTTTGTAAATAAACGACAAAAACGGTTATAAAATATATTTCTTTGTATTTTAACTGAATAATCATTTAAAAACAAATGTACGGATAACTTTTTAAATAAACTACAGTCAGTTACTGTAATAATATTTTCAGTGTATCAGTAATATATTATTTTAAAGCCTCCAAATAGGTCGTGATATATCTCTTTATCGGTAACTCATTATTTCATACCTCCCACATAAGTATTGATGTATCACAATATTAGTAACGTATTACTTTAGGTTTCAAAGTAAAACCAAGGGTAAGGGTGCGTACAGAGTGGCCGCTTCTTGCCGAGCCGACTGGCGCTTATTGCGAGAACCAATGCGAGAAAACTGGTACTATACAAATTAGTACAAATAAGCGCGAACAGGTCATAGTGGGCGCCAAACTGGTCAGAGCGCAAAGCTGATTGAATGCGAGAAAACAGTTCCAAAGCGTATTTCAGCGCCGAAAACATTGTTTATGTTATGTTAATAAAATAAAAATTAAACAAAAAATAAAAATTCAAATAAATAATAAAAGTTAAATAAAATTATAACAATTATAAAAAAATTAAAATAAAACTTATAAACAAAATTAAAAAAAAATTGTAATAAAAATTTCAAGAATAATTGACGAAATGCGTTAATAAGTAAAATTTTAAAACTCAATGTCAGTTTTTTGTCTCAACAAAATAACAAACCCAAATGCATACAAACATACATAAAACACAAATAATAGTTAAAATATCAGCGCTGATTCTCGCATCCACTATGCACACCCAAACTTGTTTCTCGCATGAACAAGTTCTCGCAATAAGCGTCAGTCGGCTCGGCTCGGCAACAAGCGGCCACTCTGTACGCACCCTAAGAAGGTACCCATTGCCAGGCAATGCGTGAAAAAGGTCCAACCCATTACCAAGATTTTGCTGGGGGTTCTTAAAAATTAGTTTTAAATAATTTTGAAAATGAACACTCAAAATTAGTTAAAGTACTGCGGATTTTTAGTATAGTGTTAAATGAAGATAACTAAAATCTTTGCTTAAATCAGTGTTTACACTAAAAATTTGTTAAAAATTAGTCAAATCGATTTTGACAGATTTTTCTACTTTTTCTACTGACTTCATTTATACCATCCATCTCTGGAACCATCTTCCAACCGACATTCAATACACCAGCAACGCAATAAAATTTAAAAAATTACTAATGCAATATTATACCTGAATTTACTACTTCATTATCTATTACTAATCACATTGTTTTTTTGTTTTTTTTTTCATTTTAAATATTTTATATAAATTTTTATCTTATGTTATAAATCCTGCATATTTAGTTCATATTCAATTTTATATTTTGTCAATGTTTAATTTTTAATTGATTTGTTCGATAATTTATATAATAAGTAAAATGATATTGTACTAGATAAATGTTAACATATCAGATTCTAATACTTTATTTCCCAGTGTAGAAAATCATTACCAGATATGTGGTTATGTAACTACATACTTGGTAATGGTAACTAGTTACTTTTGTTATTACATTTCTTATTACCTTTATATGGCGATGTCGCGAAAAGTAATGAGTTGTGGTTACACACCAGCATACGAAAAATCAAAAAATATATCATTACCTATGTGCTTACCAGTACTGACAAAAATAATGAGTCTAAAAATGGATTTTCAAAAAAAAAATTATATAAAAAAAAAAATTTTTTATTGTATTTTTTTTTTTTTAATAAAATTTACTGGTGCGGTAATCGAACCTGGGTCTACAGATTGCCAGTCAATAGCTCTACCATCTGAGCTATGTGGACATGTAACATTTAATAGATAAAAACATAATTGACCTGCTGCACACAAGTAAGCTTACTCGCCAGCATACAAAAAATCAAACAATATGTGGTTACATATATCCTTACCAGTGTTTAAAAAATATTGAGTCTAAAAATAGATTTCAAAAAATTTTAAAAAAAATCTAGAAAAATATTTTCTATTTGAAATAATGATAAAAATAAATCATTATCATTAACTCATTATTATATGTTTTAAAATAATGCAGAAGGTAAGTGGGTGTCATTACTGGTAGTCCAAAAAATAATGATATGTCATTACCGTTTCTACACTGGGTTCATAAGATATTGTATCTTGTTGTGTTAGAAAGACAAATATTTAATAAAAATACAAAATACAAATACTTATTATTTTAAGTGTACCTATAAAAAAATTACAAAGTTGACTTCGATATTTTTGCAGTTGCTTTTTTTGCGTGTATGAATCTGTTGAAATTCTTGGAAATTTTGCCTTTTAGCCGACGTTAGCCGGTTAGCCAGTCGACACTATATTTTTAAGCCAGCCGCCGCCGATGCGTTTGCGGCTCAACTCTAAAAATCAATCGCCGCCGACCATTTTAGCCATTAGCCGCCGACAGAATGGACCGGCTTGTATCTCTGCCAGCGACCTTTGCTACGAAACATGCATCGAGATGGTTTTGAAAATAACTCTTAAATGGAACAAACCAGTTTTGCTACTAACTGCAATTTTAAAGGTGCGTTTACAATGACGGAGTACTCCAATCTGTAGCAAATTTTGTTTTCTTCTCTTTCATACTAACACATTTTTGTGTTGTGCTATCTCTTGTTTTTCCACTCCAGAGTAAAACTTGTTTGACTCTGGAGCAGTGTTGCCACTTTTTGAATAATTATTCAAAAACGGAACTGTTTACACATTCTTTGGATAATTTTTGAATAATGACTTTTTTGTGTAGTTTTTGTGTAATTTCACTTTTTGCAGAAATTTCCGAAAATTTTTTAAAGTTCCGTAAATTTTTGAAAGTTAATAAAAATTAGTCGATTGTTTAAAGCTACGTCTTTTGTTTATTTTTTGCGAAAATAATTGTCAAGCTTCTTTTAAAGATTCTCTTGGTTTGCAAGACCATATAAAAATGCAGCGAAAGAGTGGGAAAACCTGGGTTTGTTATGATTATTGCTTTCTAATCTGTGAAAATTTTTTGGCTGTAGTTAACATAACACTGGGCCTTAACCAGACGAAAATATTGTGAACGCAGCAAGGTGGAGCAGAATCAAAATATTTCAGAATTCTGTAAATCCAACATGTTGCAGATTTCAACAGAATCGTATCAAATTTTTTAAAAAAATATCGGTAATTTTTGGTGAAATTGTTATATTTTTATTTATGGTTAAAATTTGAGGGGTATGGGAGAGAATAATTAGCAAGTAGCTAATATTTTTGCATGCAACGCATCTGAATGAAAAAAACATAAATACTTTTTTCTGAAAGAAGCTTTTAATGTGGATAAAATATCATTGTATTAATATTCAAATTTAAAAGCACGCCGTTTTAAGCCTGAAAAAGATATTGAATTGAAATTCCCTTTAGTTAATAGACTAATTTGTTCTATTTTTCAGGGAAATTTGCCTGGATTTGCTTTTGCAGAAGGCAAAAACTCAGACCAGGTTATTGCAAAAATGCAAAATTTTAGTTTTGCACATTGCAGATGACAAAATGCTAAGGATCATATCAATAATAATCACTTTTAAAATTTATAAGTGACTTATAAAACAAATTTTTCATACACAATTCATTTTTTTATAAATATGTTATAAGGATTTCAAATTATTATCCATAGGCACTTAAGTCTTTAAAAATGGGTTTATAAATAGAAAAAATGCAAAACTTTGGTAAGAAATGGCGAAATTTTTTACAAATTAAGAAATTATAATTTTTTTGTGTAATTTCATACGGTTTTGGATAATTTTTGACCTACAGCTGTGTAATTTTTTCTCTTATGCGGCAAATAGACTATGCAAGTCACTTGCACAATTACGAGTTTGTTTAAGTCACCTTACTCGCCACACACCATTCAAGTAAACTGTGCAATATTCATTTTAATTTACAAATAGCAGCAGAAACATGTAGCGGATTGTTATTGCTATGAGGAAATATTAGTCTTTAAAAGCTTTATTTCACACTTTGCGCAGGCCAAAATACCTGAAATACGTTGGCGATGTTAATAAATTTATATTGACATTTTTTACTTTACGTTTATTCATACTTTTAATTTTTTTTATCCGTATTTATGATGTTGACTCTTCAAAAATTTCTGCTGAACTGCTAATTTCAGCATACACTGCGCAAATGACTTGCACAAGTTCTAAAATATTGCGTAAAAATCACAATCGTTTTGATTTTTACTCAAGTCTAAAAATATACTTGTACAAGTACACAAACCAGGCCACACACTGTTCAACTGACCTGCACAAACTCATTATTGTGCAAGAAACTTGAGTAGTCTATAGGCCGCATTACTGGTGGCAACACTGCTCTGGAGTTAACATTGGTCTGTTAACTGTTTAACATGACAAATATACCCAAAAAACACATCTCTAATTTGCTCACATCTCTAATTGTCAACAAATTAAATAAAATAATAACAAAATATAATAAATAAATATAAAATTTGTGGTGTTTTCGGTATTATTTAAAATAAAAAAAATATCGAAATAAAAAACGATAAAAATTCTGGCAAAAGAGTGGCGAAAATATTAAGTAAGTACTAGGGATGCCAATCAGGATTGATATTTGAAAATCCCGGAATTCGGGATTTTGTATGAAATCCCGGGATCCCGATCTCAGACATTTTTATATACAAAAAGCAATACATAGTTTATTAAATCTGGAAAAAATTTTAATATTAAACAAAAGGTTCGATTTATTTACACATTTATCTCTTTAACACATTTAAACAAGCGTCTTCAAAAAATTGTCGGTAATTTTATGGAGTTGTAACATTACCGATATGCCTTTCCAACTTTAAAGTTAATTTTTGTAAATGATACACATATTTTTCTGAATGAATAAAATGAGCGATTGATACCCAAACTTACACGAAAAAAAAGTTTGGGCTTCTTGGCAAGAAGAACAAGAATATTACTCTCTCATGACAGCTCTCATTTACCCAATTGTGCAGTAAGAAAACGCTTTTTGGTAAAATTGGGATCCCGCGGGATCCCAATGTTGAGTACCCAAACAGACTTATTTTAATCTGTGCTGCAGAGTAGAGTCACTCTACCATTGTGAAAGCATCTTTAGTCATAAAAAAAACATGGAAGAGGGCATGCATTGATACAATCAGTATATTTCTTCTCATAAAGCGCCCAAAGACCCGTCAGAATCAACTGTCATCTCATTTTTTTTTTTAAATTTTGTAACGAACGAGTTTTGCATCTCAGCTACTCATATAATAAATATTTATATAACACTTAAAATTTTTTATTAATATTAATTAACTTAATGAAAACAATTTTAATCGCATTGGAAATTTTCTCATTAAATCCGTAGAGAGGATTTATAGAATCCAATATCGGAAACATACCTTTAAAAATTGCCGTCCAAAAAAAATTAGGAAATTTTATACATTTTACTTACGGAAATTTCCGATTGTTGGATTCTATAAATCCACTCTACGGATTTGTTGAGGAAATTTACGAGCTGACTAAATTTTTTTTCTCAAAATAACAAATTTTTACAGCCAATTTTTAGAGTTATTTATTTGTTAAACATATTTATTAAATTTTCTGAAACATAAATATTTAAAAAGTTTTATGGCGTCATTGTAATGCCATTTCCGTTAATTTTTATAAACCCGTTTATAGAATCCAATTCCGTTCCCAACCTCAAGTTTAGAGGTTAGAAAGTTGTGTAAAAATCTTTTTTCGTTAATTTTTTTTCTATTTCAAATAACATCAAACAACAAAACATTACTATGATGCAGATAATTCTGTCAGTGTGGTTATTTGTAATTATAAGTGTAAAATGTTTTGATTTTTTGGGTGATATCAAAAAATGTGATAAAACCATGTAAGCAGCTAATTTCTAATGCATGGATTACATTTGAATTATATATTTGGATATATATCAGCGCATTGTCACCTGATTTACAAAATTTATAACATAATACATAAAAGTTGTGACCAATTTTATAGGCCAAATGTAAACTCCGTAACCAGTAACTCATAAGGTTTTTTTTAACTTTAATAGCTTTATTTTAATAACCAATGAAGCACTAACTAAACACTAACTGTAAGAATTTTTATGAATTTTTATGAAGAGGAAAAGTAACGTTTTTAGTGTATTCCCCGCTTAACAGACTTGAAGTTTTTCTGCAGCATGTAACATTTTCGAAATGAAAAAGGATGTCTTTAATAAGATTTGAAAAAAATTTTGAAAACTCCGTTCCTAATTTTTACACCAAACTATTTAACGAGTAAGAAAAAAAATGGCATATTTGGATTCACCTTGTAGGCATCATACGATTTTGTTTCGGAAAGAAAATTCTGAAAAAGCGTTTCTGAAAGAAAACATCAGATTGCATTCAAAAAAAATGTAGATAAAAGATTAAAAAATATTTTAAAATAACCATTTAATGATTCAACTAATATTTATGCGTCAAAAGATGATTCAACTAATAATTTTGCGTCAATTCAAAAAAAGTTATCAGTTTTTTATCCTAAACTGCTGGAGCGAAAAACGATTGATTTTGCATTTCATTGGTTTGTAATCGATATTTCGAGCCATTACTGACATTAGTTTGACAAATTAAATTTGTTTCACACAATTTAAGAATATTTTGATCGCTAAATGTTATGTTTTTAATATATTATTTTGTAACTTCGTAACCGCTGATTGGATTTCAAAAATTTTATATTTTAAAACAGCGGTTCCCACTAAGTTTTGCTTCACGGACCCCTTGAGATATTTCTACTAACTCACGGACCCCCAAACCAGTGTTGATCGAGAGGTACTTTATAAATTATGGGGCAAAATTAATAAAAGCACCTGCTTATTTGCGGACACCCTGGAATTTTGCTACGGAACCGTTGATTTAAAAGGTCCAAAAATACAAAATTAAAATTAATTGGGTAAAAGAGAGCTGTCATGAGAGAGTATTATTCTTGTTCTTCTTGCACGAGAAAGCCCAAACTTTTTTTTCGTGTAAATTTGGTTAAATTGTTTTAATCAGCTGTTATATCATCAGTTGGGTGCAACTAGTTCAATTGAACTCTTCACTGATTTGAACCAAAGACCTAGTTCACAACTAATAGCTCTTTTAGTTCAATCGATCATTTCATTCATTCAGAAAATTTGTTTATCATTTACAAAAATTAGTATAATAGTTGCAAAAGACTATCGGTGATTTTACAACTCCATAAAATTACCGACAATTTTGTGAAGACGCTTGTTTAAATGTGTTAAAGGGTTAAATATGTAAATAAATCGAAGCTTTTGTTTAATATTAATATCTTTTCCAAATTTAATAAACTATATGTCTGTTCCCGTACTTTACCGAAGTTACCCAAACTAGCCCAAAGGCGTTCCCGTACTCAAAATTGCGTGTAAATTGTTGTTGTTTGGGCTGTTTTGGGTTCCCGCGGGTACCCGCGGTAACGTGCGGGAACACACATTATGTATTCCTTTTTGTAAATAGAAATACCTAAAAAGGAAATTTTTATTAAATTTTTGATTTAAAAAGTGGTTTAACTAGGAAACCTATCTAGATTTTTACAACAAATTGAACAAGAACTAGAAAGAGCGCTGACCAAAATGAACTATAATGCACAAATCTATTGACATTTGTTTTTCGTGCTTAAAATGTGGTTTTTCGCGTTCTTTTACTTTTGTGCATTTTTGTTATTTCGGGAGAGTTTTTCTTGTTAACTCTCATTTTACCGAACTTTACCCAAAAAGTAAAGAAACAGAGCTATTATTGACAAGCGCAAATACGAAAAACTAATAAATTGAAGAAAATTTGTACGCAATTTTTTATACCCTACACCACTATGTGGTCAGGGTATTATAAGTTTGTGCTGATGTTTGTAACACCAAAAAATATTGGTCCTAGACCCACCTTATTGTATACCGATCGGCTCAGAATTTTTTTATATTTCGATTTAACGATATCCGTCTGTCTGTCCATGCATTCTTGTGCGCACTCTACAGGTCGCAAATATTAAGGTATTTTGATGAAACTTGGTACACCGACTTATGTCGGCCTATTGATTTTGGTGAACATCGGTCCATGTTTAGACCTTGTGCCCATATAAGGGTCCTATCAAAATTATATTGTTTATACGCTGCAGGTCGCAAATATTAAGATATTTTGATGAAATTTGGTACACCGACCTATATCAGCACAAGGAAGAAGCCTATTGATTTTGGTTAACACGGGTCCATGTTTAGACCTAGTGCCCATATAAGGGTCCCCTCAAAATTATATTGTTTATACGCAGCAGGTCGCAAATATTAAGATATTTTGATGAAATTTGGTACACCGACCTATATCAGCCCAAAGACGAAGCCTATTGATTTTGGTTAACACCGGTCCATGTTTAGACCTAGTGCCCATATAAGAGTGCCGCCAAAATTGGCTTGGTTACAAAGTGCAGGTCGCAAATATTAAGATATTTTAATGAAATTTGGTTCGCTGACTCACATTATAGAAAATTTTGACACAAGTCCCATTTTAACCCATTAGAATTTCGGATCCAAACATTAGTTGGCTTTTAACCAGACTGGTGTAGGGTATTGTATAGTCGGCATGCCCGACTTTAACCTTTTTACTCGTTTTGTTATATATTTGCTTGTGGAAATATAAAATCCGTTACCACAAGAAAATTAAAATTGTGCAAAAAAAGTTACTGCGACAACTTGTAGAAGATATTTTTGCAATTAGGTTTATAACAGTGGTCGGCACAAAGAGAGAATGTGAATGTATTGTGTTTCCACACTGTGAGAAATTAGTTTATTATTTTTAAATTTATATTTGTATATTAAGAACATGAAAAATAATTGAATTTTTTTAAATAATTCATAATAAATTTTATTATACACATTATTTAAAAAATATTTATTTTTTTGTATATAAATTATTTATTCTTAAAAAAGTATTCCATTAGTTAGTAAATTTTAATGAACTAAAGAAATTTAAATAATTCCCGTTTTTGTAAAATTTTAAGAGTGTAATATTTTTCTAAAATTTCTTAAACAAAGCGACGTCAAACTGCTTTGTTGAAAGCCACCATGCTACTGAATAAATTTTACGCTCTTAGTTGAGAGTTTTGTTGCCATTCGAGTTGTGTACGTGTGAAAAGCCGATTATGATCAGCCACTGGTGGCTATGGGTGCCGACCACTGGTTTATAATGACTAAACATACTGATTCCATTAAGAAAAAACCGAAATATTAACACTTTTTGCTTCTCATAAATTTGGCCCAAAAACTTATCACAGTTTTTGATTTCACCGATATGTTTTTATCTTTTTATACATCAATTCATATTTATTCATCATTGGCTTTTTGCAGTTTATGCTGATAGAAAAGATGCTCTAATTTCTTAGTACACTGAGAGAATTATCAATGAAGTTTCACCAGAACTCGTCCATTGAAACTTTTCGTTGAATTAATGGAATTTTTCATAGAAAGTTGCTAAAAATTTCATCTTATTTATTAAAAGTTTCAATGAAAAAATTTCATTAAAACTGGATTCATAAAACATATGAAGCTTTTTCATCAAATTTAAGAAATTTTTCATTCAAGAAAACTTCATTAGTTCACTGAAAATTTTCAATAAAACTCGTCAGCAAAATTCCCTCTGTGTACTGAAATTTTTAAATTTCATAAAATTTTAGAAACCTAATTTAGTTTAGATTTTATTTAGCCGATTCCCACCATAAAAAAGTTAAAGTCGGGCATGCCGACTATACAATACCCTACACCAGTCTGGTTGAAAGCCAACTAATGTCTGGATCCGAAATTCGAATGGGTTAAAACGGACTTGTGTCAAATTTTCTATAAAATGATAAAAGAGAAAATCAAAAATATAGCCCATATGGGCGATAGGTCCAAATATGGACCGATCCTATTTAGAATCAATAGGCATTGCCCTTGGGACCATGTGAGTCAGCGAACAAAATTTCATTGAAATATCTTCGTATTTGCGACCTGCAGCGTGTAAACAAGCCAATTTTCGGGGACCCTTATATGGGTACTAGGTCTAACCATGGACCGATTTTAACCAAAATAAATAGGTACCAAATTTCATCTGTAGAGTGCGCACAAGAATGCATGGACAGACAGACGGGCGGATGGACGGACATCGTTAAATCGAAATAAAACGTGATTCTGAGTCGATCGGTATACTATAAGTTGGGTCTAGGTCCAATATTTTTTGGTGTTACAAACATCAGCACAAACTTATTATACCCTGACCACGTAGTGGTAAAACACTATCAACTTTTCCATCCCAGATAGATTGTTTTCTTTTGTTTTGATTATGGTTTCGTGCGTATTCTGTTCATTTTGACGGATATTTCGAAACTTTCAACCCATTTGCGCCAGTTGATGGCCGTCATATCGGCGGCCAAAAATGCTAATTTATGTTAGGCTTGTACCGTTTTTCCTATAGAGCAAGAAAATTTGACTTCAAATTACATGAAATTTGACTTTTAATTCTACAGTAGAAACTATAAAAAAATGTTCCTAACGCTTTTTTAAACATGCACCAGATAGCCATTAGGGTGCATGTTCTCTCGATTACAACAACAAAAACCCTAGAATGTCAAATATTCATACAAAAAGTAAAATAATAACCCTAGAATGTCAAATAAAAAACCCAATTTTTGCTAATGACTTTACTGGTATTGTTATTCCATGGTTTTTTCTTTAAAATTTCTTTATTTATGCTTTAAAATTTTTAATTTATTTAAAAACCAGAGCTATATTTTAATATGGTTTTAATGAATAGAAATGCTTTTAGAGCCATGTTAGCTTATTTTGATTAGGACAAGGATCAAGGATATCATTGCAATTAAAGCGAAAACTTAACTTATTTTTCTAGTTTGTGTATCTGATAAAATACCATAATCGGATTTGCAAAATCTAAACACGTTTGTTTCAACATTTTCAGAAAATTCAATTTTATTTACAAATTTTAAATCATTTTTATTTCAAATTAATTTTGCATGAATTTACAATTGGCAAAAGAAAATAAAATACATTTTTGAACATGCATATTTTAAAATCATTATTTTTACGGAATTTTAACTTCAATTACCTGAACTTTTTGTTGGTATTGATTAGAAAATATTTTAAATTTAAAGTCGACTTTATTTTGAATCATACGGTTTTGTTCATTTTGTGTATGAAAACCCTACAAAAATATTTTTATTTTCAAACATTTTGATTGGTTGAAAATAAATTAACCAATCAGAATGCTCCAAAAATAAACCAAGTTAAGGCAAACTGCCACCGAATATTTTAACTAAACTCGACTTTAACTAAAATATACATTTGAAAAATTTATATAGTAAGGGTCAGGCACGTAGCTATGATTTGACAAATTTTGAAACGTAACAAAAGCAACAACATTTTTTAAAAAATGTAATAAAAAATATTTATTTTTTGTTGAAATCAAATGGCTAATTTTCTTAAATAAAATAGACTCTAAATCCAATTGCGAAAACTGCTTTCTAAAAATTTTTCTAAGCTTTTTGGTGGCCATAGAAACTGTTTTTTTTTTTTTTGTAAAAATCTTGAATAGCTATGTGTGCTAGGCATAATCAAAGAGGTTAGAAAATAAATAGAATGCAATCCTCTCTCTTACTGAGAAAAAATTTATAAAATGTGACTGCAAATAGGAAACAGGAATTTTTTTCCCAACTTTTAATTGCTTAGTGCACACAGGAAAAAAAAAATTTTGTTTATAAGTTTTTTTTAATTTTTTTATAATTGTTATAATTTTATTTAATTTTTATTATTTATTTGAATTTTTATTTTTTTGTTTAATTTTTATTTTATCAACATAACATAAACAATGTTTTCGGCGCTGAAAAACGCTTTGGAACTGTTTTCTCGCATTCAATCAGCTTTGCGCTCTGACCAGCTCGGCGCCCACTATGACCTGTTCGCGCTTATTTGTACTAATTTGTATATTACCAGTTTTCTCGCATTGGTTCTCGCAATAAGCGTCAGTCGGCTCGGCTCGGCAACAAGCGGCCACTCTGTACGCACCTTAAGCCTATTTTGGTTGCTACAACCATTAAATTCGGTTGGTGAAACCATACTGGAATGTGATTTCTAAATAGTTTGGGTATTGCAACTAAAATTCAATTGTATAAACCGAATTTTGTTGTGATAACCAATATTCAGTTGCACCAACCTGAACGGTTGGACTATATAAGGAACTTTTAAAGCCCTCTCTATGGCTGGCTAAAGTAAAAGTTCGTCCGTTTGATTTTTTTATAAAAAATCAAGATAATTAAATAAATGTATACATCTTTTATTTTATATATATTTAATTTCCATGTATATTAATCTTAGTCTGTAAGGAATTAATGTTCCATTGACTAATAATAATAATAATAATAATAAATAAATAAATAATTCTAACACAATGCACTATCATAAGTAGGAGGCCTCGCCTGAGTGTTAGTCTATCGTAAAAAAAAAATTGCAAATATTGAGTAAAAATGTGAAGACACTCGGAAATTTTCACACAAAATAAAACATTTTGTTCAAACAAACAATCGGAATAAAAATTACTAGACAGTTCATTTTAATAAATTTAATTTTTGAACTAGTGTGTTCTTCTAGTTCTCTCGTTCATTCGAGAAATTTTACACTAATATAAAAGTCTTAAATAATTTTTGCTGAAAAAACAGTTTAATCCAGCAGAATCTGTTTGCTAAACATTTGAAAGATACAAACAGCAAAAAAAAATCTTTTAAATTTACAAAATTTCAGCTATATTTTAGTTAATCGAAACTGACAATTTACCCTTCCAAAATCAGCAAAAAATTTACTGGAAATTATTCGACTAAACCATCACAAAGAATTTTTTATTTTTATTTTCTTAATGCGAATAAAATCTACACTGCAGAAAGCAGTCTACTATTTTCTGGCAACTATTTATGTTTATTGTAGCAGGAGAGTTCATTATTTGTATTCAACTCAATTAAATTTAAACATAAATTAACTTTTGAATATATAACAATTTCTTTACTGCTTTTTTCTACTAATATTCAGCAACATTTTTTTAGCCAATATTAGCAAGGTAAATTTGCAATTCAATTAAACGAAATTTAACTCAAATATTACTAAAACAGCTTCATTTTTGCTGTACTTATCTTACGAATAGTTAGCAAAAAGGATTTACTAATTTCAAAAGAAGTACATCTAGATCATCAATAATAGTGCTTTTCATACTGCTTCGGCATCTCTTTTTTTGTTGGGTTTTTATTACAATTTTATAGATTTTCGAAAAGGTAAAATATTAAAAGTAAATTACATCATTATTTTGATTTCCAATGGAGTCAGAAAGCCCAAAAATGTTGCACATTTTTAGAATTAGGAACTCTCTTGCGTTCACGAATAAGTTAAATTTCAACTGTTCTTTTCGGTTCTTTTTTGAGTATGTACCTTTTTTGCTATTTTTTTAGGATTTTTCTATCAGTATAAGATTATATAATGTCAGTGGTTTGTTTGATAATTCCGAAAAAAATAAAAGAACCGAAAAGAACAGTTGAAATTTAACTTATTTGTGAACGCAAGAGAGTTCCTAATTCTAAAAATGTGCAACATTTTTGGGCTTTCGCACTCCATTGGAAATCAAAATAATAATGATGTAATTTACTTTTAATATTTTACCTTTTCGATAATCTATAAAATTGTAATAAAAACCCAACAAAAAAAAGATATGCCGAAGCAGTAGAAAAAACACTATTATTGATGATCTAGATGTACTTCTTTTTTAACATAAACACTAATGATTTTAAAATTGAGTTGTCATAAGAGAAGAGGAGGAGTACTCCAACTTGAACATTTTTCGCAAAAAAAATTATGTTTTTTTTTATTTTACAAAAGTTTTTTATTGCCGCCATCGGGTATAGAACTTGCGACCTCACGATTGCTAGTCTAGCGCTATACCGCTAGAAAAAAAGATATTGTTCCTTATTCTCTTCAATAAAAGTACTTATTAAACAAGTGTAAAAGTTGCACTCCAATTGAATTTAAAAAAAATTAATAGAATAAGAAAAAAATGGAAATGCCAAATCATGCGAAAATCACTTTTTACGATCACTTTTAGAGCAATTACTCTTTAGAAGCAATATTTAAGTGGTTTTTTGGATGTTGTTCAGAAGTAATTCTAAAAAAGCTGTAAAAATATACTAACGGATAATTTAGAAACAATGAAAAAGGTGATTTGTTGATGTTGTTCAGAATAACTTCTAAAAAAGTAGTAAAAATACACTAACAGGTACTTGTGAAGCAGTAGAAGTAGTTTGTATAGCATTACATCCAAGTTTTTTTGCTGGGACCTTTTAAAACTAATATCGAACAAGGAAATTAAAAATTTGTCCAAAAAGTATTAAAATATAATTTCACTGTTAAAATCAAGTAACAAAACTATGAGATACAGTATTTAAATTGTTTAATCCATTTTTTACCAACATATCTCTAAAGACACGTTTACCTATCCTTCTACGAAGTTTTGTCAGAAAATTAGCACATAATCAATCCATGCTTGACAGTAAATGGGTAAAACAATATACTCAATATCACAAACGGATTGCAGAAAATTTTAAGTATTGACAAACAAATGAAATTTTTGAAAATTAAAATCACCTAGAAATCAAATTACATTTAAAATATTTAATTTAGTTTAGAACTTAGAAAATGCGTTAGAAATTAAATTTTCCTTTATGGTTATTAGCCAATTCTTAGATGTAACATTAAACAAGCTTTAAAAACCTTTAGGCCCTAACAGATATTTTTGGGTTCTTACAGATATTTTTATAAAATTTTCTGCCTATGTCTACTATTTACTTCTCTTTTTACTATTAAAAAAATTGTAAAAGGGACAGCTGGTGCAATGATAAACAAATAACACTATTGTGAAAATTCTAAATTTAAATTAAGCAAAGAAATACACAAAATAAAACTTCTATATATAACAATTAACTGAACGAAGTCAAAAAAACTTTTAAATGCAAAAAATATGTTTCTGTGCTATTTTTGATGCTAAAACTATACGCATTTTAATATTTTTTTTTCTTTTAAATAGTTTTGGGTTAGAAAAGTGATTTTGTGCGTTCCCGTACTTTTGGGTAATTTTGACTTAGATATAGGATTTTGTGATTACTCTCATTTTGTTGAATTTTACACAAAAAGTAAAGGAGTACACTTAACTTAAAATAACGAGTTTTTTTTAATTTTATAAGCTTCCCCAGTAAACAAAAAAAAAAAAAAAACGCTAAAAATTAGACAAAAAATTATTGAAAAGCCCACCCGAAATAAATTCCTAGCTACATGCCTGGTAATGGTGTATGTTTTTAATATATTTTAAGGGTTTCTTCTGAGTTTTATGATTTGACACAGACTCCTTAATTTTTCTGTATTAAAAAAATTAAGTGTTCAGTTTTAGTTGATTTTTTCTTTAAACTAAAAATAAAATACGATTTTTTTTTTGTTGATAAATTAAGTTCTGAGTTTACTAAAGGAATGAATTAAAATATTGGACATTCCTTTCGCCGTAGGTTATTTATTAACGAAAAAAAGAGAAATTCCAACTTTAAATACTCATAAAGCTTATATTAGGTCCATTCGATTACTGGATAATTTGTACAAATTTGTAAAAAATTTTACTGGATGGCGTTCGTTTACATAAATACTCAGTAAACAGAAAGAAAAAAGAGAGAATAAAGTGACAGTTCTATGTTGAGAGTTTCTAAGTCTTCTTCTTTTTCTTGCAAATTTTTACTGGATTAATTTTTGCCAGTAAGAATTTGCAAGCAGAAAAAACATGTTTCGAAAACATATGATTGTTTATGGTAAATAAAAAAAAATTATTTTCAAATTATATTATTTTATGGAAATGCAAAGCAGTAAAACTTTCAAAATAAATTATGGAAAAGATAAGAAACCTTTTAAAAATGTTCTGCTTAAGGTTTAACATCAAAAATTGTCTTCTTTCATAGCGACCATTTAAAATTTATTTGTATATTTGGTGTTGTAATCAGTTGTGTGTACAAACTTGCAAATTGTTGCAAATTTTCTGTTCGCGTACATGTTTGGGAAATTTTTATTTTGAGAGTAAAGCCCAAATTAGTTTGGAAGTATCGTAAAAAAAAGTAACGTATCATTCTCATAATGAATAAAAAGAGTATAAAAAATAAAAATATTGTATTTTTTATTCTTTTCTTGTGCACAGAATTAAATGTCATGTAATAAAATATAAAATTTCTATTTTCAACAGAACTTTTTTACGATTTTACTTGACAGCAGTTTCAATGCATAGAAAAAAGATAAAAATATATTTCTATATTATTTTAACACATTGAATTGATTACAGATACGTTTTTATACTTTACGATTAGACTAATGAAGCCTTAAATCTTGTCTTACTCTCTGAAAGTTTGTACTGAGTAATTCTTACTGGTCTTGACTGAGAAAAGTAATCGAATGGACCTATTATCGCAGCTCTCAAAACGTGCAATAATCAAATTAAAGGGCATATTTCATCGTATTAAAATGTTGCAAAGAAGCGTTCTTATTTTTAATTTTGTATTTTTTTCTGCAAAATTTTGTTAGAAAATTTAATTTTTCTACAAATATTTTTTTGTAAATATTTTTTAAATTAAAGCTAACTTTAAGGTCCATATTTGTGATCTCCCTTCCAAAGTCTAAGACAAATGATGTGTCCCATTCCTGATGCATCGAATTTTCGTTATTTTGTTGAACTGTGTATTTATTAATATTACAACAAAAATAGTACATAGTCAACAAAATTCATAGTGAATTAATATTTTATAAAAATCAAATATATGTATATCGTAATTAAGAACAACTATGAAGAAAGTCGAAAAAATTGTTTAGGTTGCCCTGTGATCTATAACTTTAAAATATCTTAAAATTTTCTATTATTTTACAGATGAAGACCTCACGCAAATTTTTCAGCAGAACAAAACAAAGGTCAAATATTGATATTTGCAAAATGCCACTTTTTTTGATGTGTGGGAGAAACAGGAAAGGTCATCGAAGTAGTATGAATATTAATTTAATAAGTAAATATTGTTAATGTGAATAAATTTTTATGAAGGCTGAAGTAGTGTTTATTTTGGAAAAATAAAGTAAAATGGTAAGTTCCATGATTTCTATTCTATATTTGGCATTGACTTTATCCGCTGTTGAATTCTATATTTCAAATAAGTGTAGTTATACTGGACTAAAAAGGAGTACATGTAGTTTTAAAATAAACCCATTAATTAAAAATTGTTCAAAATAAAGATCCTAAAAACTTTAAACCTTTTTTTTAAACCAACTAGCAGTAATCCAGGGGTCCGCTGAATTGGTAAAAAAGGTAAGAAAGTCTTAAAAAAGATCTTTAAAAACCCATAAGTCCAAAAACAAACTTACCTGTTTATCCTCTGACATAGATTCATCATAACGAGCCTTGTTGAATACAGGAGGATTATCATTGATATCTTCAATGGTCACCTTAAATGTACAAACGTCGTCTAAGGGCGGACGACCATTATCGGTAGCTTGCACTGTAACATAAACCGCCTTTTCATGAATAGGTTCATCACGATCAAATGTGTGTTCGGTAACAATAACACCCGTTGAAGGATTAATACGAAATTTAGGGCGTTCCGCAGCCGACTGGACCAAACTATATTTAATTTCTTGATCTGGATCGGGGTCTTCGGCCTCAACCATTATAACATACGTATTTTCGGGTTGTTCTTCCTTTACCGAAGGTTTGTAACTGGCACAATTTTTAAAAGCAGGCTTCCGATTGTCCACCGAGTAGAGGATTTCGTTAGAATTAACATTATTGGAAGATTGGCCAAAGTATATAGCTGAATTACCACTACGTGTAGACGGTAGACCCGAGTATAATGCCGCTACTGACTCACGTTTTGAACGTATTGTTTGATGAGGCGTTTGTGATTTAATTGAAGATAATAAATCTTCAAAATGTTTTGTGGGATCATAGTAGGAATGATTTAGATTTGTTGCTTTTGTTGTTAAAACGGCGGGTAGAGATGAGCATAGAATTATAACTAATATTGTTAACACAAACGGCAGGTATTTCCTTCTGCTATAATGTTTGTAGATATGTAAAGGATTTTTCGAATAATCATATTGATTTTGATCTGTTGGCGTTGTTGATGATGATTGATTTGCGGTGGTGGTGGTGGGCTGTAGGCGTGGTATTACTGAGGCAGTCGAAGAAACCATTTTTATATCATTACTCTTTCTTTTATATAAAAAGAAAGTGTAATTATTAATAAGCTTCGCGAGGATTTATTTAACTAGTCTTACGATTCTTTTAAATTTAGCATTGTTTTAAATTTGCAAATCTTTTGTTTTAAATTTCAATGAGTCACCCAGTATTTAAAATAATTTTTTTAAGTTACCAGGTATTTTTAACAGATTTTAAGCAAGATCGCTGATGTATTTTTTCTTTTTTTATACGAATAGTTGTTGCTTTTTAATTGCTCTACTTTTTTATTAAATAAATTATAATTTGCTAATTTTTTATTTCACGCAAAAAATGACGTTTGTTAACGTCATCTTAGTTTCATGGTAAAACAGTTTTATAAACAAAAAAATACCACAACTCACTTCACTTTAATTTTTTTGTATTCTACTTTAGTTAAATTCTTTTTTTTCAATAAAAAAATTATGAAATTTTGTTAATTGTTTAAACAATTTGTACTGTTATTTTTGAGATTTTATTATTTCTTAACACGTCTAAAGAATTTTGGAAACTTTTTTTCTTCCTCTCTTTGCTTTAACTTTTCTTGTATTACTCTTTCCGTTGTTAACGTATTTTTGTGTTGTCGATGATTTTTTGTTAAAACAGGTAAATCCAGGTAAAAATAGTGGTTTTTCTTTAATTACACACACTAACGTAAAGTTGGTAGCAATATTTATTTGTGGTTGTAATTTTTATACACGTATTTGAGCGCTGTTTACTTTTTTTTATAAAACAAAGTAGTATTTGTTACCAAAAAAAATCATATATGTATATACATATATAAATAAAAATGCACTCCAAAAAGATATAGAAAAAGGCACAGTATTCTATATATGTAAATTCTTTTTAGTTACTGTATTTATTCTTCACTTTTTAATATTTACTATACATTTTGTTATTATATTGTAATATTTTTCTATTTATTAATTTGTTTTTCTTTTTTGATTTTATTCGCCAGTTTTTGTTTGTTGCTTTTACTCCCGGCAACAAGTTTTTCTTTTGTGTGTACTTGTTTTCCTATACGATCACGATCTTGGTTTACCTCACTGCTACCTTCATTTATCCGTTTAATCAACCAACAACACCAAGCACTAAACTCAAACTAAAAGAAATTGAAGAAAAATTTTAAAAATACTACTTTTTTAGTCAGAGAGTACATCGCTTTACAACTATGTGACGCAGGGATGGAAATGTGTTTTAAGATTTTGTATCCACCAGTGTTGTCAGATAAAGGGTTTTGGCACCAAATTTGGGATTTCAACTTCTGTTTGGGGACAGATTTTTGAGTAGAGGGATTTAGGGAATTTATTTATTTATGTTCTCATATCCTGTACAACAAGATTAAATCTTATAGTTAAAGTACAGAAAAACAGTTTGTAAAAACAAATATTATAAAAAAAATATAAAGAATTTTAAATTACAAATAAAATATACTTAAGAAAATAATCACAACTGGTTCGACCGACGATAGCAAAAGTCGGCGCGATTAATTTGAATTCAGCGACAATAGACCGTCGACATTTTTTGTCGTTTGGAAAAAAAGAAAGCAAAACAAGACTATGGTTGTATTTGTTTTGCCATAATTGTTCAATTGGTTTTGCATTAATTATTGCTGTTTTTCATTGTACTGCATTTAATTTTGCTTTTTTGCGGTAAATTCTGTATTTTTATTTTCAATTATATTTCTTCTGTCACACAAAATTAATTTGTTATAATCAAAGTGCGAATTTTTACAGCTCTGATACGTATTTCAACAACTCTATTCTGATAGGTAACCCTTATATAGGTAAAAATATGGCAAAAATTTGACAAATATTTCAATAGTGTGTATTGATAAAATTTATCACTTAAATAAAAATTAATTCTGCATATATCCAAAAAATAAAAGCTCACTTACTTTTTTAATAGTCTGTCAAATTATCAAAAGCCAAAAACCTGGTTGTTTTTGCTTAGTCTAAATTCAGTATTACACTTCACCAAAAACTTGTTATTTTTTAAAAATATCTTTTTTACTAGTCAAATTCCATACAAATTTTGTATCAAAAACTAGAAGTTCTTATAAAACAAAAAAATTTTTGACTTTCACAATTTAAATAACGATTTGAGGCCTTTAAAATTCAAGTGCAATATTTCCGCTCAAAAGCAGCTTTTAAAAATTGCCAAATATGATTGATATAAATTTATTTGATTTTTTTATTTATGCAAAATTTAGTTTTAAATTTAAAGAAAACTATTCGTTTAAATAAAATTTTGGGTAACATTTGGTAAACGCGAAGAAATGATAAAAATACGACTATAAATACGCAGTTTTATATTTTCTTGTAAAATGTTCAATTTTATTTACTTTCCGCAGTCATTTCCAAATATTTTTCTGGACTCAAGAGCGATGTGAACTTTTTTATATTTTCTTCTTTTGAAATAGGATTTTGTTTAAATTAAAATAAATGGGGTACACGCAGAAAAAAAAACAGGTGGAACTTTATCTAAGTGCTATGTAATTATACAACTACATAAGTTCGAAGTAAGTTTTAAAATTTTCTAGGAAAATATATGTAGTTTGAAAATTATGTAGTTGTATAATTACATAGCTCTTCGGTAATATTCCCCCTGATTTTTTCTGTGTGTATACACAGAAACAAATCAAGGGTAACATTATCTAAGTGCTATGTAATTAAGCAACTACATAAGTTCCAAGTAAGTTTTACAATTTTCTAGTAAAATATTAGCGGTATTCATTAGTTAAAACTAACGACTAACATCCAGTGCACAACTTTTTATACACACAAATTCCCATAAGGGAAAGTTGTGCAGTCGTTATTTTTAACTTATGAATACAGCCCTATAAGTATATCACTACACATGTATATATTTTGCAAGGCTTGTATACACGCGGAAAAAAAACAGGTCGAACTTTATCTAAGTGCTATGTAATTATACAACTACATAAGTTCCAAATAAGTTTTACAATTTTCTAGCAAAATATATGCAATTTTTCGGATATTTTCCGCTACACATGTATAAATTTTGCAAGGATTGTCTATATTTTACAAAAAAAAAAAAAATTGCATATTTTAGTAGAACTTTGTAAAACTAACTTTAAAATTATGTAGTTGTATAATTACATAGCTCTTAGGTAATATTCCCCCTGTTTTATTCTGCGTGTATGTTTTAAAAAAATATGTGCATATTTTAATAGAATATTTTAAAACAAACTTGAAAATTATGTGGTTATATTGTCTTAGGTAATATTCCCGTTTTTTTCTGTGTGTACAAAATTAGGGATTTAAAATTTTGGTGGGGATTTCACTTGCAAAATTTGGATATGAATTAAAACTCTTCTGGCAACACTATTACCAAATTCTTGTCTTTATTTATTAAAGACACAAACCAAGACTTTTTTCACGGCGCTGTCAATGATTTTATAAAAATTAAGCGGAAGGAAAAAACGAGAGAACCCGGAACCGGGATTTTTAAAATTCCACAAATTTTTTAAATAACAAAAACAACTGTTTAATGTAAAAATATGTACTGTTTTGGTATTATTATATTAAAAATAACTGCTTTAAACAACTGTTACGAAATTACAGTATTTTTTGTCTTTTGTTTTCTTAAATAACTGTCACAACCGTTGTTTTATTTTTCCATAGAAAACAACTGTAATTACAGTTAAAAATAGTAACTACTAATTACTACACAAACAACAGTCATGCAGGAACTGTCACACTTTTTTGAGTGCGCTCAAAAAAGTTTGTCGGTAGAATCTACTGAAAATGACAGTTAAAACAAAGGTATATGCAGTTAAAAGGGCGACAAAGGTATTTACCTTTAAAATAATGAAAAAAATTAATTTTTAACTGTTGAAAAATAACTAACATTATCGTAAAATTAACTGACAAATTTGTACTACATATAAAAATTTTAAGACAACTACAAAATGGATAATGCGTTTTTACAGTTAATTATTTAGGTACTATAAAGGAATATTTTAATAAAATAAAAACAATTTTTTTCTTTCGATTACAAAAATATGTATGTGTTATTACTTCAGCTTATTTAAATTTTGAAGTAAAAATTCCAAACCGTCCTCCATTTATTATGCTTTTATGCATTGGAGATGCAATACAAGTTTCTGAGGGGTTACCGCGTAACCGCGTAAATTTTGTACCTTTCGTAAAAAGAAAAAGTTTTAGCAAAAATCTTACTTTTTGAATTTTTATGCGTAGTGTAAAAGGTTTAGGATAAAAATAAATTAAAAAGTAGAATTTTTATACAGAATTATATTTTTAACAATGGGTCATATGAGTAAAACGTAGCAATTACTTCGAAGTAATTACTTTGGGCTTAGGAATGAATTTTAAATCCAAATTTACCAATTGGCTGGTAGTATAGCATGAAATGTAAACGAAAATTAAAAAATTAAATTTCTTGTCTACTCCCAAGCAGACTAGATTTGTGAAGTAATTGCTTAAAAAAACCTGTATTTCCCCCTATTAGTAATATCTATTTTTTATTCATATGAGCCAATATTTGCAAGATTTACGAATTCGAAAATTTTTTTTTCGAATCGATTTTCGCGGTTACTACCTTGATTATTATTTGCAAACTAGGAATATATGTATCAATAATAACAAATATAAACTAAACAAGAAATTTTAAAATTCAAAAAAATTCAACAAAATTTTTTATTTTTAAATAACTAACAAAAATAACTGGTTAATACCGGTATTTTGTTCGTACTTTTGAGAAAAAAGCTGTCAAACTCCATATAAAAAAATGATTTTTCACTTGCGTGGAATTGTTGCGAAATTGCGGTGGAATTTTTTTCGCATCAATTTAATAGACAGGACCATTTGAAAATGTAGCGAAAAAGTAACATTTGGGTTAATTATGATTGTAACTTTTTATAGACCATAAAAAACTTTAATGGGTGTATACAACTGGTTCAAAATGATTATGAGAACTAGTTTTGTAATTACTTTTAAAAACACTAGCACTTTTTAGAACTAGTTCGACCATTTGCTACTGGATATCTTGATTGGCGCAATTTAAGAGAAATTAATACTATATTTTTATTTTTGTTTTTATTAAGATATAAAATAAGAAATGTTATGTCTTAACTTTTTTATACATTTCAGTATAATTTAGGTAGTTAAATATTAGGGTCTAAGGCCCAGTTTTATAGTCAGAACTAAGAACGAATTTTGTATAAAATTTGATTTAAGTAAAAAATTTTCAGATATGATTTCTTACTTAGGTAATACTTAAGACAAAATTAGTTCTTACACTCATAGAAATAAATCTGTAAAAATAGCAGAAAAAGTTCCTAAAAATTAGTTAAAAATGATGCTGCAGAAAAACCTGCTAAAATTAGCAGATTTTTTTACTAAATACTAACAATGAGAACAGCAAAATTTAAACTGTTATTTTACAGAATTTTAGTTATATTTAGGCTAACTTTTAGTTAGCCTAAATTGAAAATAGCAAATTGTACTGTAAAATCTGTAAAAAGTTGTAAACTGCTGTTTTCAAAAGGCTCGATTTTTATTTCCATTAAAAAAAAATCGAAAAAACTTCGAAAATTTTACATTTTTTTGTGATATTTTAGGCTACTAATTATTTAGCAAAATTTTTTACTGATTTTAGCAGGTTAATTTGCTATTCTCCATTTACAAAAATTTAGCTCACATATAACTAAAATTCTGTATATTTAACAGTTTTATTTGTGCTGTTCCTATGTTACTAATATATAGCAAAAATAATCTGCTAATTTAGCAGTTTTTTTCTGCAGCATTATTTTCAACTAATTTTTAGTAGTTTTAACTAAATTTTTTACGGACTTTTTTCTATTAGTGTAGTTTTGACTATAAAACTCGTCCTAAATCTATGTATGGATAATCCATAAAATATACTTAAATTACGAAAAATATAGTTTAAAATATTTACAATATTACAGTAGTATTTTGTTGCTGCAGCAGAAAAAACAATACAAGCATATCTATAAAATCTACATTCAATCATGGCAGCTGAACAGTAGCCTCTTTCCTTATTTGCTTAGCAAATATACACTACTTTATCATCCTCTTCATCATCATAGTCTAATTATCTTTTGAAGAATGTTGACTATTTGAACAATTTTCAATCTCATCCAAAGCTTCCTGTTCCACATACTCCTCTTCTTCTTCGTCCTCTTCCACTTCAGCTCGTTCGCCAACTTCGATTATAGTTGTTTGTTGTGGTTGTTCTTCAAATTGAAATATACAAGATGTTTTATCAGTTGTTATGACCGTATCTCAGTATTTATTGTGTTGAGCCAGCAACTGCATATCAGTGAGATATTTTATTATATGAACTTTGGCTTCAGCTTTCTGTCGTACGCCCAGAGTATTTAACATATCAGTTACGACCATACCAAATGATTGATCTTCCGCACTAACACCTTGATTAAGGGTATTTTGAAATATCTTTATTGAACTCAACATATCATGATGTTGTTGCTGCTGTTGTTGCTGTAGTTGCTGCTGTTGTGTTTGCTGTTGTTGTTGTTCATCTTCAACAATCCGTTCACGTTTCATAGCTGGTTCATAATAATACGTTTTTTGCTCCTTAGCCGCATTATTTGCAGCGGCCAATTGTGCAGCATCACCGGTAACAACAATTGCTAAAAATTGAAAAATTAAACATGTTAATAATATATTTATAGTAACTTTTTATACAGCATTGAATTATCACCCCAAAACTCACCATGTGGATGTCCTGCTAATGCCTGTGTAGTTATTGTAGCACTACCATTGAAGGGTGTTGTAAATAAATCTACCACTTGTTGTGTTGTTTGTTGTTGCTGATGCGTCTGTTGTGGTGCCTCCACCTGAGCCGTCACCGTATTTGTTGTAGTTGCTGATGGTATACCTGCCGCTGTTACTTTTCCCAACAATGATTCACGATATTGTCTAATGGATTCCATTAGAAATGACATCTGTTTGAAATAGCGCCATCTTGAGTCTTGGCTGATTTTTAATTCTCTGGCAAATTTATCACGTAAGCTTTTCCAACGTTTCGTACATTTTTGTTCTATGGATGACATATAATTTATAATTTAGTTAGATAAAGTTATTGCTGATGTTTTATTCCATTAATATTCGAGATTATATATTATACAGTTTTTACTCTTATAAAACTTTCCAATTCCGCGAACTTTATCCAATTGACAGCTTTTAGATATTGAGAATTTAAGTAAAAGTCCGATACTTGGTTACCGGTAGTTTAAAGTATCGGAATATATTAATATTATATTTACGCTTATACTACAATTATACCTGAGCAAAAACTAGCTGGCTTTTAGCTTTTGTAGTTTTTAACTTGTCAAAACGCATACACAAAAAACAACCAAAAACTAGTTTTGCACAAAAACTAGGTGGTTTTTGCTTAAGTATAAATGAAGTATAAACCAACAATTTAAAAACTAGTAGTTTTTAAACCCACTAATTGTCAAATTCCATACAAATTTTGATTCAAAAAGTAAAAGTTTTAGAAAACCACTATAGTAATTTTCAAAAACTATAGTTTTTAAATTGAGCTTAAACTCCAATTTGGTGTAAATGTAGCTTAACTACACTCATAAAAAAAGCCCGTAAAAATAGTTCAAAATTCTGCTAAAATAACAGGAAATAGTACCTGAATCAGCTCGCTGATTTTCAGCAAACACCTTTTGTTGAAATTACCAACTTTTTTGCAAGCACGCTCCTGACTAAAAACTTGCTGACACAGCAACATTTTTTTCTGACTTTTTTTTTTTGAGTGTACAAGAACGGGATACTTGAGGTCAATGGCCCTTAGAGCAAAACACTGGTCTCTTTGAGAGAAAGACATCGATGTATCATACTTTAAGATCCGACTGTAAATGCCAAAGATATGTATAACGAAAAATGTAATATGACGACCCCTACGTTCGGCATTTACAGTCGGATCTTAAAGTATGATACATCGATGTTTTTCTTTCGAGGAGACCAGTGTTTTGCTCTAAGGGCCATTGACCTCAAGTACCCCGTTCTTGTAGTTACCCACCAGATCTCAGTTGCTACCACCCTAATGTCAGAAAATTAAAGCTCGCAAAAAATCATTAAACTTTTTCGATAAACCCAGTAGAATTTTTTTTTATATATTGGTTGCCGAACGTAGGGGTCGCCTTTTTAAATTTTTTTTTCATTGAATTTTTCCTTTATAGCAAAACAATGGTCTCCTCGAGGCAAAAAATCAATATATCACACTTTAAAATCCAACTTTAAATGCCGAAGCTATACCGAAAAATTGAAAAAAGCGACCCTTACGTTCGGCAAAAAAAATTTTTTTTGAAATTGCCTTGCAAAAATACTTCATATTGGAAGGTGTACAGCGAACTTTTTTTTGATTTTTGTTTGAAATCAACAAAATCAGCCGCTTCTATAGCCCCCAAAATGAAAATGGGTGCTCTGGAAAAAGTTATGGAACTAATACATCTGGGACTAGTTCTAGAACTGATTCTCCGTCAGTTATATATATGAGATCCGTGGTACGGGTTCGTGAACCAGTTCCATGGCATCGGTTCTAGTAAAACAAATGGCAGAACTGGTGTGGTTGGCAACCGATAGTAAATAATTTTCCTGGGAAGGTTAAAAGATTTCGGAATCTGAGATTATTGAAACTGAAACATTTCTTATTCATACTCAATTAGGTCTGTACAAGCTTTGCTTAAACAACTAAAAATTAGTTAAAAGTGGCAGAAAAAACTGTTGAAACTAGGAGATTTTTTTTTGGTAATTATTAGTAAGTAAAGAACAGGAGACCCGAAACTGTTACATATCGATAATTATCGATATAAATTATAATTTATAATATAATTTAATGTAAATTTTTTACGTCTTTAGAAAAAAATTAAAAAATCTGAAAACCTTTAGGTACAAAATTTCTTTGAATGAAATTTTTAATCAATACTGCCAACAATAAAATATAATAACTATTGCATTTAAAAAAATTTATATCCAAAGTTTCCAAAATTTTATTAAGAGCCATTTTATATTGAGCCATCCATATAAAAATTTGTTAGCTGTATTTGAAAATACCAATTTACTCTGCAATGAAATCAATGAAATATCAATGAAAATTTTCACTAAACTAATGAAGTTTCCCAACAAATAATTCGTTCCGTTTACGCACCGTTTTCGGTCCATCATAAACGGAATCCAACTCCGTATACGTACCGTTTTCTGGATCCGTATACGGACCAGAAAACGGAACATCGAAACTGATTCGAATCAGTTCAAAATCCGTCAATGACGGACCGTTTACGGACCGTTATGTCGTGTTAAAAACGGACAAGTCCGTTTAAAGTCCGTCAATGACGGAAAAACTGAGTATTTCCTTGTTCGTATCCTACCGATTTTTTCCACAAAAATAGACCATATGTTTATTATTTAAAATACACAATACTTTTAATTATTAAATTCATTAATAATTATTATTTACAATTACTATTAATAAATTTCTAATTAATACAATTACAATATTTAGCACATCTGGCTCGGTTTACCTATCTATCCCAGAGTAAAATCCAACATCTATATGGAAAATAGACAATAAATTAGTTATGGTTTAATTGACTGTGTACACGATGCAAATTCTCACATGTTATACACAAAATAACAAGTTTCATAAATCTTACCTTGTTACTTGATGTTGTTTGATTAATGGTGTGGAAAGAATTCCCTCTATTGCATATTCTCCATATATTCCCGTTATAATAATATTTTCACCGACTTTTCAAAAATATAATTTTTTTATTTTGTAAACAAACTGCAACCGATGAAATCCGTATTCAAAGGTACGGAAACGGATACACCAAAACGGAGTGAAAGTGTGTTCGAAAATCCGTTAATGTTCCGTATACGTACAAGCATTGACGGATACGTACATAACGGACAGTTAACGTGCCGTAAAAGCCGGATTCATGAATCCGTACGTGCCGTAAAAATGTTTCTTGGGTTTCTTCACAAAGTGAATCGAAAAGATCTTAAATTTTACGAAAAAGCTTCATCACTTTTATGGAGCTCTTTTTAATAAAACTGCTTCATTGGGTGTATGAAAGTTTCAATAAATAATAAGAAATTTTTCATAAAACTGCAGCAATTTAATGAAAAGTTTTAATGGACCAATTCGAGCGAAACTTCATTGATTCAATGTAAAAATTCATAAACAGAATATGAATAAAAAACATCGAACCAGAGGCTAAAAACTGCTCTCGTTTTTGAAAATTAGTTTTACTTTTTAAAAGAATTAAAACAGAAATCAGAAATTTTCTATTGTAGCTGTGTTTGTGCGGCAAACTATCAACGTTGGCTTATGACATTCCCGTACAAATTTGGCATTAGTAACATTTAGAGGTTAATAACGCTAAACGTTGGCTGATGTTAAAATAATGTGGGAATGACATAAGCCCATGTTGATAGTTTTCCGCACAAACACAGCTAGTCTTTCCTAAAGCCTTCTCCAGCCAGAAACGTAGTGTGTTTTGATTGACCTTTAGAGCTTTATTTTGGCCTTTCGCGATGTTTTTATAAATCTTTTTTTATAAACAGAAACTTCGATATTTTGTTAAAAAAATTTCCAAAAAATTTTATGAAAAATTAATTGCAATAAAGTAAAACAAATCCGTTTTAGGAGTCTCTTAAAACTCCTCACGTGTCTTGCTGGAGCAATATCCACTTGCGTGGAGTTGCTCAAAATATGGTATCTAAAAGTTTAAAGACCTCTTTCAGTAGATATTAAAAGAATCGTATTTTAGTTAGTATTTGTTTTTTCCAAGCGTTTCTTGCAATTTTTTAGCCAAAGTTATGAAAATTATGAAGTTTTGGGAAATAATAATGGGAAAATTCAATATTAAAAATGTAACCGTTTAATCGACCTATTTTAACCGATTATTCGGGTCGAATAATTATTTGAGTTTTAAATTATTTGTTTTGACATTAACCGAAATAGAAGCGATTAATCGATTAAGCGAATTGAAAACACTAGTATTAACACAACACTCCTATGGAGTATTAACTAGGGTATTTAATCGATTAATCGTTATTCGATTAATCGATTAATCAAAATTGGTAGAAAAATTACTGAATGTTTCAAAAATTTATATTTTTATTAAAATAAATATACTAAAATCTCAAAACTTATTTACCAAATAGTGAAAAATAATATTCTGTGGGCTTGTACCTATTCGCATTTCATTCTGGCCTAAATAAACCAGGGACGACCTTTTAGAATATCTAGGAATATTCTTTAGATTCAACTCAATGAATATTTCTAGTTTTCAAGTAGGAGTGTTAATAAACATCTTAAATCCCAAATAAAAAACAACAAAAAACTATCCCAGTTTGCTTTGTCAGCTTCCAAATTACTACTCTGTTATTGTGACTGATATAATAAAGTAGTGGTATCTATTTACGTATAATCAAATGGTTAGTTATTTTTTACGACTTTTTTAAACGTTGATATTAAACGAAAGCGTTAATAATTATTATAATTAATTATTAGAATTATTAATTATAATTAATGCTACTTAATTAATGCTATTAATGTTACATTAACAAAGCTTGTTTAGTGGGCACACTCTGCAGTAATAAAAAAAAAATAAAAGGAAATAAAATCAAGTGATGGGGGAAGTAAGCTTAAAGGGAAAATCAATTGTCAACAGAATTCCTTTCTACATTTACGTTTTTATGTGTTCAATGCGTACGAAAGAGATACACATTAATGTAAGAGATGTTATGTTTTTCTTTAACTCATTGCGCTGTGGTTCTAGCCGATTTGGATAAAATTTTAATATGTGATCTCAATTATCATACTACATCATGAATGGTAACCGAAACGAATGCGGTTATCGTTAGGGTAACGATATTTTAGGTTATTTCGGTAACGGTATTTTAAGGGTAACGCTATTTAATTTATTTCTGTATCGGTATTTTAAGAATTTGAGAAGAGTTACTGAAATTATTTTTGTTCCTTTTTATACCCTCCATCCCACTGTGCAGGAGGGTATATATCATTTTGTCATTCCGTTTGTAACTCATCGAAAAAAAAATCTGGGACATACAAAAAATACATATTCCTGATCGTTATCAATAGCGAAACCGATATAGCCGTGTCCGTCTGTCTGTCTGTCTGTCTGTTGAAATCACGATCACGCTCAAAATAGTTGTGCTAGGATGTTAATTTTTAGTCAAAATTTTGGTCCAATTTCTTAAGCAGTTTGCTATTGAAAATGGGCATATTTGGTCCAGACGTTTAAAAGTTATGAAAGAAAATGTAGAAGCACCTCTAGAATTTTCCATATTAACATGAAAAATATATTAACTGTGTGTTGTTGTTGTTACTGAATAAGAAAAAAATACAAACATACACACCCAGACCTTGAAAGAGTTAATTCTTTTTTTGAATTTATATGCATAAAATTGGATTCATTTTATAAATTACTGAATAATTCATAATGCCTTTAAATCAATGATTGGACATTGAATAAAGTGAGATAAGATTTGTTCCTATTTGTGTTGATTTAATTTCGATTCTATTGAATAATTTGGACGTATGTTGGCTTTAGAGGCACCTCACCGATTGATTCTAAATTTTTATTACTGATATAACTCTCCTTTGGGGGCCCGAAGAAATTTTTTTTCAGCGAAAAGCCTGTATGGGGAGTTACTTCGGTTTAAAGTTTAAAAATTAACTTAACTATATTTTCTTCATTTATGATAGGGTTGGAACAATATGTACACCATTGGAAAGGTAATAAAAATATCTTTAGGATAGCATTTTTTTGTTGACCCATTATGATTCGGCGTAGGAATTTTAATTTTTTTGTTTTTTTTTTAAACCTATATAAGAAAATATAATAGCCGTGTCCGTCTGTCTGTCTGTTGAAATCACGATTACGCTCAAAATAGTTGTGCTAGGATGATGTAGCATTTTTTTGTTGACCCATTATGATTCGGCGTAGGAATTTTAATTTTTTTGTTTTTTTAATGTTTTTATTCCATAAAAATCCTATATTAGAACAAAAATTGTGCTTATTAGAATGTTATCAAGACGAAAAGCTTTTATTTGATATATAGATAGGCTTGACTTCTAATATCTTCGGTGTTTGAAGTGATAAAATTTGAACTACATCTTAAAAGTTTTTAATCTTGAGAATATATTAATAAGTAAAAAATTATGTGGTAGTATACGGTGGTTTTTATAAAAACGGTTTATTTTAAAAAATCTTAAAAATAAATCTCATTTGCCGGTAATGGGTAAGCAAACAAAAAAAAATGTCGTCCATAAGATATTTTTACTATCTTTCAATGATATAATGACTTAGATATATGTAGCTAAGTCCATTTTCAAACTTTACACAGAAATAAACTCCCTACAGAGGTCTTTCCGCGGATTTTTTTTTTTTTAACAGCTTGAAAGTACTACATCGGGGTAAAAAAAAATTCAATGAGATCAACTTATTGCAAAATTGAGATTTAAGATACGAATAAAGGAATTATATTTTTAAAGGTCTGCATACATCTATATGAATAACATAAGCAGTGTTGCCACTTTATGGGTAGGGCATGGATGACAGCAATTATTAAATTGTTTAGTTTTTTACTTAAATTTCAATTCAAATGAATGAATTGAGAAAGTTATCAAATTATCAAAATATATTATACATAAAAAAAGAATTTAAATCATAAACTAGCCAATAGATAGTGGGTCTATGAATACAACTTAGCAATTACTCCAAAGCATTGTTGGTAGCAGAAACGGTGCGATTATCGGTGAGGGTAAGTAACGCTATCATAGATTATTTCGGTTACAGTATTTTAAGGATAATTGTATTTCGATAACGGTATTTTAAGGTTAACTGTATTGCAATTATTTCGATAATGATATTTTAAGATAAGCGGTATTTCGGTGCATTCCGCAAATTTTTTTTTATGAAAAAACAAAGTAAAGTAAAATAAATTTATTAACTAAGTGTATGTAAAATTCACAATTACGACGTGGAATTACAAAAATTTTAAACTAAAAAATAATGGTGTTGTAAGGATAATGGGATAATGGTATTTGATTAATTTCGGTACTGGTATTTTAAATGTATCGATATTTGAATCTATAACAGTATTTTAGCGATAGAGCCTACCAACCCTGCCTCAATGTATGTAATTACTTTTGGCTTATGAATGACTTAACATCTAATTGTGAAGTTTGCATAAAAATTCCAATATCTATTTTTTATTCATACGAGTTAATGAATTGATTCACAGCGACTGATCATCCACGAATTAAACCGATACATCAGGAAAGTGTATTAATCTATACATGCTTTGAAATTCTTTCGTTATACAAATAAGCTATTAACGTACACAAAAAAATCGTTACCAAGTAATTAAGCAAAGTTCAACTAATAAAGTTTTATCGAATAATTTATTATATTGTGTATGCCACAAAAACATTATTTTATTTGAAGTGCTCCCAATTGCTTGCCAAAGATTTTTTTGTGTGTATTTAAATACGCAAATAAAACTTGATTTTTGAAAGACTCTAAAATAAGATTATTTTTAAATCGTTTACATGTGATCATAAATGACTCTTATTTACAAGCTTTTTAAGTGTTTTGTTCTAAAGTGAAATGACCAAATCACTTTTTTTTAAGTTTACTGATGAGGTTATTACCTTTTTTCGGAGTTCAAATTGTAATAATATGTTAATTGAAGTCATTTATAATTTCATATTTTTTGGGTAATTTTGTCTACACTTTTGGGAATTTTGAATCTTGCTTGTGGCAGCACTGAGATTAAACAAGATTAAACTGAAATATTTACTTGTAGTGGTGGAAAAAATCATACACATTTGTTGCACAGTGGATTGACCGAATACAAAATGGGTAATAATTCATACTTGTTTGTACTTAGTAGAATCCCCGAATAAAAACACCAGGATGGAGGGTATCTAAAGACTCGGCACAGCCGAATTTAATCTTTGGTTTGTATAAGTTCCCAGTCACCTGGGGACTTATACAAACCATCGAGCGGGCTTTAGCCCGCTTGTTTTAAATAAAATTGTTAAGAATACAACAAGTTTATGTATATTATTTTACAGAAATTTTTTTCCATTTATCGATTAACTTAAAAATTTTGTTCGATTAACCGGTTAGGAAAAAAGCCCGAATAATTATTTGCACGATTAATCGATTAAAATAAAAAGCCGATTAATTGAATACCATTTAATGAAAAACTTAAATTCAGGGAATTAAACGAAAAACTTAATTCCTTAGGGAATTAAACGAAAAAGTTTATTCCTTAGGGCATTAAACGGAAAAGTTAATTCCTTCAGGGAATTAAGTGCACAATTGAATGAATTCCTTGAGTGAAAGTTGAATTAACTAGAATTGAATTAATTCCCAGGGAATTAATTCCCTAGGGAATGAATTCCTTGACCAAAAGTTGAATTAACTAGAATTGAATGAATTCCTTGGTGAATGAATGCATTCAATTTTATGAAGGAATTAGAAAAAAATTAATTCATTCATAAATCGAATTAAAAAAGGAATTCATTCAATTCCTTAAGTTTGGTTAGGGAATTCATTGCCAAAATATAAATTCAGTGCAAAAAAGGGAATTAAGGAATTAATTCTTCGAAGCTCTGCAAACAAATACTTGTTTTTTTATGTTCAAAAAATCAAATAAGAGAATAAAATTAAACCCCTTTCTTAATTTTTAACTAGATAAGCATCTGTGTTCCTATGCAAATACACATGCGCTAATAAGAGGAATTAACAATTAATTTTGTATATGTATGTGTTACCACATACACATGCACAACGAAGAGCGAGCCGAGGCAGAGAGAAAACAGCACGTGTAAATACGTGAGTATTATTGAAACAGAATAAAAAAAACATGAAAACGAACACGACAACGTCGTACACACCAAAAAATGTACAGCTGCGTAAAACAGACGTTTATAACGCCAACAATGTAAAAAACAAACAACAAACGAAATACAAAACATGCACCGAATAGGGGTTTAACTACAGAGGGTTATTCAAATCAATAAGCCACTAAAGCCTTTTTTCTAACTTTTTAAAGGTAAATTTACAAAAAGTGCAAAAAAGTTTGCCGGTAGAATCTACTGAAAATAACAGAGGTGTATGGAGTTAAAAAGGCTACAAGGATATTTACCTCTACAATAACTAAAAATGTAGTTATTTTTAACTGTTGAAAAATAACTAATAAATGCATTAAAGTAACTAACAATGTCGTGAAATTAACTGACAAACTTTTACTACACAAATTTTAAACAACTGACAAAACAGGTTGAAGTGATAAAAGTATGTTGTAATAAAAAAAACAATTTTTTCTTGTGATTATAAATTTTTTTTTAAATTATTTCATCGTACTTCAAGTAAAATTCCAAACGGTGTCCAGTTATCGCCATTTTTAATATACAATTTTCTGATTTTTATTTGCAAACTAAAATATATCCATAATAAAAAATAACCATGGATGGTAACCGAAACGAATGCGGTTATCGTTAGGGTAACGATATTTTAGGTTATTTCGGTAACGGTATTTTAAGAATAACGCTATTTCATTTATTTCGGTATTGGTATTTTAAGGATAACGGTATTTGAGTTATTTCGGTAACGGTATTTTAAAGATAACGATATTTGGGTTATTTCGGTAACGGTATTTTAAGGTTAACGGTATTTCAGTTATATCGGTAACGGTATTTTAAGGGTAACGGTAGTTAGTTATTTCGATACATCCCGTGTTTTTTTTTACAAAAAAAACAAGATTAAAAACAACCAATTTATCAACTGAATGTACAAAAAATACTCAATAACCACGTGAAATTATCAAAAGTAGAAAATTAAAAATAACGGTAACTGTATTTTAGGGATAACAATACTTTATTTGTTTCGGTAACGGTATTTTAAGGGTATTGATATTTCATTTATTTCGGTATCGGTATTTTAAGGATAACGATATTTCAGTTATTTCGGTAACGTTATTTTAAGGATAACGGTATTCCGGGTATTTAGGTAACGGTATTTTAGGCGTAACGGTAATAAATTGAAAGGGTTTTAAATCGATAACGGTATTTTTGCGGTATTGCCTGCCAACCCTGAAAATAACAAATATAAACTAAACAAGAATTTTAAACAATCAACGAAATTTTTGTTTTTGTTTTTAACTAACAAAATAACTGTTTATTGTAAAAATAGAGTTTTTGTAGATTATATTGGTTTATTATAATCTTAAAAATAAGTGCTTTAAACAACTGTTACGAAATTACACAAATTTTCGCTGTTTTCTTAACCCTTTAATGTCAAATGTTGCTTATAGGCAACATTGTATATTTTAGGTCATATAGTTTTTTATATTTTTGCTAACGGTTTTTTCCAATTGAAATTAATATGTGTAAGCATTCGTTTACGAAGTTATATTTTTAAAATCTTTACAAGTGTTCATTTGTGAGCTGTTTTTCATACTTTCCCCACACATATTTTCTCACATTAAAGTTTAAAGCAAAATAAAATTTTTGTTTCAATTAGTCTAAAAATGATGCTTCAAAAACTCTAAAAAATTTATGTAGAGTTTAGTTATAGAAATAATATAAAAATAAAATTTTTTAAAAATCTTAACCCGCTCGGAACCGGCAGCATGTTAACGTGTGAACTTTAATTCCAAATATATCCGCTAAGCGGTGCTGCAAAGCTATAAAAAACTGACATATTGTCGACTGACGACAATATGTCATAGTCGCATGTTCTAATTTTCATAGATTTTGTGTTTCCTAAAATATTCTAAAACTATTTTATATAATAATATAAAAATTGTAAAACAAACATTGAATTGAAAATAAAGAACAACTAACTAAATAATAAAAAAAATATTTCTTTGGCATAGATTTATATTGCCACGAAAAATTAAAAATAACGGTAACGGTATTTTAAGGGTATTGATATTTCATTTATTTCGATATCGGTATTTTAAGGATAACGATATTTCAGTTATTTCGGTACCGGTATTTTAAGGATAACGGTATTCCGGGTATTTCGGTAACGGTATTTTAGGGGTAACGGTAATAAATTGAAAGGGTTTTGAATCGATAACGGTATTTTTGCGGTATTGCCTGCCAACCCTGAAAATAACAAATATAAACTAAACAAGAATTTTAAACAATCAACGAAATTTTTGTTTTTTTTAAAACTAACAAAATAACTGTTTATTGTAAAAATAAAGTTTTTGCAGATTATATTGGTTTATTATAATCGTAAAAATAAGTGCTTCAAACAACTGTTACGAAATTACACAAATTTTCGCTGTGTTCTTAAACATTTAATGTCAAATGTTGCTTATAGGCAACATTGTATATTTTAGGTCATATAGTTTTTTATATTTTTGCTAACGGTTTTTTCCAATTGAAATTAATATGTGTAAGCATGTCGACTGACGACAATATGTCATAGTCGCATGTTCTAATTTTCATAGATTTTGTGTTTCCTAAAATATTCTAAAACTATTTTATATAATAATATAAAAATTGTAAAACAAACATTGAATTGAAAATAAAGAACAACTAACTAAATAATAAAAAAAATATTTCTTTGGCATAGATTTATATTTCCAAGAAGTTTGGTCGGAAAATTCCCAGCCATTAAAATTCGGGCAAGAAAGGGTTAAAAAACAGTCATATTAATTGTTTTGTATTTTTCCATAGAAAAACAACTTTAATTTCAGTTAGAAACAACAACTACCGATTACTACACAAACAACTGTCAAACTTATTTGAGTGCGTGTCTTCAAATGTAGTAATGCGATTGCAGAAAAAATCAAAATCATATCAATTGCATTGTAGTGGAGAACACTTAAGGGCGGATTATGGAAACGTAAATGTGATGTCACTGTAACGTGCCGTAGCTAAAAGGTACACTTATAGAATATCGTAAACGACATTACCATTTAGGATCTATTTCAAGTGTTTTTTTATTTTATTCTAAATTTTACCATTTATTTGTTAATTTTTATTTCTTATTTTTTGTTTGAATCTATTTTCTTTATTCATTTTATATTTTTTCCGACTAAAATCAATCAGCAGTTTCGATGACGGATAAAAAAAATTTGTTTTCAACAGAATGATCCGGCAAGTACGTTACATTTACGCGTTAGTAACCATTTGTATACACTTCTTGTGGTTTCGAAACAGCTGATTCGTTGCAGTTACGTTTACGGTTGGGTAACTCAGCCTTTACCCAATTCAGGGTTAACGGGTTGTATGAATGCGACGTAAAACAAACAATCGTGTTGTCAGTTGCTAGAAATAAGGTTGACATATCCCCTTTAAATTTACATCAATTAACACCTTTATTACAAAGTCAAATATGGGCACTCTTGAATTTGGAGAAAAATTAAGCCAAATTTCGAAAAAAAAAATTAACAAACGGCTAGTCAATTGTGGTTACAGCTTAAATTAGCTACGATGAGTTTTGTTTAGAAATTATTCAAATTAATAGAGATGTAACTTTTCAAAAATTGACTTAAGCTAAAATGGGGACTTCAATACATTTATTTGGCATCGCTCTTTTCCTTAATATTAGCAGTGTTTTCGACTTAACTATATCCGTTAACCAAGAAAAAAACTCAAAGTACACGAAAACATGTTTGAGATGAAAACTAACACAATACTTTTCGTATGCACATTAACTTGCAACGTGGATAATTATCAACGTTGAAAATTCAACGTTTATAGATTTTCGCACATAAAGTAGCTTTTTCGCGGTATTTCTTAAAAAAGGTTTGCTGGCATACGTTCGAATATACCGCAATTATTATAAACATTAACTGTTTATAATTTTTTTATACATTTAAATAAAAAATAAATAAAATAAAATAATGTTGAACTGGCCTTAAAAGGCGTCGTCAACGGAGAAAAACAAGATATTATTTAATTATTCATAAATTTGATTAATCAAAATAATGATTAATCGAAATAACTGATTAATCGATTAATCATGTTTTTGATTAAACAAAATTGTTGAATAAACGATTAATTGATTAATCAGGAAGTTTGATTAATCGATTAATCGCACATCCCTAGTTTATACCAATAAAACATCCAATCGTAGGGTGTAAGGTTTCGAAGTAATGCAAGTGTAAGGGGTTTAATGCATTACCAGGTAATTTGCATGGAAATATCAACATGTTATCAAGGTTTTCTGGATATATACCTTTTTTCGTTATTTTTGCAAAAATATTATTATAAAAAACATTAATTTTACAGTAAATTTCACGAAACATACAAAATATCTCAATTTCGAAACATTTCTTCCCCAATTTTGTATCTAAAATACACTGGAATTGGTTCAAGTGGAGCCACGTATTATGGATCATACAAAAATGAGTTTTTGAAAACCTGAGGAAATTTCTTTTAATTTCAGTATGAAAGCTATGAAATTAAAGCTTTTTTATACGCTAAAAACCGCGCTAGCTTTATACAAATCTAGTGTTTCCAGGTGGGAATTAGCCGTATAAAAATCATGGTAGGTATATATATGTAAGCCGGTTTGTAACGGACTACTTTAATGTTTTCCCTACAGACCTGCTGACAGGTAAGGACCATTTCTTTCGGGTTGATCTATTAAATCATATTAGACTAACCCTCTTATATTTTAACCATAACACAATATGAAGAGATGAGTTAACTACAATACATACAACAAACTATAAGTAGGTTGGTAAACGACAGTACAATAACGTATGTACATTTAAAATGGGCTTGACGGGGTAGATGACGACTGCTTTTTTCAGTACTTTTTTTGTACAATGCACGTACGTCTCTGCCACCACCAATCCCCGCTGTTACCAATTTTTTCTAAGCGGGGCAGCATTCTTTTTAATTAGATTCTAGGTAGATTCTATAAAAACTGCTTAAAGTGTAATATTTTTGTTCGATGCAGCAACGAAAGCGGACAAATGTTTTTTTTTTTCCTTTTTATTTTTGGTGTCAAAGCAATGGTTTAGCAAATGTTTAAATTTTGAATTTTATTATTAATGGCTAAATACAAGAGGGTTACGGATGGATTATAATTTCATTGATTTCTCGTTTTTGTTGAATTTATTGAAAGTATGAGTGTTTGTTAGTTGTCTTCTCTTTTCTATAAAATTAAAATATAGTCTTCGTTGTTGTCGTAATAAAACGATTGAATATTTACATATGCATACATAAAAAACAACAAAAACATACAATATGTGAACAAGTACAATACATACGTAGTGTAGTCAAAAAACTTTAATAAAAAAGCTACAGAAATACATTTTTTAAATATTTAAATCCAATTCGAATCAAAGAAATAAACTTTTAGAAATAATCAACTTCAAAGATAGTAGCCAACATCAACTTCTAACTAGATTTATAAAATCTTCTAGATTTAGAAAAACAGCTTATAGATAATTTACCATTTTGGTTTCAATTTAGTTATACACATTAAAAAAAAGAAATCCCCACACCCCTAAATTTATTATGTTGTACAAATAAGTTTTTAAACTTACCTGGTACTCCTAGTGATTCGGCTATTTGTTTCCAGGTTTGAGCTTTTCTAACAAAATGCTTGTAATTAAAGTGTGAACGATCATAAATGACGGGATTCATTTTCACTGCCTCAATAAGATTCAAATCAAATTGTTGTTCTAAAGCTGGATCCATTTTAGTATCCATTTTTGTTGCTTTCTGCTGTTTTTTTTTTATCAGTTGTTAAACTTTTTTCTGATAAGAAATTGATGCTTTTTGTATTTGACGCAAACTTGAGCGCCTAAAATTTTTCAACAGAACAAATTCTATGCGAACGTCAGTGAAAAATTTGTATGTAGTCTTGTTTTTTTTTAATATTAGATGTTGGCACAGCTACTGCACAGTAAACTCTTCTTGGTGTTGTGTATTTTTTGTAATTTTTCAAAGAAATCCAATTGCAAAAAAAACAACAGATTTTTTATTATATTTTTGTTTCAAGTAGTCAACTTCCATAAACTGAAAAACCGTTCAGTACATTGAGACGTAAACGCCGACGTGGATGCGAAGTAACTGAACATTGTTGTATATTGTGAAAAACGAACAGGCTAGGCTGGTAATTTTGTGTAGCTTTGCCGTTCGGCTACAGTTGACGTCTCTTATACATACACACTCATAATATTACACGCACTCACTAACACATACAGCATAAATATGCACATGTAAACGCGATTCATTTGTTTGCTGAACCAGGGGTGTCCACAACTAGGGAGTCAAGAATTTAAACTCTCTCTTTTAGCGCTATATTTTCATACAACCAGACCTTTAAAAACAAAATTCCTTTTTATACAGATTTTAAATGTTATTAAATTTTTTATGACGAGAAGAAAACCAACCAAAAGAATTTTGGCTATTCGAAAGTTTAAGCGGTAAAACGGGGATGAGAAGTTTCAAAAAATCAATTTTCGGACGTCATTTTTGGTGAATAGGAGGAGGAGGGGGAAAATATGTTATATACATTTTTCTAATTTGAGAACTCTTAAAAAGAATTTGAAGTCCAAATAACGATACATTCGCAAACAAAAAGTCGGTAGTGAAAGGGTTAAAGTAAATATGAATTAAGCCGGGTTCACAATAGTAGCATGACTCTACTCTGCAGCACAGATTGAAATGTTGAATGCTCCAATCTGCAGCAAATTTAGTTCTTTTATCTTTCTTACTAATACATTTTTGTATTTTGATATCTTTTTTTATTTTACTCCAGAGTCAAACTTTTTTGATTTTTCGCGACTCTTTTGCCATAATTTTTATCGTTTTTATTTATTTCTTTATTTATTTATTTAATCTTAAGGAATTTAATTCTAAGATTAAATTTTTCCTATAGAGCACTAGCTGCATTGGCTATCAGCTCTGGTTAATATACATATATAGAGTTACAATAAAAATTATGAATGATATTTACAATGTTGTGTGTGAATATTAAATTTTGACTTTAGTTGATTTAATGAAATTATAAATTTTATCAATATTTAGAGTAGATGGCACCTTGAGAAGGTCTAACCCTGATGTGCTACCTTTGGTTCGAAAATGAAGGGCAATCAATAAGGATGTGTTTAATTGAGAGATTGCAGTTACATCGATGGCAAGTAGGAGGTAAAGCTCTTTTTTTTTAGAATCCATTCATGTGAAAAGGTGGTGTGACCAAGGCGTAATCTGGAGAATGTTTTTATTTTATCTTTATGAATAGCTGTTGGATAAATAGGTTGATTATGATGAGGGTTTATATAGGAGTAGTGGTGATGGGTAATTTGGTTCCGTTTTAATTTTAGTTTGACATAGCTTGAAATGTGCCGGCGAATGCATATTTTCCCCAGAATTTGTTTTCGTTTTTAATTTAAATAAGTTTTTTATTTTAAATTATACCGAAAACGCCACAAATTTGATATTTTTTTAATATATTATGTTTTTTTTTTAATTTGTTGACACTTAGAGATGTGAACCAATTAGCAATGTGTTTTTTTGGGTATATTTGTCATGTTAAACAGTTAACAGACCAATGTTAACTTTAGAGTGTCGCAAATCTGTACTTCAGAGTCAAACAAGTTTTACTCTGGAGTGGAATAACAAGAGATACAAAATACGATGCAAAAATGCGTAAGTATGAAAGAGAAAAATACAAAATTTGCTACAGATTGGGTACTCCGTCATTGTAAACGCGCGTGAACTGTTTAAAATACAGGGTAGAGTTACTTCAAAACATGTTTGACACTTCAATAAAGTTAAACTCGGTTAAGTCGAACTTCGGGGGACAAGAAAGATTACCTCGGTATAAGCGAAGTTCGTATTGACTGCACTCAAAAAAGCTTGACAGTTGTTTGTGTAGTAATCAGTAGTCGTTGTATTTAACAGGAAATACAGTTGTTTTTCTATAGAAAAATGCAAAATAATTTTTATGACGGTTATTTAATAAAAGAACTAACGAAAGTACTGTAATTTCGTAACAGTTGTTTAAAACAGTTATTTTTAATATCATAATAAACAACTACCAAAGCAGTAATTTTACAGTAAACAGTTGTTTTTGGTAGTTATTTAAAAAAATAAAAAATTTCGTTGATTTCTTTTTAATTTTAAAAATTCTAGTAAAGAGTTGTTTTTTCAAACGCGTCATAAAGACCAAACTCAATTAATATTGTAATTAATATGCATTTTTATTAATTTTAATTAAGTAGGTTTGATGTTAAGAAGAAGGCTAAACATTTTTCAAAGTTATAGACACATTATTAATTTGCAATTCAGACTATATCTAGTTTCTGCCTTTTTTATGGACAGGCTTCATCAGTGATTTTCCATTAAATTGTATTATTGTTTATATTTTATTGTCAGATTGTCTCTATACGATAATTTACTCTCAGTAGTGATCAAACAGACATACAAACATTCTACTTTAGATTTTTTTGTTTATCTTCTTATTCTTGTTTAGTTTATATTTGTTATTATTGATATATTTCTAGTTTGCAGATAAAAATCAGAAACTTGTGTTTCACAGAATAATACACGGAGGAAAAAGACGTTTTTGTATATATATATATTCGTTCCTTTTAGTCCTGCAAGGAGTATATGTTTCGAGGTAATTAATGTATGTTTACAAACTACCATATATGTATTTGGGTTATGCTTCCAATTATATTGTTTTTATAGTTGCACACCGCAAATACATTTATGGTAGTTTGTAAACATACATTGATTACCTCCAAACATATACAAAAACGTCTTTTTCCTCCGTGTATAAACAAAAAGAATTGACTGTAGAAAACAGTAGTTTTTACCGATTTTGTCAGTTGTTTTGAAATTTTTGTAGTAAAAATTTATCAGTTAATTAACTGTAATTACTGTTAAAAACAACAACTACTGATTACTACACAAACAACTGTCATGTAGTAACTGTCAAACTTTTTTGAGTGTAGTTTTCTATCTCTATTATAAAATAAGCATCCCTGCCAGCAAGTCCGGAGCGCTCATAAATAAGATTTTTAAATGGTTCATAGAAATGATTATTGTTTTTTTGAAAACACTCTTTTTTTTTTTGTAAAAACTGTGAACCCTCAGAAAACAATCCAAAAAGTTGTCTCTACAATCTAAAAAGCTGTCTCAAAACGAGGGTTCATTTTTCGGACTCAAAGCAGATTCCAAAATTATTTAAATTTATGAAGAAAATTTCAATTTTATACGTTCTTTTTTCGGAGTCATTTCTGAGTACACAGGGGGCTCTTTTGGATGGACCACTTTCATAGGAAAAAGTGGACAAATGTTTATGTTTTTGGAGCTCAATTCTGAGTCATTAATGATCATCTTTGTTTGCTGGGATACGTAAAATTTACAGTTAACTACTTTTCTGAAAAAACAAAAATTTTATTTAATTTTCAATATACCCAGTAGAAAAAATATTAGTTCGGAATCAGTTATGTACTAGTGTATTTGAACCAGACAACTGAAGCTTGCGCACGAAATGACTAGTATTTACATTTTCACTTGTAAATTATTACTTAAGCGATTGATTCCTTTTGAAATATTTCATAGAATTATGAGAACCCAATGGTAACAGCCTATTTATCTGATTGCATTTGAAAGTGTAAACCACAAATTATACCAGATATGAATCAGCTGATTTGGGCAATATGGCCGACAGAAAATGAGCAAAGCAAAACGCAAAAATTTAAGAAAAACACAAAAGATAAAGCACAATAATCTAAAAAGAGACAGATATATACAAAAAATGCGCAATACAAAATGTATGGAGATTTTATATGGTTATCTCCCTCTTGACTTGACTTCCATGTAAACAAAACCATACGGTTCGAGAATACTTTTTTGACACCTGTCATTGGTTTCACATCTGGTATTAATCTGTGGTGTTTGTTGTTGCAAATAGTTGTGAGAACAATTGTGCTGGCAACGTCTGAATAAGAACAAAACATGAACAAGTGTGGTCCACACGAGACAAATTCATGGGAGAACAAGAAATTGTTCGTTGGTTGAACAAATCGATGTCTCGTGTAGACTACAAGTAGAGTTGTGTCGTTCATGAACGAACTAGTTCATTTGAACGGTTCAGTTCATTGAACGATATGACATCGTTCACCATTATTCGTTCTTTTCGTTCATCGTTCATTTCGTTCATCGTTCATTTCGTTCATCGTTCATTTCGTTCTTTTTTGTAGTCATAAAAAGTTTGTATACCTTTCTTATTAATTTTATTACAGAATTAAATGTTTTTCTTAATAATTTCATATTTTTAATAAAATTGTAATTTTCTGACACTATTAGTCCATGCACAATAAAATTAATATAAACATGTAACATGTAGTGCGCCAATAAATTGTCGAATGAACGACGCCGTTCACGAATCACTGTTCAGACACAGCTCATGACAAAAAAGAACGATTGAACGATTTGAACGAACTAGTTCAATGAATTTAATTGAACGATATGACCGAGTCACCAAAAAGAACGATTAAGCCCAACTCTAACTACAAGATACAAAATATATGAAAAAGCAAGACATTATTCACAACTGGGTCGATTGTCGACCAACGACAGCAAAAGTCGCCGCAGTTAATTTAATTTCAATCGACAATCGAACGTCGACATTTTTTCACGTTTAGAAAAAAAGGAAGGCAAAACAAAAATATGGTTGTATTTGTTTCGCAAAAATTCTTAATCAATTCTATTGGTTTTGCATTAATTCTTGTTGTTTTACATTTGATTGTATATAATTTAACTTTTTTGCGCTAAACTTTGTATTTTTATTTTCAATTATATTTCTGCTGTCAAAAAATAAGTTTTTTGTAAACAAAGTACGAACCAACTCTAATACGAATTTCTACAACTCTGTTCTAATGGCAACCATTAATAAGTTAAAAAATAAACAATTTGACAAATATTTTGAGTTGTGTATTAGTGTGTCGTCACGAAAATAGAATAGATTCTATTCCTACGACAAATCGCCGGACGATGTCGTTGTCCACCCAGTTCTGATTAATCTCTAAGACCCACCGTAAGTTGAGCACGTCCATCTGGCAACCAAGCATTGGCTAAAAATCCCAAAAATTTGGCAATGCATCTGGCAACTATAAGTACTAAAAGGTAAAGGCTGAGTTAGAGTAGAGTATTAAGTGTAGAGTATTCAAAAAGTATTAAAATCTCACAACTCTACAGGCTGAGTTACCCAACCGTAAACGTATCTGTAACGAATCAGCTGTTCCGATACCACAAGAAGAAATGTATACGAATGGTTACTAACACGTAAATGTAAACGAACTTGCCGGATCATTCTGTTGAAATCAGAATTTTCTATCCGGCATCGAAACAGCTGAATGATTTTAGTCGGAAAAAATATGAAATGAATATAGAAAAATGATTCAAACAACAAATAAGGAATAAAAATTAACAAATAAATGGAAAAATTTAGAATAAAATATCAAACCACGTTTACGGTTGGGTAACTCAGCCTTAACTGTACCGTGCCGTAGCTAAAAAGTACACTTATAGAATACCGTAAACTACATTACTATTTAGCATCTATTTCATGTGATTTTATATTTTATTCTAAATTTTTTCATTTATTTGTTCATTTTTATTTCTTATTTGTTGTTTGAATCTATTTTCTTTATTAATTTTATATTTTTTTCCAACTAAAATCATTCAGCTGTTTCGATGATGGATAGAAAATTCTGATTTCAACAGAATGATCCGGCAACCACTTGTATAAACTTCTTTTTGTGGTTTCGAAACAGCTGATTCGTTACAGTTACGTTTACGGTTGGGTAACTCAGCCTGTAGAGTTGTGAGATTTTAATACTTTTTGAATACTCTACACTTTTGATTGAGTACTTGATACTACTCAATACTTTTAACGATTTTTTTGAATTTAAAAATTAAAATTTTATGAATTCATATTCATTGTGAAAAATAACAATACGCGTGTTAAATAACTATTTTTACTTAAATTTCAATTAATTAAAAATATTTTAAATAAATTAAATAATTTTTCCCAAATTCGTTACAAATTTTTTCTCCACAGATTTGTATTTTCAGAGTTATGGTTTTTGAGTACTATTTTCATAGTTGTATTTTCATACGTACAAACACATTTAAAAATATTGAGTAATACCTTTTTAGTATGAGCACTCAAAAAAATATGCAGTACTGAGTACTCAGTACTCAATACTTTTACAATTCTATTGTTTACCATATAAATTTTGAATTCGACTTGAAGATTTTATACAAAAAATTGGTGTGAATATATAAAAAGCAGTTATTGCAAAAATTATATATCTAATAAAATGTCTGAAGAAAAACTTGAACCATTAACTGCAGCACAAAAATCTCGTATAGAACGAAATCGAGCCAAAGCCTTGTGTCTCAAGCAGGCCAAATTAGTAAGTCATCCTTATGCTCTGGCTAAGAAGTAAGTAATTGAACTAAAAGAAATATTTTACATAAACTAATTGAATGTTCAATATTTGAAAGAGATACAAATGCTACTGAAGGGACAACTTCGGTAATCAAAGTACAAGGAACCAAATATATAGATAGTGGTGGTGGTTTTTTAATTGAACAGCCTGTGCAGGCATCACAAAATCCTCGGCAAAATGAAACTAATAAATCTGGTGAACTTCCAAATGATGCTATTGCTATACCCGTACAGTACGAAGAATGTTTACAATGTGGCGATTCTTTTGTCGACTCATATTTATTCGACAACTTTGATTATGCTGTCTGTGACAAATGTCGCGATCCTGATGGCGAACATGCATTGATAACACGTACTGAGGCTAAGGCGGAATATTTATTGAAGGATTGCGATTTCGATAAACGCGATCCACCTTTGCGTTATATAAGTCGCAAAAATCCTCATAATATACGTTGGGGTGAAATGAAACTCTATTTACATTCACAAATACAAAAGCGTGCTATGGAAGTTTGGGGTAGCGAAGAGGAGCTAATGCGCCAACATGAAAACCGTGTAGAAAAACGTGAGGTAGGCAAAATACGGCAATACAATAAGAAAATGAAACAATTGCGTATGGAAGTACGTAGTAGTTTGTACACAAAGGAAACTAAAGCTTCACATGTCCATGAATTTGGCGAAGATACCTACAATGAAGAAGATGATACATACACACATACCTGCACAACTTGTTCATTCACAGAGACATATGAAAAAATGTAAAAATTATTGAACAAATTAGAACGTTAAGATGCCCAAGTATTATTTGTTAAGTTTAATTTATGAAACACCTTTTGGGGGGATCCACCGATTTTGATGAAATTTGAATATTTGATAGAGGGCAGAAACCTAACCTACATACGTGCCAAACATCTTTTTAATCAATTTCATAAATTTCAATATTGGTCTCTCAAATAACTTTTCTTTAATACACAATTTATCTGTAATTAATTTTAAAAAGTATGAAGAAAAAACGAAAAAAAAATATTAAAAACAGTCTATTTTCATTCATCTTAATGTACGATTGGGAAGCTTAAATATGACATTTTCCTGTAATAGATGGCCAAACATCTATTGTTTAAAACAATTCCTTAATTGGATTTTCGCGAATCGATTTCCCAAAATCATTTTGATTCAATTATTTTCCACTTTATTCTTCAATATCTTACTCGAAGATTCAATTTGATTCTTGTTAATTCTTTTCATATAATCAAATGAATTGATTCAGTTTTAACAAATTTCAACGAAAATGGTTTATATTGATTTTTCACCACGGTTACAGAATTTACATAAACAAATTTGTAGTGGAAATTTACAATTTTTTTGCTATTTCAAAATTTACATACCAAGATTGTTTTTGTTTTGTTTCACACATAAAAATCTCGGAGAAAGTAAATCGATTGCACTTATAACTAATAAATATGTGTATAGGAATGAAAGAGATTAAAAAAATTATTTAAAAAAATCCGTCAAATTCTTTTGAAATTTTTATAAAAAATCTTAAATAAGAAATTGATTATTTTGCTTTCATTCAGTTAAAAACAAAACTTGTTTGGTCGAACTTTATTCGTTACTTTTTAAACTTCGAAGAATACAGAATTCTCATTTATTTAAAGTGGGGATCAGTATAACCTCTGATGTTTTGCACATAAGTAATCAAACTAACTTTAGTCATAATATTTTATGGTTATGCTCTTACGTTACGAGGGGGAGTAACGTTCTCCGAAATAATAAAAATATTTCTAGGTTTCAAAATTTATTTCTAACTCAGGAAAAAAATTAGATATGTGCATTAGACCGTACCGCAAAAAATAAGTTCGCCATACAACCTCCAATATGAAGTATTTTTGAAAGGCAATTTCAAAAAAACTTTTTTTTTTTGCCGAACGTAGGGGTCGTCTTTTTCAATTTTTCGTTATAGCTTCGGCATTTAAAGTCGGATTTTAAAGTGTGATATATCGATTTTTTTGACCAGTGTTTTGCTATTATGGAAAAATCAAATAAAAAAAAAAATTAAAAAGGCGACCCCTACGTTCGGCAACCAATATATAAAAAAAAATTCTACTGGGTTTATCGAAAAACTTCCTTAGCAAAAGTTTAATGATTTTTTGCGAGGTTTAATTTTCTGACATTAGGGTGTACATTAGAGTGGTAGCAACTGAGATCTGGTGAGTAAGTACTAGAACGGGATCCAAAGATATAACGAAAAATGTAAAATGCCTACTGAATTCGGGCTGAATTCGAATCTGTAATTGGTTTTTCTCTATCACGTCAGGTTTCCGAGATACAAAAAAATGTTTTTATTCGTTTTTTACATAAAAAATCATTAGTTTATTTAAAAATCAATGAATTTTCAAAAGTGAATGGCGTTATTTGAATGGCGTTCGGTTGTTCATCGCTCACCGCACCTAGGCTTTGTGGAAAAAAACTAAATGCGAATGAAGAAAATGCATTTTGAGTGACATCCTTGCACCTAATTCGTGATAACTTTTCAATAATTCAGCAACAATTTGTCTGTAGTTTTCACTCTTATTGTTTCCTAGAAAACTGTCCACGATGCTCTTGAAAGATCTACAGGCGGCATATGCTTTCTCCAATAAACATTGTGAAAAATTGTCATCATTCAATAGCTTCCTGATCTGAAGGCCAACAAATATGCCTTCGCATACAAATATGCCTTTAGCATATGAAATTTTAGGAAAAACCGCTAACAAATGTTTAAATGCTGCGCCATTTTCTGCGCCAGAGCCTTGACAAAGTTCTTAAACAGGCCCAATTTGTAAACACGAATATCAACAGGAACATTAACATACACAAATCAACAATCGTAAAAAATTCCCATTTTTTCACGAATGTTCCTTAGTGTATTCCCCGCTTAACGGTCCGTAAACGGCACGCCATTGCCGGACTTTTAATTGTTTCGAATCATACATGGGACTAATTAATTAGGTGGACTAATTAATTGATGATTTCACTACCATTGCATTGATATCAATTGTAACCTAGTGTCTTGACATGCAATAAAATGATAGCAAGCAATTGTCAAAATGCTCTCATCTCAAGTGAAGACACTCAATTTCAATTTTATTGCAATATCATGATATCGCTGACATGCCATCGGATCTTGCAATGATGCCAGAGATCAAATGTCACTTAGTTTTCATTTTAATTTTGTAATAAAAAAACAACAAAAAATTTGGTAAAAAGGAATGGAAAAGTGTTTAGTTTTTTATTATTTGTCGGTAAACATTAATGTTTCATAAAATTTGGTGTTTTTCGAAGAAAAATCTATGATATTTCTTATCCATGAAATGGTCAAGTGTTCTCCACCACTCTGCAATTGATATCATTTTGACGTTTCGCTGCTATGGTTTTGACATTTCATATCATATAATTTATTGCATTTGAAGACACCGGGTAATGAAATTATTTTCATTAGCATTTTTTTAATTAATGGTAATGATTCTAAAATTTAATTTCATTGATTAATGACAATGATTTTAAATTTCATTACCATTGATAATGAATAAATTAAAAAAAATAATTGCCATTGACAGAAAAACGTAAAAATGGAGTAAAACTTGCTCAAATCGAAGATGGAATATTTTCATTCAGTTAATGTTCATTTGAAATTAAATATTACTTTCCATTCCATTGTTATTTGTATCCAGGTAAAGTTTAACGGAATGGATCCTCCTTTAAAAAATTATGTTTTAGAACTTCCCCGATGAAAACAGTTGTTACCATCGGTTTCTCATAATTTTATGAAATATTTCAAAAGCAATCTGACTGTCAAAATTTCAATCGGATTTTCTGAACGTTTCGGACAAAATGTGTTTACACTATAGGATTTTGGCTACCTGACTGACCTTTTTGACAGATCCTATGACTTGTGGTATAATGAAAACCCCGCTTAAGCATGATCAAATGCCTTTTCTATATCTAGTGAGACAGCAAGAGTGCATTTCCTTTGTCTGAGTTTTCAAATAATATCATCTGCAAATTGCTCTACTTACCATGTTTTGTAGAATGTTTATTGTGATTGTGTCTTTTTAGTCAGAGCTTTGAAGAATTAATTCCTTAATTCAATTTTTCAATTCTGAATTAAAAATTCGATGAATTAATTCACTAAGTACCATATATTGAATGGAATTAATTCATATTTGCTTTCGTTCGATTTATTTTGTTCCGAATTAATTCAATTGCAATAGTTCTTTTTATTAAATCAAATGAATTAATTCACTGGTGAACACGTTCAATTTTATAAATCGAACGGAAAAAAAGTGAATTAATTCCTTACTGAATTAATTCACTACTGAATTCGTTCAATTTCATTTTCGTTCAGTGAATTAAAAAAAATAAAATTACGTTCAGTGAATTAAAAAAAAAATAATAAGTTCACTGAATTGAAAAAAAAATAAAATAAGTTCACTGAATTGAAAAAAAAATAAAATAAGTTCACTGAATTCAAAGCTTGTTTTCTGCCGTTCAGTAGAAGAAAACAATAACGTACAAATACAATTTTTAAATAAGCAATTTTGCAGCGTGTGCTAGTAAAAATAAACAAATTAGAAACCGGATGCTGTTTATCAACCTACATGATTCAAAAATAAAGCCTTTTACTATTAAAAATAAAAACTTTACAGATATAGATACATTTGGAAAAAAATATAACTATATAACTGGTTTGAAAAATTAATAGTTATATTTTTTTTTCAAATTTATCTATACCTGTAAAGTTTTTATTTTTAATAGTAAAAGGCTTTATTTTTGAATCATGTAGGTTGATAAACAGCATCCGGTTTCTAATTTGTTTATTTTTACTAGCACACGCTGCAAAATTGCTTATTTAAAAATTGTATTTGTACGTTATTGTTTTCTTCTACTGAACGGCAGAAAACAAGCTTTGAATTCAGTGAACTTATTTTATTTTTTTTTCAATTCAGTGAACTTATTTTATTTTTTTTTCAATTCAGTGAACTTATTATTTTTTTTTTAATTCACTGAACGTAATTTTATTTTTTTTAATTCACTGAACGAAAATGAAATTGAACGAATTCAGTAGTGAATTAATTCAGGAAGGAATTAATTCACTTTTTTTCCGTTCGATTTATAAAATTGAATGCGTTCACCGGTGAATTAATTCATTTGATTTAATAAAAAGAACTATTGCAATTGAATTAATTCTTTGAATTTGTTGTTTGATGAACGCGTTCATTTGAACGAATTCAGTGAATTACTTAAGAAAAGGAATTCATTCAATTCTAGAGAAAATTGAATTCGATTGGTAGTGAATTCATTCAAAAAGGAATTAATTCTTCAAAGCTCTGTTTTTAGTAAAATACAAAAATTGTCCATTTTCCATATTTAACTTGTAGTCTACACGAGACAACGATTTGTTCAACCAACGAACAATTTCTTGATCGCCCATGAATTTGTCTTGTTCATGTTTTGTTCTTGTTCAGACAACGTTGTCAGCACAATTGTTCTCACAACTATGTACAACAAGAACCACGATGCCAGATCTAATTTTTACCTAGTGGCATTACTAAAACATAAAGAAAATAAAAGAAAATGAATAAAATGTTAAGAAAAAGTAAATAATTTGTATTATTATTGAATTTAATGCAATTTACTTTTTATTATTGGAAAAAAATTAGTGAAAAACACATTGAAAACATGAAAATAAATAGTTTCGTTTGTGACCTACTCCAACAAAAAATAATGAATTGTCTGCCATTACGTATTCTCCACCCAAAACAAATGGACAAATTTTTCCCGTTATTCTGCTGACGATTAGTTTTTGGGCAAACAAATCAATGTCTCGTCAATACGCTAAGTAAATAACGATTTGATTTGAAAGTTCGAGTAAAATTTTTTCACGTGAAAAACAACTTACAGTGATTTTGTTATGGCTTTTGTACTCGAAAAATTTTTCCTCTAGAGGTGAACTAAAATCGCTAAATCTGACGATTAAATCGCCAAATTGGCAACACTTTGCACTAGTATAAATTTTTGTTGTAGAATTTTTTCTTGCAAAAGATTTGTCATCCATTTAGCAAATGCGAGTTTTTTTATTGATAAAAGTAAGAAATTTCATAAAAAATCATAAATATTTCCTTAAAAATCGTTTAAAAAATATAAAAAGAATATTTACCTTAAAAGTTTTATAGAAAGTTCATTATATGTTCGTAATTTTTTAACTACAAAACTTTAAAAAGTTGCACTTCACTGCCAAGGGTCTCGGGGTACCATCAAATCCAACCAACTGACCAAAATAATAAAACAATACTTTCACAAAACAAAAGAAATATCTTCTGAAGAAAACTATGGAACAAACGCAAATCAGTGATACGGAAAAAGTACGCATTGTTTCCGATTTTATATTACATGCACCACCGGGAGAATTTAATGAAGTTTTTAATGATGTTCGTGAATTGTTAAAAAATGATGCTCTATTGAAAGAAGGTGCCAGCCACGCCTTCGCCCAATATAATAAAGATCAATTAACACCGGTACGCATAGAGGGCAGTGAACATAATGCTTTGATTTCCGAATTTAATGATTTAGGTAAGTGAAAATGTTTGGAATAATGGAAATTTTTATGTGGAATGCTGATGCGGGGTGTCAGTTTATTTTCGTATTCGTAAACAAATGGTTATGTATGACTCAAATACATAAATACAAACAAATCCCTTGTCAGTATCACATTTTTATCAATTTAATATTTTACACAATGCCAAATATATAATTAAATTTGTTATTGTTTTTGGCTGTTGAAGGTGGTGGCCGCTTTTATGATCCTCGCACTAAACAAACATTTAAGTATGATCATCTACGTAAGGAGGCTACTGATTATCAGGACGTTGAACCGGATACATCAGCGGAGCCATGGAGAGCTGCCTTAGATATTGAAGCATTAGCGTATACAGCCAGTCACTACAGGCATGGTGTAAGTATAAACTACAAAACACATATAAACACAATTTATGATAGTATTTTGTTTGACTGGAAACAATTGAATATTTAATTTAGAGGAAGAATTTTTATTATTGATATATCAATAATTACTTTTAGTGATCTGTTATGCCTGTACCACCTTGATCTTGGAAACAATAATACACTCTGAAAAAGACAAAGAAGTACAAACCAGGTTTAATTATCAAATTGTTCCACACAATTACTATTTTCTCTTTTTTTACACCTACCCAGCAAATGATACTATCAATTACTAAAAATTGTGTACGATTAATTGAATCAATTAAAGAATTCAAAGATTTAATTGATTCAATTAAATATTTATTTAAAAACAATTTTATATTAAACAAATCTTTAATTAGATGATTTAAGCTAATATTTTTTTGTGTGTGGTCTTTGAAAATTTAAATACTAAACAAAAATCAAAAATGTTGCCTAACAATATACTAGAGTTTGCTGTTCGGTTTTAACCGAAACCGCGGTTTTCGAGGCCTCAAAACCGAAACCGGAAACCGACAAAAATAAGTCGGTTTTTAGCAAATACTTAAAGCAATTAAAATAATTAATTAAATTACATATTATTGAGGCTAGAATTTCGAAAAGGGTTCATCTCTTATTTTACAAAATTCTGTATTTATAATGATTTTTACTACTACAGATAATATAAGCTGAGGATTATAATTTTAGTAAAAAATTTCACCAAAAGTAATGTAGTTTGAGAGATATTGAGTTTCACGCATTCAGTCCAGATTTTCACCGCTTATTTTTCAAAAAGTTTTATTTCGTAGTCCGCGAAACTTATTGTATAAAATTTCAACTTTATATTGTTTTAAACAAATTGCTAAATTCCAAATTTAAACTCTTTAAATACAGTTTAATCTGCCGAAAAAAGAATAAAAAATTTTAACTTATAACGGTTTCCGCGTTTTTTTCAATCGAATTTTAATAAATATCTTGAATGTATTAAAATATTTAATTGTTATACATACATATTAAATTATTTTAAAACAATTCTATTAATATCACAAGAAAACCGAAAAATAACCGAAACCGCGGTTTTTATAATTTTGAAAAACCGAAATCGAGGTTTTCAAATTTTTCGGTTTTTAGCAAACTCTAATTATTTGGTAGTTAATTAATAATGTGGTACATTTTATGAATATTGAAACATCTCAGTCAGAAATTGACAGTGGTACAAAAAATCAAGTACCTGCATACCACTGGGTAACCGCGATGTTAAAAATAAAAAATGACTGGCAGAACACTCATTTGGGACGCTTTGCCAGCGTTTGCAAAAATCGTTTTGCCAGTATTTGTTTTACAAAACATCACGCAGGGCCAAAAAAAGATACATATGAACTTTTTTAAAATTTTATTTTGGAAAATATAATTCCATACCATCTATTTATTGGTTTTGGCAACGTGTTGCCAAAGTTAAAAATTCTGTTTCTCCAGTGCTTTTCCGGCGCTTTTTGAACTGCCGGTCCTTTTGTCTATTAACGTTATCATATTGGAAATGGGAAAGCAATTTTTGTCAGTACTTGTACCACCTATTAAAATACCTTGCCATCGCTTTCCCGTTTGTATTTTTCTTGCTGGGATAATATATGAAAGCCTGTCATTAAGTACTCTTGCGCCCACTATTTTGTAAGCAGATTTTAAAACAGATTCGTTGCGACAACCTTGCCCACTAGATAGTGTAATTACAGCAACAAAGTTATTTGGTTATCGTTATCAAATGTTTTCATGAATGAATTCAAACTTATAGTCCCAGCGAAAATTATGTTTCAGAAATCGAATTTCGCTTGGTAGAATAAACCGTTAAAATAACAAACAAACTTGATTTTACACATGAATTACTCAAAAACTTAATATTGTTTACAAAATTTTAAAATTTTTCTGCAAAGTCTTTGCATAGTTTACTCGAATAATCTACTTAATTTATAATTTTACCAATATCTTGGCATCAATTTCTTGTCAATATGAGAAAATTCAAGAAAAAAGGTAGGTAATCTAAAATTGCTCACTTTGTTTATTTGCGTTTATATTAATATTAAAAAATAAGAAAATCCCGGAATTTTTGAGAAATAATCCCGGGATTCGGGATTTTGCCAATCCCGAAAATCCCGGGATTTCGGGATTCGGGATTTCCCGTTTGGCATCCCTAATACGTATCCTTTTAGAAAAACGTGTAATTCCACACAATGTAATCGATTTCGTGTACTTCACATTGGTTGTACTTACGATATGTCCCAGCAAAAAAATACCTGACCAAGATCCGTAAAAGCACCTATACTGTTCGGCACGTATGCGTTCAAATTGAGGTGAAAAACGCATATATATGTATATTCGTTTTATTTTTATTGTGGATCACAGAACAGCAAAAAAAATCGGAATTCTTCCCCTATAAACATTTTCACTGGAATTCAAGTTGAAATCAAGTTCAATTCCAGCCCTGTTTTCCAGTTTCAAGGCTTGAATTCAACTTTTATTACATTTTATTTATATAGCATACTCCAACAAAAGGGAAACAAAAATTCAAGTTTGAAATATTTTTGTTAAATAAACAAGTGCTAGAATTTGAAATATACTTTACTTCAAGCTAAATTTAAAGCACTTGAATTTTTAAAACCTATGTGCTTATTGGGTTCACTTTAGAATTTTTTTATGTGGATTCGGAACTTAGAACAGCGATGTATAGGTTTATTTCGGCTGAGGACCCAGTATGTTAGGACAATTAGTGTACACGGGGGGTTATTACGTAAGCGGATTCGAAAAATATTGTTCGAATTCGGAAATTTTAAAACTCTTGTAAAAAGATATCCGTTTTTGAAAGTCCAACTTTTTTTTTACTTTTCAATTTTACTAGACATTCCCTACACGTTTCCAACATTTTCCATCACTAAAAACAATTTTCTGTTACTGAATTTTTAATGTGAAAATTCTGTTCGAAAGCGATTTCTTTTCGAATCGAATTACATAATAACCCCCCTGTAAAAAGTATCTGTTCTTGAAAGTCCAATTTTTTTTAACTATTCACTTTTACTAGACATTGAGTGCGTTTAACAGACGCTCAACTTTTGCTAATCCGCTACTCAACAATCTGGTGAACGATTTGATTAGCTACCGCTAAGTCAACATGTTGTGGTAGCGCTACCTCGTTTTGGTAGCGTAAAAATTTTACGCTACTTGTGAGCAGTTAATGATACATCAGCTGTCGTTTGTTTTTTTTGTATATTTTTTTAAAGATTAATAAACATATACAAATATGATTATAAAGGAATAAAAAATTTCGAAAAAATCAATGAAACATCTACAAATATTTTTATTTTAAAACAAAAACAAAAGTAGCATCGTTCACCAGATTAATGTAATCATAAAGCGCTACATATCATTTGCAGCGGTAGCGGGTTTCTCTGGTAAACTTGCCCATTGTCTACACGTTTTTAATATTTTTCTTCACTAAAAACTATTTTCTGTTACTGAATTTTTAATGTGAAAATTCTGTTCGAAAGCGTTTTCTTTTCGAATCGAATTACATAATAACCCCCCTGATTTTATATTTTTTTATGGTATATAAAATTGTTTATATAGGTCCATTCGATTACTTTTCTCAGTCAAGTCCAGTAAGAATTACTCAGTACAAACTTACAGAAAGTAAGGCAAGATTTACTCTCAAAATAAAATTTTCCTAAACATGTACGCGAACAGAAAGTTTGCAACAATATGTAAGTTTGTAGACACAGCTGATTATAACACCAAATATACAAATAAATTTTAACTGGTCGCTATGGAAGACGATATTTTTTGATGATAAATCTTAAGTAGAAACTTTTTAGAAGGTTTTCTTATATTTCCCATAATTTGTTTTGAAAGTTATATTGCTTTGAATTTCCATAAAATAACATAATTGTAAAATATTTTTTTTTGTTTTCAATAAACAAACATCTGTTTTCGAATCATATGTTTTTTCTGCTTGCAAATTCTTACTGGCAAAAATTTATCCAGTAAAAATTTGCGAGAAAAAGAAGAAGACTTACAAACTCTCATCATAGAACTGTCACTTTATTCTCTCTTTTTTCTTTCTGTTTACTGAGTATTTGTGTTAACGAACGCCATCCAGTAAAAATTTGTACAAATTATCCAGTATTCGAATGGACCTTATATTACACAGTACAACACATGATTTTGGGACTCAATTCTGAGAATTGCACGTGAAAGTAACCCCAAAAATAATAACTTCTGCATCATTCGTTTTGTCAAGTTAGCTGCATTAAAAATTTAATGGCCATACGAATTTTTTGGCTCAAGGCGGATTTTTAGCACTTTTCTGTATTTTAACACGGTTATATTGCTTTTATATATATATTAAAAAAAAATCCGCCTTGAGCCAAAAAATTCGTATGGCCATTAAATGATAGAAGTTCTTATGAATGATGCAGAAGTTCTTATTTTTGGAGCTACTTTCACGTGCAATTTTCAGAATTGAGTCCCACATCAATAAGCTGAAAAATGTTGTACTGTGTTATTAATTTTAAATATTTTTACTCAGGATTATTACTATGTAATACAGTTTTTGGCCTTAGTGGCTTTTGTATTATTGTTAAATAAATAAAGAAAAAATATATAAATAACCGCATTGTCTCCGTTACCATCCATGGTTTAATTTCGTATATCCATCGAATAAATGAACGAAAAAAAATATCCCATCATTCACATTTTTACTAAATAAAGAAAATTTTTAATCGTTAAAATTAAATTAATCAAAATACTCTCTATTCATACAATTTAAAAATTTTTGATAATAAGGCTTGTGAATTCATTCCATGAGAATGGTTTTACAGAATAAGGTTTGAGTCTAATATAATCCTCTTTAAAAACGTGACTTTTTTATGCTTTGATTATATGTCGCATAATATACCCATTGTGATAAATTGGACATGTAAAAAGTCGAGTTATCTCATTGACGAATACATGTGGGTTTGGTGCAGAGCTTTGAAGATTTAATTTCTTAATTCAATTTTTCAATTCTGAATTAAAAATTCGATGAATTAATTCACTAAGCACCATATATTGAATGGAATTAATTCATATTTGCTTTCATTCGATTTATTTTGTTACGAATTAATTCAATTGCAATAGTTCTTTTTATTAAATCAAATGAATTCACTGGTGAACACGTTCAATTTTATAAATCGAACGGAAAAAAAGTGAATTAATTCCTTACTGAATTAATTCACTACTGAATTCGTTCAATTTCATTTTCGTTCAGTGAATTAAAAAAATAAAATTACGTTCAGTGAATTAAAAAAAAAATAAAATTACGTTCAGTGAATTAAAAAAAAAATAAAATTACGTTCACTGAATTAAAAAAAAAATAATAAGTTCACTGAATTGAAAAAAAAATAAAATAAGTTCACTGAATTGAAAAAAAAATAATTTGGAAAAAAATGTAACTATTAATTTTTCAAACTAGTTATATAGTTATATTTTTTTTCAAATTTATCTATATCTGTCAAGTTTTTATTTTTAATAGTAAAAGGCTTTATTTTTGAATCATGTAGGTTGATAAACATCATCCGGTTTCTAATTTGTTTATTTTTACTAGCACACGCTGTAAAATTGCTTATTTAAAAATTTAATTTGTACATTATTGTTTTTTCTTCTACTGAACGGCAGAAAACAGGCTTTGAATTCAGTGAACTTATTTTATTTTTTTTTCAATTTAGAGAACTTATTTTATTTTTTTTCAATTCAGTGAACTTATTATTTTTTTTAATTCACTGAACGTAATTTTATTTTTTTTAATTCACAGAACGAAATTTTATTTTTTTTAATTCACTGAACGAAAATGAAATTGAACGAATTCAGTAGTGAATTAATTCAGTAAGGAATTAATTCACTTTTTTTCCGTTCGATTTATAAAATTGAACGCGTTCACCTGTGAATTAATTCATTTGATTTAATAAAAAGAACTATTGCAATTGAATTTTTTGTTTGATGAACACGTTCAGTTGAACGAATCCAGTGAATTACTTAAGAAAAGGAATTCATTCAGTTCTAGAGAAAATTGAATTCGATTGCAGTGAATTCATTCAAAAAGGAATTAATTCTTCATAGCTCTGGTTTGATGCCCCAACTTAATTTACTGTTTTAGTAAAAAAAAACTTAAATAGGCGGGGGTTATAAATTCATCACGATTAACGGGTTAACGCTTTCTGGTCTTTCCTGAACACTTTGAATTCACCAACTGTGCTCCTTTCCAAATTTATTATTCAATTGAAAACATATTCGATTTAGTTTAAAGAAACTCACAAAAAATAAAACATTGAATTTATTACAATTCTAAATTTTAGGTTTGTTCCGTTTTTGGCAAAACTCAAAGTGGTCAAATTACTTTGACAATTTGCATTGAAGATCATCAATTTCAACCTAAAAACTATTGGAATGGTAGATGGCGTTCTCAATGGCATGTTACATTTCAAGCCGGTTCTGGCAGTGCTGAATTAAAAGGTGTTTTAAAAGTGCAAGTAAGTTATTGATTAATTTAGACTACTCATACATATTATATAAAATCATAATTGCATAATTTTATGTTGAATCTTCAGGTTCATTATTATGAAGACGGTAATGTACAATTGGTTTCCTCAAAAGAATGCCGTGAATCCGTAGTCGTTACTAATGAACAACAAATGGCTAAAGATATTATACGACTCATAGAAGAAGCTGAAAATGAATATCAATTGGCCATTTCAGAAAATTATCAAACCATGTCTGATACAACCTTCAAAGCAATGAGACGTCAATTGCCCATAACTAGAACTAAAATTGATTGGACCAAAATTGTATCTTATAGTATCGGTAAAGAACTGAAAACACAATAAGGACAACAAATAGCGGAAGCTGAATCGCAGCCGCATTCTATAACAACAACAAAAGCCACATCAATTGAAACAATAAGAAAAAAAACATCGTTAATTAAGAGGCCGACTAGTCTTCCTCTTGGAAAATAAAGTTAAAAACAAATTAAACCATCTTTAGCGAAAAAACTATAACAACAACGATATTATCATTGTTTTATTGTTCCTCTCTTGTTATTACCACAAAAAACGAAATTATAAAAAGAAAAGGGAACTTTTTCATATATGATGTTATCGTTTTTAATGTTCAATCACACAACAATATGTCGCCTTCTTTTTTTAAACTTTCTGCCTGTTAAACACAACAACAAGAAAATCTATACAAAACTAAATCCTGGTTCTCTTTTTTTTAAATAATAATAACGTTAAGTAATGTATAATGATAAATGTTTTTAAGTAAAAAATCAGTATGAAAGCATTTTTTTAAATATTTATTATTTTTATTTCAACTTAAAATAGTATACAATTTATCAATATTATGATTAGAAATGTTAAGGTATAAATAACTTAAAAAACCGAAATTTGTATGCTTTTCATAATTATTTTCTATATACATATATTATTTTGTAATTGTGTGCGTTTTTGATCTTGCTTTCGTTTTAAAAGAAAAAAAGTATTTTAAAAACTAAAGAACAACAAAAGTTTTAAAAACTTTAAACCTTCCCTTCATTTAAACAAAACTCCCTCCTCTTCCTCTTGTCGTAAAACCTTCTATTGTCGAAACGAAAAGAAAAAAATATCTTAAAGAAATTTAAATTAATTAAACAAATAAACACTAAGCAAAAACATTAACAATTTGAAAATAATTATAAATAAAAACGTTTGCAATAGTAAACGAAAAACAAAATGTTATAAAAACAAAGTTTTGTATATTTTATTTATTGTAGTGTGGTAGGTAGGTTTGTATTTAGAGGGATGAAAAAATGTTTGGCCTTCAAGACTTGCCCCTGGACTTGGCTATCGTTATCTTTGAAATACCGCTATCCTTAAAATACTTAAATATCGATACTGATACTTAAAATATCGATGCCGAAATAAATGAAGTATCGTTATCCTTAAAATCACAGCTTGGAGAAGATAATTCTTTTTTGAATCAATTCGCGCAAAAATTAATCCATTTTAGGAATCAGTAAATAATTTATACTAATTTTAAATTTACGACTAATTTATATTGATTCTATTTTGATTCGATTGAATAATTTGTTTTAAGAGATAATTCTCGAAGTATAAATCAGATCAGAGCTTTGAACAATTGATTCAAAAAGTTATTTTCGAAGATGATTTATAAATTCGCACGAATTATTTTTATATTTTTTGGTTCGCGAATTGATGTCAATTTTTGAATTCGTCTAAAAAGTTACAGAATTGCTCTTCTGGTCCGATTACTAATTTTAGCTTGAATCGCAAAACAAATTTTAACTCTGAAAGGATCGCGTCCGACAAAAATATTTAACCATAAACATATTCAGTGTCAATTTTGGAGGCACGCCACTAAACTTTATACCAAAAAATTTTATATCCGTACAAAAACTTTTCAAATATTTCTTGATTCGAGATCTCAACCCCAAACTTTGCAGAAAATCATAATTAAATATATAAAAAAGTTTAATCCTTTATGAACTAAATTGTATTTATGTATATCTAAAAAAACTGTTTCTATTGGTCACTAGCTTCAGTCTTAACTAAATATCTTTTATCTGGTTGCGACTTCAGTTCCAATTCTAAACGGTCTATAAGCCAAATCTTCTCCTCATTGCGTATGGCTGAAAACAAAATTTTGCCCCGTTCTTTAGAGCCCTTAACAGATACTTCAAACTTGGCAGTTTGGCCGTCACACACATTCTTGGGATCACCAATATCAAACCCCATATTCTTGATGGGTTCGCCAAGCAAACTTACAACACCTGTAGAGAGATGTTATTAAATTAAACCTTGGATATTAAGGCCGTGCTTTTGGGATGTAGGTTAAACATGTTTTACTCAAGCCGAAAACAAACTTTAACAATTTCCAAGTTTACAAACTAAAATTTGTGGGAATAGCCATTTCACATTTCAAAAATAGCGTGGCATGTGATGAAAATCTATCGTTTTGGTTAAAAATCTAAATTAAAGTAGTGAAAATAAATTGCAAAGATGATTGAAATTTTTTAATCGCTTGTTTTATAAATTTTTTTTTTTAAATAAAACGAAATATTCACGACTGAAATTTCAAAACAATGGATTTGAAATCGACGATTGCCATTACATTTCAGTTTTAAATTGGGTTAAACTACGCTTGAACACAATCGACATCCTAAAAACTCGGCCTAAAGATAAATTACCTCGATGCTTCCTTAAAGTTTCAAAAGCTGCCCGAAAATAGTCAGTGTTACGTATGCGCTCCTCAATTTTCCAACGTAAATACATGACACTGGATATGCCACCTACAGCAACGTATACAGCTATTTTCGCCAAGGATTTATTTGATGGAAAACGCATTTTTATGTTATGTTATAATAATTATATCCTTATTATATTTTAATTTTGTTTTTTTATTTCTAACCTAAAAAATCAAAACATTAGACAGCTGTTTTATTATCTACTTCTCCAAACGAACAGCTGTTTATAAAATAGTAAACATTGGTTCGAGACTCGCAATTTGACATTTCACAGAATTGAGGTTAGTTTCATTTTTATTACCAGTTGGGGCAGTTTGCATCGCAGAATTTTTTGTTATTAAATTTTCTTAAATAAAAAATGAGTTTATTAAATACTTTAAATATTTCTCTCAATTTGGCTAAACAAAAATGTTTACTGCCTATAATTGTTCGCACTTACGCAGCCGGTAAGTTTTATAAAAATTGATTTAGAAGCGTGCTAAGTATTTTCCATATTTCAGCTCCTACTTTAAAAAAAATTAAGAAATTGAGTAAATTGGGACCCATTATGGAAAAGAAGGAAATACCTGTAGAAGCAGATGCTAATAAATTGGTTAATTATGTTTGCGGTAGTAATATTTTGAAAACTGGTCAAGATATTAAGGTGAGGAAATAGTTAATGTATACCATTTCACATATTGTACCAACGTTACGGATACCGAAACTTGATTTAGGTTATTTACATCTTATGTACGCTTGGTCCTCTGACTAAAGACTCCATGCTGAGTCCAACGATGCCGTTCCATTTTTCGGACGCGTTCTTTGGGGAGGGGAGGGGATTTAAAGTTCAAAATTAATTTTTGAACGTCCTGAAATACTTATTCCTATACACCATTTAAAAAGTCTAAAATGATCTTTTCACTAAGGCCTAACATGACCCCATTGATTAACCCAATGTGGTCCAATTAGATTTTTTTTTCATTACTATAAAAAGCCTATTTATTCATTGACCTAATAATGATAATAAACGGATAAACAGGAGTTCAATCTTTCATTTGATATATGACATAATCCGTTAGCTTTCCAAATACCAAAGTTAATAATAGCTCGTTTAGATAGCGAAATCAATCTACTTAATTAAAGTTAATCCAACTTTTTAATCTTCATCCGCAAATGACCTAACACTAACACCTTTTATATATTCTATAGGTCCTTTTATTATATTTTGATTTATCATCAAGAAAAGCCTTGAATGCCAGATCCCTGTTTTTTAGAGCTGTCGCCACTTCTGTGTTCCTATATAGATTTGTATTTCGTGGATAAAATTTCGGTTTCGTTACCTCAGGAACATGTGCATTGAACAGATTCAGAAACACTGAATTCAAAAATGAAACTTGGCCGGATAAATTGGCGAGAACTCGATCATATTAATCTCCCAAAGCAAAATAGAATAAATAGCATCATAATGTCTATATTTTATAATAATAGTTACGTTCTCAATAGTAAACTCAAAAGATAGTACATAATATAAACGAATGACAAGAATTAAGTGCTGGGAAGACAAATTGAGAACAATTTTTTAAAAGTGACGAGTTAGAAACTAGAAAGTAATCTATTAGAGTGAGAGTATCATGGCTCTTGTCATTTTAAAGTTATACACCAATAATTTTATAAAATTTTTAAATAATTTAAAAAATTCACTGCAAATCTTTAAATGTTATTCCAAATTTTTGTGATGGAATAAAGTTTAGTCAACGCTTTATCAAAGAAGTCGATTTCTTTCCTCAAAAATTCTGGCTGAAGTAGAAAACATCTGTTCGCAAGTAGCTGAACAGTCTGGAATACACATTATTTGTGTAGCCCGTTTTTTAAGGAAGGCAAGACCTCTGGCATTTGTGCAAAATTGTAAAATATTGCAATCTGGTTTAATATAATCACGCTCACGCACGAGTCACGTGAGTGCTATCGTTTTACCTCTCGCTCACGCGTGATTCACGAGAATCACGCAAATTTCGTGTCACGCGCCCATCTCTAATTTTTTGGTTATTTTTCAATAGCTGAAAATAACGATATATTTCATAATTTTAAAGGTAAATAGCTTTGAAACCTTTTTAACTGCCATTTCCAGTAGATTCTACCGAGAAGCTTTTTTGAGTGCATATAAACTTTATAAGTACGGTTGTTTTTTAATTCCAACTCTAAGGACTATGATACAAGGTTATAACAAGGTTTCGCAGTTAGTTTGAAAAAAAAAATCGCGAAAAAATATTTTGCAAAAAGGAAAATTTTTGGATCAATATATTTGTTTGTAGAAAGAATGTAAATCGCTGATTAAGTTTTTTAATTAAATTTTTGCACCATAAAGCCTTTTTTCCCGTTCCGCTATTATTTTGCAATTTTTTAAGTTCGGTTTTTTAAAATTTATAATCTAGGGACTATAATACCCATTTCATGAAACAAAGCTTTTTAATTAAATTTTTGCACCATAAAGACTTTTTTTCCCATTCCACTATTATTTTGCAATTTTTAGGTGCGGTTGTTTTAAATTCATAACCTAGGAATTATATAACCCATTTCTTATAAAAAAGTTTAGTGGTTAGTTTGCAAATATGTATAAATTCGCAAAAAAAAAATATTTTGCAAAAAGGAAAATTTTTGCATCAATATATTCGTTTGCGGAATGTGAATCGCTGATTAAGTTTTTTAAATAATTTTTTGTACCATATACAATTTCCCACAATTGCGCGTTTTGAATATAAGGTATTAATTTATCGATCAAATTTGCGAACACCATAAAAACTAAAGAACGCGAAATAGCGGATTTAGTTATAAAGTTTGTATATTTAGTGTTTTATTGTACTTTATTTCTTATTCAGTTAATCCACCAAACAATTATTCAAAGAGCTGTTTTTCGAATTTTGCATATGAGACGCCATATAAAAATATTAATTTATTAATGAAATTTGCAAACACTGAAAAAATTTGAAAAAAAATGTGAAATTGCTGGTTTGATTTCAAGTTTTGTGTCTTTAATATTTTTTATTGTATGGCATCACCAAAAAAATAAGTTATAAAAACATCGTTATCACTAGATGGCACTTTGTTAAAAAAATTGACAATTTTATTTTTTAATTTAAAATTAAATAATAACAAACAACAAAGCAAAAAGAAAACAAACGGATATTTCAAATTTTATTATTTGAATATGTTCCGCGCTTGTTTTTTCCTTATTTTGAGCAGTTTCCAGCAGTTTTTGAGTTTTTAATTATAGGCTCAGCTGATAATAAACTGATACTAAATATTTTCTCAGGTCAGGGGTATGGCATCACCAAAAAATAAGTAATAAAAATAGTTTTATCACTAGATGGCACTTTGTTCAAAAAATTGACAATTTTCTTTTTTTCTTTAAATTTAAATAATAACAAACAACAAAGCAAAAAAAAAAAAAACAAACGAATACTTCAAATTTTATTATTTGAATATATTCCGCGTTGTTTTTTCCTTATTTTGAGAAGTTTTCAGCAGTTTTTAGTTTTTGAAATATAGGCTCAGCTGATACTAAACGAATACTAAATAGTTTCTCAGGTAATACTAAATTTCAGCGCCCTCTATTTAAATAAAAAAAGAAAATTGTCAATTCTTTTTACAAAGTGCCTAGTGATAACGATTTTTTTATAACATATTTTTTGGTGATGCCTACCCCTGATTCAAACACTTGCTAAAAATAAAGCTCTGTAAATTTTGAGAGAAAATTCACACATTATTGGGATTTTTATTTTAAACAAAAATAAAATTTCAAATATTTATGGATTTTTAAATAAAATTCATAATTTTCGCTTGTCTGCATTAAGGATGTTCACAAGGGGTATTTGTTGTATCGTCCTGACAAAAAACATAAAGGGTTTTTACAAGGGGTGTGCTATTTGTTGTATCGTTGTATCGTCCTAACAAAAAACAGAGTTGTTAAAAATTAAATTGAAAAAATACAACATTTAAGAATAGCACGATACAACATTTTAACATATGTTTAGTGTCCTATGTTTGAGTGTGCTAACAGATAGAAAACTGAATAGAAAATCGTTGTTAAACACAAATAAAATTTTTAACAACTCTGTTTTTTGTTAGGACGATACAACGATACAACAGATAGCACACCCCTTATGAACAACCTTAGAGTTGCTGAAATTTAAATTGAGAAAATACAACATTTGAGAATAGCACGATACAACATTTCTACGTATATTTATTGTCCTATATTTAAGTGTGCTAACAGATAGAAAACCCAATAGAAAATCTTTGTTAAAGTCAAATAAAAATTTTAACAAATCTGTCTTTTGTTAGGACGATACAACAGATAGCACACCCCTTGTGAACAACCTAATTATTTATGGCATTTAACCTTAGCATATGCTGAGGTGTATAATTAAATGTAGTGTTACGTTGCCAGATTGGCGTGTTTAGTAAATCCCGTTTCTCGGATTATTTTCCTACAGAAAATTCCAGTTTTCTATATTAGACTTATTCAAATTCATAACAGTATTAATATTTTTATAAAGACAAGAAAAAAAATGACTTAAAAATGCATCACTAAAAATGTTCTTTATCAAAAACGTAAACCCAGACGAAATTTTTTTTTTTTTTATATTTAAAACTTGTTTATTTTTAGATAAAACCAGACTCTGAATATCCAGATTGGCTATGGTCTTTGAATATTGATCGTATCATACCTCTAGAGGAAATGGATCCAAACACAAAACAATACTGGAGACGTTTAAGAAAAATGGCTTTAAAGCGCAACAATCAATTGGCTAAACTTAAGAAATTTTAAATTATTATAACAATTACAAATATTTGGTTAAAAATAAATAATTGTGTTAAGTAAATTTCATTGTTAAATAATTAATAAATTTTTAAATTAAACAGTAATTGCTTTTTGATTTGGCCATACAATAAACTATAAACGTTATGGAAATAAAAAAAAAAAAAAAATATTTTAAATATGTATTTTACAATTAATTAAAACAGAGACTATTAATTATAGAGATAGGAAATCAAAACTAATACTACTCACCGATAGAGGGCGCTGAAATTTAGTATTACCTGAGCAACTATTTAGTATTCGTTTAGTATCAGCAGAGCCTATATTTCAAAACCTAAAAACTGCTGAAAACTTCTCAAAATAAGGAAAAAACAACGCGGAATATATTCAAATAATAAAATCTGAAGTATTCGTTTGTTTTTTTTTTTGCTTTGTTGTTTGTTATTATTTAAATTTAAATAAAAAAAGAAAATTGTCAATTTTTTGAACAAAGTGCCATCTAGTGATTAAAATATTTTTATTACTTATTTTTTTGGTGATGCCATACCCCTGAATTAAAAAACATATTTATCTTCAATAAGCAACACATTAGGTCCATTCGATTACTTTTCTCAGTCAAGTCCAGTAATAATTACTCAGTACAAACTTACAGAGAGTAAGACAAGATTTACTCTCAAAATAAAATTTTCCCAAACATGTAAGCGAACAGAAAATTTGCAAGTTTGTAGACTAACTTTTTTACTCGTTTTTTAATTAATTTATACACTGAAAATATTATTACAGTAACTGACTGTAGTTTATTTAAAAAGTTATCCGTACATTTATTTTTAAATGATTATTCAGTTAAATTGAAAAGAAATATATTTTTCAACTGTTTTTGTCTTTTATTTAAAAAATAAATTACATAGAAATACGGATTTTCTGTTATAGGGAATATTTTAATTTATAATGTTTTGTTAAAAAAAAGAAACCTTTTAACTGAAAAAACATTTAAAAACGAACTACCTTATACAACAAATTTTCCATTATAAATAATTTTTTCAAAAAAAGTGCTAAAAAAACCGGTTGTTGTTATTGGTATAGCCGATTTTTTGTGCGCGATTGTGAATCTAGAGTAATGTAATTGGATCCACATCATAAAAGTAATTGCGTCGGCATAAACGACTAATATTCATATTACAGGAGTATGTGGTTCAAAACGTTACCCCTTGTTATCGACCATTAACGAACAGTTGTTTGGTTCAGTACCAGAGCTTTGAAGAATTAATTCCTTAATTCAATTTTTCAATTCTGAATTAAAAATTCGATGAATTAATTCACAAAGCACCATATATTGAATGGAATTAATTCATATTTGTTTTCGTCCGATTTATTCCTTACTGAATTAATTCACCACTGAATTCGATCAATTTCATTTTCGTTCAGTGAATTAAACAAAAATAAAATTACGTTCAGTGAATTAAAAAAAATAAAATTACGTTCAGTGAATTAAAAAAAAATAAAATTACGTTCAGTGAATTAAAGTCTGTTTTCTGCCGTTCAGTAGAAGAACACATTTATTTACAAATAAAATTTGCAAATAAGTAATTTACAGCGTTTGCTAGTAAAAATAAACAAATTACATATATATGTATTATAAGTGTTAGAGAAACCCAATGCACTTTATCAACCTACATGATTAAAAAATAAAGCCTTTTACTATTAAAAATAAAAACTTTACAGATATAGATGAATTTGGAAAAAAATATAACTATTAATAAGTGCGTTCCCGTACCTTCCCAATGCTACCGAAATTAATCAAAAGCGTTCCCTGTACTCGAAAATTGGGTAAATGAGAGCGCTAATGAGAGTGTATTAGTGTGTCTCTTTTTACCAAAATTTACCCAGACTTTTTCTTCGGGTAAACTTTGGTAAAACAGCTGATGTAAATATAAACAAAAACAATTATGAAAATAGATTTAGAATTTTAATTAAATAAAGAAATAAGCAAAAGAAACTTGTTTTTTTATAAGAATTAATTGAATAAAATCAAAAACAACTTTCAAATGCGAATAAATATGGGTATTTGTGGCAATTTGCAAACTGAAATTATACGCATTTTCCCATTAGTGATGGGATTTGTGGCACAATCTAAGATTGATTGATACAATGGCACAACCGATACTATTTTGGCACATTTTAGTTATCTGCAAAATTTAATAGAAAATGGATTTAAAAAATAACGATTCTTTAAAAATTCTTTAATTTTTAGTTTCTGAGCATTCATTCGTATTAAAATACCTTTTCAAACAAAGCAAAACTAAAAAATGTCATCGAAGATATTACCAAATAACCCATAGAATTTTAAAAATTCAAATGATTTAAATTTAGCTCAGAGTTTCGAAATAATTAATTTAAGTTTAATTCATGAAAAATTTAATTCAGTTTTAGAAAATGTTTATATGTACGCCATTACGAGTAACCATTCCTAAAGAATTCATTCATTGGCTGCATTTCCAAATCTTTAATAAGAATCGAATGAATTTCATTTATCATTTTAATTGAATGAATTCAAGAAAGTTTTAATTCATTAGGTTAGAATTCATTCAAAATAGAATTAATTCCATAGGACTGTGATTACGAAATGAAATTAAAGTTGAAAACACGGGTACTGAGTGAAAATTGAGTTTTGGCACAATTAAGGCCCATTTGGCACATTTTAGTCACACACATTTCAAGTCCCATCACTGTTTCACATTATTCTTTGAAATAAGATTTTGGGCTAGAAAAGTGTTTTTTTGTGTTCCCGTACTTTTGGTTAATTTTGTCATTTTGTGAGAGGATTTTGTGCTTACTCTCATTTTACCGAACTTTTGTAGTAGGAAATCTAATTTGGTTCGGCTAATGTGTAGTAGGCTGGACTTAGTGTGCCATCACAACTCAGCCCCCACTCATTATGATATTAATAAGGATTCTACGTCCCTTATTGATTATTTTCTAATGAGTCCCTCTCTTGTTGTGAGTACTTCTGGTCAAATGCAGTGTCCAGGAGTATCGCACCATTCACTAATTTTTATTGCTGTCGATATTCCGAAACCTACTTCCCAACAATATGTGTCCTACTTGGACTATAATTCTGTGAATATGGAAGTTTTAGAACGAACTGTTCATTCTCTTGATTTTAGTGGAATGTATGCAACGGATAATGTAAATCTACAATTGGAGGTTTTTATGGCTAACCTCTATGTTTTACACTCCTTAGTGCCTGTCAATTGGAGGTTTTTATGGCTAACCTCTATGTTTTACACTCCTTAGTGCCTGTCGTACGGCGTAAGATAGTTTTTAAGTCTGTTGACTGGTTTAACTCTCCTAATATTGTCTATCATATATCTTTACGAGACTTAGCCTACAAATATTACCTTCTGAACAGAAGTTCACTGAATTGGGCTGTTTATTGTGAGCACAGAAATCGTGCAAAGAGAGTTATTAGGGTAGCTAAGAGGCGTGCCTATTGAAGCATGTTTAGGGATCTTAGTCCTAGACAAATGTGGAGCTATTTAAGGGGAAATGGTTGTTTGGAGACTGATAATCAGTTTATCTCTGCTAATGCTGACGATGTAAATGACTATTTTGTTTCGTGTCAGATAGATGATAATCCCAATTCAATGGATTTTTCAGGGGGTACTTTAGGTGGTGGTTTTTCGTTTCGATGTGTGAATCTGGGAGAATTGGGCGCAGCATTGGGGAAGATTAAATCTAATGCTGCAGGTAATGATTATTTACCATTGAAATTTATTAATTTAGTTTTTCCGTTTGTGTCTTCCCATATTCTTCGGTTGGTTAATTCTATTTTTACTACTTCCGTCTTTCCTAATGATTGGAAGAAAGCTAGGGTGATACCCATAAAAAAGGAAGGTCTTTCCAACTCTTTGGATAATTTGCGTCCGATATCTGTCCTTCCGATTCTCTCGAAGGTGGTTGAGCATATTGTAAAGGATCAAATGATCCTACACCTTGATAGTAACTCTTTAATACACTCATCTCAGTCAGGCTTTCGTCGTGGGTATAGTACTGGTGCCCTTCTTCTTGGTCTAACGGATTCGATTAGAAAATTTTTGGATAATGGTAAAAATAAAGTTCTTCTTTCACTGGATTTATCTAAAGCTTTTGACCGAGTGATACATTCGAAACTTGTGGACAAACTGTTTAATTTGCTTGATTTTTCATCACAAGCTTGTAAACTTATATCCTCTTATCTGAGTTGTAGAAGTCAGTTTGTTTCGATTGGCGATTCTTTTTCATTAACGAAACCAATAACCAGTGGTGTACCTCAGGGGTCTGTTATTGGCCCACTACTGTTCATGATTTACTTGAATGATCTTCTTACATTTGGGAATGGTCTATCATGTCAGTCTTACGTTTATGCGGATGATGTTCAGTTTCTTTGCTATGCCGATTCGCAATTTGTAGATGTCTTGGAAGAGGGTGTAAATTTCATCATACATGAGGTTATATCTTGGTCTTCTGGCAATGGTTTTGTTGTCAATCCAAGAAAGACGAAGTTAATGGGTTTTGGTTTCGATACTGATAATATAATGGTTACTCTCGATGGCATGAGAGTAGAATTTGTGGATAAGATTAAATGTCTTGGAGTTTTAATTGACAATCATTTAAATTTCTCATCGCATATTAATAACGTTTCTTCGAAAATATCATTCTTGTTGAGAAGGTTGTATTCTCTTGACTTATATCTGCCTCTCTCAATTAGGATGCGTGTGGCACATGCCTTGTTGATGCCTCATATATTATATTGTGTCGAGGTATTTTCTGGTACCACAGGTGGTGAATTTAATAGGTTTACCAAGATTTTCAATAGAATTATTAGATATGTTTTTGGGCTAAGACTTCGCTCTCATGTGACTCCGTACGTAATCCAATTTCTTGGGTGCTCTTTTGTTAATTATGTAGGTATGAGGTTATTGATATTTTTTTACAAAGCAATGGTTAATGGGTTTCCGGACTATATAGTTGACAACTTTCTTTTGTCCAACTCGGAAAGAAACCCCCAACTGGTTTATCCAACACATCATACTACTATGTACGAGCGATCATTTCAGATTAGGCTTTCAAGAATATGGAACGATCTACCTCTATACCTGAGAGGTTTTGCTTTTTCACCCCAGGTCTTTAGGCGAAAGCTTAAGGATTATGTAGCTATTCATGAGTTATAGCTTTTTATTTGTGCTACTATTTTTATCTCTCTCGATCTTTTCTTTTTTTATTATCGCTGCACTTAGGAAAATCTGGTGATTGTATTATTTTTTTTTAAATATCTATTTATATTATTCAAGATAATGTTTTCAGTATTTTTTTTATATGATAGTTTTACTGTATTTTTTACTTATTTTTTATTATTTATTTTTATTATTATTTATTTTTATTATTATTTATTTTTATTATCTTTATTTAAATTATTTTTTTGTAGTAGCTTTTATTAATCATATATGGCCCCAGGGCTTTGGTTATGTAATTTGAAGTAAAAAAATGCTGTATTTATTCTTAAAAAAAAAAAAAAAAAAAAGTAAAGAAACACACCTAGTAAAATGTAGGTGCTTGACTACGACGTATTTCATTTATACGTTTTTACAATACAATGTTTTCTTCTACTGAACGGCAGAAAACAGGCTTTGAATTCAGTGAACGTAATTTTTATGTGCGTTCCCGTACGTTACCGCGGGTACCTGCGGGAACCCAAACCAGCCCAAACAACAACAATTTACACGAAATTTTGAGTACGGGAACGCCTTTGGGCTAGTTTGTGTAACTTCGGTAAAGTACGGGAACAGACATTTTGTTTTTCGATAAAATGAACCTTTTTTTTCAATTCAGTGAACGTATTTTTTTTTTTTTCTTTAATTCACTGAACGTAATTTAATTTTTTTTAATTCACTGAGCGTAATTTTATTTTTTTTAATTCACTGAACGAAAATGAAATTGAACGAATTCTGTGGTGAATTAATTCAGTAAGGAATTAATTCACTTTTTTCCGTTCGATTTATAAAATTGAACGCCAATTATTAATTCATTTGATTTAATAAAGAGAACTATTGCAAAGGAATTAATTCTTTGAATTTATTGCTTTATGAACGCGTTCGTTGAACGAATTCAGTGAATTACTTAAGAAAAGGAATTCATTCAATTCTAGAGAAAATTGAATTCGATTGTTAGTGAATTCATTCAAAAAAGAATTAATTCTTCAAAGCTCTGTTCAGTACCACAAAATTTAACAGTTATAAAGCTTATAATTAAAATATTGAATAAAAAATTACCCTGTACAACAGCCTTAAAAACCACTTGTTACCAATAAATCTCTTCTAGCAAACTTTGGCCTGCTGAATTCAAATATGGCAAGAATACCCCATTTTTTACACTTTTTTGCTTATTATTTTAGCATGATCATTAAGTTTAATTAAGGATAACATAAATTTAAATTTCATTTGAGTACACGCAGGGAATTATGTAGGTAAAATCAACTGCAAATGACAGTTAAAATAACTTTCAACTCTACACAATTTCTATATTTAAATTTTCAGGAAATAAATTAACTAAAGTAAAATTTCTCTACAAATTTTTGAGTTTTTATACCCTACACCACTACGTGGAGAGGGTATTATAAGTTTGTGCTGATGTTTGTAACCAAAAAATATTGGTCCTAGACCCACCTTATAGTATACCGATCGGCTCAGAATCACTTTTTATTTCGATTTAACGATGTCCGTCCGTCCGTCTGTCTGTCCATGCATTCTTGTGCGCACTCTACAGGTCGCAAATATTAAGATATTTTGATGAAATTTGGTACACAGACATGTTGGCCCAAGGACGAAGTCTATTGATTTTGGTTAACATCGGTCCATGTTTAGATCCAGTGCCCATATAAGGGTTCCACCCAAAATTGGTTTGTTTACACGCTGCAGGTCGCAAATACGAAGATATTTCAATGAAATTTGGTTAGCTGACTCACATGGTCCCAAGGACAAAGCCTATATATTATATAGAATCGGTAAAAATACATCCCGGTGAAAAATATCCATATATGAACATTTATGGTTCAACCATATATGCATGGATCCGAAAAATGAGGTAACACCTAAGTATATGTTCATATATGGACATATATGAACATATACATTTATTAAATATATGCGAATACATGCAAACGTTGCTGTCCTTTATTATAAGGTTGTTGTAGATATAAATTTATGTATGACATTCAAATTAGGCGCTACATATGTTCCTTTTTTTATTCATGGCATTAAATATAATTCCATATTTATCCATATGAGTTCCTTTTACACATATGGAAAAATGTATTCTTCCAACTATGCTCATATACAAGTCACTTTTGCATAAATTGAATGTCTTATACTTCCATATTTGTCCATATATGAGTGCCTTTTCCATATATGAAATAACAGATGCCTCCATATATGTCTGTATATGAAAGCTTTTTCCATATCTGGAATCAAATATACTTCCATATATGTTCATATGAAATCCATATATACCCTAGTAAAAATGATTTTTATATAAACAGATATGATTTTTATACAATCATTTATGATTTTATACAATTATAACTTGTCGAGTATTGTGAAACATATATTTTTATATGATTATATCAAAAGATATTTAATTATATAAAATTATATTAACCAGATCCACCATTTTTCGGATCAAATATTGTATTTTTTATATAATTATATTAACCCATAGGACCCCCCGGGGCCGAGCCCCTCCCAAAATTAATTTCGGTTTTTTTTCTTTTTTAATTCCAGAGGGGGTCATATTTTTTTCCGAAACCCCATAAACTGCAGTTTTGCCGAATTAACTAATATATGTATGAGCAATTTATTTTTCAAGTATTTAGAATGTTTCATTTTTTTTATTCTATTGTTATCTCCTATTCACAAGTATTTTTTTTGTCTGTCTACTTTGCAAATGTAAAAGACGTGACAACATAAGACGACATTTGCAAAAAAGAAGCATCTTCCGAAACATTAATGCCTTTTGTAACACCCTGTACATTATATTTTCTGTTTTCTAATCTTGTACCTAATCTCTTGAGTTTTTGAGTTCTGGCGAATTTTAAAAATACGATATTTTCTTTTACTCAGTTCTAGTCCACATCAATGTGTGGAATAAACGGTATTTTGGAATCGGAATATAGCGAACTTTAAAAATAAAATAAAATAAAATAAATATATTTTAAAACATTATAACAATGATTGTTAGTGGTTTAATATTGACCATACTCTATGCAATTTGGCTACAAGACTCAGTAGTGGCTAATGAAAGAAGTAGTATGTTGTACAAAAATAATTTATGTTTTACTATTACAAAAATACTAAAATTTTAGAAAATGTCGTTTGCTATCATGGAACCTGGTCCGCTTATCGAAAATCTTTGGGTAAATTCGATTTATCTACAGATGTTGATCCATTTTTATGCACCCATATTGTTTATGCCTTTTTTGGCCTCGATGAAACTGGTGATATTAGAGTAAGAAATCCTCGTTTGGATTTGGAAGATAATAATGGTCATGGAAATGTACGAAAATTCAATGATTTAAAACTAAAAAATCCTAAACTGAAAACATTATTATCTGTTGGGGGTTGGAATGAAGGTTCTAAGAATTTTTCTATAGTAGCAGCGGATCCCACTAAGAGATCCAAATTTCTTCAGTCATCTGTACAATTTTTGCATAGACATAATTTTAATGGTCTTGATATTGATTGGGAATACCCAAATCAGCGTCATAATTTATCTAATAATGATCGAGAAAATTTTGTAATATTATTAAAGGAATTAAAAGAGGGGTAAGTTTTAACACTGACTAGGAAGTAATAACAATTTAATTATGCTTTCTTTAAAGATTCAATCCTTATGGTTTGATATTAACTGCTGCTGTTGTTTCAACACAATATTCTGCAGAACGTTCTTATAATATAACGGAAATTGTTAAATATTTAGATATATTAAATGTTATGTCCTACAATCTACATGGTCCATGGAATCCTGTAGTAGGCATTAACGCTCCCTTATATGCTGGACCTTTAGATACTACAAATCGGGCTAAACAGCTTAATTTTGATGCAATAGCTAAATATTGGATAAATAGTGGTAAAGTATACAAAACACTTGTTTGTATTTATCTCTTTCAATTCCATAACAATTTTTTCCAGGAGCACCACGTGATAAACTCGTTATGGGTGTACATTTTTACGGCCGATCTTATACTCTTAAAGATCCAAATAATCATAACGTTGGGGCTGCCCAAATTGGTCCTGGCATCGGTGGTCAATATACTAAACAAGCTGGAATACTAAGCTATTATGAATTATGCGAAAAATTCCAGAAAGAAAAATCTGTATGGAATTTAGAGTGGGAAACAAGTCAAATGGTACCATATGCCTACAGTGCTGATCAATGGATTGGTTATGAAAATGAAAGAAGTATTTCTCTGAAGGTGGATTATGTGAAAAAAGAGAATTTAAGTGGTATTATGATATGGACAATAGAACTAGATGATTTTCGTGGTTTATGCAGTTCAAAACGTTATCCTTTATTGAAGATTATTAATGAGATTTTATTTGGTACAAATGCAAATAATTGTGACAAATCGTGTATATCTGACTTTGGTTTAATATTTCTAATTGTAATGATTCATATGTATAGTGGTACTATATAGAGGTAAAGATATTATTTTTATATATATCTAAATATACACAGTATAAAATTCACTCAGAAAAGTTAGACACACTCAGAAAATTACACCGGTCAACAAAAAAAAAAAAAAACACTTTTTGTATGTAACATGAAAACATTTATCTAGTTATTTTTATATCAAAGATAAGCATAATAGAAATAGAATTAGAATGTTCCAAATACGAATCGTTTTTTGTAATTTTATTATAGTGCACTCAGGGAATTATGTAGGTAAAATCAACTGCAAATTACAGTTAAAATAACTGCATTTGCACTTAAAAAGGTGTATACTACATTTGCATTTAAATCAACCGCAATGTGAAGTTCACTCAAAAAATTGTATGAACTAAAATTAAGGTTTCACTTTAATAAAACAATGTATATGAGTTATTAATAAAAATAAGTTAAATTTCTTTCCAATAAGTAAAATTGCTTTCAAATAATGCAAATTTAATTTGATTTTAGTTTATCCAAAATTCGTATTAACTCAAAAATAATAAAACATTTTCCTTAAATTTATTTTCTTGAATTAGGTTAAAATTTCTTAAAACTGTTGAAAAATGTATGTATTTTTAGTTAATAATCTTAAATGTGAAGAATTTGGTTGAACTAAAAATTACGAAATTTAAAATTGTATGAAAAACTAAATTCAAATAATGAACTTCCTTAAATTTAGTTTAAACATTTTAACTTCTTTAAACCAAGTATAAACTTCTTAAATTCTAGTAAAGATTTTCTTTCACATTCCTGAAAATATTTTATAACCTTTGGAATTCTTATTTGGTTTGTAGTTTGTATTATATAAGTATTTTAGTGTTGTGAAGAAAATTTAAGCAATAAATTTTACACAAATTTATATTATCGGAAAAAATATTAAAATTATGTTCGTTAATACTTTCATAAAAAAAATATATGAAATTGATTACTTAGATTTTTGGTAGTGAAACTAAAATACTTATATATTTGAATATTTATACCTAATGAGAATTAAAAATTAATAAATAATACCTGCAGTTTTTTGCATGTTTTTTTTTGTTGGATTTTCTTACTTAATACGAGCATAACATATGAACTAAAAATAAGTTTATTCTGCGTTAGCACATCTTTAAATTTAAGAACAATTGACTTGATTTTAAGACATGTTTACTAAATTTAAAAACAAGTTTATACTAAATTTAAGTAAAATACATATTAATTTTAGTAAAAATTTCAGAAAAATTAAAACAGTATTTACTAAATTTCAGAAAAAATTTACTTAATTTAAGTTAATTGTTTCAACTTGTTTTTAAGAAAATTGTGTACTCGATTTAAGTTAAAATTTCCTTGGAGCCAAATCATTCCCAAATTTCTTTAAATTTAGTTCAAATGACCTAGTATTTGGGAAACAATTTTTTCGGTGTTATTTTTAACTGTTAAAAATCAACTGACAAATGTAGTAAAAAGAACTACAAATGCAATTAAAACAACGTACATGCAAATTATTGTAAAACTGTATAAGTAACTGCAAATGTAGTTAAAATAACATAAATAAAAATTATTTTAAAAATTATTAATTTAATAAAAACAAATTTATGTATGTAAATACTCTTAACTTAATTTTATTCCATAATAAATTTAAAATTGAAAAAAACAAAATTTACACTTAATATCACTTTTGTTGTTCACTATATTGTTCTAGATGTCCGTCTGTGAGGGATGAAATATTGTTTGGCTTCCTTTTTCTCTTCAGGTAGAAAAGGATGAAAATATAAAAGAACTGATAGAAAATAAATACAATATACATATTTTAATATTCCCCTAAATAAATTTATATTTTATGTTATAAAACTTACCTTATTATTTTAATAATTCAATAATCTTTTCCGTAATACGCGTCTTTACTCTTTAGCGTTGTGTTATGACTAAGACAAGAGAAAACATGTTCTTCTCATATTCTTTCACTAGAAATTTCTAAACAAATGCTTCGTACACACATTCTTCTTTACTTCGTACACATACACACTTGAAAATTGAAGTATTTGTAACAAAATTCAAAATAACTGCATAAAATAAATGTTACTACAATGTAGTAGTTTTTGAAGTTTGTTTAAAAAAATAACCTTCAAAAACATAAAAAAATTTTGCTCTAAGTAATTAAACCGCTCTTTTTTACACACGTGGTAATTTTATAAGTTTGTACGAATATTTAAATAAACGCACCTTCTGCAGTCAAAAAAGTTTGACAGTTACTACATAACAGTTGTTTGTGTAGTAATCAGTATTTGTTGTTTGTAATAGCAATTACAGTCGTTTTTCTAAGTAAAAATGCAAAACAACTGTTATGACTGCTATTTCAGAAAACAACTAACGAAAAGTACTGTAATTTCGAAACAGTTTAAATCAGTTATTTTTAATATCATAATAAACAACTACCAAGACAGTATTTTTACAGTTAACAATTTTTTTTGTTAGTTATTTAGAAAATAAAGTTTCGTTGAATTTCTTTGAATTATAAAAATTCTTGTTTAGTTTATATTTGTTATTATTGATATATTCCTAGTTTGCAAATAAGAATCAGAAACTTGTATTGTATCTCCAATGCATAAAAGCATTGGAATTCCGTTTGGAATTTTTACTTCAAATTTTAAAGAGGCTGAAGTAATTACATATACTTTTGTAATCGAAAGAAAAATTTTTTTTTTTTATAAAAAAATATACTTTTATACACTTATAAAAAAAAGTTAGTACAAAAGTCTAGTAAACGCGTTCTGGCGCAAATGAACTGATTTATTTGTTATTTTGTCTTAAAATTTAGGATTAAACTAATATTTTTGTAAATCCCATTTATCATAACAATTTCTTTCATCCGTATTTGAACTAACTTTGCATCCTAATTTTTAGTAATTTATGTTTCTTAGTTTAAAAAATTTTCAGCTAATTTTAACCCCAATTATTTCCCAAAGTTTATATTTTTGTGTCTCTGCTATCACATAGAGATGGCGCTATATTTTTATAATTTTTTATTGTATACTCACAAAATAGCTTAGGTATATCTCGGAAACTAAGTGAGATAGAGCAAAATGGAAAAAAAATCGATACTGTGAACTTATCAATCTTTATAAGCGTAGGGACAGATCCGTAGAGCCCCAAAACCAATACTGTAAGCAGAAATTTTCAGTTAAATCAGGTAATGTTACTGTTGAATTTAGCTCAAATTTCTTAGCTAAGTTAACTAGAATTGTCTGTGTATTTAGCAGTGTGTAAAATTTAGCTTACCTAATTTTAGCAGACCATAATCCTCAACTTCATTGAAAATTCTGCTGGCGCAAATACAAGTACTATTTCCTGTTATTTTAGTAGAATTTTGAACTATTTATACGGGCTTTTTTTATGAGTGTAATATCAAATTTTACGACATTGTTAATTATTTATTTGTCAACAGTTAAAAATAATAAAATGTTTAGTTATTTGAAAGGTATATGTCGCCTTTTTGACTGCATATACTTTTGTTTTAACTGTCATTTTCAGTAGATTCTACTGACAAACTTTTTTGAGTGTATATAAATACCAAAAAGTTTACACATAAAAATAGGTGCATGAGTTTACCAGTGCTTGTAAACTATTTTCAAAATTTATTGTGTATAAATACAAGCTTTACGTTATATAACAGGAAGATACGACGTTAGATGAATAAGACTTCAATATATATTAGAAAATTTCAGTTTTTATTGGTTATGGTTTTCTTCCATATTTTGCTTCAACTAGTATCTGCAAATGCAATGAACTGTACAAAGAAATTTGAAAATAACACACTAAGCAACAACAAAATATTAGTTCGTAAATTTTATGGCATTTTTTATTGCATTTGAAGACACGTTTTATTTCGATTTAACGATGTCCGTCCGTCTGTCTGTCCATGCATTCTTGTGCGCATTCTACAGATCGCAAATACATATTAAGATATTTTGATGAAATTTGGTACATCGACCTATGTCGCCCCAAGGACGAAGCCAATTGATTTTGGTTAAAATCGGTCCATGTTTAGACCTAGTGCCCATATAAGGGTCCCCCCAAAATTATATTGTTTATACGCTGCAGGTCGCAAATATTAAGATATTTTGATGAAATTTGGTACATCGACCTATGTCGGCCCAAGGACGAAGCCAATTGATTTTGGTTAAAATCGGTCCATGTTTAGACCTAGTGCCCATATAAGGGTCCCCCCCAAAATTATATTGTTTATACGCTGTAGGTCGTAAATATTAAGATATTTTGATGAAATTATGTACATCGACCTATGTCGGCCCAAGGACGAAGTCAATTGATTTTGGTTAAAATCGGTCCATGTTTAGACCTAGTGCCCATATAAGGGTCCCCCCAAAATTATATTTTTTATACGCTCCAGGTCGCAAATATTAAGATATTTTGATGAAATTTGGTGCACCGACCTATGTCGGCCCAAGGACGAAGTCTATTCATCTTGGTAAAAATCGGTCCATGTTTAGACCTAGTGCCCATATAAGGGTCCCCCCAAAATTATATTGCTTATACGCTGCAGGTCGAAAATATTAATATATTTTGATGAAATTTGGCACATCGACCTACGTCGGCCCAAGGACGAAGCCTATTGATTTTGGTTAAAATCGGTCCATGTTTAGACCTAGTGCCCATATAAGGGTCCCCCCAAAATTATATTTTTTATACGCTGCAGGTCGCAAATATTAAGATATTTTGATGAAATTTGGTGCACCGACCTATGTCGGCCCAAGGACGAAGTCTATTCATTTTGGTTAAAATCGGTCCATGTTTAGACCTAGTGCCCATATAAGGGTCCCCCCCAAAATTATATTGTTTATACGCTGCAGGTCGAAAATATTAAGATATTTTGATGAAATTTGGCACATCGACCTACGTCGGCCCAAGGACGAAGCCTATTGATTTTGGTTAAAATCGGTCCATGTTTAGACCTAGTGCCCATATAAGGTTCCCCCAAAATTGTCTTGGTTACACGCTGCAGGTCGCAAATATTAAAATATTTTAATGAAATTTTGTTCGTTGACTTACATGGTCCCGAGATCAAAGCCGATAGATTCTGGATAGAATCGGTCCATATTTGGACCTATCGCCCATATGGGCTTTATTTAGGATTTTCTCTTCTTTTATTATTTTATAGGAAATTTTGACACAAGTCCCATTTTAACCTATTCGAATTCCGGATCCAAACATTAGTTGGCTTTTAACCAGACTGGTGTAGGGTATTGTATAGTCAGCATGCCCGATTTTAGCCTTTTTACTAGTTCTATAGTAAAAATGTCTTGGTGGAATCTTTCACCATGTTCATCACAGACGGCGCCTAAATTTTCAGGAAAGAAGTCTAAATGTTTATGTAGAAAATGAATTTTAACCGACATATTAAAGCCCAAAGCCATAGTCCCAAAGCCTTATAAGTAGATAACACCTCCGCGACAATACTTTTATAGTCACTTGATAGCTGATTTCCGAGAAAATTGAAAGTCACTTTCATGAGAGATTTCCAAGCCGATATTTTCAAATCACTAAGCTTTTCTTTAAATATTTCATCTTTCATCAACTGCCTGATTTGAGAACCAACAAATATAATAATAATAAGCCTTGCTCGAACATTGTTGCGAGCTACTTCTTGGCGGGCATAGGCTTTCAATAAGAATTCTCCACCTGGAACGTCTTTCTGCAATATCCTTCAGTTCCATTAGGTTCCTAATCGTTCTATCAGAATAGTCAGGCAATCCATTAATTTCATATAGTGTGGAGCGACGCCAGGTTTTGTTGGGCCTCCCTCGTCTTCTAAAACCCTACAGGTTGTAAGTTAATGCTCTTAAGCAGACGTTCTCTTTTTTCCTTCGTAATGTGTGGCCCATCCAACCGAATTTTCTTTTTCGTATTTCGCAGTTCATATTATTCATATTTGCCAATTCTAGCAGCCGTATATTTGTCAAAATATTCGTAACATTGTGCGTACACTCCGGGAATTATGTAGGTAAAATCAACTGCAAATGACAGTTAAAATAACTGCATTATTAACTGTAATATGAAGTAATTTTTAACTGTTAAAAATCAACTGACAAATGTAGTAAAAACAACTACAAATGCAATTGAAACAACATACATGCAAATTATTGTAAAACTGTACAAACAACTGCAAATGTTATAAAAACATAAATAATTTTTTATTCTATAATAAATTTAAAATTGAGAAATCAAAATTTACACTTAATGTCATTTTTATTTTTCACTATTAAGAAATTGTTGTACATGTCCGTCTGTGAGGGATGAAATATGCTGTTGTTTGGCTTCCTTATTTTCTCCAGGTAGAAAGGGATGAGAATATAAAAGAACTGAAAGAAAATAAATACAATATTTTTTTAACATTCCCGTAAATAAATTTATATTATAAAACTTACCTTATTATTTTAATAATTTAATAAAAAATATATAACCTTTTCCGTATTACGCGTCCTCACTCTTTGGCGTTGTTTTATGACTAAGACAAGAGAAAACATGTTCTTCTCATATTCTTTAACTAGAAATTTCTAAACAAGTGCTTTATACACATACTCCTGTTTGCTTCGTGAGTGTATTTGTAAAAAAAAATTCAAAATAACTGCATAAAATAAATGTTACTACAATGAAGAAGTTTTTGTAGTTTGTTTAAAAAAATAACTGTCAAAAACATTGAAAAATTTTGCTCTAAGTAAATTAACTTCAATTGTAGTTAAAATAACTACAACCGCACACAAATAACTGTCATGTAGTAACTGCAGAACTTTTCTGAGTGTAGACATCTATTGACAAATACCTGCAGTTTTCCATTGATTTCTTGTGCAAATGCACTACGAGCCTTTCTTATTCTTGTTTCGACATCTAAAAGGGCACCACCACTTGTATCAATTATACTTCCTAAATATTTGAATTTTTGGACTATCTCATACTTGCATACTTGCGAATTTTTCATTGGCATTGAAATTTAATTGGCATTACTTGATCTCAATGCCAATGCCAAAAAATTTCATTACCATTCAATGCCAATGAAATTTTTTTCAATTGGCATTGATTAAAACAATGGTAATGAAATGTACACGTAATGGTAATGAAATGTACATATAATTGAAGAAAAAAGCATTGTATATAAAAAATATAGTTTTATTAAAAAGGACATTAAGGCAAGAATTTGAAATTTCTGAGCTATAAACACCATAAATATTTGCTATTATATCAAGTTTTATAAAGTATACTGCTGTTCACTCTGATTTTAATACGGGTTAGTCTAGATGAATCAGCCTCTAGTAATGTAAACTTGACAAAATAGCGAATATAAGATAAAAAACACGCGAGTTTTTAGTTTTTTTTTGCTTAATTTGTTCTTTTATCGAAATGAAAACAAATGCTTTTTTCATCAATTATAATTGGGCATTTAGGCATTGAACAATGCCAATGGTAAAAAAATTTCATTGGCATTGATCCATTGTAATGCCAAAAAATTTCATTGGCATTGGTCAATTGTAATTCATTAATTAATTGGTCCATTCAATTAACTAGTCCCAAGTGTGCTCTATTGTTTGGTTATCTATATTTATTGGTTCTACAGAGCGAGTGTTTAAGCGGATTTCCTTTGTTTTGTTTAAATTAATTTTCAGACCTATTTTAGTCGATTCACTGACCAAGTAATCCACTTTTAATTGCAGATCATCTCGCCTATGGGAAAGCTCGAATTTGTCATCAGCATAATAAGTGATTCCAAACGGGCACGTGGGTTTAACGGATCCCATGTAATTCCTCGCGATTTATTATAATACGCTGGTTTGACAACCGCATCTAGAATAACAAGGAAGAGAAGCGGTGAAAGTAGACAACCTTGTCTTACACCATCATGTAGAACGGTGTATTCAAAATTTTCATAACTCGATCGAATTATGCGTGTGATCTTATTAGGTACGCCCAGGGGTCTTCCATGGTCCTGATGAATGGCAATACCGGTTTTTAATGCAACAGATGGCGCTGACTGCTGTTTTGTTTTTCTGGCAAAACTGTTTCATTTTATTGGGGAGCAGTGTTGCCCGAAAAGTTTTAGCTTATTCCCATTTTAAATGTTTAAATCCCCAATGTTGTACCCAATTCATTTTGATATAAATAAAAACTCAAAAGAAAAAAAATAGGATCTAAGTTAGCATCGTTATTAAGTTCAGAAAATTATTAAGAAATTAGTGAGCAAATTAAATAAAATTGAATATTTTACGAAGAAATATTTACGTTTTCACTCGAACTTTAAAGGCTTCATTAGTTTAACAGTAAAGTAAAAAAACGTATCTGTAATCAATTCAATGTGTTAAAATAATATAGAAATATATTTTTATCTTTTTCCTATGCATTGAAACTGTTGTCAAGTAAAATCGTAAAAAAGTTCTGTTGAAAATAGAAATTTTCTATTTTATTACTTGACATTTAATTCTATGCACAAGAAAAAGATAAAAAATGCAATATTTTTATTTTTTATACTCTTTTTATTCATTATGAGAATGATACGTTACTTTTTTTACGATACTTCCAAACTAATTTGGGCTTAAAGGCCTCAAATCTTTGTTAAAATTGTGAAACTAAAAAAAATTTATTATATGAAAGACAAATCACGATTAAGCTGAAATGTCACCGTTTCAAAATAAAAGTCGTATATTAAATTTTCGAAAGAAAAAATTCTACACAATTTTCACACGAAGTTCATTATGGTGAAAAAAATTTTTTTTTCTAAAATTTGTATGGAATTTGACGAGTAAATACGAAAAAACTAATAGTTTTTGGTTAAGTGTAAATCTAGTAGGTGTAAGTACTAGGGCTCGTAAACTCTTTTGCACATTAAGTTTGCATAAGTCGAGTTTACACGATTCAGAAGGTACATAAGAGGTTATATGAAAACCCCTGGTACTTTTTGAGCCTACACAAAATTTATTTTTTCCGAGTCCTTTCCATGTAACAAATTACAGTATTTGGAAAATAGAAAATTTTTTGATTAATTATTGAGCTTGGTTGCTTTTCTTTATTTCAAGATTTATAAATATTTGGAGAACATTTCAATAATTCAAATATTTTGTAGAAATTTTGAAATTATTTAACAGACCTAATTTGATCGACTTTAATTTGAAATAATACGCATATAATTTATACCAAAATTCTTCTTATTTTGGGTCTAAAACTAAATCTTTTAAAATTTACAAACTTTTTAATCGGTCTCCAAAATAACTAACAACTTTGTAAAACCTCATTTGACATAAAAAATCCTCTCTTGACAAAATTCCCCAAAATAAAATCCTCCTTTGACAAAATTTCCCACATGCTAGCGACATCTACAGTTTATTTAAAAATTATCAATGTTGCATCTCTATATTACACACAGGAAATAAATCAGTTGGAAAACTATAGTAAATACCACTTTTCCACTACAACATCACAAATTTTATTAAATATATAGAGTTTCATTTGCATTAGTAAAAATATTATGTTAATGACAAACAATTGGAAATTGCAACTAAATGATAATAATTTTTGATACAGGAATCGGTTTTTCCAACCAATTTAGAAAAAAATAAAATCTTGTAAACTAATTCGGTATTGGCAACTTCTATGAATCAACATTAATTACGAACAAAAATTACACTGTGAGACAAATGGTAGGGGTCAGTGATCGGGAAGGGTTCAAACTACCGGGGAAAGTTATATCGGTAAAAAAGAAGTTATACGTGTCCCGGCGTTTCGCTGGGTCACCTCTAGGAATCGAGATATATCGATTTGACCTTTGGCGGTCTTTTTTTTGACATAACTCGAGAACCACTAGTCCGATTTTGCTCAAGCAATTTTAAAAAAATTAAAAATTACAATTCCTTTAATCTGTTCATATAACGTTTTTCTATATACTCAACAGTTTTGCCGGTAAAAATAAATGTATGAAGAAAAAAATATTTTTTGCCTAAAATATTTAAAAAAAAAGTAATAAACAAAAGGTTATTGATTTTTATGGTAGCGGTAACAAACATTTATTTTTACCGGCAAAACTGTTGAGTATATAGAAAAACGTTATATGAACAGATTAAAGGAATTGTAATTTTTAATTTTTTTAAAATTGTTTGAGCGAAATCGGACTAGTGGTTCTCGAGTTATGTCAAAAAAAAAAAGACCACCAAAGGTCAAATCGATATATCTCGATATATTATATGGCTTATGGAACAATTATATTTCAACCAGAAAGATTTAATATTTGTCTAGATAAATAACAATTATAATGTAGGTACATATGGGCATCGAGTTATTAAATTATTTGTTTATCGAGTTTATCTCTTATTTCTTCCAGATGTAATCGGGTTTCCAAAGATGCTAAAGTTTTAATGCCGTGATAAAGAAACCATAAAATTTAGTATCCATACCAAAATAAACTAAGTTAGAATGTAAAAATTTTCTTTTATTGTCTCAGTGTCTTTAGAGATTTTTTACAATCTTAATCCCTCAAAGTGTCTTAAGAGATATTTTCTTTAATGATGAGTTTTTTAAAAAGCATTTCCTAAAAATAAAATAAATTTCGCAAAATCTGATTTTAGTAAACCAGAATTTTTCAATAGGGAAGTCCTACATAAAAACCCACAGATTCGGACAACCTTTTCAATTTAACTATCCCCAGATTCTAAGGGCTTTCTTCTATAGAACAGGAATGGCATAACATTTTCCCTTGAGTGCATAAATTGAGAATTTATAAAAGTTAGAATAATTTTTCCTTTAAAGTATTAACTTATACTTTAAAATGTTTTCTTTTGGGGAACACGTAGTTTTAAAGGCCAACATTTTTTCTAGATTGTTTTCCACTCTTGTCCAACGCTGTTACTTTTTTATTCCTTGGATTGCGATAGTTTTTCCTTAAATTCTAACCACTTATTCTTATATAAAACCCATCAGATTTTCTGGACTTTTTCCTAAGTTTCAGGGGACTAATCTTATATAAAAAGCTTTTGTTTTCGAGGACTTTTTTTTAAACAAAACCCCCCAAGATTCGGAGGCTATTCTAATAGAAAAACACTCAATTATGAGAACTTCGTTATACAAAAAACATCCAGATTCCGAGGAATTTTTTATACAGTAAAAGCCCCAGCATCTGAGAACTATTCCTTATAGAAAACCCTCATTTTCTGTGGACTTCCTCTCATAAAAAAACCCTCAGATTCAGAGGAATTTTTCATAAAGGCAAACCCTCAGATTCTATGAACTTTTCCTATAGAAAAACCCTAAGATTCGGAGAACTTTTCCCTTCAGAAAGACTCTTAGTTTCTCTGAAGGAAAAAGCCTCCGATTCTAACAACATTTTCTTAATGAAATTCGCAGATTCTGAGGAGTTTTTTATATAGATTATGATAACCATTCCTATAAAAAAATCTCTAGTCTCTGAGAGTTTATTCTTAAAAAAAATCCACACTTCAGAGGACATATTCTTATAGAAAAGCGCTTAGATTTTCAATATTTTATCGTATAGGAAAAACCTTAGATTCTATAGAATTTTCCTGCTGAAAAAATTGTTGATTTTGTGGAGCTTTCCCAAAAAAAATATCATTAGATTCTAAGAACTTTTTTTATAAAGAATAACCCTCAGACTTTTTTTTATCAAAAAGTCCTCTCCGATTCTAAGGACTTTTTTTGAAAAAAAATCCTATTGATTTTGAGGAATTTTACCCATTAGAACCTGCCGGATTTCTTTTTCTATAGGAAAGCCTTATATTCTGAAAACTTATTCTGGTAGAAAAATTATCGAATTCTGGAAATTTTTTCCAATAGAAAAGCACTTATATTATGAAGTATTGCTTCCAAAAAAAGAGCCCTCATATTCTGGGCAATTTTAACAAAAGTAAAAACTTTACTTTCTGATATTATTCTGATGAAGAAAAAGGGCATTCTCTTCAAGAAAACGCCAAAATTTCTCAGAATATTTTTTTTTTTGTAGAAAATTATGAAATAATTATCCAATTGAAAACGTCCTTAGAATATAAAGATTTTTTCTGCAATAAGTCAGAACCTGTACGAAAATAAGACTTAAATCCATTCCAAAGAAAGTGTTTCTTAGTATTTTAAGGCGTTTCACAAAAAAATGTCTTAAAATGCATATGTTTTTGTGTTAATATTTATTCCTTTATTTTATTATTTAATGTTTTTGTTATATATTTTTATTCTGTATTTATTAATAAAAAGAAATAAAAAAATATTGGAAACAGTGTTTTTATTTAATTCGGTAGAAATTACTAAAATAATTCGGTTGGATCTACTGAATATTCAATTCGGTCAGGTATACCAAATTGATTCGGTTGGGCCAACAGTTTTATATTGTAATATACATAGTACCTACAACTTCAAATGTGGAAAGCGGCAACCGAATAATGTGTACATGTAACTACCAAAATTCAGTTGGCGACAAATTCGGTTGTCACAACGAATCTGTTTTCTGTGTGTATATGTCTCTGGGTACGCCTATATTATGTAACTCACCCATATGCACTCTCTGTTAATGGAATCAAAAGCCTTTTCATAATCGACGAACATTTCGAGAGATTGTTCAATGATTATCCGGAGTGTATTTATTTAGTCAATGCAGAACATAGCTGGTCTGAAGCCTGCTTGTTCGGGTCTCAGTTTCCGATTAATATGGACCATCATTCGCTCTAACACTATCTTCATTATAGCTGGGAGTACCGTTATTCCACGCCAGTTATTGCAGTTTGATCTGTCGCCTTTCATCGGCAGTTTAATTATGGTACCGTTCAACATTTCCTTAGGGTATCGTTCTGTTTCCCATATTTCATGCACGAGAGGGTGAAGTAGCTCCGAAAACATATTTGGATCGGCTTTGAAAATTTGTTTAATTTTAGAGACCTTATTGCATCGCATATTTCTGATTTAGTTGGTGGATTTGTTGGAATGGGAAGTTCATTGATGTTTTCTTCGTATGTTATTTTAATACCAGTTCTATAAATATTCATTGTTTTCATGAAATGTTCTTTCCCCCTCTCTAGCTGGGCTTTTTTGTTGTGAGAATTTCGCCGCTTTTGTTCTTGACTGGGAGTGATTTTTCATATTTACTTCCATTGAATTGCTTAGTAATTTCAAAAAGCTTCTTCATGTTATGTGTCCATGCTGCTTCCTCGGCTGATTTAGCTAATCGATTGGTAAATTCCCTTTTATCATCTCTGATTGCTCTTCTCACCATTTTATCAAATTGATTATATTCTTTTCTAGTCTCTTTACGTTTAATAGCGTTTGATATGGCGTTTATATTATTCTTCCGTTTCCCACGTTCATCTATCTCTATGCAGACGTGAGGAGATATATGCATCGCTTTGTTTTTGAGTTTTACCGAGTGTGTTCCAACTTGTGTCCTGTATTGCATTCTTTAGTTAAGACCATTTCTGATCAATATTAGCATCAGGGGTTAAATTTTTAACTTTTTCCTTAAGGGTGTTGCAAAAAAGCGATTTGAAGTGTGGTAGTTTAAGGCGAGCTACATTATATTTTGTGCAGGAGAGTGATGTATTTCTACCAAAAAATACGCCCTCTTTAAATTTTTGAATAACTCAATTTAGAAAATTTCCCTTTCAAATATAAAACGATCAATCATATCTATTTAGAGCTAAACAGATCTGATTAGATCTAAACTTTTTTACACGGGCATTTTTAGCAGTGTGTAAAATTTAGCTTACCTAAATTTAGCAGGCCATGATTCTCAACTTCATTGAAAATTCTGCATGCGCTAAAATAAGTACTATTTCCTGTTATTTTAAGAGAATTTTGAACTATTAGTACGGGCTTTTTCATGAGTTTAGCATTGTTCACCAAAATAAGATAATCAAAAAGCGCTACATATCAAACGTAGCATCTGATAAACCTGCCCCATTTCTTTATTTTTTTATAATTGTTTGCATACCCAGCAAAATTTTTTCGAACTGGTTAGCTTTGATTCTGTTCTAGAACAGGTCTTTTTGCCACCGGTTCCATGGAACAGGTTATAGAACTGAATCCTGGAAGTCAAAATGTAAGGTTTTACTGTCGCAGAACCAGTTCTATAACTGGTTCGGGAACCGGTTTCAAAGCAACCTGTTCTTGTTTGGAGGAAAATAACGTGTTGCTTTTGGGAAAAATTCAAATAAAAATCACCGATGATAGAACATATAGTAGAACAGGTTGCATGCAAGTACAAGTTGATCTACAACCGGTTCTTCGCATCCGAAAATTTCGCTGGGTTTTGTCATTTTTATTGATTTCTAAAGAGAGTAAACTCCTTAAATAAACAACTTTTCGGTAATACATATTATATTAAGTGATTGCTGTTGTTTTTTGTTCAAGCAAAATTCCGTACAATTACTGAAAGTAAATATTACAAAAAAAATTTTAAAAATGTAAAAAGTAACATATTTATCTTTTATCTTATCAAAATATCAATATACTGCAAATGTTAATGACATTGGTCAAGTGAAATTTTTCATTGATGGTTTTTTCAATATTTTGAAATATTAGTATTGATTTAGAAAAAAACATATCACAAATAGGTGTGACTAATTTTTTAGATAATTTATCATTAAAAAAAACATCCATTTCAAACTATAAATCGATGGTGCATCAATATTTATCTTAAAGTTCAATTTTAATTTTCTTATCTTACTTTTTCTTCTTCTGATAACATGTATTCTTGTCTTATGTACGCACTACATAGGAAAACATTTAAAAGGAGTGGGGGACTACCATGCCGGGACTATAAATACAAGTATTTTTACTTGGTGAGTCTCAGTCGCTGCCAATGATAAGTTTGAAACGGTATTTTGAAATCGAAATAAATAAAATTTATCGTAAATTTTGGGATATTTGTATCCTTTTAACTAATGTTTATTAAGTGTTTAATATTAACCATATTGTATGCAATATGGCAACAAAATACAGTAGTGGCCATTGATAGAAGTATGTTAAAAAATATATAAAAATAAGTGTTAATTAACAAATCGCAAAAACAAAAAAAAATTAATTTTTTTATAAATGTTGAAAATTTTGTTTCTTGTGATACATTTTTCCTAAAGCAAGCTATTTATGTTCAAAGCGATGACTTAACCGAACAAAAATTATGTTTTTAACATCGTATTTAGCTTTTTTTTAAAGAGAAGCAACACTTAGGAAATTTTTCCTATTAATTAACGTGTTGCTTTCTTTGGAAAGCTGATAGAGAAGCATGAGCGGTTCCAGCAATTAATATAAGGGGAAAATTCATACGCCTCAGTGTCCAACTCAATGTATTTGTCTACGGTGGCCTATGATTTTTCCCCTTATATTAATTGCTGGAACCGCGCATGTAGAGAAGAGATGAGCAATGGTGGAAAATGAAGGGCATCAAATATGGCGACACTGTAATTGCGCGAGGTGTTAAATCTTAGAACAGTTGTTCGAGCCATCTGTTGGAGAGTTAAGGAATTTTGTTGAAGCGTTTTAGTATATAGACCTGTACTGGTATTTTACTTCGGTGGGGTAAGTTGCTATGGAAACACCGAAGGAGGATGCAGCAATGTGTACACTCATAGAAATAAATCTGTAAAAATAGCAGAAAAAGTTATTAAAATTTATTTAAAAATGAGCTGCAGAAAAAACTGCTAAAATTAGCAGATTTTTTTAATAATAACTAGTAAAATGAGATCAGCAAAATTAAAAATGTTAAATTTACAGAATTTAAGTTATATTTCGGCTAACTTTTAGTTAATTGAGAATTGCAAATTGTACTGTAAAATCTACAGAAAATTTTAATAAATATTTGTAGACTAAAAATAGCAAAAATAAACTGTTAAGCGGCCCATACAATAAGGAACAATGAGTAGGGAACAAAAAAATCAAAAAATTTTGTAAACACGAATTGCACGATTTCATCACGCACACACACACAAACACACACACACACAAACATACACACACATTCACAAAAAATGGTCATTTTTTCACGAATGTTCCCAAATGCCCATACATTTATACCTACAAAATTTTTGTTATTTTTAAGCTAAATTTAGTTAAATGCAAATAGCAAAAATCAGCAGAAATATTTGCTAAAAAATTGTAAAATGCTGTTTTTAAAAGGCACGATATTTTTTCGAAAATTTAAAATTTTTTTGTGATTTTTTAGCCTACTAATTATTTAGCAAAATTTTTTGCTGAATTTAAATTTAGCTAAAATATAACTAAAATTCTGTATATTTAACAGTTCCTATATTACTAATATTAATCAAAAATAATCTGCTAATTTAGCAGTTTTTTTCTGCAGCATCATTTTTAACTAATTTTTAGTAGTTTTAACTAAATTTTTTTCGGACTTTTTTCTATTAGTGTTTGAGGGATAAAAAACTCATACATACTTACATGGTAGGTTTCTACTTTAAGATCCGACTGTAAATGCTAAAGATATAACGAAAAATTTCAAAAAGTGATCGCTACGTTCGGCAATAAATTTTTTTGTTTTTGAAACTTTCTTGCAAAAATAATTTAGATTCGCTTGTGCATCTTATTGATCTTAGTCCCTATAGGTTTTAATTGTTTCTGCAAATTTATTGAACGTCTATTGCTGAACGACCGTGTATTCATGCTATTAAATGTCTCAAACTCTGTTTTTGTTGTTTTAAAATTTTTGGCAAATTTTTGTATGATGAAGCTTTCCAGCAAAACATGGTCTCAACTACTTACCAGTCTATTTATTCGCTTAATTACTTTTGTTCGCGATGTCCCAAAAGAAATAGGTATTCATTATTTTGTGTGTTTTTCTAAGTGAGAGAATATTGAGTACACATTATTTTGTGTGTTTTGTAAGTGAGAAGGTAATGACTACCCATCGCAAATAAAAGTAACTAAGTGAGTAAATAGGCTGGCAAGAAGTAAATCAGGAGAAAATACTTTCATCACTTGCGCTATCAAATCAATCACTCAAGTTTTTTAACGCCTCAAATATTAATGCATTTAAACAAACAAAATCATTTAAAAAAAATATTTACTAATTTTTAAATGATAATTATAATAAATAATTAAAAAAAAAATTGTCCGGCCGAATAAAAACACATTATTTAAAACAAAAGTTTACGAATAATATGCCGCATCTTTTGGCCAAACTTAATCATTAGGCCAACCAAAAAGAAGCAAGAGCATATTTTTTGTTTGAAAAGATAGAACAATATTTTTGCTTTTTTTCATAAAATCAGTTATTTTAAACATTCCCAGCAAACAAAGATGAGCGGAATGCGGAATGCATCGAAATAACTGACTACCATTACCCTTTAAAAACCGTTACCGACATAACCGAAATACCGTTAACCTTAAAATACCGTTACCGAAATAACCCAAATATTGTTATCTTTAAAATACCGTTACCGAAATAACTCAAATACCGTTATCCTTAAAATACCGATACCAAAATAAATGAAATAGCGTTACCCTTAAAATACCGTTACCGAAATAACCTTAAATATCGTTACCCTAACGATAACCGCATTCGTTTCGGTTACCATCCATGTTTTTAAATGGCGCATAGAAATGATTACCCAGCCGACAAAGATGATCATTAATGACTCAGAAATGAGCTCCAAAAACATAAACATTTTTCTACTTTTTCCTATGAAAGTGGTCCGTCCAAAAGAGCCCCCTCTGTACTCAGAAATGACTCAGAAAAAAGAACGTATAAAATCGAAATTTTCTTCATAAATTTAAATAATTTTGGAATCTTCTTTGAGTCCGAAAAATGAACCCTCGTTTTGAGACAGCTTTTTAGATTGTAGAGACAATTTTTGGATTGTTTTCTGAAGGTTCATATTTTCTACCAAAAAAAGATTATTTTCAAAAAAACAATACCCAGCCAGCAATTTCGGAGCGCTCATAAATAAGATTTTTAAATGACTCATAGAAATGATTATTGTTTTTTTGAAAATAATCTTTTTTGGTAGAAAATATGAACCCTCAGAAAACAATCCAAAAAGTTGTCTCTACAATCTAAAAAGCTGTCTCAAAACGAGGGTTCATTTTTCGGACTCAAAGAAGATTCCAAAATTATTTAAATTTATGAAGAAAATTTCGATTTTATAGGTTCTTTTTTCTGAGTCATTTCTGAGTACACAGGGGGCTCTTTTGGACGGACCACTTTCATAGGAAAAAGTGGAAAAATGTTTATGTTTTTGGAGCTCATTTCTGAGTCATTAATGATCATCTTTGTCGGCTGGGTAATCATTTCTATGCGCCATTTAAAAACATGGATGGTAACCGAAACGAATGCGGTTATCGTTAGGGTAACGATATTTAAGGTTATTTCGGTAACGGTATTTTAAGGGTAACGCTATTTCATTTATTTTGGTATCGGTATTTTAAGGATAACGGTATTTGAGTTATTTCGGTAACTGTATTTTAAAGATAACAATATTTGGGTTATTTCGGTAACGGTATTTTAAGGTTAACGGTATTTCGGTTATGTCGGTAACGGTTTTTAAAGGGTAATGGTAGTCAGTTATTTCGATGCATTCCGCAATTTTTTTTACAAAAAACAAACGAGATTAAAAACAGAACCAATTTATCAACTTAATGTACAAAAAATACTCAATAACCACGTGAAATTACCAAAAGCAGAAAATTAAAAATAACGGTAACGGTATTTTAGGGATAACGGTATTTCTTTTGTTTCGGTAACGGTATTTTAAGGGTATTGATATTTCATTTATTTCGGTATCGGTATTTTCAGGATAACGGTATTTCAGTTATTTCGGTAACGGTATTTTAAGGATAACGGTATTCCGGGTATTTGGGTAACGGTATTTTAGGGGTAACGGTAGTCAGTTGAAAGGGGTTTGAATCGATAACGGTATTTTAGCGGTATTGCCTTCCAAACCTGTTTAAAAATCTTATTTATGAGCGCTCCAAAATTGCTGGCTGGGATTATTTTATGTAGCCATAAAGTTTTTTTATTTAAAATTTATTGTGCTAATTCATAAAAAAAATGTATTTGACATTTGACATATTTCGCTTAATAAATAGTTATTAGAAATCGTATTTTAACTATAAATTAATTTTTCGATTTGATACTGGCAACACTATTGCTTATTTTCTCTCTTCTCCGAAATAAGTCGTAAGTGATGTACAAAGTTAGTAAACGATTGACTCAGTAATCGGAAGTGAAAATGTATTTTCTTAAATTAGAAAACTAATGATGTGCTAAGATAAATTTAAAAGCCATTAAAAATATTTTTTTTTATTTATAAAGCAAATCAATGGAAATGTGTTTTTTTACACATATTTTTTAGAACATATTATTCGAAGCATACAAAAGAAATCGAATTTCGAATAATGTTTTGACAGTCTGTACATCACTACTGTTTTGTTTTTCTTTTTGATTTTATTTTTACATTTTTTTGAAAATTTTTTCGAAAAAGGTTATTGGCTACGCAATTGTTGTAGCTTTTTCAGTTTGATGGATGCAATTTGTTGGAAGCCACACATTCTAGGGATGGGATGGCTTTAATAAATCATTTCATGCCTGAAAATGAAATAATTAACAATTAAATGGTGGCTTCCTCACTCCAAACTTTATAAAAGGTTTAAAGTTAATGAGTACCAACTATAAACCTTTATTATTTTCTTCGTTATTAAGCAAATATGAATACTGTTTTTCACAAATCAACTTAAAATCCTGCAATAAGACTGTTGTAAAAGTTTATGAATTAGACCATATGTATTTTAATTAAAAAATCTTTTTTATTAAAATAAAGTTTTTATTTTTCCAACCTGAATTCTAAAGCCCAAACCACATAATGAAAGTGCCAGTGGACAGTGGCAGTGCTGTCAAAATTTGTTCTTGAATTTCGCGAAAACGATTTAATATTTTTAAAAATTTCTTATCGCGTTTTGTTTAAAAACAGCTCTTGTTTATTTAGAAACTTTTCTAATTTCTCGGCAGTGACAAACAGAGAAGATACAAAAACTGCTTTATCGACAATACGTCGCACTGCAGTCGACACTGCGTTTATGTATATGGTTTAGGCTTAATAGTGCAAATATGATAATGACGATTTCCTTAGGCAAGAATGAAATCCGGATAAGACCATGCCTTCAAAGACTATTTTAAATAAGTTTTGGGATTTTAGCACGTTTAATTCCTTTAATGCAATTAATGTATTTCCCTATGAAAATAAATTTAAGAATGTTACAATTTTGTCTGATTCCTGAAGTTTCAAAATAAAAAATTTAAATTTTATGAGGATTTTAATGGAGAAATAATGAAGTTTAAGGGCTTATTTTTGCATTTTAACTGCTTATTTTAATGTTTTTCCGAGCTTTTTTTAATAGCTTAAAACATTGCTTTCATAGCTTTTTTTTTGGTTGCCCTAGTAATGACCAATATAAAACTCTTTTGATGAAATTAAATGATAGAATAAGTTGGAATTTTCTATGTTCCCAAGTGGAATGAATAAAGGAAAAAACTAAATTTATTTCTTTTTACAATTTTCAAAATAAATTGAAATATTATTATTATTATGTTTTGGTTTTTTTTACAATACATTTGGACTGGGTCAAGGGTTGCCAATATGGAATTATAGGAATCCCTATAAAAAGTAGTTGCAAATTTTAACATTTTCCCGCCAAGATGGCAAGCTTTAAATTTAAATATTTGACAATTCAGGTGATAACGTAAAAATATATCATAAAGACGTCCCAATAAGCATTTGGAAGATATATCATCCAGAAGATATTGAGGCAATATCATTTATTTTTCGTTTTAAATACAATCAAAGTAGTATTTGAAACGTATCTTCTTTTTCTCCGTTGGAAGATAAAACGGCGATATAAAAAAAAAACAATGTCAAAAAATACAATTCCTTTTCTATTAAAAAAAAAACATTTTATGTAAATAGAAAAAATTAAAAAAAGAAGAAAACTTTGGGACAGATTTTACCTACAAAATTGCATAAATTAAGGTAAACTAAATTGTATTTCATGTAATTTATTATATGTACTCGTATGTATGTTGCAAATAAAACCTAAATTAATTATTTTTTCAGAAAATAACGGATGGCAAAATAGCTTCAAATCAACGGTTGGATGGCGATTAGGTTGTAAGGCGAACAATTGTAAATTTTAGACATGCGTTTTTGTAATAAATACTTGAAAATATATATGAGGCATTCCACACATACATACATAAACATATATTTATCATCTGGGGGCTTTTTCCAGCTATATCTTCTTTTTATCATCCAGAAGATAAATCGGCGATATTTGTGTTACTTTTTAATATCTTCTTAATGATAATAAAGCAATATCGCATATTTATCTTCCAAAGGAATCGCTTTCGTATTGCTGAGAAGTATTGCATTCGGGACACGTTTTCTACCAAATGGGGTATCTTCCGCAATACGAAGACGATTGTTGCCGCAATAAAATTTTTCTTCCAGGCAATACGATTGGGGAATCGTATTCGTATTGACATGTTTGCTGGGGTGGGGATTTACATTTTTCAGTCCCCGCGTTGGTGTGAGTGTTGGTCAGGCTTGCCAGATACTTTTTTTCGTTATCCCCAAACAAATTTTAAAATATCCCTAAAAAATCCGCAACTAGAAAAAATGTTGAAAAAGACAGTCGAGTTTACTTAATTGGGGCAATAAGGTGCTTTAAGCACCGTAAGTTGTTTTTCATGTGGAAAATTTTCACTCAAACTTTGAAGGCCTTAAAAAGTAATTCAAGTTATGAAAATTAAACTTTTCTTATGTAATTAGAAAGCCACAATCACAATAAACACAAAATGTCACTTTTTCATAAGAAAAATAATAGTCTTGTGTATTAAATTTGCGTGAAAACAAAGTCTACACAATTTTTACGTGAAACTCAAACAACTTACTTATAAGTTTTTCTCCTCTTATCACATATCCGATCATAATCATTAAAATCAGAGAGAACCCATTTGGATACCTTTCTTGTAAGCTACCTAGCCAGCAATTTCGGAGCGCTCATATTAAAAACCCTCTATCTTTGATTTTCACGAAAGTGACTTTTTGATGGTGAAATGTTCACTAATACAGCCCTCATCTATGGTGTGAATTTCATAACAAACATTTTTTTTTTTGCTGTTTTATTTGCATTTTTGTTATTTCTTTATCTTACACAATTAATTTTTCTGAATTAAAAACCCTCTATCTTTTCAAATAATTAATGTTCAGACATTTTTTTGGAATAATTTCTTCTTGCAATATATGTTTATCTACTATTTTTTGCATGCTGAACATGAATTTGACATTTTTTAATCGTTTAGTGTTAACAAAACTTTTACTGAGATTACTATTTTTTTGGTGAAAATCAGCGAGCTGATTCAGCAAACCTTTTGCTGAAATTACCAATTTTTTGCAAGCACGCACCAGACTAAAAATTTGCTGACACAGCAACATATTTTGCTGACTTTACTGACTTTTTCTTTTTGAGTGTAATACCACCATTATTTTTAATGGTATCAGACTCCAAAGAAACTTAAAAATGCAAAAAAAAACATTTTTTCTACAACTTTTTGTTTAATATTGTTTATTGTTTATCTTGTGTTTTATTATTAGTCGTTATCTTAAATAAATCACGTTAAAAACTGACAGATGGCATCAATGAAATCAAAATAATTTATTTTTATTAAAATGCAAAACCCTCTATCTGATCATTTTCTACATACACATTGAATATTTTGGGAAGCAAAATCCTCTATCTATCATAAAGTCCCCAATAATGCTAAATTTTAAAAACCAATTATATGTGAGATTCAGTAGTTGGTATAAAAAATATTGTAAAATACCGAATTTTAATAACTCAAGTAATACGCGAAAAAACAGTTTTTTGGCTCTCCTGAAAAGTTGTGTTTTTTAAGATAGAGGGTTTTGAATATAGGCCTTCGATATAAGATTTTTAAATGGCTCATAAGGCACATCTACACGAGAGATAAAATAGCTAGAGATAGAGCACCTCTAAATAGCTTAAATCATTCACAATAGAGCTAATTAGAGGTGTTTTTTGCTCTATCTCTAGTGTAGATGTGCCTATAGAAATGATTATTGTTTTTTTGAAAACACTCTTTTTTTTGTAGAAAATATGAACCCTCAGAAAACAATCCAAAAAGTTGTCTCTACAATCTAAAATGCTGTCTCAAAATGAGGGTTCATTTTTTGAACTCAAAGAAGATTCCGATATTATTTAAATTTATGAAGAAAATTTCGATTTTATACGTTCTTTTTTCTGAGTCATTTCTGCGTACACAGGGGGCTCTTTTGGACGGACCACTTTCATAGGAAAAAGTAAAAAAATCTTTATGTTTTTGGAGCTTATTTCTGAGTCATTAATGATCATCTTTGTTTGCTGGGTAATCATATTTTTTTTATAAACTTTTCAGAACATGTTGTCTGTTATCATGGAACCTGGTCGACTTATCGACAATCTTTAGGTAAATTCAATGTTGAAACCAATATTGATCCCTTTTTATGCACCCATCTAATGTATGCCTTCTTTGGCATTGAAGAAACCGGTGAGCTAAGGGTGATAGATCCATATTTGGATTTAGATGATAATTTTGGTCGTGGAAATATAAGAAAATTTAATGCTTTGAAGTTGAAAAATCCCACTTTAAAAACTATACTAGCTGTTGGCGGCTGGAATGAAGGCTCAAAGAAATTTTCTATAGTTGCAGCAGATTCGGCAAAGAGAGCCAGATTTGTTAACTCAGTTGTGCAATTTATACAAAGACATAGTTTTGATGGTCTTGATTTAGATTGGGAATATCCTAATCAACGTCATAATTTAAATAACAATAATGATCGTGAAAATTATTTGACTTGGTTAAAGGAATTGAAAGAGGGGTTAGTTAAAGAGTTGAAGATTATAATAATTCTAGCTTATTTTAAAACTATTATCTATTTTTAAGTTTGGAACCGTTTGGATACTCTTTAAGTGCTGCTGTTGGTTCTGCTCAATTTTCGGCTGAACTTTCTTACGACATTCCAGAAATAGTTAAATATTTGGATTTAATCAATGTTATGTCCTATGATCTTCATGGTCCCTGGGATCCAGTGGTTGGAATTAATGCTCCTCTCAATGCTGGACCTTTAGATACTTCGGAACGTGCACGACAATTGAATTTCGATGCTATAGCCAAATATTGGATAAATAATGGTAATATAACAGTAAATATTGTGCATCATGCGTATATAATTATTGAATTATTTATTTATTTTCTTATGTATATTCTAGGTGCCCCTCGTGAAAAACTAGTTATGGGTGTTCCGTTCTATGGTCGTTCCTTTACCCTGGAAGATGCTAACAATCATAACGTTGGAGCACCTCACATTGGACGTGGCATGGCTGGCCAATATTCTGTAGAACCTGGTGTAATAGGTTATAACGAATTATGTGAAAAATTCGCAAAAGAAAAGTCTGTATGGAATTTAGAATGGGAACCAAATCAAATGGTACCATATGCCTACAACGGTCGTCAGTGGATTGGTTATGAAAATGAAAGAAGTATTGCTCTGAAGGCGCAATATGTTAATAAAGAAAATTTAGGTGGTATTATGATATGGTCAATAGAATCTGATGATTTCCTTGGTGTATGCGGTCCAAAACGTTATCCCTTATTGACAATCATAAATGAAATTTTATTTGGAAAAATACCTCAGAATGGCGCATCGAAAAATCCACCACTTGACAATGAAAACACAAATGATAGTTCAAATAATATTACAGAATCTGTAGATGAAATTTATAGATGTAATGGTAAAAATGGTTATATACGAGATTCCCAAAATTGTGGTAAATTCTATTTTTGTGATAATGGCGAAACATATTCATTTAATTGTCCAACATCATTGTATTTCGATTTAAATACAATGAATTGTGATTATTCATATTTGGTGCAATGCTGAAAACACTTTAAATGTATAATTAGGACAATACAAGTATTATATTTTCATTAAATTTGTGTATAATAAAAATAATTATAGTGTTGTTTCTTAATCACATATCCCGGTTTAACATTATTTTTTAAACTCAAATTGTCTACTTACTATTAGCCTTGTTTTCACAATTCAACCTGATAATTTGATGTTGTTTCCCATATGAGATTTGAATTTTACTGTTCAGTAAAATTTAACTGGATAATCGGTTATTGATGCTTAACGTACGAGTATTTTAAAATCTACACCGATGAAATTTCTCTGTTGCTCAATTAAAGAATTTCTCAGTTGAAACAGATAATTTTCAAATTAACTGAAATAATTGTTATCAACTAATATTTAAGGTAAAGAGAAAAAGGTTGAATACATTTACATTGAATAAATCTGTGTTTTGTTACCCTGAAAATTTAAATTAAGAAATTTGAAATTGTCAAATAATTTTTAAAAATACATTTCAAAACCACCAAAAACAAATTTGATGTTAATTTCGTGAATCTGATAACGGAGAAGAACTTCCGGAGCACCACGGGCAACCATTAATTGCAACTAGAGTGTCCAAAAAACCGGTCATTTCGGAAAACCGGTTTTCAGTTTGTTCGAAAATTACTATTTTTAAAAAACCGGTTTCGGTTACGGTTTTCTAAAAAAAACCGGTTAAAACCGGTTTTGATTTTTTTTGTTTTGAAAATAAATTTTTACATAATTAGTTAAAAGCGCCCTGCAGAAACAACTACTAAAATCAGCTGAATTTGTTTTCTAAAGCGGGATTTAAATTATCTGATTTTACGTCTGATAAATCAAACAAAAAATCCTATGAGACGATGTGATTGCAAAACAAATCTTTTCGCAAATCTATTTGCGTTTACATCAACAGATGAAGTGATGCCAACCTTTTAAGAACAAAACTCGCAGGCAGGCCCAAAAAAGCGCTAAATTATAAAGGTGATCAAAATAGGTAGTTTTCAACTAATTTATGCGACCAAACATTAAAAAAGCGCTAAAAATCATTATTATGTTAAAATATAATTCAATATCACATTATTGTTATAAAAATAATAAAAAAAAACATTTAAATTAGATAAAACTGTATCAAAATAAAGGTTTCACCATAAAGCGCTAAATAAAAAATAGAAAAACGTCAAACTAGCACCTTTCTATAAAAAGCGCTAACCGAAATTAATGCGAGTTTTGAGACATACCAAAGCGCCAAGGATAGCACGAACAGATGTAATTAGACAAAAATTTTAATTTTAGTTAATTGCAAAGAACATTTTACACTTTTACACTGCTGAAATAAAAAAAAAAAAAATGCCGAATATTAGAAAATTATTAACATCACAGAAAAACAATTACATTTCCAAAATTTAATTTATATATTGTTTTTTAATGGGAAGACAATCTACTCTTCTAAAAACAGCAGTACTTGCTATTTATTTTCGCTATTTTAACTCTACTAATATTCAGTAAAAATGTCTACCGGTTTTAGCAGGATACAATGTTATTTGTATTCAACTAAAATTTATTTAAATATAACTAAAATTTTTGTAGATTTAATAGTTCTTGTTTCATCATCCAATCGTATATTTTTTCTAAATGGAACCAATTAATTACGCGGAAAAAAAGTAATTATGTTTTTTATAGCAACATTCATTAGTCACCCAAAGGACTTTCGTATCTTATTTGTTTGAATACATGTGAAAATATATTATTTTTATATAACGGAGAACAAAACTGCAGTTTCGTTTATTAAAATTAAGTCTTTAAAAATAAAATGCAGTCGAAGTATAGAATTTTCGAATGATTAGCTTAAAAATAGTTTTGATAAAAACATCTTTTAAAAAACCGGTTAACCGACAAATAATAACCGATTAAGCGGTTTTCGGTTACCGTTTTGGACACTCTAATTGCAACCCAGGAAAATTTTCTGTTCCAAAGAATCGGTTGTGGAATAGCTACTTTTCCTTAAGAACCCTTTTTTGTTGTCAATTCTAACACCGATGATTTTTGATTGAAATTGTTCCCAAAAGCAACAGCTTCTATAGCTCCAATGTAGAACCGGTTCCCCTGTTCTGGAACTAGTTGTAGAACTGATTCTCCGTCAGTCATACACTCAGATAAAAAAGTTTTGTAAAAAAATTTGTAAACAGTTTCCAATCGCACTATACTATTTTTATACTGATTACACTGTGAGACAAATGGTATGGGTCAGTGATCGGGAAGGGTTCAAACTACCGGGGAAAGTTATATTGGTAAAAAAGAAGTTATACGTGTCCCGGCGTTTCGCTGGGTCACCTCTAGGAATCGAGATATATCGATTTGACCTTTGGCGGTCTTTTTTTTGACATAACTCGAGAACCACTAGTCCGATTTTGCTCAAGCAATTTTAAAAAAATTAAAAATTACAATTCCTTTAATCTGTTCATATAACGTTTTTCTATATACTCAACAGTTTTGCCGGTAAAAATAAATGTATGAAGAAAAAAATATTTTTTGCCTAAAATATTAAAAAAAAGTAATAAACAAAAGGTTATTGATTTTTATGGTAGCGGTAACAAACATTTATTTTCACCGGCAAAACTGTTGAGTATATAGAAAAACGTTATATGAACAGATTAAAGGAATTGTAATTTTTAATTTTTTTAAAATTGTTTGAGCAAAATCGGACTAGTGGTTCTCGAGTTATGTCAAAAAAAAGATATATCTCGATTCCTAGGGGTGACCCAGCGAAACGCCTGGACACGTATAACTTGTTTTTGACCGATATAACATTTCCAGTTGGTTTCATCCCATCCCGATTTTGACTGTCGCATAGTGTTATTAGTACAATTTTTATTTTTAGTAATCTTTTTGCTATTCTCTTATTACAAATTACGGATTTTTCTACTAATTTTTGCTGCTGATTTCAGCAAAACATTTTACTAATTTTTCAAAACCGAGTGCTAAATTTAGCAGAAAAATATACTAATTTAAAAATATTTTTTTTTTGATTTTTTACAATTCTTGTTTAGTTTATATTTGTTACTATTGATATATTCTTACACTCATACAAATAAGTCCGTAAAAATAGCAGAAAAAGTTACTAAAAATCAGTTAAAAATGATGCTGCAGAAAAAACTGCTAATATTAGCAGAATCAGTTTGCTAAATATTAATAAAATGAAAACAGCAAAAAAAACTGTAAATTAATGTATTACGATAAATAGAAACTTTTCTCATAAATTTTAATAATTTAGATATTTTATGATTAGGACAAATTTTCAACCATTTCAATTTAGCTTTATTTAAAAACTTTTTGCATTATTTTTGGCGAGTTAAAAATATGCAGTAATTTTTATGAGTCATTCAACATTCTGTTTATAAGCGCTCCAAAATTGGTGGTTTAGTTAACACAAAATTTGTAAAATTAGCAAATCTTCTGTTAAAAATTAGTAACTAAAATTCAGCAAAATACTGTAAAGTTAGCAAATTTATTGTTAAAAATTAGTAACTAAACTCAGCAAAAAAAATAGCAAAAAAGTTTGTAAGTTAGTAATGTGGAGGTAGCAAAAAAATTAACTAAAAATTAAATTTTAACTAAAAATTAGTTAAAAGTTTGTTAAGTTGAAGTACTAACAGTTTTACTAACTTTTCTACAAACTTTTTTCTATAAGTGTAGTTTAGAAATAACACCCAGAAAATTTTATTGCATCTCCAATGCATAAAACGGCAATAACTGGAGAACCGTTTGCAATTTTTACTCCAAATTTCAAGTACGATGAAGTAATTATACGCTTGTTACAATCGAAAGAAAAAAATTTTTTTTTTAGATTTTACAGTTTTTTTATTTTTTAGTACATACAATTTTTTTCTAATTTCAGCAGATTGATTTTAAATTACAGTTTACAGCAATTTACTGAAATTTATTAGCTGCAACTAATTATTTATACTAATTTCATTTTACTAAAACTATGATATTTAGTAAGTTTTTTTAACTGATTTTAGCAAACTGATTTTGAATTGCATTTTAAATAAATTTTACTAAAATTTAGTAGCGGCTACTAACTTTTTCTACTAATTTTATTTTACTACAGATCAGCAGACATGTGTTGCTAAAATTAGCAAAAAATACCGCTGGCCTCAAAACAGTTAAATTTCCCGTAATAACAGCAAAATTTTCAGTATCCGTGGAACTGGTTACGGAACCACTTCCAGGTATCCTATATGATACGTATGACTGACGTAGAATCGGTTCAAGAACTAGTTCCAGAACTGATTATAGGACAACCGGTTCCACTTTGGAGCTATAGAAGTGGTTGCCTTTGGTATAATTTCAAACAAAAATAATCGGTGCTAGAATCGACAGCAGAAGTGGTTGTAAAGGAAAATTAGCTATTTTACAACCCATTCTTTGGAATAGAAAATTTTCCTGGGAAGTTAAATAAAATACACATCAAAGGAACTATTACGAGATAAGCTTTAGTTTTTTCAATAAGCTTTTTTGAGAAAATTAAAATATTTTTTATTTTTTATAGGGGACGGGGAAAATATTATTTAGTATTGCAAATATTTGCAACTTTAAGAAAAAACATCAATATCATTGTTTTTCAGAGTGGTGAATACCGAAATCTCGGGTTTTTGTATGCAAGTGCAAACGCAACTTAAACCAGATAAACGAAGTGTCGGCCGCAGTTCGACGTTTTGTCGATAAAGCAGTTTTTGTATTTTCTTTATTTGTCACTGCCGAGAAATTAGAAAAGTTTCTAAATAAACAAGAGCCGTTTTTAAACAAAACGCAATAAGAAATTTTTAAAAATATTAAATTGCTTTCGCGAAATTCAAGAACAAAGTTTGACAGCACTGGCACTTTCAGTATGTGGTTTGGGTTTTACCCTATTTCTACTGTCTGGAAATTATAAAAGTTTCTAAATAAATAAGAGCTTCCTTCAAACACAATTCAATAACAAAAGCCTAAACCAGATAAACGCAGTGTCGACAGTTGACCGTACCTCAAAAAAAAGTTCGCCGTACACCCTCCAATATGATGTATTTTTGGAAGGCGATTTCAAAAAAAAATTTTTTTTTTGCCGACCGTAGGGGTCGCCATTTTTAATTTTTGTTATAGCTTTGGCATTTAAAATCGGATTTTAAAGTGTGATATATCGATTTTTTTGCCTCGAGGAGACCAGTGTTTTGCTATATATTAAAAATCCAATTTAAAAAAATTTAAAAAGGCAAACAATATATAAAAAAAAATTTCTTTTGGGTTTAGCGAAAAACTTCCTTAGCAAAAGTTTAATAATTTTTTACAAGCTTTAATTTTCTGACATTAGGGTGGTACATTAGGGTGGTAGCAACTGAGATCAGGTGTGTAACTACTAGAACGGGATACTTGAGGTCAAAATGTCCTTAGAGGAAAACACTGGTCTCCTCGAGAGAAAAATATCGATGTATCTTACTTTAAGATCCGACTGCAAATACCAAAGATATAACGAAAAATGTAAAATGGTGACCCTACTTTCGGCAAAAAAAAAAATAAATAAATGAAACCTCCTTGCAAAAATACTTTATATTGGAGGGTGTACGGCGCACTTTTTTTTTGCCTGTAAGGTGATACGCTCTAGTCTACAGTGTTTTACAGCAGAGCGACGATTTGTGTTTAAAGCAGGTTTTTGTAATTTATTTATTTATATTATTTTAAGTTTCAAGAACATAACTATTACTACTTTAATCTTTAGTCATTAATTTTTAAATAATAGGGTATCTAATCCTAGTTTATATTTAAAATTTTTCAGCTTCAATTAATTTTCTAAATAAACAATAGCTGAATAGTTTTCGCGAAATTCAAGAATAAAGTTTGACAGCACTGACACTGTTCACTAGCACTTCCACTATCTGGTTTAGGCTAAATTTGTAAAAATAGTGAATTGTTTTCGCTTCATTCAAGAAGCAAATTGGACACCAATGCTGCATTTCACTGGTACTGTGAGTATCTGGATTGGACTATAGCACACTTAACCCTTAAATGCATGGTGTAGCCATTTGGCAAGTTTAGCGCAGATTTTTTAAACAGTTATAGGAAAAATCTTGGTTTTGCTTCGTATATTTGTGAAAAATCTAAAACACGCGTTTTTTTACGAAAAGTGTAATATTCAAAAACGTTTGATTAAATATTTAAAGTGGTATTCTCGCAATAAAATTCATTTTGGCGACAATAACTGTATAGTTTATATATTTTATTCTTTTATTTATTCTTAAATAAATACTTCTTTTGCATACTTGCATATTGTTAGTTTATTATATGTAGTTTAAGGTAAATAAACATTTATGTGTACTTTAAAATTGATTAAATATTTAGATGACATCTATGGAATATACATTAAAAGAAATAATTGTTGTTATTTGTATTATCTTGTTTTATTGCAAAAAAAAAAATGTGAGTAATTTAAATAAACATTTTATTTTAACAATAGACCAGAAATTTTTAGAAATTGCGCATAGTTTATTATTTTAGTTGATTATAAAAGCCGAGGGATAAGTCATTAATGGCAACATATTTCAGTCAAAAGTTATTGAGTTTAAACGATAAAAAAAAGTCCAAAGTGTTTGGAAAATAAATCATGAAGGAACTAAAGTTATTGCTAATAACCGTTATTGCTTTGTGGAGTTTATGCGGCATTGCAAATGGTAAGACTACTTGAAAAATCCCTAAAATTAAGGATATGTATTAAATTTTAGTTTTTGTAATAAATTTTAGCCAAAGTTGTTAATTGTTATTATGGAACTTGGTCTAATTATCGTACTGGTGATGGAAAATTTGATCCATCAAATATAAATCCTTCTCTGTGTACCCATTTAAGTTACGCCTTTTTCGGTATAACTGCTACAGGAGAATTCAGAATCATAGATGAGTGGCTGGATTTAGACAGTGGTTTAGGTAAGTAAAAAAAAAAATTTTTTAAAAAAGGAAATTTAAACTTAAGTCAGGGATGGGAAATTAGATTTTCATTACTGTACTAAAGACAATTTATGCAAGAGTACTTTTTTGAACCTCAGAGTATTAATAAAGTAGTTTTGTTTTACTTTTATAGCAAAACAACTTGCAAAAAATGTGAAAACAACTTGCAAAAAATTGACGCTACAAAAATTAAAACGAAAATGTAACTTTTTCGAGTAAACAATTTTTATTTAAAAAATTATCCCGTAATAAATTTTACACAAAAATTTGTTTGAGTTAAAAAATTGTTGCGGAAAATTGTTTTGCGAGAAAAATTGCGTTTTTCATTTAAGCGATTTTTTGATGTATGCGTTTTTTTAATCCAAATCGCTCTGCAATCAAATCAGCAAGCTAAATATATACCTATATATACCTATATTTGTATGTCATACTTTAGTTCCAAGTAACTTAAGGATTTTTGTCGAATTTTGTATCTACATATATCTGTAGCCAGGGGTATGGGCATCAGCAAAAACAAAAGTTATAACGACATCGTTATCACTAGATGGCACTTTGTTCAAAAAATTGACAATTTTCTGTTTTTATTTAAATTGAAGTAATAACAAACAAAAAAGCAAAGAAAAAAGTAATTCTCAAATTTTATTATTTAAATATATTTTGCGCTTGATTTTTTCTTATTTTGTGCACTTTTCAGCAATTTTTGAGTTTTTAAATATAGGCTCAGCTGATACTACAGTGATACTATATAGTTGCTCAAGTGATATTAATTTCAGCGCCCCCTACCGGTGAGTAGCGTAAGTTTTGATTTCCTATCTCTATAATTAATAGACTCTGTCTGTAGCTACTCCTAAATAACGACTATCCCAACCAGGGGTATGGCATCACCAAAAAATAAGTTATAAAAACATCGTTATCACTGGATGGCACATTGTTAAAAAAATTTACAATTTTATTTTTTTTATTTAAATTTAAATAATAACAAACAACAAAGCAAAAAAACAAACGGATATTTCAAATTTTAGTATTTGAATATATTCCGCGCTTGTTGTTTTTCCTTATTTTGAGCAGTTTTCAGCAGTTTTTGAGTTTTCAAATATAGGCTCAGCTGATACTAAAACTGATACTAAACAGTTGCTCAGGTAATACTAAATTTCAGTGCCCTCTATCGATGAGTAGTGTAAGTTTTGATTTCCTATCTCTATAAGTAATAGTCTCTGATCCCAACCTACGTGACTTTTGTTTTGTTTTTTGCACGAAAGCTGTTTCCGTATATGGAATTCTCCGGAGCGCGAAATAGAGCAATTATACATATTATGTTCCCTTTCCTACGTTTACTAATAAACACATAATTCCAGAGACTATTAATTATAGAGATAGGAAATCAAAACTTACACTACTCACCGGTAGGGGGCGCCGAAATTTAATATCACCTGAGCAACTATTTAGTATCACTTTAGTATCAGCTGAGCCTATATTTAAAAACTCAAAAATTGCTGAAAACTGCGCAAAATAAGAAAAAATTAAGCGCAAAATATGTACAAATAATAAAATTTGAGAATTCCTTTTTTTATTTGCTTTTTTGTTTGTTTTTATTTCAATTTAAATAAAAAAAAGAAAATTGTCAATTTTTTGAACAAAGTGCCATCTAGTGATAACGATGTCGTTATAACTTTTGTTTTTGGTGATGCCATACCCCTCATAATTCATTTGTTGGCAAATATTGTTTTTGATATTTTATCAAATTGAAAATCCCAAAATTTCAAATATTTCTATGACAAATATTTTTGTTTACATTCAAAAGAGAAATGCCAAGAATTTTCAAGACTTGGCAGTATTTTTATAACTACTTACGCTGAGTCTCATACTCTAGGATTAACTTTAAATTAATTATTAAACAAATCCAAATCCCTTTACCGTTTTGGTGAGAGCAATGTGGTTGGTTTTGATTTTTCAAAGGCCTTTGATCGTGTATAGCACGGACGATTGTGTCAAAGCTTATTGCATTTCTTGTGGTTAATGACTTTGCTCGTTTTATTTCGAGCTTTCTCAGAGATCGCACAATTCGTGTTGTTAAGGGGTCTATAGACGATCAAGCATGCTATACATCTTGGCTTGATAGTTCCATGTATTTGTTTTTGTTATTCCCATCAAACAAGGCATTACACGATCAAATGCTGTACATGTTGTACAGCATTCTTGACCGTATATAGGCCGCTTTATAGATGGGGTCTCATCCGACGAGTTTTAGCTGAATTCAAGGGTACCGCAGGGTTCTGTTCTTTCTCCTACCCTATTTCTTATCTTTCTCAATGATCTTCTAGGTGAAACTTTCAACCCTATCTACTCTTTCGCAGATCACAGCAACATTTGTCATTCATTTTTCTTCAATCGTAGGCCAAGCCCTGAGGAGATTGGGGGCAAAAGGCAGATTATGAATGACACACTAAATCGTGACCTTTATACAATCTCGGAGTGGGGTCGTATGCATAAGGTCGACTTTACTGCACGCAAGACCCAATGTTGTATGTTGACCCATAGGGATGCGGGGTCAACACTGCCAATTGTACATATGGGTGATATAGATATTGAGGAATTGCATAGTCTTGATGTTCTGGGCATGAAAATTCAGTGTGATTCATGTGTCAAGGTTTTTTACGTCGCTGCAAGAAGTATATCACTACATCCGATTTAGGTACTCACTATTTATACCACCTATATCCGGCCGAAGATGGAATACAACTCCCATATATGGACTGAAGCTTCTGGACCGTGTGCAAAGGAGGGCGTCGGCGCTTATCAATGACAGTAGGATATCCAGCTCTATTGACTCGTTGGAGCATCGTACGAATGTGGGTTGTGTGACTCTGTTCTATCGATATTATCATCGGAAGTGTTCTGCTAAAATAAGTGAACTTGTGCCCAGTGCCCGAGCTTTTATTCATAACACTCGTTTATCAAGTGCAGCATATCCGTTTGTAGTCGATTGTCCAGTGGATCGCACGGCGCATTACAGAGAGAATTTGTTTATCAGTCGCATCAGCCTTATGAGGAATAAACTCACTGCAGAAGTCCCCATAACCTAGTTATTTTCCTAATACCAACACAATGCAGTGCCTTAGTAGGGGGCATCCCCTGAGTGTTGGTCTAACATAAAAAAGAAAATGTAAAAGCATTTTATACAAAACAACAGTTAACTCTTAAACCTACAGTATGAGACTCACCGTTACTTTTTAACGATGGGTCTCATACTGTAGGTTTAACTTTAACTTAGAAAATGTCAAAAAATTGTATACAAAACAATAACAAATTTTTGGTTTAACTATTAGTTAACGCTTAAACCTGCAGTATGAGACCAAACGTAAGAAGCTAAATTTACACCTAATTAAAATTTTTATAAATACTTAAATTTGTATGGAATATTTACATAAAATTCCAAAAAAAAAAAACAAACCTTTAAGGTGCTTTCACAATGGCTCTATGACTCTACTCTGCAGCACAGATTGAAATGCTAACTGTTCAAAATGCAGAGTAGAGTTACTTCAAAAAATATTTGACACTTCAATACTTACATTTCCTTTCACGAATGTCTAGGCTTTACATCCATTTCCTTTATTTTAAAATATTTTTTTATTTAATTATAAAATGCCAACACAATTATTTTGTGTTGGTTTTATGATTTTCAATATTTTTTTTTTAATTTGTTGACAATTAGAGATGTGAACAAATTAGTGATGTGTTTTTAATGGTATATTTGTCATGTTAAATAGTTAACAGAGCAATGTTAACTCTAGAGTGCAACAAATCCGTACTCCAGAGTCAAACAATTTTGACTCAGGAGTGGAATAAAAAAAGATAGCAAAATACAAAAATGTATTAGTAAGAAAGAGAAAAGAACTAAATTTGCTACAGATTGGAGTACTCCATCATTGTAAACGCACCTTTAAGCCACATTCACAATGATAGAGTACTTCACTCTGCAGATTGGATTTTGTTCCTTTCTTTTTCGCACTTACATATTGTATGTATCATGCAATCTCTATTTTAGTACACTCCATTCTGCAGAGTGGAGGACTCCATCATTGTGAATGTGGATTTAATTTCAAATCTTGTTTTTAGTAGATATGTAAGTGCTATTGAACTCTAGATTTCTCTGCTTGTGAAAAATATCTAATTTTCTTAATTCCATTGAAATTATTACTTTTTAGGTCTTATAACACGTACCATGGCTTTGAAACAAGTCAATCCCAAATTAAAGGTTCTGGCTGTAGTTGGTGGTTGGAATGAAGGTTCGGAAAATTTTTCCAAAATGGCATCCGATGCTAGCAAGAGGAAACAATTTATAACATCAACATATAATTTTATACGAAAATATGGTTTTGATGGTTTAGATTTAGATTGGGAATATCCAGCACTACGTGGAGGAAGTCAACAAGATAAACAAAATTTTGTAACATTATTGAAAGAATTTAGAACGGCGTAAGTATTTAATTTATGTAATAAATGTAATTACATGTATAACTAAATGCTTTTCAGATTTGCACCCTATGGCTTGGAATTAAGTATAGCAGTTGGTGCTTCGGAAAGTACCGCCCGTAGCTCCTACGATATTCCCAATATTGCCAAATATGTTGATTATATCAATGTTATGACTTATGATTTCGCTATACCTGAGTATGGTGTATTGGGCTTTAATGCTCCTTTAAAAGGACAAGGGCAAAATAATGTACAATCTGCAATTAAGTTTTGGTTACAACAAGGTATGGAAAGAATTTTAAAATGAGATGAATTTCCTATGAATATTTTTTGTAACAAAAGCAATTTTCATAGTAACGTACACTTTGACAGCGATTGTAAAAAGATGTCTAAAAACCTTTATTTTCTAGTACTCACCTTTTAGTTGATTTTTTGACTGCGTATATATGTCTTTAATACTTCTTTGTTTTTTATAATTCTAGGTGCTCCACCTTCAAAATTAGTTTTAGGTTTGGCATTTTATGGACGTTCTTTTCGATTATCCAACTCTCAACAAACTGCTGTGGGTTCACCAAGTGCAGGTGCTGGCTCTGCCGGTCCTATTACCAAACAGCCGGGTTACTTGGGCTATAATGAAATTTGCCTTATGATCAGTTCATGGAATTATAAATGGGAACAAGACTATGGTGTACCTTGTATTTATAATTCCAATGAATGGATTGGTTATGATAATGTTCAGAGTATCGGATTAAAAATGGATTTAGTTAAAAGTTCTGACTTAGCTGGTGCTATGTTATGGTCAATAGAAACTGATGATTTTCATGGTAAATGTGGTGAAAAATATCCTTTATTAAAAGCCATAAATAAAAAATTGGACAATGGACAAATTGGAGAAGATCAGGAAGAACCCGAAATTGATCAGGAGGAACCCGAAATTGTACCCGAAGAACCTTCCCAGCCTTTTGAACCCGACAATGATAATTGTTCTACAGATGGTTTATTCGGTGTTGCTTCAGATTGTTCTCAGTTTTACCAATGCACTAATGGTGTCCGTTATGAATACCAGTGCAGCGCTGGTTTACTATTCGATGTTGTTATCTCATCTTGTAATTGGCCAAATATGTCTACTTGTAAAACTTAAATAAATTTGGATATTTTACTTTGGAAATAAAAAATATTTCGAATATTTATCATATAAAAACAACCCAGCGCTCATAAATAAGGTTTTTAAATTACTGATAAAATATATTATTGTTTTTTGGAAAACACTCTTTTTTATAGAAAATATGAACACTTAGAAAACAATCCAAAAAGTGGTCTCCACAATCTAAAAAGCTTCTAAAAATGAGTATTAATTTCTTTGACTTATAAAAGATTTCAAAATTATTCTAAATTAAAAGGAAAATTTCCATTTTAAGAGTTCTTTTTTTCTGAGTCATTTCTGAGTACATAGGGGGCTCTTTTCGACCGACAACTTCTATAGGAAAAAGTGAAAAAATGTTTACGTTGTTGGAGCTTATTTCTGAGTTATAAGCTGCGTTTGTGCGGCATTCCTATCAATGATATCTCGAACAATTTTGACAGTAGAAAGCCGGAATACGTTGAAAAACTGTCAAAATCGTTCTTGATAACACTGACAGAGAGTCACACAAACACAGCTATTAATGATTATGGTTATTTACTGGGAAGCTAAAAAATTTAAGTCGGGTATATCGACTAAATGAAACCCTATAGCGCAATACGATTAAGGTCATATTCTGGGAAGGCAATCAAATTCCGTTAAGGGAATTATAATTAACGGTACAATAAATATAGTCTAATATAGAATTAACCCACATTTTCCTAACTTAAAAAAATTGTGCAAATTTTTCATCGAAAATTGGCCAATGACCTGACTACCGATTCTGAATACTCTGCAAGCGGCGATGTGATAAAAACTGTCAGTTGTTATCATTATTTTTAAATGAGTGAAAAATATTTTCCACCGCTTCACAAACTATTCGGAATTAGTACTCTGTACCCCAATAAGTTTTTGAATTTGAATGAATTTTGCAAAGTTGGTTGCCGTTATCGTTATAATATCGTTATCACTAAAATACCATTTTAAATTCAAAACCGTTACCAATACCTATAAAATTACCGGTATTTATTAATTTATATAAAAAATTTTAATTTTGTAACTTTTTATTTTATAATCTTGATTTTTTTCACAAAAAAATTTATAGATAATAATTTTACTTATTAAAACTACCAGCATCGAATTTATAGCTAATACACTCTCAGAACAATTCCGTTGTGACAACCGAATTTTTTCCAACCGAATTCGTTCGGTTGCTGCAACCTCGTAATTCGGTTACAAAATTAGTATAAAACATTTTAATTTTGTAACTTTTTATTTTATAATCTTGATTTTTTTCACAAAAAAATTTATAGATAATAATTTTACTTATTAAAACTACCAGCATCGAATTTATAGCTAATACACTCTCAGAATAATTCCGTTATGACAACCGAATTTTTTCCAACCGAATTCGTTCGGTTGCTGCAACCTCGTAATTCGGTTGCCTCAACCTTTCTCTCTTTTTTCTCTTTCACACTAATACATTTTCGTATTTTGCTATCTTTTTTTATTCCACTCCAGAGTCAAACTTGTTCGACTCTGGAGTGCGGATTTGCTACACTATAGAGTTAACATTGATCTGTTAACTGTTTAACATGACAAATATACATGGTGGCGCAAAAATAACCTTCCGATGTTTTTTGGCTGTAATTTAAAAAAAAAATGAAAAACTTTGATTCTTCTTGTGGATTATTTTTATTTGGTCTTTTAATTTTTTTTACATCAAGTCGAGAATATGATGTCATGTAAATGGCCGCCGCCACAGTTGATTGTCATTTGAGCCCATTTTTTCATTCATCACCAATCATGAGTGATGAGGCCCATTTCCATCTTAGCGGGTACGTAAATAAGCAAAATTTACGCTTCTGGGGCACTGAAAATCCGCGTGTAACCCACGAAGAGCCATTACACCCGCTCAAAGTCACTGTATGGTGTGCTGTTTTCGCTGGAGGAGTCATCGGACCTTTTTGCTTCGAAAATGCCATAAAAATGCCATGACATCATATTCTCGACTTGATGTAAAAAAAATTAAAAGACCAAATAAAAATAATCCACAAGAAGAATCAAAGTTTTTCATTTTTTTTTAAATTACAGCCAAAAAACATCGGAAGGTTATTTTTGCGCCACCCTGTACCTTTAAAAGCACATCACTAATTTGTTCACAAAAAAAAATATTTAAAAACATAAAACCAACACAAAATATTTGTGTTTGCAATTTTATTATAAAATAAAAAATTATTTTAAAAGTTGTTTACTCGGAATGAAGCCTAAAAATTCGCGAAACAAAATGTAAGTATTTAAGTGTCAAATATTTTTTGAAGTAACTCTACTCTGGATTTTGCACGGTTAACATTTTAATATGTGCTGCAGAGTAGAGTCACTCTACACGGAGGAAAAAGACGTTTTTGTATATGTTTGGAGGTAATCAATGTATGTTTACAAACTACCATATATGTATTTGCAGTGTGCTTCCAATTATATTGTTGTTATAGTTACTATACATATATTTCCCGGTTATAATTATATTGGTGGATACAATTAACATATATTTGGAAAAACGGCGAATTTCCATTCTTGATACATATAAAGCTGTATGTAGCCATTATAACTTTTGTAGTTGGTAATAATCGTTTTAGTTTAGCTAGACTGCATGTAGTCAGAAAATTTAGTGATATTTTTCCTTTATTTATTAATTTTATTGTGAAAGATGTGAAAAAATAAAATAAATTAGTATGAATAAAACATAAAATTGTGTTAAAAAGGAAAAAAAAAAACTATTAATTTGTGTATATTAAAGTATTAACTTATTATAAGGGTTTTTAATTAATATTTGTTAATAAAAATAAATAAAAAAATAAATGAAGAGATTGTGGTTATTGTTTTTCAATGAAAGATTTGTATTAGATGTAAAATTCAATGTGATTTATAATATATTTAGTTATTAAATAATCGCCAAACAGTAGATGTATTAATTTTACTTTTTATGTTTTTCCATTAAAATATAGAGAAATTTGGAGAGTAGAATAAATACGCCTATTGTTTGGCATATATTAATAATTGCTTTATAACTAAATATATTATTTATATATAGTATTTGCATGGAAACATAATTTGTTTATGACACATATATTATATGTTTGCTGTCAAACATATAATATTTGTCGATAGCGGCAAACATAATATATTTGCTTGCAAACATAATATATTTGCATGCAAATATATATTGTTTCTAGTAAAAACACGGCGAATATGTTTTACAATTTCTCCAAATATATATATATTACCAGCAAAAATATGTTTGGGACAGGCCGTTTTTTTTAGCGTGTACCATTGTGAAAGCACCATACAAGTTTTTCCGAAAACTGTGTAAAATTTGATGAAAACATTCCAATTTTGTTAGATTTTTCACAAAATGAGCAATTTTTGTAAAATGTCCTGGGAAGCAGTCGCTCCAAACACAAACTCCAATTATCATTTTCCAATTTTTTTTTTTCTTCAATATCAACTATTATGTGGTACAAATAGGAATCGACATCTCCAAATTAGGCATTTTAAAAAATCTTTAAAATAATTTTAAAAAACACGTTTTTGCATTTTTATCAAATTCATGGGTCATTTTGGATTCCAGGCTAAAGTGGGTTAATAATATCCGATGAAGTCAAAATTCCATGTCTGAATCATTTTGACTATATTAAATGATTAATGAAATAAAAAATAATTTTTTTCGAAATTTCGAATTTTTAATAGTAATACATTTTTTTCCAAAATGAGCCATTTTCGTGCAACTTTCGGGTTAACGTTTTCCACAAAAAAAATCGATTTCTTCCATTTGGGACCATTCCCAATAAAACTGGAGGGTGTAATGACAAATCTATTTTTAAGGGACACCCTAATGTGTAATATTAACAATTTTGCTTTGCTATGCTGTTCTCAATAAAATTAAATATTTGTTTAACAAAATTTTCATAAAGCTGAAAATTGAGTTTTGAAAAGGTTAAAAACAAAAAAAATTACAAGGTTTGGCCCTACCTAGGAGCGGCTTATGGTTATCCTAGATAAATAAATATTCAAAAATGGAAAAAGGGAATTTGTAACAACTATATTTTGGGAATTTCTAACAACATTTTTTAACCGCTTTTTAAGAATTTTTAGAATTTTGCAAGAGTTTCGATTCTGTAAATATTTGGCGTAAAATTCTAAAATCTCAAATATTTTTATGACAAATATTTTTGTTTACATTTGAAAGAGAAAAGCCAAGAATTTTTAAGACTTGATAGCATTTTTATAACTACTTAATTTTTAAGAAGCTAAATTTATACCTACTTAAAAATTTTATAAATGATTAAATTTGTATGGAATATTTATACAAATTTCGGAAAAAAAACAAACCTAGTGTTTCAGTTAATTTTATAATATTCAGTTCAGGGACGTGTGATGAGGTTTTTGACTGGGTGTTCACTAGGGTTCTCCAAATCGCAAGACGTTCCATTTTTCCAGCTCCTCAAGGCCTCATCAATGTTACTACCTTTTAGAAGTTTATGCAATCAAAAAAAACTTAGAAAAGTTAAAAATTTTCAAATAAAAAAATATCCAATTTAATATAACGGAACGCAAAACATCAAATCTCTTAAATATTTTGCCGATAATTACGAATATGAAGTCTAAACTTCAAACAGAAGAACGGTTTTTACGATATCGCTGATTAAAAATGTTCCAATGGAAATATTTTTTTTCCAAAAACTTTTCAGTTTAGCTTACAATATTATAGAATTCTTACACTGGGAAATTCTTATTCTCCCAAAAACCATTATCTATGTTAAGTCCAGTTTTTAATAAATTACAAAATTTTAACATTATTTCAAATAAAATGCAAAAAAGGTCATATTTTATGAAAAATTGCAAGGATAACGTTATCTTTCCTGCAATGGTTTACTAATTAATTTTGAATATAGCTTTAAGAGAATTAAATTTATATATTCAAATATATTTTTTTCGTGCAGGCTGGCTCAAAAAATTAAAAATTATAATACTTTTTTGCTTTTTTTTATATTAGAAAAATTGCGCGATTTTTCCAAATTTTTTATTTTTTAATGTCTGAATTTTTAATGGGATTATAGATTATGAAAACAAAAAAAATCATTTTTGCTGTTGTGGAAATATTTCCTATCATTTTACCATAGAACAAAATCTCATCATTTTGGGGCACCCCTTTTAAGGGTCTATAATGGCTCTAGTTAGGCTATGTTTTATGGAAAAATAATAGCATTTTTGGTATCGTGAGACAATTTCCTCTAATTTGAGTAGCCACACTTGCATGTTACTATGATCCCCCATTTTTTGCCCCTCATGAGCCTCCCGAGTCCGAGCCCCTCCCAAATATAATTTCGGTTTTTTTGACGAAACCCAATAAACTGCAGTTTATTCAAATTTAAATCAAACGTACATTAAAAAAAATACAATTTTCAGGGACGTAACAGTTATAACTTTTATTCAAAAAACTTATTGTTTTACAATTATTTCTTGTTTGAGTATTTTTAATTTTCTGTTTATTTCCTCTGTTTGATTTTTATTTTTAATTCAAACAAAAACTATCCAAACATGATTTTTATTTTTTCAAAAATAATAAAAGTTATTTTGTGATTTTTTTTCTTTATCAAAAAATAACAGTTAAGAATATAAATCAAAAGCCATAGAACCAATGACTTCAACAATTATAATATCCTGATGATGTCAACTAGTGTTAATAAAAGATTGAACAGTGATTTAAAGTGAGTAAATATGTATATTCCAGCAACTTCCGGCATTCAATTAAGGTCAATTTTTAATTTTTATTTTATTATCAAATAAAAAAGTTAGTGCTTAATTTTTTCAAAAAAATCATTCTGTAACTTTTATAAAAAGTTTTAAAATAAAAATCAAAAAAACAACAGAAATTTATAGAGTAAAATATAAAAATTGAAAAAATTAAAATCTTTGCCAATATTTGTGATTTTTTTGTGCAATATGATTTATAAAATATAGTGCATTATTGAAATATTATAATTAAATAAATTTGGGTGGTGACTTTTTTAGAAATATAACAGTTATTTTGGGTCTCTGACAATTTTCCATCTCGTCTATAAGGCAGTATTTTTAAGCTTTTCTCTGTATAAACACATGTTGTAAACTCTACTACACAAAAAAAGCTAGATTTCAAAAGAGAAATCGCTTTGTAATAACATTTAAAAATAAAAAACGCCAAGTTTAAAAAAGTTATGTACCTAAAAAAAAGTTGCTAGAACTGGCTAGGAAGCAGTGTTGCCAAGTTGGGGGTTTCCCCCCTAAATTTAAGGGGTTTTCAATAGCTTAGGGGGATTTTAGGGGGCACCAATTTGTTAGGGAGAAATTTGGGGGGTAAGAAAATCATTTTAGGGGTAGTTTTGACTTAAAAAGCAATTAAATTTTAGAGTTCGATGATTGGTTTTGCCAAATTGTTGATAGTTTTCCACATAAATTTTTATTTTCTTTTAGCCTACATATTTTTGAAGTTGAAAAATTTTAGACTGTGACTAGGAAAGAAAAGAAAACTAGCTAAAATATAACGAAGTTTTTTTATTTTAAGAACAAAAAAAGCAATTATTTGCATTTATTAAAAATAATTTGAAATAAAAACTTAGAAAATTGTTGAATTTTGGGAAAATTTATTTTAGGGGGAAGTTTTTAGCGGTAGATCAAATCTAGGGGGTTTTTTGGACAACTTAGGGGGATTTATAAAAAAAGACTTGGCAACACTGCTAGGAAGAAACAAAAGCTGCAATCTAGCGATTTTTTTATAGCTACAGGTAAAAAAATGCTAGATCTAGCCGGGAAATAGATTAAATGGCAACCTTTGCATTAACCAATGTGCATTTTTTTTGTCGCACCATTGCATTGTTTTTTATTACGTATGACTAACACACTTGTTTCCTTTTTCAATTTGTATTTGGGTATATTTTCTTATTTGTGTGTATGTTCACTCTGCAATTCCTACTCTTGAGTTTGTTGTTTTTTAAGGCGTTCAAAACTAAATACAGCACATGGTACAACAATACTAGGTACATGCATTAGAACAACAAACAACAACAAAAAATGTAATTGGCTACTCTTGATACATAGCGAAAGCATACGAAAAAATCCCTGAACTGTCATAATAAAATCCTGAACTGTCGAACTCTCCCTAATGCAACTACTTAGTATGGTTGCACACTTTCAAAATATATTTGTGTTTAATCTTTCTTGCTTGATCATTAATTTTTCTTTGACGATGTGTGCTGCTAACAGTATTGAACGCCGTGTTTGCTTTTTGTTGAGGCTGTTCTTGATGAAGAACAGCACATTTTTAGCATATACTTTTGTTGTAATTTTCTGCTTGGCATTTGATTTTTATTCGACAATGTGTTCTGTTAAATATTTTGAACACCGTACATCACTGTTGGTAAAAGTGGCACAAAAGTGCCATTTGTGGCACTATTGAATGTTCAATGGCACTTTGGCACTCTTCATAGAATTTCGGCACTTTTTAAGAAAATTTCTAAATAATTTGATAAAAGGTCGATATCGCTGGTTTTTCATTAAAAGCTACGTCTACTTAGAACGGGTAGCAAAATTAAAAAACAAACGCCACACTAAAAATTTCTACAATTTTCTGGACCACATTCCAGTTTTTTGGGCACAATTTAATCATTATTTTGATCTTCAAAAATAAAAGCAATGGGGATAAAATTAGAAAAACTTTAATTGATTCTATTGTATTGTCCGTCACTGGAATTTTTCAAAAATTTGTTATGGTATTCTAGTTTTTTTATGACTAGCAAAGGTTTTAAAAATTTCACCATACAATGGTGAAAGCTTTTTCTGCCGAAAATAAAATAAAATTATCAAAAAATTGTAATTTGTGAAAAATTACGTTTTTTTGGATAATTTTATGAAATCTTAAATGAAATGAAAACTTAAAAAAATGTCCAGGAACCGCAAACACGAGAGAACTAGTTCTAAGCACTTGGAGTATCCTTTAAATTTTAGCATCAAGTATTTTGAGCTTATTCCTAACAACTTTAGCCCCAAAAATCCCATGTTACTACCTAATCTTTTGGAGGAATTTACAGGAATTTTAGAATCGGTAAAAGGTTCGATGTATCTTAAAATAATATCTCAAAATATGAATGAGGTTTTTCGTATTATATTTCTGTGAAGAAAAATTATAAAATTCTTCAAAAGAAAATAAAACTTATATTTTAAATTGTTGACGAATGAAAATTTATGTGCTTTTTATTGCATGACAATTTTGTCAAGGTTTTGCTGTGACAATTTTTCTTAGAATACCAAAATTATAATAATTTCCATTCACACCAGTTTTGTGACAATTTTGTTATTGTTATAAAGTTTATTATAAGGGTGTAAATGTATAAATATTTGAAATAAAAACTGAACATAATTTTTGCAACATTTGCATGTTGCTTAATTTTTTTTTGGCACTTTTAAAGCTTTTTTGGCACTTTTTGGCATCATTTAGGCACCAAACGAAATTTTTCAAATACCATCACTGCCGTACATTGTATCAATACCATTGAATTATATACATACATGTGCGGAAATATTATAGAACCTTGGAACATTTTTTCAAATTTCAATGAATATGAAAAAGTTTTAGAGTGTTCAGTGAACAACTCCGCACATTAGAAGGAACGTCACTGATTCAGTTCATGATTCAATTTCACTTTCTGATGATGAATTTTATGTACATAATTGCAATCAAAATTATTGAATAAGGAAAAAAGTGTGTTAGCTCCAATAGAATTCCAGTCAATTTAATTTCTGTGTGTAGCTACGTCAGATAGTTGTTTGATTTTAATATAATTTTAAAAATTCCGCTTTATGACACCGCAATTTTGTTAATACATATAGTCCCGCTATTTATTTAAACAGTTGGCCAAGTGGCGTATGAGTGATATGCTATTGACTAATATAATTCGAAATAAATCATACGCCCACGTAATAGTATTGTGAAAATAACAGTGTTTAGGTTTTGTTTTATGGAAAACAAATATTTAATCGACATTATGCGATTTTTATTTATAATTTCAAGTATTTAATGCAAAATTTTAAAAATAATTCGCGGAAATAATATATATCTGAGCAATTCCTAAAAAATATTAATATTTGGGGTAGAAAAAAAAGAGTGATTTTCGTTGTGAGGGCACATTAGAAGTGTTTTGTATACAAATAACCTGACATTTGAGCTGTTTAATTTATGTCGTGTGAACTTCTTTATGACAGGATCGTTAAAGCTTTGGCGGTTGAATATACAAAACAAAAATTGCTAAAAATATATTTCGTAACCTTATTTTATATGTGCACTATTCCAATTAATATATATAAAAATTCGTTCAGACATATAACAAGTCTGTAAAACAACAATTTTTTTTGGCAAGATTTGACTTTATTCATCAACATAGTCTCCTTCAAGAGAGATTCAATCACTCCCATGTCTTTCTAACATTTCGATAACTTTGTTAAAGAATGATTTATCTTTGGCCTCAAAATAGGCCTCTGTTTCGGCAATCACCTCTTCATTCGAACCACATCTCTTTCCAGTGAGCACTTTTTTTCAAGTCTGAAACAATGTAAAAATTGCTGGGAGCCAAATCTGGCGAATACGGTGGGTGCGAAAGCAATCGAAAGTGTAATTCGTGCAATTTGGCCATGGTAGCCAACGACTTGTGACACGGCGCATTGTCTTTTTTCTTCTTCATATGGGGCCGTTTTTTTGCGATTTCCTCCTTCAAACGCACCAATTGGGCCATGCAGCGATCGCTATTGATGGTCTGACCTTTTTAAAGGTAATCAATGAACAAAATTCCAGCCGCATCCCAAAATACTGATGCCATAACTTTACCAGCTAAGTGTTGCGTCTTTGTCTTCTTCGGGCGAGGTTCACCAGTTGCTGTCCACTCAGCTGACTACCGATTCGTCTCTGGAGTAAAGGGACAGATCCAAGTTTTATCCAATGTTATATACCCACACGAAAAGTCCTTTTTATCTCGCCAAACAGCTCTCAGAATCATCGACACATTGTTTTTTTTGGTGCACTGTGAGCAAACGCGGCACCCATTTCGAAAACAGCTTTCTCATGGACCAATGTTCATGCAAATATATCGATATCTTTAAGGTATCGGCTATCTTCTGCAACTTCACTTTACGATCTGCCAAAACGATTTTGTGAACTTTTTTAATGTTATGCTCTTTTGGGCGACCACAGCGTTTGGCGTCATCGGTGTTTGTACGATCACGTTTAAAGTCAGCAAACCACACTTCTACCATTTTCCTCGATGGAGCAGAGTCCGAATAACACTTATCAAGCCAAGTTTTGGCTTGAACGGTGTTTTTCCCAATAAAAAGCAATGATAAATCAACATTTTCAGAAAAAACTTTTTGTTTCAAAATACTCTTATCTAAAACTTTTTCACAAGTTGTTTTGTTGGTTATAAAACTAGGAGTAAAAAATAATGCGTAATTTCATAAATGCTTTATAAAGTTATAGAAGCCTTATGAAATAAATTTTGTATGAAAAATTTGTTTTGTAAGCCTCCTATAACTTTATAAAGCATATATGAATTTACACATAAGAATATTACAAAAATGTTATGTAGAAAAATTACAAAAAAAAATAATGCAGGAATTCACAATTTAAGTGCTAACGTGCTATCGTTGTAAAATAGCAAGAAAAACAAATGTTTTTCTCATTTTTATCGATTTTCCCAAGTTCCCGTTTTTTGACGCACTAGGTCCCTTTTCTCGGAGAAGGTCACATATATCTAATTATATATTTAAAACACTATTAATTGAAAACATAATTTGCAGATGCTGTTGACACAAAATGGTTTAATCTTTTTAAGATCTGTAAAACAAATATTTATAAGTAAATCAAATTGAGTTAAAAAAGTAAAAAAAAAATTGTTTTTTTGTGCCCGAGCTGGGATTTGATAATAGTACCTCAGTCACATATATAATTATGTATGGGTATATATATGACAATATATAATTACATATTAAAATATTATTAATACAAAGTTGTAGTTAACATAACTTTTAAGATCTGTAAAAAAATATTTACAAGCCCAGCAAAATATTGGTAATGACACCTCATTGCTGTCTGCATGATATATCATTACATATGAATTTCTATTATAGTACCACTTATTTGGTAATGAAAGATTTTGCTGGGAGTATATTAAATTGAGTTAAAAAACGTTATTTTTCCCCCGAACTGGGATTTTGATAATACAACCTCAGGTTGAATGTGACTATGTATAATTGTATATTAAACACATAGAAAAATTATTGACGTTGGACCATATATACAATCATATCTCAAATTATATTGTGAATCTTGCACCATATATGGAATCATATATAATTATATTTTATAGCCTTTAATATAATATACCTACATATAATCACATAAACTGTGTTTTTTTCTAAGTACACAACCTATTACTATAACAACGGCATGTCCAGCGCCTTAACTCCTTACCTACACTTAAAAAAATAAGTTAGTAGAAAAATTAGTAAAACGTCTTGTATATCAAGTGTACTAGTTTTCAGCAATTTTTTTGCTGAAATTCCGTTTTCAGCAAAAATTTTAGTTATATATTTTTAGCACTAAACTAATTTTGAACTAATGTTTTACTAATTTATTTTGCTACAAAAATTGTGCTGATAACCGCATTCCTAGCGTGGACGACAACCAATCGCAGCTTGTCTGGAAACGGAAATGACAAACAAAAAAGAAAAACAACTCTACACATATTCTATATTTAAATTTTCAGCAAATAAATTAACTAAAGTAAAATTTTGCTACAAGTTTTTTGAGTTTTTTTCAGTCTACTAATATTCAGCAAAAATTTTAGTGATTTTAGCAAGGATTTTTTTAATTTGCAGTCGACTAAGTGTTAGCAAAACTTTTGCTGAAGATTACTATTTGTTTGGTAAAAATCAGCTCGCTGATTTTCAGCAAACCTTTTGCTGAAATTACCAACTTTTTTGCAAGCACACTCCTGACTAAAAATTTGCTGACACAGCAACATTTTTTGCTGACTTTACTGAGTTTTTTTTTGAGTGTAGGAACATGTTATTCTTAACTTACAGCTAAGGAGTTTTCAAAAAAATTATATATTATATCAATAAAACATCCAAACATCTGAATTTGGTATCCGAAGTAATACAAGGGTAAGGTGTAAGATCGCGAAGTAATGAACCTGGTAATAGATGTTTTATCTATTACCAGGTAGTACACTAATAGATAAAAGTCCGTAAAAAAATTAGTGAAAACTACTAAAAATTAGTTAAAAATGATGCTGCAGAAAAAAACTGCTAAATTAGCAGATTATTTTTGCTATATATTAGTAATATAGGAACAGCAAAAATAAAACTGTTAAATATACAGAATTTTAGTTATATTTGAGCTAAATTTTTGTAAACGGAGAATAACAAATTAACCTGCTAAAATCAGCAAAAAATTTTGCTAAATAATTGGTAGCCTAAAAAATCACCAAAAAATTTGAAATTTTCGAAGTGTTTTTAAATGCAAATAAAAATCGAGCCCTTTGAAAACAGCAGTTTACAATATTTTAGCAAATAATTCTGCTGATTTTAGCCTAATAGACTGCTATTTGCATTCAACTAAATTTAGCTTAAAAATAGCAAAAATTTTGTAGATTTAACAGTTTATTTTTGCTTTTTTAGTCTACAAATATTTAGCAAAATTTTCTGCAGATTTTACAGTACAATTTGCTATTTTCAATTAACTAAATATAACAAAAATTCTGTAAATTTAACAGTTTTAATTTTGCTGTTTTCATTTTACTAGTATAAGGGCATTTCCACCGAAAGGTCCACCGTGACTAAAATATTAAAAGTTCTTGAAAACACTTTGTTTTATCATATTTTCATAGGGAAACAATCAAATTTAAATAACGTAAAAAGATTTCGCATTTATTCATAACCCATTTCGAGGTATTCGAATGCAAAGTCGCACAAGCGCATCTTTTCTTATTTGGATATTTCTATTGCACATTTTGTTTTGATAAAAGTTTTTAAACAGAGACGTTATGCATTGACTTTTGCTTTCTAAAATATTTCTAAAGGTACAAAGAGTCATAAAAGAATGCATAATAAACAATGCGATTGAAAATAACTGTAAGTTTTTGATTTGCATTGTCGCATATTTCGATGTCCCGTGCGACATGGCATGCACCATGGTCAAGAAGTAAAAGCAAAAAAAAACTGTGTTTTATATTTTCATATAAATAAATACTTCCCAGCAAAAGTTTTTTGAACTGGTTTCCTCTGAATGTGTTCTAGAACAGGTGTTTTTACCACCAGTTACGTGGAACAGGTTCTAGAACTGATTCCTGGGAGTCAAAATGGAAGGTTTCACTGTCGCGGAACCAGTTCTATAACTGGTTCTAGAACCGGTTCCAAAGTAACCTGTTCTAGTTTGGAGGAAAAGAACCTGTTGCTTTTGGGACAAACTCAAACAAAAATCACCGATGATAGAACATAAATTATAACAGGTTGCATGCACGTACAAGTTGTTCTACAATGGGTTCTTTCCATCCCACAATTTTGCTGGGTTAATTCATACTACATATTTCTTTTAAGTTTGTTTTTGGTTATTATATTAAAATAAATACCTTGAATACTTCTGTCGATTTAAAAACATTTTTACTAAGCTTGTTTATATATAATTTCGTAAAAAGAGCAACAGAAACAACATAAATCTCATGATGGAAAAAAATGTCCCGTGCGACATGTCACGTGCGACAGTGAATAAAATTAAATTAAAAAAATAATATGAATCGTTTTTGGGTAAAATTACAACCATTTTTAAAGGACATCAATGCACAACAGTGTAAAATTAGTCACATTGAAATATTGCTTCAGGTTTCGCTGAAATCGGCATTTTAATTGTTAGCCGCGAAAACCACTTCTGTTTTTGTCCCGTGCGAATGCCATGTTTTTTTACAATTATCTTGAAAACGAAAAATTGCTAAAAATCAACCTCAGCACCAATTGTAGGGCTAATAAAAAGATATAAGTAAAGCCTATTGTCAAAATAAAAATCCGTTTTATTTTGACTTTTTTTCACTTTAAAGGTGTACGACGGTCCCGTTCGATATGATGGAAATGCCCATATAGTAAAAAAATCTGCTAACTTTTTTAGTAACTGTTTCTGCTATTTTTGGTATATGCATTCTGATACCCACATCCCAATAAGCACATAGGTTTTAAAAATTCAAGTGCTTTAAATTTTGCTTGGGAAAGTATATTTCAAATTCTAGCATTTGTATATTTAACAAAAATATTTCAAACTTGAATTTCTGTTTCCCTTTTGCTGGAGTTGCTATTGAAATAAAATATAATAAAAGTTGTATTCAAGCCTTGAAACTGGAAAACAGGGATATTACAAAAGTTTTGCAGGAGAGTTAAAAATTATCAGACAACTTTTACATAATATAATACTGGAAATATTTATTTATGTCTAAAGTAAAATACAAAAAATCTATTTAATTTTTACATGTGGACATATTTGACCAATTGCAAGATGAGGTTATAACATCAAATACTAAGAGCTACACTGCAATTCATAACGCACACCATTAACACATCTATAGAACAATTATCATTTCCGGGTTCAGAAGGATGGGAAGGTTATTCTGGTAGAGTTACTGGAGTAGGTTCAGTTTCAGTTTCTTGGTCATTTTCATCATTTGGCTAATTGTCTAATTTTTTATTTACAGCGTTTAGTAATGGATATTTTTCGCCACATTTACCACGAAAATCATCAGTTTCTATTGACCATACCATAGCACCAGCTAAGTTAGAACTTTTAACTAAATCCATTTTTAATTCGATACTCTGAACATTATCATAACCAATCCATTCATTGGAATTATAAATACAAGGTACGCCATAATCTTGTTCCCATTTATAATTCCATGAACTGATCATAAGGCAAATTTCATTATAGCCCAAGTAACCCGGCTGTTTGGTAATAGGACCGGCAGAGCCAGCACCTGCACTTGGTGAACCCACAGCAGTTTGTTGAGAGTTGGATAATCGAAAAGAACGTCCATAAAATGCCAAACCTAAAACTAATTTTGAAGGTGGAGCACCTAGAATTACAAAAAAATAGTAAAAGATGAATTGAAAATAGCGTCTTTTTAACGTTCTTTTTTTTAATCTTTGTCAGTGTTAAAATTATGCGTTTATTTTCTAAAACACTTTGAAGAAGTGTTGCGTTTTCATAAAAAGTTCAATTCCCCCAAGTAATTTAATAAATTGTGGAGGAGGGTGAGGGGAATATTTATAAGCATTTTTTTTCTTAAATCACTTGGGTGAAATGAAATAATATACGAGGGCGGATCAATAAGTCCGTGATTTAACAGACATAAGGGAATCACCAAAAAATGTGGAACTACCCAGTGTAGAAAATCATTACCAGATATGTGGTTATGTAACTACATACTTGGTAATGGGAACTAGTTACTTTTGTTATTACATTTTTTATTACTTTTATATGGCGATGTCGCGAAAAATAATGAGTTATGCTTACACACCAGCATACGAAAAATCTTAAAATATGTCATTACCTATATGCTTACCAGTACTGACAAAAATAATGAGTCTACACCTTTTGCAACTGTAATTCAGAAAATATCAATTGAAATTCAGAATTTCCATTGAAATTCCGAAAATATCAATTGAAATTCAGAATTTCCATTTGAAATTCAGAAAATATCAATTGAAATTCAGAATTTCCATTTGAAATTCAGAAAAGATCAATTGAAATTCAGAATTTCCATTTGAAATTCAGAACATATCATTTGAAATTCAGAAAATATCTATTGAAATTCAGAAAATATCATTTGAAAATCAGAAAATATCAATTGAAATTCAGAAAATATCATTTGAAATTCAGAAAATATCAATTGAAATTCAGAAAATATCAATTGAAATTCAGAAAATATCATTTGAAAATCAGAAAATATCAATAGAAATTCAGAAAATATCATTTGAAATTCAGAAAATATCAATTGAAATTCAGAAAATATCAATTGAAATTCAGAAATCGTAATTTGAAATTCAGAAAATATAATATGAAATTCAGAAATCGTCATTTGAAATTTAGAAAATATCAATTGAAATTCAGAAAATATCATTTAAAATTTAGAAAATATCAATTGAAATTCAGAAACTATCATTTGAAATTCAGAAAATATCAATTGAAATTCAGAAACCGTCATTTTAAATTCAGAAAATATCAATTGAAATTAAGAAAATATTATTTGAAATTCAGAAAATGTCAATTGAAATTAAGAAAATATCATTTGAAATTCAGAAAATGTCATTTGAAATTCAGAAAATATCAATTGATATTCAGAAAACATCAATTGAAATTCAGAAAATATCAATTGAAATTCAGAAAATATCAATTGAAATTCAGAAAATATCAATTGAAATTCAGAAATCGTCATTTGAAATTCAGAAAATATCAATTGAAATTCAGACATTGTCATTTGAAATTCAGAAAATATCAATTAAAATTCAGAAAATAGCATTTGAAATTTAGAAAATATCAATTGAAATTCAGAAAATATCATTTGAAATTCAGAAAATATCAATTGAAATTCAGAAACCGTCATTTGAAATTCAGAAAATATCAATTGAAATTAAGAAAATATTATTTGAAATTCAGAAAATGTCAATTGAAATTCAGAAAATATCATTTGAAATTCAGAAAATGTCATTTGAAATTCAGAAAATATCAATTGATATTCAGAAAACATCAATTGAAATTCAGAAAATATCAATTGAAATTCAGAAAATATCAATTGAAATTCAGAAAATATCAATTGAAATTCAGAAATCGTCATTTGAAATTCAGAAAATATCAATTGAAATTTATAAAATATCATTTGAAATTCAGAAAACATCAATTGAAATTCAGAAAATATCATTTGAAATTCAGAAAATATCAATTGAAATTCAGAAAACATCAATTGAAATTCAGAAAAATGTAAACACATTTTTTAAAAGAATCTGTCCAGGTAGATAATATTATCCCCTATAAAAAATTCATATATGAGTTTTATCAAAATAAGTAAAATTCAATGTACTCACGCGAGTGAAAAATATTTAAAATTTGGGTGCCTCAATGATTTTATGTAGACTAATATCTTTCTTGTAACGAATTATGGCTCCATTAGACATTAAAACGTAACGCTGAGATTAAAGACTATGATTTGGCTTTAAATTTCAGCCTTACATTTTTTGGAGCCCTAATTCGTAACAAGAAAGAACTTAGTCTACATAAAATCATTCACGCATACAAATTTTCAATAATACTCACCCGCGTAAATAAAATGAATTTTACTCCCACTCATTAGTCAAACGTATTTTGATAAAATCCATATATAAATTTTTTATAGGGTATAACATTATCTACCTGGCCGGATTCTTTAAAAAATTCTGTTTACATGTTTCTGAATTTCAATTGATGTTTTCTGAATTTCAATTGATATTTTCTGAATTTCAAATGATATTTTCTGAATTTCAAATGATATTTTCTGAATTTCAAATGATATTTTCCGAATTTCAATTGATATTTTCTGAATTTCAAATGATATTTTCTGAATTTCAATTGATATTTTCTGAATTTCAAATGACGGTTTCTGAATTTCTATTGATATTTTCTGAATTTGAAATGACGATTTCTGAATTTCAATTGATATTTTCTGAATTTCAAATGATATTTTCTGAATTTCAATTGATGTTTTCTGAATACGAATTGATATTTTCTGAATTTCAAATGATATTTTCTGAATTTCAATTGACATTTTCTGAATTTCAAATGATATTTTCTAAATATCAATTGATATTTTCTGAATTTCAAATGACGGTTTCTGAATTTCAATTGATATTTTCTGAATTTCAAATGACGATTTCTAAACTTCAATTGATATTTTCTGAATTTCAATTGATATTTTCTGAATTTCAATTGATGTTTTCTGAATAATAATTGATATTTTCTGAATTTCAAATGGAAAATCTGAATTTCAATTGATGTTTTCTGAATTTCAAATGGAAATTCTGAATTTCAATTGATGTTTTCTGAATTTCAAATGGAAATTCTGAATTTCAATTGATATTTTCTGAATTTCAATTGATATTTTCTGAATTACAATAGATTTTCAAAAAATAAATTATATAAAAAAAAATATTTTTTATTGTATTTTTTGTTTTAAATAAAATTTTCTGGTGCGGGAATCGAACCTGGGTCTACAGATTGCCAGTCAATAGCTCTACCATCTGAGCTATATCGACATGTAATATTTAATAGATAAAAACATAATTGACATGCTGCACACAAGTAAGCTTACTCGCCAACATACAAAAAATTAAAAAATATGTGGTTACATATATCCTTACCAGTATTTAAAAAAATATTGAGTCTAAAAATAGATTTCAAAAAATTTTCAAAAAAATCTAGAAAACTATTTTAAATAATTATAAAAATAAGTCATTATCAGTAACTTATTATTATATGTTTTTAAATAATGCAGAAGGTAAGTAGGTGTCATTACTGGTAGTCCAAAAAATAATGATATGTGATTACCGTTTCTACACTGGGTACTGTCAGATTTTGACAGTAGTCTATTAACATTGCTTTTAAAGGTGCTTTCACAATGGTAGAATGACTCCTCTCTGCAGCACAGATTAAAATGTTAAATGTTCACAATGCAGAGTAGAGTTACTTCAAAAAATATTTGACACTTAAAGTTGCATTTACATCTGTTTTCAAATCCCGAGATTTCAATGGAAATCTCGACCCGAAATCTTAACCGTTTACATTTGCACTTTATGACAGTAGCGAGATTTCGATTTGACAACTGCACTTTTTCTGTAAACAAAGTACCATAAAAAAATAACCTCAAAATAAAAATATTTCTAAAAACCATTTTATTCATTGGCGGAGTACAATTTACATTTATTTTATGTAAAGATCTAATGCTAAATATCCCAGTCTAGAAAATCATTACCAGATATGTGGTTATGTAACTACATACTTGGTAATGGTAACTAGTTACTTTTGTTATTACATTTCTTATTACCTTTCTATGGCAATGTCGCGAAAAATAATGAGTTATGGTTACACAACAGCATACGAAAAATCAAAAAATATAACGTTACCCATGTGCTTACCAGTACTGACAAAAATAATGAGTCTAAAAATAGATTTTCAAAAAAATAAATTATATAAAAAAATATTTTTTATTGTATTTCTTTTTTTAAATAAAATTTGCTGGTGCGGGAATCGAACCTGGGTCTACAGCTTGCCAGTCAATAGCTCTACCATCTGAGCTATATCGACATGTAATATTTAATAGATAAAACCATAATTGACCTGCTGCACACAAGTAAGCTTACTCGCCAACATACAAAAAATAAAAAATAAGTGGTTACATATATCCTTACCAGTGTTTAAAAAATATTGAGTCTAAAAATAGATTTCAAAAAACTTTCAAAAAAATCTAGAAAATTATTTTCTATTTGAAATAATGATAAAAATAAGTCATTATCAGTAACTCATTATTATATGTTTTAAAATAATGCAGAAGGTATAATGATATGTCATTACCGTTTCTACACTGGGATGTTAGTAAATTTGTTTTTTTATAAGGACGACAAGCTAGAAGCAAGATTTTGTAATATTTTGTCGGAAGGAAGACATGCATTTCCCAATGCTTTCTTCATAGTTATGCTTCGCGGGAAGCAAACATTAGAACCACGCAACACTTCTTATAATCATTAGTACATTTCCATTGGGTCTAAAGTCATATTTATTAAATTTATAATCATTTTTTTATTTCATTATTTTCTGTTATTTTTAGGTTATTTTTTTAGGCAGCTGTTGACCATCGTTGCCACTTTTTCATGCAAAAACTCTACAAATTAAGCGAAACACAGTGTTGTATTCTGCAAAAGTCTCCAGATCTGTGAGCTTTTCTTGAGATTTCTTAGAAATCTCGCAAATTTACAGGATTTCCTTTGTATGGGGAATCTCGGGATTTCACAGGAGATTTTCACTAAAATCTCAATTTTAGTCGAAATCTCGGGATTTGGGTGCAGATGTAAATGCAACATAAATACTTACATTTTGTTTCGCGAATTTTTAGGCCTTATTTTGTGTTGGGTTTATGTTTTTGAATATTTTTTTTTAATTTGTTGACAATTATTATACACATATTAGTAATATAGGAACAGCAAAAATAAAACTGTTAAATAAACAGAATTTTAGTTAGCCTTCTGAAAACAGCAGTTTACAATTTTTTTTAGCAAATATTTCTGCTGATTTTAGCAGTATAGACTGCTATTTGCATTCAACTAAATTTAGCTTAAAAATAACAAAAATTTCGTAGATATAATACTTTATTTTTCTTATTTTTAGTCTACTAATATTTAGCAAAATTTTCTCCAGATTTTACAGTACAATTTGCTATTTTCAATTAACTAAAAGTTAGCTTAAATATAACTAAAATTCTGTAAATTTAACCGTAAAAATTCTGTAAATTTAACTGTTCTTATTTTACTAGTAGTTAGGAAATTATCTGCTAATTTTAGCAGTTTTTTCTGCAGCATCATTTTTAACAAATTTTTAATAACTTTTTCTGCTATTTTTACAGATTTATTTGTATGAGTGCGGATATACAGATTTATTCCCCAGTGACTATTTTCTATTTCCATACCTAAAGAAATGGCATGGTGGAAAAAGATTTAGCTCCAACTATGAAATTATTGGTCAAACAAATGCCTATTTTCAGGACCTCGAGAAATCATATTTTTTAGAAGGAATAAAAAAATTGGAAAAACGTTGGACTAAGTTGAAAAATAAAAAGAGACTATGTTGAAAAATAAAAATATTTTTTGCTGAAAAAAGCTGTGTTTCATTCAAAAAGTCACGGACTTATTAATCTACGCTAGTATCTTTGAAAATTATTTTTGTAACAAAAGCAATTCGTACTGGAAAGCAGACTTTTTCTACCACTAGCAACTTTTGTCAACGCGAATTTTATAAATTTAGTTTAATATTCTCTCCATACCTTGTTGTAACCAAAATTCAATTGATGATTGTACATTATTTTGTCCTTGTCCCTTCAAAGGAGCATTAAAACCCAATACACTATCATCAGCTGTAGCAAAATCATAAGTCATAACATTAATATAATCAATATATTTGGCAATATTGGGAATATCATAGGATATACGGGCAGTATTCTCCGAAGCACCCACTGCTATACTCAATTCCAAATGATAAGGTTCAAACCTAAAAAAAAGAATTTAATTCAATTAATATGTGGGTGCATTTTTAATACTTACGCCATCCTTAATTCTTTCAACAATGTTACAAAATGTTGTTTATCTTGTTGACTTCCTCCACGTTGTGCTGGATATTCCCAATCCAAATCTAAACCATCAAAACCATGTTTTCTTATAAAGTTCAATGTTGACGTTATAAATAGCTTTCTCTTGCTAGCATCGCCAGCCATTTTTGAATAATTTTCCGAACCTTGATTCCAACCACCAACTACAGCAAGTACCTTTAATTTTGGATTAACTTGTTTTAAAGCCATGGTACGTGTTATAAGACCTAGAAAAAGTTATAAGTTTTCGATGGAATTTTAGAAAATGAATTATTTTTTACAAGAAGTTTAATGACGCTGGTCCAACCCAAAAGCCACAAAAGAGATTCGATATTAAGTAACTTGAACCTAAAGAGCTTATGATATGCAAATATTTAGATTGAAAATTTGAATTCAGAAAGGTTTGGATTGAGAAAAAACGCAGAAATGAAAAACGTTACACTCAAAAAGTTTGTCGGTAGAGTCTACTGAAAATAACAGTAAAAACAAAGGTATATGCAGTTCAAAAGGCGACAAAGATATTTACCTTTAAAATAACTGAACATTTTATCTTGAACTGTTGGAAAATGACTAAAAAAATGCATTAAAAATAACTAAAAATTTCGTAAAACTAACTGACAAATTTTTGCCACAAAATTTGAAAAAAAACTGATAACTTGGGTAAAAACTACTGGTTTTTACAGTAAATTCTTTTGGTATTATATTTTAATAAAAAAAACACACTTTTTTTTCTTTCGATGACAAAACTATGTCGTCACATAAAATCAAAAAAGCCGTAAGTTAAAAAATTCATAATCGACTTTTTGATCGATTATGATGCACCGCATTAAAATACATACTATTTCTGCAAAATTTTACACTCCTACGACTAAATACGACGATTTTATTTAAAAAATTCTAAACAGCTCCCAGTGTAAGCACAAACAATTTTAAAAAGTTTTTTGCTTCTCTTGTAAAATTTTTTAAATGTAACTTACGGCTTTTTTGATTCCATATGACGATGTGTAATTACTTCAGCCTATTTAAAATATGAAGTAAAGGTGAGTTTACAATGAGATAGTACTCCAATCTGTAGAAAATGTTGTTCTTTTCTCTTTCATACTAATACATTTTTGTATTTGGCTATCTATTTTAATTTTTTCAGACGGTCTGTTAATTGTTTAACATGATAAATATACTAAAAAAGCACATCCCTAATTTGTTAACATCACTAATTGTCACCAAATTAAAAACATTTGTTTAAAAACATAGAAAGTAAAATGAAATTTATTTAAACGTAAAAGTCCCAAAAAAAAGTAAAAAACAAAAATAAATTACGGTGGTGCCATGGACTACACGAAAATATATTGTCCGCCCAATTGCGGTTAATTGATCTTAGAATATTATATTTTTATGAAATTGTAGGATTTATTATCTGCATGTGGGAAGCAGAGCTGACGCGTCATAGGTTGCGAGAATAAATGAAATTTCACTAAAAGCTAGTTTGACTTAAAACTAGTTTTTCGTGAAATTTTATTCCTCGAACATTTTTTTCGTGAATATATTTTTCGGGAAAAAGCCTAATTTTTACTTTAATTTTTTAGTGTTATTTTTTTGCGACTAAACTAAAACCGGAAACTCTTTTATAAGTACTCTGAGGTTCAAAGAAGTACTCTTCAAGAAATTGTCTTTAACACCGAAATGAACAGCTTGTTTCCCAACCCTGCCTATAGTTTCATTTTCTTTTTAAAACAAATTAGACTTACCTAAACCACTGTCTAAATCCAGCCATTCATCTAAGGTTCTGAATTCTCCGGCGACAGTTATACCAAAAAAGGTATAACTTAAATGAGTACACAAAGAAGGGTTTATATTGGAAGAATCAAATTTTCCATCATCAGGACGATAATTAGCCCAAGTTCCATAATAACAATTAACAACTTTGGCTAAAATTGAATGTAAAAATTAAAATGTAACCAACGAGCATAGAATCTCAAGAGTATGCATGCATCTCATCCTCTGTTAACCGGCTCTTGCCGACTTTTCAAGAAGTTTTAGTGGGGGTGGATGGGTTAAGTTTTATGGTAAAATTTTAATAAATACTACACACAGAAAATAAATTGGTTGGAATTCTTTCGGAAGCAACGAAAATTTTTCGTTATTCAATAATTTTAATTGCAGTTATTTAAAATCAGGAAAGTTAAATTTATTTGTGAAACAGAAAATAAAAAATATTAACTTCTATATTACCTTCAATACCCACAACCACCAATTTATCGAAGATTTAGTCATTTGAATAAAATATCGTCAGCAAAAATCTAGTATCAGTTGTGTTTTAATAAAATCGATCACTCTATCCAAAGTGTTAGTTTTTCCAATCAATTTAAAATTTTTTTTCAACCTTAGTAGCTTTAACCATTAATTTCCATTATTTTGGTAATTATGATAATAAGGTGGTTCACAAGGGGTGTGCTATTTGTTGTATCGTCCTAACAAAAAACAGAGTTGTTAGAATTTAAATTGAAAAAATACAACATTTGAGAATAGAACGATACAACATTTTTACCTGTGTTTAGTGTCCTATGTTTGAGTGAGCAACAGATAGAAAACCCAATAGAAAATCGTTGTTAAAGTCAAGTGAAAATTTTAACAACTCTGTTTTTTGTTAGGACGATTCAACGATACAAGAAATAGCACACCCCTTGTGAACTACCTAAATATATTGAGACTAAGGCCCGTTAACTTATATCAATTTATACCCTGGTTAAGACCTCTACTAGCCTTAACCACTGGTAAACATATTTTTTGAATAACTTATCTAAATTTTAACCAAGCATTTCTTCTAACCAATGCTAAAATTTAACCATAGAAATTTCTGTCGTTAAGAAACTTAACCAAGGCTATTTTAGAACAATTCACCCTACATAAGATATTTCAATACATTAGACTTGTAATGGTGATTATTAAAAAAATTTAAAGCGCAGCTTTAACCAAACTTTGACTAAGAATCGTTTATGACACATGTAAGTATTTTCGATGTGCATTTCCTCCAATTTACCAAAACTTATAAAAATTGCATCAGTACTTAAAATCGTGCACAAATTTTTGCTATTTAAGATTTAGGTTTCTGTGATAGCTTACAGAAATTGGCCTCATATAAGGAAATAGGAAAAATTTATTTTTTTATTGGTTCAGGAGCCAAAATCTGTCTTGAATAATTAAAACCAAAAATGGTGACCAATATTACAACAATTTGACACGAATTATACACCTCTACAAAATGAAAAGTCGCTGTTGGTAGAAGCTTGATACATACTTTTAGTATTTTACTTGCTGATTCCAAATCTCTATTCCGAATTCTCTATCACCTCTCAATTTTGAGAAAATCGTGATTAAAAACGCGAAAAATAGCTTTCTATGAATTTTAAAATACTATACAAAATGCATTCAAATAGCTTAAGACTTTTTGTTACGATGGTAGTAAAGAATGAATTTATTTCCCTAAAATACATAGGACAACATTTTCTTAATTTATGTACCGTTATAGGAAAAAATTCTTTTGAAAACCACTCTCAGAAAAACAATTGTTCTATCAATTTTGGGTAACTTACATTTAACCCTCTAACCGGCAAGCCCGCCTCCAGTCGGGGTATATTAAATTGACCAGAAATGCGCCAAAGGGGTATTTTATAATAAGAAGTTATGCTTTTTCAACAGAAAACAAAATTTGTAAAATTTTTTGTGAAGAATTTTTTTGTATACAATGCACGGTTTGGAAGCGAGAAAGTGTCAAAGATAAAATTTCGTAAAATTTCAAAAATTAAATATTTTAAAACAACCAAAAGTTTCAAAAATCTTAAAAACATATTTAAATTGACTAAAACAATTGATAGTGACCATGAAGTAAGATTGGAGCTTAAGCTATTCAAAAAGTTCCTTACTTTGGTCCAAGGACGCACAGGATTCCATAAGGATACCTTTAAAGGACATCGCCTTAACTTCAAAACGAATGGACGGATTTTTCTGAAATTTGCTAAAAAGAATATATTTGGTATAGGTAGCAAAGCTTATAAGTTTGAATAATATATATTGAAGTTTTGGTGCGTTTTCGCTCAATTTCGCATTTTTCGAAAAACGAAAATCGCTACAACTTCTTAAGTAACAGCACAAAAAATGTAATTTTTTTATTGTAATTACATCTTGGTAAGAGAAATAATTTGTGCCTAAACCTAGCAATTTTTATGCGTTAGTTTTCGAGATTCACCCTTAAAGTATTTTGGCCCATATCGCCTAAAGTAGGCAACGAAAAAAAATTTTGTAGAAGAACTTATTGTTTATTTTTCGTGAGAAACACATGGTATAAATTTCATTGCAAAAAAGCTTAGGCCGGTTAGAGGGTTAAGAATTTGGAATCAGCGTATCAAATTCAAAATGAATCATGTATCAAAGCTCAAGACTACTGAATGAAGTACAAGACTACTGAATTTAATTCTTAAATATAAAAAAGTGCATAGAAATCACTCTCGAATTTGTGAAATGTGAACCAATCATGTTTTAAATATTTTAAAAGTATGTGAGGAACCCCTGGACAACCCACAGTTTTACCTCGGAATTACAAAAAGATACAAAATCATGCACAGCGATTATTTTTCTACTCATTTTGAAGTGCTGATCACATAAATTGCCTTAATTTAATAATCTATCACAAAATTTCCACTATTTTTTTTTAATTTTATGCGCGAATCTTTCCGCGTTTGTCTCGATTAGCACGAAATACTTATTAATAGTTCCAATAATCCACTTTTATTTTATAGACTTACCAAATGGATTTAATTAAATCACCTCTCGTAGTATGCAAAAAGAAATTAGCAAAAAGCATTTAGCGACCGCGAATCTTAAAAAAAACGACGTGGTCAAGTGTATTATTTTTTTTACGACCAGAAACACACAAAAAACCGCGAGAAAAACTTTTAATTTTCCCGTATTGAAAAAAAAATTTTTTTGTTATTAATTTTTGTTTTTATTCTAACATTTCATACTAAGGTTAACTACCCAAAGTTAAAATATTGATAAGTTATTATGGTTAAATTTTCATAGGGATAAATATTTAGTATTGGTTAGTTACCCATGGTTAAGGTAAAGTTAACTTCTCGAAAAAAGTTAATGGGCCTTAATAGCTTAAATCATTCACAATAGAGCTAATTAGAGGTTTTTTTTGCTCTATCTCTAGAAGTTTTCCCTCTCGTATTTTTTCCTTAAAATCAACCGAATATGTACATTAAAACAATTGAAAATAAATTAAAAAAAGGACTACCCACTTTTCGTTCAAAACAATTGTATTTTGTCGTTTATTTTTAATTGTTAATTTATTAACTGGCAGAGTCGGTAAAAATAATAGATTTCTCGTTTATTTTAAAATTAATCGTATTATAAAGGCACATCTACACGGGATATAAATCTCGTAGAGTTTGCGCTAAATTTGTCATCTCTAATAAAGTTGGCACTAATTTTTATCGTAAAAGTAGCATCGCTAGTTGTCAAGTATTTGTTTTTATTAAAATTGTTGTATTTCAAAGAATAATTTTTTTCTCAAAATACCAAAAGGTGAGTTTCATAAACTGAGATGTTCAATAACGTTGCAAGACATCTTAAAAATTGTTACTAATTAAAGAAATTGTGTTTGACAGCAATTGTCAATGGCCTAGAGATTACATTTCGTAGACTTATACAGAGCTGCACTTTCATAAAATTTAGAGAGTTTTCTATCCCTTGTAGATGTGCCTTAACAACTGATTGTTTTTAACAGAAAATTTTTATTGAATATTTTAACTTCTACCGAAAGTCCGTATTTTGTGTATTTTGTTTATTGAATGACTGATAGAAAAAGTTAAAAAATATATTTCTTTGCAATTTAACTACTTATTCAATTGAAACAACTTTACTGATTTACTTTTTAAACAACTGTTGAACTTTTACGGTAAAATTATTGTGAGTGCATAAACAATTGTTAAATTTTTCCGTCTTTTTCCGTTTTTAAAGGCCATTGACAATAAACAAAATTATCCAAAGTTTGATTATCGCACAGGGATCTTTATTATGCCAGTTTTAATGCAAATTTCCACTAAACTAATGAAGTTTTCTTAGCAAAATTAATGGAAAGCTTCATAAAAATTATGAATCTTTTTCATACAATTTATCAATTTAATGAAAAGTGTCAATGGATGAACTTCAGCGAAACTTCATTGAATCAATGTAAAAATTCATATATAGAATGTAGACATTTCTCTCAGTGTACAGTTCCAAATTCCATTTAAATTTGAATTTTTAGCTTTAATTTTGTGTTAACTTTAGGTTATTTCGTTATTGTTAATGTCACAAATGCGAATAAAAATTTAATTTCAGTGAAATGGTTACGGGTTCCCTTGTATTCTACACCTTTTTCAGTTTTATTTCAGAAAATTCCAAATATATTTCATTATTGTCTAAAATGTGTTAAAATTCTCCAAAAATGTTTTTAAATTGTCCAAAAATATTTTAAAATTATCCAAATATATTTTAAAATTGTCTAAAAAGGTTTCAAAATTGTGTAAAATGTTTTAAAATTATTCAAAAATGTTTTAAATTTTTCCCAAAATGTTTTAAATTTGCCCAAAAATCATTCAAAATTGTCTAAAAATGTTTTCAAATTGTTCGAAACTTTTTCAAAATTGTCCAAACACTGTTTAAAATTGTCTAAAAACTTTTATATTTGTCCAACTGCATTTCAAAATTGTCCAAAAAGCATTTCAAAATTATACAAATGTATTTTAAAATATGTATTACAAATATATTTTAAAATATTTTATTTGTATTTAAGAAAATTCTATTTGTATTTGAAAATTGTCCAAATACATTTAAAAATTATTCATTTGTATTTAAAAATTTTAAATCTGTATTTCAAAATTGTCCAAATGCATTTCAAACAATTCCATTTGTATTCCAAAATTTTCCAAATGTATTTAATAAAATTATAATTTCATTTAAAATTTTTCGAAATGTATTTCAGAAATTTCTATTTTTATTTTAAAAGCATATTTACTAACATATAGGTCTCATAATTCCTATAAAATTTTCATTACGAAAGAGAAAACAAGTATGCTTGTAAAAATGCTTTCAAAATAAAAATAAAAATTTCTGAAATACATTTGGAGAATTTTGAAATACAAATGGAATTATTTTAAATGCAATTTTACAATTTTGAAATACAGATTTAAAATTTTTAAATACAAGTGAATAATTTTGGATAATGGACAAATTTAAAATACAAATAGAATTTTTTTAAATACAAATAAAATATATTAAAATATATTTGTGTTTATGTCTTTTGTAATCTTTTAGCCAAAGTTAAGAAAATTATGAAGTTTTGGGAAAAATAAGGGATAAATTCCATATTAAAATTGTAACCGGTTAATCGACCTGTTTTAACCGATTATTCGGATCGAATATTTATTTGAGTTTTGAATTATTTGTTTCGACATTAACCGAAATAGAGGCGATTAATCGAGGAATCGGTTAATCGATTAACCGAATTGGAAACACTACTAGTACCTGAACTGACTGGAATACACATTATTTGAAGGAGGGGAAGATCTCTTTAATTTTATCAATATTGTAAAGTATCGCAATCTGGTTTAATATAATCACGCAAACTCACGCACGACTCACTCAAGAACATTTTTTAAACTCACGCTTACGCACGACTCACGTGAGTGCTATCATTTTAACTCATGATCAGGCGTGACGGTATTTACAACGGTATTAAAAATAAATAAAAGTGATTGTACCTGGAACTACAAAAATTCGGTTGGCGAAAAATTCGGTTGGAGCTACAAATCTGTTTTCTGTGTATAGTATTAAAAATTGTTCAATTTACACAAAAAAATACAATACAATACTGACTGAACCATTATCTGCAATAACTTCTTGAAATGTCAGACAAGAGCCAGTGAAAGAGCGGTTAACAGTAATTGAGCGACTTGCATAGAGTCTGATCTAACTCGTGTGCCAATTCTAAGATTTTTTTTAATATCTCACCATTTGCTATACCACATAAGCTCCATAGAGCAATAACGGTTATTAACAATAATTTTAATTGCTTCATGATTTAATTTGTTAATTTAACTTGGACTTTTCTATCGTGTATACGCGGTGTATAGCCAACAACTTTTGACTGAACTATGTTGCCATTAGTGTCATATCCCTCGGCTTTTATAACAGTGCTGTTCAAAAGTAAAAATGTAGTTGTGTTGGTGAGAAAATGAGAATTTCACTGTAAAAAATGTTGAAAAGTGAAGTGCTATCTGAAAAAATAAATAAATACTACACTGTTTTAAAGAAATAAAAATAAAATTTTTGAAAAAAAAAAATAAATACAGACATACATTACGGTGGCTTTTTTCATTATATGTGACAGCGCATAGAGAAAGGGACCTAAGGGTAAAAAAATCATTTTTTTTTTTGATGTGGACAACATCTGAGCATAGAATGAGACCGATCCCATGCCTTTTTTTTACCCTTAGGTCCCTTTCTATTTTGCGCGTCACATATGTTAAACAAAAGGTTTTCGTTTTTTTATATCAATTATTTTGTACATATTTATAAGATATCTTTAATCTGCATTTATAATCATAAAATATTTGTCGGATATTGCTATTAATTTTTTTCAGTACATTAAAAAAAATCAGCATACATCCGCCACGCATGTTCATTCGTCGTTGTTTCAGCGACGACTAAAAGCAAGAGCGTAAGAATCAGTGTTACCATATATTTTTTTAGAAAAACTGTAAAAAAAATATATGTTTCTTTATAGAAAAACTGTTTTTCTAAAAAATTTTAAAAAATCAGACGAAATTCTGGGATCCCGAAGTATCCTGGGACTAAAATATTATCCCAGGGTCTCAATTTTCAAAATATCGAGATTTAAATAGTTTAATTGCGTTTATAGTAATCGACTTTTTGCACAGCCTTCTAATAAAACGTTTTTTTCAGATTTTCCTAGGTCCGAATCTGAAGTTAGAAAAAGTTCATCGGATCATCCTTCCGAGATGTGAACCTTTTTTATTAACCCCTAACTTAGGATAGAATACTTTACTGGTCAATGTTGTACTTCAAAATATTCTTTATGGATTTGCACTCCACAAAAAATTACCCTTCATGGGATTAAGTATTGCTATGTCGGGAATTGTTTGAAGGTGTATAAAAAAACCCAGCAAAAAATTAAATTTTTTTGGAATTGTCCTCGATCATAATTGAAAAAATAATAGTAAATTGTTATCCAGCATTGTCAAATATTTATTTAAAAAAATAAAAATTCAATTTCGGCCTTTTTTGATGAGACATTGTTTTAAAATTTTTTTCAAAAAAATATGAATTTCTAAATTCTATCTTTCATTTAGAAATGATCTGAAAAGTTAGGCTAAAAAATGTTCGTCGGTTCTCTGACGTGTCAGATTTGGTTTAGCTAAAATTTTATTCCGTGCTAATTTTTAATGAAATTTTTTATAAAAATGTTTCGTTTTTCCAGTAAAATATTTTGCAGTATTATATTGGCATTTTTAAATTTATTTATGGTTCGATTTATACCCAGGAAAATTTGCTGTTCCAAAGAATCGGTTGTAGAATAGCTACCCAGGAAAATTTTCTGTTCCAAAGAATCGGTTGTACAATAGCTACTTTTCATTCACAACCCCTTCTACTGTCGATTCTAACACCGATTCTTTTTGTTTGAAATTGTCACAAAAGCAACCCCTTCTATGGCTCCAAAGTGGAACCGGTTGCCCTAGAATCAGTTCTGGAACTAGTTCTGGAACTGATTATACGTCACCCACACCTTCCATATAGGATCCCAGGAACTGGTTCCGGAACCAGTTCCATGGAATCGGTTGCAGTGGAACCAGTTGTAGAATGGGTGTGGTTGGCTAGCGATTGTAAAAAATTTTCCTGGGTACTTTTCATTCACAACCCCTTCTACTGTCGATTCTAACACCGATTCTTTTTGTTTGAAATTGTCCCAAAAGCAACCCCTTCTATAGCTCCAAAGTGGAACCGGTTGCTCTAGAATCAGTTCTGGAACTAGTTCTTGAACTGATTCTACGTCACCCACACCTTCCATATAGGATCCCAGGAACTGGTTCCGGAACCAGTTCCATGGAATCGGTTGCAGTGGAACCAGTTGTAGAATGGGTGTGGTTGGCTACTGATTGTAAAAAATTTTCCTGGGATACCTAATTTTTTACAATATGAAAGTTTTATTGTAATTTTTCACTTTCTAAGCTAAATGAAATAAAATTATTAAAAATAAAAAAAATTGTAAATGAAACAAATGTGCCGGTTTAATATGAAAAAACTGTAAAAAAATCCATAAATTTAAAAAAACTGTTTTACATGAAAAAACTGAAAAACTGTTAGGCATCCCAGAAAACTGTAAAAAACAGGTAAAACTCGCTATATGGCAACACTGGTAAGAATACATGTGAATTGAGCAGGGACAATTGTCCTATGAAATGAACAGCACTGCCTTAAATTATAATAAACTAACTATAAGGCTTTGTTTTTGTGATGCCAGTTAAACTTGGTTTAGAATTTCGGTCTTTATTAAAATAAAACGAGTAAAAAAGTTAAAGTCGGGCATGCCGACTGTAAAATACCCCACACCAGTCTGGTTAAAAGCCAACAAATGTTTGGATCCGAAATTCGGGGAGGTCCCTTATATGGGCACTAGGTCTAAATATGGACCGATTTGAACCAAAATCAATAGGCTTCGTCCTTGGGCCGACATATAATACCCTACACCAGTCTGGTGTAGGGTATTATATTAGCCAACTAATGTTTGTAACCAATATTCGAATGGGTTAAAATGGACTTGTGTCAATATTTTCTATAAAATGGAATGAAGAAAACATTTATTGCCGGCAATATCAATTTCGTTTTGCGGAAGTTTCCTTCGTCTGGAACAACTGTTACCCGAAATCGATACTTCCTGGCCCACGAAGATAAATTGGCGATATCGCTTATTTATCACATGGAAGATAAAAAGGTGATATCTCTAAATAAACGCCCGGGTACAAAATAAATGATTTTTTTACTATTAAATTTAAGCCTGAAAAAGAATGTCTGCATACATAATTCATTGACCAACTTATAAATTATCTTAATTTCATCTTAGCCGATTTTTTCCGCGCATTTAATATTGATTTTTCCACGAGTTTATTTTCTATATATCTTTCGATTGTTTTTGTTTTAATTTTTTCCAAAATGACAAAAGATTTCAAACAAATTGGCTTTATCTTCCAGATGATACAAAAGGTTATATTTCCGCAATATTATCATTAAAAATTATAACAAAAAATACAATTTTGTATTATATTTTTCCAAATATCGCCAAATTGTCTTCCAAATGATAAAAGGAAGACAATTTGAAAATACTATTTGAAATAGAAGATATCGCTCTAATATCTTCTTGAAAGATATCTTCCAAATGCTTGCAGGGTCATTTATGTGTGCTTTTTGTATGACAAAACATCGATTGTAACCAGGGATGCGAAAAAAGCTCGAGCGAGCCAACCAAAATAATTTAGTTATTGTATTATAAAAATCAAGAATGGAGCCTTAATTACACTATTCCAACAGTATTATAGCCCTAGATTATGAACTTTAAAAAACCACACGTAAAAAATTGCAAAATAATGGCGGAATGCGAAAAAAGGCTTTGTAGTTCAAAAAATTAATTTAAAGAACTCTTTTAGCGATTTACATTCTGCAAACCAATATATCGATGCCAAATTTGTTTGCAACTAACCATCAAACTTTGTCTCATGAAATGGGCATCATACTCCCTAGATTATAAATTAAAAAAAAAAAACTACACTTAAAAAATTGCAAAATAGTAGCGGAACGCGAAAAAAGACTTTGTTGTAGAAAAATAAATAATTAAAAAACTCAATCAGGCGATTAACATTCTGCAAATGAATATAATGACGCTAAAATTTTTCTTTTCGCAAATATTTTTTTTTCGCGATTTTTGTTTTTTTTGCAAACTAAGCACCAAACTTTAGTGTATAAAATTTGTACTGCAGTCCCTAGATTATAAATTTTAAAAAACCACACTTAAAAAATTGCAAAATAATCGCGGAAAGCGAAAAAAGGCTTTATGGTACAAAAAATTAATTAGAAAACTCAATCAGCGATTTACATTCTGCAAAGAAATATATTAATGCAAAAATTGTCTTTTTGCAAACTTTGTTTTTTGCGAGTTTCCTTTTTACCTAGTAACCAAACTTTGTTGTATGAAATTTGTATTATTGTCCCTAGTCCCTAGAATATAAATTAAAAAAACTCACTTAAAAAATTGCAAAATAATAGCGGAATGCAAGAAAAGACTTAATTAAAATAAAATTTAATTAAATAACTTAATCAGCAATTTACATTCTGCAAACACATAAATTGATGCAAAAATTTTCCTTTTAGCAATTTTTTTTTGCAATTGACATTCTGCAAACGAATATAGTGTTGCAAAAATTTTTCTTTTTTTAAATTTTTTTTCGCTGCCCACCAAACTTTGGTGTAAGATATGGGTATTATAGTCCTTGGATTATGAATTAAAATAAACCGCAGTTTAAAAATTCCAAAATAATTACGGAATGCGAAAAAAAGGCTTTGTGCCGCAGAAAATGATTTAAGAAACTTAATCAGCGATTAGCATTTTGCAAACGAATATAATAATGCAACATTTTTCGTTATTGGAAATTTTTTTCTCAATTTTTTTTTTTTTTGCAAACCTTTTTGGTATAAAATATGAATTTAAAAAAAACAGCACTTAAAAAATCGCAAAATAATGGCGGAATGCGAAGAAGGCTTTGTAGTGCAGAAAATTAATTAAAAGACTTAACCAGCAGTTAACATTCTGCAAACGAATATATTTATTAAATGCTATCGGAATATTGGAAATAATAATAATAAATATAAACTAAACAAGAATTAAAACAAACTCAACGAAAGTTTTATAATTCAAAAAACTAACGAAATGAACTGCTAACTGTTTTGATAGTTGTTTATTATAACATTAAAATTTACTCTTTAATGCAGTAACGAAACACAGTAGTTTTCGTTGGTTTTTTTTTTTAATAAATGTCATAATAGTTGTTTCATATTTTTGCATAGAAAAACAACTGTAAAATTACGATTAAATTGCTGATTCCCAGCAAAAATACGCTTAAGTCATTCAAAACAAACAACTTTTAAATTGGTTACAATGGAGCGACAAGTGCTCTTTTTCTGTTTCGAAAGTATATGCTTTAAAACAACTTTCAAAAATGTATATATGTATACCCAGCAAAAAAAGTCATTACAAAAAAATTATTTTAAAAGCACTCCGAATAGCATCAACTGATTGTGAAGTAGTTACAATTTAGCTCTAACACTGATTTATTTTACACGTGATGTTCCATGTTGACAGTAGTTCAATTTAAGCATTTTGTTAGTAATTTAAAAGTGATTACATGATGTTAATAAAGTGTGGTTTTTAGGTATACATTTTCATCACATCAATACGAGTACATTTTGTTTGCATTTTTAGAGTGATTTAGAAGTACTCTTTATAATATATAATATAATACATTTTTAAAAGTGATTTAAATGTGCTTTTTATAATGTCTGAAATAGCATATTTTAGAGACAATTTTAATGTTTAGCCTTTACAGAGCCCATTTCTGAACCTATTGTGTAACAAAAGCTTCAATTTATTAGTTTTTGTAAGGCAATATTAAGGAAACACTTCTTTTGCATATGAATCAATTCAGACAAAACCAAAATTTTTTTTAAATTTTTGTTCAACAGTTTATTTTTAAATAAGTTTGTAACATGTTTACTTTAGTCTTTAAATTCAAAAAAGATACGATATTGAACTAAATAAGATTAATACACTAAAACCGAGTTTTTGGGATGTCAGTTAAACTTGGTTTAGTTAAACCGAAAACGAATTATATCAGCCATTTCAAGTTTATTAACAAAAATTTGCCCAAACAACTTTTTCTCGTTTAGAATTTATGTCTTCATTGAAAGAAAATAAAATAGATTTTAGAAGCAGTATTCCAGTTATAAACTGCGTTAAACTAAGTTTAAAGATAATCTACATCCTAAAAGCTGGACCCAAAATGTATATGTAACCCTCTGATTAATTTTTTTAAAAACATTACTCAAGAAATTTTCAGAATATTAAAGCGTACTAGGAAACTATTTTTTATATATATTTTTTTTTTTCATTTTAACAAATAAAGCAAAGAAAAGCATCGACATTTTACAACTTTACAGTAATAAGGCCATCATTAGCTTTAAATTCATTAAAGAATCCGAGAACCATTGGAGGACAGTTTTTCCCCAGACATATTTCGAAGGCGAATTTTGCAAGTCAACCATCTTTAGCTTAAAATCAACGTTTTCATTAAACGATACATTAAGTTCCAATGCTATAATTTGCAATCGTGATTAGTTAAATTGTTATGTTGAAGAAATTTATTTAGCAAAATTTTAACTTTAATTAAAATTTGGAACTTTAATTGACATTTTAAAGTTGACGGCAGTTATTTTTTTAAAATCTATTTTTGAGTTGAAGAAATAATATATTTTTTGTCATTATAGAATTATTTATTTAATTTGATTTAATAGCAATTAAAGCATATCGACATTTAAAGTAGGTGGCATTTATAGAACTTTTTGTGTATAAGCAAAGGTAAGGGACCAACCTCTCTTAACCAACCTCTTGATTGGTCTGTTTTAAACGGTAAAATATGTTAACATTGCAACAATTTTTATTAACATATTTCTTTGGTGCGCGGTGAAAAAGCACGGCAGCGACTTCATAGAGCCTTAACAATACATTTTAATTGTTAACTTTTATATATTTGCATTTAGTGAAAAGAAGAATTCATATTTGTGTCATAGTCCAGGAGATTCAATGGGATCCAATTCTTTATTTCCTTTCCTTTTTCAATGGGAACTGTAATTGAAGTATTTTTTTATAATATGTACGAATAATTAAAAAATATGTAAATAATCGTAAATTAATAAAGTACGTGAATAAAATTAACTATTTTGTTTTTTTAGAGATAAAAAATGGAATCTCTAATAAATTCGTAATTTACAAACAATTTCATTTACAAAGAAAAAAATAACATTATACAATATAACTCGCTTAATACGAACTCGGATAAGACGAATTCTCGGTTAATACGAACTAATTTAGAAGTCCCGAAGTTTTGGCAACAATTTAATATAAAAGACATCGGTTAATACGAACTCGCTTAAGACGAACACTCGCTTAAAACGAACTGTTTAAGATGGTCCCACAAAACAAATTTCTATGTAATTTTCCACTTTTAATACGAACTTTACAAAATTCGACAATATTTTCTATGGTTGTTCACAAGGGGTGTGCTATTTGTTGTATCGTCCTAACAAAAAACAGAGTTGTTAGAATTTAAATTGAAAAAATGCAACATTTGAGAATAGCACGATACAACATTTTTACGTATGTTTAGTGTCCTCTGTTTGAGTGTGCTAACAGATAGAAAACCCAACAGAAAATCGTTGCTAAAGTCAAATAAAAATTTTAACAACTCTGTTTTTTGTTACGACGATACAACAGATAGCACACCCCTTATGAACAACCTAAATATATTTAGGAAACCAAATGAAAAAATTGTAAAATTTTTAAAGTTGTTTCAAGGAAATTTAAATATTTTGTGGATAATTAGAACATTTTAAATAAATTTTACCCCGGTTAATACGAACCTCGCTTACAACGAACTCATTAATCTAGTCCCCCGTATATCATCTTAAGCGAGTTTTACTGTATATAAATTTTTGAAAGTTGTTTTAAAGCACATACTTTCGAAACAGAAAAAGAGCACTTATCGCTCCATTGTAACCAATTTAAAAGTTGTTGGTTTTGAATGATTTACATATATTTTTGCTGGGAGAGGTTGGTCCCTTAACTTTGGTTATACACAAAAAATTCTATAAATGTCACCTGTTTTAAATGTCGATATGCTTTAATTTTTATTACGCCTTAAAAGTCGTAAAATCAAACTAAATAAATAATTCTATAGTGACAAAAAATATATTATTTCTTCAACACAAAAATAGATTTAAAAAAATAACTGCCGTCAACTTTAACATGTAAATTAAAGTTCCAAATTTTAATTAAAGTTAAAATTTTGCTAAATGAACTTCTTCAACATAAGAATTTAACTAATCACGATTGCAAATTATAGCATTGGAACTTAATGCATCGTTTAATGAAAACGTTGATTTAAAGCTAACGATGGTTGACTTGCAAAATTCAAATGACATGATATTCGCCTTCGAAATATGTATGTCTGGGGAAAAACTGTCCTCCAACGGTTCTCGGATTCTTTAATGAATTTAAAGCTAAAATTTCAATCATAGATATGCAGCTTCAGCAAATTTATAATGATGGTCTTATTACTGTAGAGTTGTAAAATGTCGATGCTTTTCTTTCCTTTATTTGTTAAAATGAAAAAAAAAAAAATATATGAAAAAATAGTTTCCTAGTTTGAAAATTCCTTGAGTAGGTAATGTTTTTCAAAAAATTAATCAGAGGGTTACATATAACTTTTAGGCCCAGTTTTTAGGTTGTAGATTATCTTTAAACTTAGTTTAACGCAGTTTATAACGGGAATACTGCTTCTAAAATCTATTTAATTTTCTTTCAAGGAAGACATAAATTCTAATTCTTGTTCAGGCAAATTTATGTTAATAAACTTAAAATGGCTGATATAATTCGTTTTCGGTTTAACTAAACCAAGTTTAACTGACATCCCAAAGACTCGGTCTTAGTGTATTAATCTTATTTAATTCAATATTGTATCTTTTTTGAATTTAAAGACTGAAGTAAACATGTTACAAACTTATTAAAAAAAACTGTTGAACAGAAATTAAAAAAAATGTTGGTTTTTTCTGATTTTGACTTAATCGAATTGATTCATATGCAAAAGGAGTGTTTCCTTAATATTGCCCTACAAATAATAATAAATTGAAGCTTTTGTTACACAATAGGTTCAGAAATGGGTTCTGTAAAGTCTAAACATTAAAATTCCCTCTAAAATAAGCTATTTCATACATTATAAAAAGCACATTTAAATCACTTTTAAAAATGTATTATATTATCTTTTTTCTACATATATATATAAAAGAATAACGTTACTGATTCAACATCGACTGACTGATTCAACATCGCCCAGCCCAAACCGCTGAAGCTAGGAAGTTGAAATTGGGTATGTAGGTTTCTCCTCCGACGTAGACGTCCGCTAAGACGGGATTTTTGGAAATTCCTACTGGAATGGGCAAAAAGGGGAAAAGTCTCCCCCTTGGCGGCCTGCCAAAACCCCTTTCCCTAGAAATCTGAAATTTAAAATATGTGTTCCTTGGAGTACGGGCTAACTTATCTGGAAAGTACCTTTTGGAAATTTGAACAGGGACGTTGTAAAACTGGGGGTTCAAAAGGGGCAAAGTGCCCCTCCTAACGGCCTGCCCAAACCGCTGGAGCTAGGAAGTTGAAATTTGGTATGGAGGTTCCGCCTCTGTCGTAGACATCCACTAAGACGGGGTTTTTGGAAATCCCCACAGGGATGGGCAAAAGTCTCCCCCTTGACGGCCTGCTCAAACTGCTGGAGCTATGAAGTTGAAATTTGGTATGTAATTTCCTCGACCAGCGGAGACGTCCGCTGAGATGGCATTTTTGAAATTCATGCCGGTAGGGGACAAAAAAGACCTTTTTCCAGAAAACGTACCCTTTTCCAAATAAAGTACCTTTTCCAAAAAAAAGTACTTTTTCCAAAAAAAAGTACCTTTTCCAAAAAAAAGTACCTTTTTCCAAAAAAACAGTAACTGTATCCAAAAAAAAAGTTTCTTTCTCAAAAAAAAGTTTTTTTTCCAAAAAAGTAGGGTAGAGGGGGATCCTTCGCCAGTGGGGCACATACACTAATCCCATTTTTCTCCGATGTTAAGGGAAATAAAAAATTGGAAAAAATATATTTTGTGCATTTTTCAATTACCTTTCCTTGACATCCACTTTGACGAATTTATATCACATGTGGTCGCAGATAGACGTGTTTTTCTGTTTTTTGGGGTGCCAAAAAAATAATTGAAAGCAACTACATTTTGCAATAACTTCCTCAAATCGTTTAATAAAAAAATAATTTTTCATTATGTTAGACCTATGATCCTAAGCTTTCAGAAAATAATAATTTGATTTTAATATATATATTTGTTCCTTTTACTCCTGCAAGGAGCATAGGGGCATTTGATTTTAATGAATGCTTAAAAAGTGTGAAAAAATAGTAATTTTATGTTAGTGCCTGTCTCTGGGGCGCAATCACCAGATGGCCCCTTGAGCTACAAAGAGTTGGTGCATCCCTGCCTCAAATGCTCTATAAGACTTTTCTATGTGTGTAAATTATGTTTAATAGTAAATTAGAACAATCGTGTTCATTCTTAAATTTATACTAATTATTCAGTATTTTGTAATTTTGAAGAATCATTATATTATAGTTTTAAATTATTTTTTTTTAATGGAGTGGAGATTTATTGATTAAAAAGAATCACATACATATCTTAAGAACTTATTATAAATTATTTATTTCAGTCATTAAGAGATTGACTTTGCTGTATTAACAAATTTTTTTGTTGAAATTGTATCTAGCTCTTTTGGCGAATTTGCCCCAGGTTTGGGGCAGTTACGCCGAATTGAGTTACTTTGAAAATCATTAAAAAAATAATAGAAAATATGCAAATTATTAGAATAAAAATCATAGCAATTAAAGCCAAGATATGTAGGTTTTCAATTTGAAAGTAATTTTTGAAAAATAATTAGGGGTTAAGAAATGACAGTGCTTTGAAAAAAAAGTGGCGAAGGATCCCCCCTCCAGAGAAACAAGCCAGCCGCCGTGAGCCGTTTAAGCCGCCGCCGCCGGTCATTTTAGCTTCAGCCGCCGCCGCCGATTTTTTTCGGCTCATTTCGGCTGGAAGTATCAATTTTCAAATATAAAAAATTTAAAAATAAATATATTTTTTAAAAAGAATTTACTAATTTATTAAACTTGAACAACCAGAGCTAAAAACAATTTTTTTATATGAAAAGAAAAAAAGTTAAAATCTTCTAAATATTAAATTTTTATAAATATAATTTTTTTAAGCTATAAAAGCTTATGTAAATTTATACTGTGAAAAAATTAAAAAAAAAAGTTCTTAATGGGTTAATATAATACTTCAGAATGCAACTCTTTGCAGATGTCTAAAAAATCAATTAATAAAAAAACGTAGCTGCTTAACTTTGCATTTAAAACTCAATATATGTATTTGGTGTACGCATTTTTATCAAAAATTATGACGAAAAATCGTTACAGAGTTGAAGTCGTGTTAGCATAGATATACGAAGAAGTTTGTAAAATGCATTAATTTTTGTTAAAAGCGTTACTTCTCCTCTTCATATAAATTCTTACAGTTAGTGTTTAGCTTCATTCGTTATTAAAATATAAGCTATTAAAGTTAAAAAACCTTATGAGTTACTGGTTACGGAGTTTACATTTGGCCTATAAAATTGGTTACAAATTTTATGTATTAACCAAAAATTGGTCAGATTGTTATAAATTTTGTAAAATAGGTGACAATGCGCTGATATATATCGAAATATATAACTCAAATGTAATCCATGCATTTGAAATTAGCTGGTTACATGGTTTTTATCACATTTTTTGATATCACCCATATATATTTTTTCAATTCTAAAATACATTTTTAAAAATGGTCCAGTTGAATATTTTGGATAAATGAGACATTTTGTAACAAATAAATGAAAAAGTAAAGATAAGAGATATTGTAAAATTCTATAATATTTAGAAAAGGACACTTTTACGGATAAAATGCTCAAACCAATGTTCGAATTGATCACATAATTTCATCATTTAAGGACATTATTGATTGGGCATCTAATTCAAATGGGTCCATACAAGATATGTGCATCCTGCCCAAACTTTCTAACAAAGCCTCCATTCAAAAGCCTTCAAACAAGTTTAATTTCTTAAATCAATCGATATTTATTTTTTCTTTGGTCTTTATTTATTCCTTAATTTGTTAAAATTAAAAAGAATAAATAAAAAAAATTGATTCCCAGTATGCTTTAATTTTCTGAAAATTCTATAAGAGGCAAAAATTGTTTTGAGTTCCAAGAGGGTTACATTTTCCCAATGTTGGGATTACTTTGGAGCCCTTTACGTTGGCAAAAAAAATATGCTGGCAGAAATTAAAATTTTGCAAGTTATGTTTCAACGAAAAGGACTTGGTAGTGAAAGGGTATGTTTATAATTTATTAAATAAAACTTGTATGTTATATTAAATATTTAGGACCATTTATTAGATATAGTCTTGACTGGCCATGGATCTGTGCGAACATGAAACAAATCACACGTGAACCAACAACAAATCTTATATAAATTGATTTTATATATATTTTTTTGCGAGTGATTTTCTGACCGTGATAAAGTGCTGACGTTAATTGTGATCTCTTTTCTATAATTCTATTTAAAATTAAAAGCAATAACATTTGTTATTGTTTTAAGAAAAAACTTTTTTTTTTTTACATTGTATCAGTGTAGCCATAACGGCGATTTCCTCGTCAGATCTAGCGATTTTATTTCGCCCCTAGCGGGAAAAATTGTCCTGTAGCTATTAGCCAAAAATCTAGCGATTTTTTTATCAGCCGTAATATAATTTTTAAAACTCGGTTTTATGTTGAAAAATATTATAAAACTCGCACATTGATATTCCTTTATTATAAAAAACAACATCTTAAACGATTTTAGTAAAAAAAACTCTAAAAATACACATTTCGATAAAATATGGGTATGCACTTTTTCATCGTACAACGCCCTCTATTGTGTATTCGCAATACTAAGATTAATTCAATGAAAATCAGGACTCATTATTTGAAGCTTAATCGTAAAATGTTTCATTATTTAATTTATTATTATTTTTCTTATTAACATATTAAAGAAATTTTTGAGTAAAAACTGCTCTAAGTACCATTTTTCAACAATCTAGCGATTTCTGGGTCTGATCCAGCCATTTATTTTGAAAATTTGTTGGCAACACTGCATTGTATATTGAAATCAACAACAAATTATTACTTATTATTAAGTAGTAAACAAAAGGATTAATATTCTTCTATACTAATCCTCTGCTGTTACAGCAGAATGGATAGTAGCAGCGAGTCTACTGAAGAAAGCGATATTGTCTGGTAGACAGTCGCTGAAAACAAAACAACGAAACGACGACAAAATCGATCACCAGGATTAGTTAAGCATGCAATCAAAATAAAAAAAACTACCAACAATGATGATTAGGGCAAGGAATTCCATGCAAATGTATGTTATTTCTCGATAGTCCAAAACTAATATAGACTAAACATTTATCCGAATCATCAAATTTAGAACAAACTGGCATCGATTTGTAGTTGCATATTTTGACATAAATGCATGTTTTTGCATATTTCGACTTTAAATGCATATTTGGTGGCTTTCTAATGCATATTTTGTGCTTTTTAATGCATATTTGTTCATATTTTTCATTTTTAGTAGCATTTTTTATTTTGTAAAAAAATATAAAAAATTGATACGTTTTCATATTTTGATTCAATCAAAATAAACATTTTTAAAACTTTATTGACCTATGGGAAATCTTCGAGTTCTGTGTCTGTTTGCAAAATAACTAACTTAAATATATTTTTAAGTTTTAAAGTGCATTATTTTTGCAAAAATTATAGTTTTTAGTGCATATTTTTTATATTGTTAGTGCATATTTTTCTTTTTTAACCGCATATTTTAGGCGCATATTTTTAATTTTTAAGTGCATGAAATTCCTTGCCCTAATGATGATATACCAAGTACCTACTAGCAACAACATGTTTGCTGCACTTGATGTAGACAATGGTAGCATTCGGCAGAGAAACCTTAAACTGATACCGGTGACTTGTAGCGCTTTGTGATTACTTACTCTGCTGAACGATGTTTTCTTTGTTTTGTTTTTAAATACTTTTTTTCTATATTTTCCTTTGATTTTATAAATTTTTTGTTTGTTTTTGAATTATATTTGTATTTATTTTATTTGTCAATCATACAAAACAAAAATTTTTTAAAATCAACAACAACAAATGTATCACTATTTGATCAAAAGTAGCAAACATTTTTTACGCTACCAAAATATGACAGCGCTCAGACTGAGCGCTTAGTGATCAGGTCGTTCAGCAGATAGTTGCACAACTGTTGTAGAACTGTTGACTGTCAAATTGTATCTGCCGAACGCACCCAACAATGATGATGTTAATTATATTAACGATAATGCTAACAAAGAGCTGTGTGAAGAAAAACCGCCTCTAATAATTATTCCAAATGTTTCAGATATAAGAGCGATGATGAATAACTTTTCAAAAATAGTAAACCTTGAAGATTATTCGTACAAATCCTTGAGAGGTGGACAGGTAAGAGTAATGGCAAAAAACGTAAAGGCATATAGAGTGATAGTAAAATATCTATCTTTCGTAAAAAATCTTAAACGTTTTCAAATCACATTACAAAATGTTGTTTTCAGCCGATTAAGCCGCCGCCGCCGCCGATTATTTGGTTGCGCCGCCGCCGCCGATTTTTATCCGGCTCAACCTCAATCGCCGCCGCCGCCGCCGATTTTTTGCTTGCGCCGCCGCCGCCGATTATTTTGGTCGGCTTGTTTCTCTGCCCCCCTCTACCCTACCTTTTTCTAAAAAAAGTTTGATTTTCCAAAAAAAAAGTACCTTTTTTTAAAAAGAGTACCTTTTCCAAAAAAAAGTACCTTTCTCCAAAATAAGTACCATTTTCAAACAAAAGTACCTTTTTCCAACAAAAAAAATACATTCTCAAAAAGAGATAAAGCTTTTTCAAAAAAAGTATCTTCTCGTAAAAAAGTTTTTTGTTAAAAAAAGTACCATTTAAAAATAAAAAGATAAAAAAATTGAATTTCAAAAAAAGTACTTTTTTCCTCCCTCCGGATACCTCCACTAAGACAGGATTTCTGGATATTCCTTTTTCCATAAACAAAACTCTTTTTTTTAAAGTACTTTTTTCAAAATCAAATACGTTTTACAAACGAAAGTTACCTTTTTCGAAAAAGTTTCTTTTTCACAAATAGCCTTTTTTTCCAAAAACAAAGTAATTTTTCCAAAAAAAAAAATAAAGAATATAGATTCCTCCTCCGCAGGAGATCTCCACTAGAAAGGTATATTTTCAACAGGGAGGGCCCAAAATTGGAAAAGTCCGGCCTTTTCAAAAAAAAAACTATCTTTTCGAAAAAAGTACTTTCTATTTTAAAAAGAGCCTTTGTCAAAAAACAAAAAGAAATCTTTAAAGAGTCCTCTGACATAGACCAATGGGGGTTAAAAATTGGAAAAGTACCCCCTTAACGGGCTGCCCAAACCGTTAAAGGTAGGAAGTTGAAATTTGGTAAAAAGGTTCCTCCTCTGTCGTAGAAATCTCCTCCAATATAGACGAAATTTTTGGTAATTCCCACCGGGAGGGGTTAAAAGGGAAAAGTCTACCCTTTGACGGATTGCCCAAACTGCTGGAACTAGGAAGCTAAAATTCGATACGTAGATTCCTCCTCCAGCGTAAACGAGAGCTAAGACTGCATTTTTGGAAATTCTTGCAGGGAGGGGCAAAAAGGGAATAATTTTTCGCCCTTAACGGCTTGCGCGAACCGCTTTGGCTGGAAAGTTGAAATTTATGTGATTACCTTGGAGTATCGTCTAACTTATAAGACAAGTTATTTTTTGGGGCTTTGGACAGGAACGTGTTAAAAAAGCGGGGGTTAAAAAGGGGAACGAGTTGAAGTGAAACACTACACAAGTGGGATGAAATGGAAATGAACGGGGAACGAGTGGAATTAAAACAGTGGGCAATGGAATGGAAGAGGGAACGAAATGGATTATGGAACAAAATGCAATGAGTGAGAAGGCATTGAATGGCGAGCGAGTGGAATTGAAACACTACAGTTAAAAACAGGAATAGAATGGAGCAGGTGCAAAGGAATGGAAAGAGGACCGACTGATATCGAAACACAAGACAGTGGGTGCGAAATGGAATGATACGGGGAACGAATGCAATGGAATGAAGAACGAAATGAAATGGAACGGGTAACGAGTGAAATTGAAACATTAGATAACTGGAGGGCAATGGAATGAAATTTGAATGACTCAAACTGCTGACGTTTGGTACTTAAAATTTCGCATAGACATATATCCACTAAGGCAGGATTATTATATATACATATTTGGGTTTTTTTACGGGGAGGAACAAAAAGGGGGAAAGAGCCCCTTTTAATTACATGTGTAAACACTTTAAGCAAGGAATATGAAATTTAGAATTGAAGCATACTCTACAAAAAGGTTAAACAAATTTATTGAAAGACAAAAAACCTTAGAAAAAGAATGCATTTTTTTATATTCCGATATATCGGAGGAAGAAACCGGCGCAGTAAAGTTTCCAAGTGAATTTACTTGAATTGCTGGGTCTACTTTTATAAGAATATTATAGAGTACTTCTAAATCACTCTAAAAATGCAAACAAAATGTACTCGTATTGATGTGATGAAAATGCTCAAGTTAAACTACTGACAACATGAGACACCACGTGTAAAATAAATCAGTGTTAGAGCTAAGTTGTAACTAGTTCACAATCAGTTAATGCTATTCGGAGTACTTTTAAAATAACTTTTTTGTAATGACTTTAGTGCTGGGTTACTACACAAATGACTGTCATGTAGTAACTGTTAAACTTTTTTGAGTGTAGTGATATAAATGTAAATGCAATTACTTTTAATGTAAGTCTGTTTCTGCTCTTAAATTTTTTACGTGTTTTGCAAAATATTGATCTTTTAGTACTAATATATGTAGATCTTTTAGTACTAAAGAAATTTTAAACCCTGGTCAATTTGTATTTAGTTTAGAATCTATTTAGCCATCTCGCACAAGCAATGTTGCCAGTTTTGACGATTTTTACTATTGAAAATAGCCAAATGACGATTTGACAATTTTCCTCTTCAAAATGACGATTTTTTTCAATAGGAAATATAGTAACAATTGTTAAAAAATACGTTATTTTTCCATTATCTAAATCAATATATCTGAAAATATATTCAGGTAATTTATAAATATTTATCATAAAATTTTTATTTAAGTATGTAGTCATTTTAGAATCTGAAGGGTTTTTTACGAATAGGATGCGATTTTTTTTTAAGTGAACTTTTTCTTTCGAACAATTAATTTCAGTATATGGTAAATTTTCAATACATACCCAGTGTAGAAACGATAATGACATATCATTATTTTTTGGACTACCAGTAATGACACCCACTTACCTTCTGTATTATTTTAAAACATATAATAATGAGTTACTGATAATGACTTATTTTTATCATTATTTCAAATAGAAAATAATTTTTTATATTTTTTTGAAAATTTTTTGAAATCTATTTTTGACTCAATATTTTTTAAACACTGGTAAGGATATATGTAACCACATATTTTTTGATTTTTTGTATGTTGGCGAGTAAGCTTATTTGTGTGCAGGAGGTCAATTGTGTTTTTATCTATTAAATATTACATGTCGATATAGCTCAGATGGTAGAGCTGTTGACTGGCAATCTGTTCGATTCCCGCACCAGCAAATTTTATTTAAAAAATACAATAAAAAATAATTTTTTTTTATATAATTTATTTTTTAGAAAATCTATTTTTAGACTCATTATTTTTGTCAGTACTGGTAAGCACATAGGTAACGATATATTTTTTGATTTTTCGTATGCTGGTATGTAACGACAACTCATTATTTTTCGCGACATCGCCATATAAAGGTAATAAGAAATGTAATAACAAAAGTAACTAGTTACCATTACCAAGTGTGTAGTTACGTAACCACATATCTGGTAATGGTTTTCTACACTGGATAAATAAAATTGTTTGAAATTTGGAGATACGAGTATTAAAGTGTTATTTTCTAAAACACTTCGGTGAATTGTTCCGTTATTTCTATAGAAATTCTTTTTGTTACAAAATCAATTTACATTGAAAGTTTCCAACCAATCAAATAAAAAACTAAAGTTTTAGAATTTTTATTAAATTAAAGCTGACACCAAAACCGGATGATTTAAAAAATTTTTATATTATGATTTTAGGGTTAGGTATAATAATAAATATATTTGATTAATAAAGTTTTGACGATTTTTAACAATATTTTGACGATATTTCAAAACGCAATGACGATTTGGACGATTTTTTCAAAAATATTTGACGATTTTGTGCCCAATTAACCTGGCAACATTGCGCACAGGGCCTAAATAAGATTTTGATTTGTTTTAGGTACTAATGAGTTAATGATTTTGTTAAAAAAAAAGTTTTACATAAACGTATCTCTATTTGCAAAATGATAACGTTTTAGGACTTTGTGAGAAGGGGCCACAATTAAAAGTTAAACGAAGTTAGTTAGTTTTCTCCATATTGCAAATGTTAAAACGACAATTTGTTTTACGGTTTTTAGAAAGTATTTGTGTCTTTTATACATTTTTTATTTAAATGCTTCAAATGTATTCTTTATACAAATTTAATAAAACTCAATTTACACCACAACCAAAAGTAGTACTTTTTGAAATCAACTTGTATTCACTTGTTAAATTTCATACAAAATTTGAATCAGGAACTAAACTTCTAGTTTTTGGTAGTAGTGTAAATCGTTTTAGTGGTCAATAATATTTAATTAAAAGTTAAAAGCGGTGGCTTTATAAATTAAAACAGCCTCAAATCTAAATATATATATATATATATAAGTATAAGAAAAAAAAAAAGAAGAGTCAAAAACTCATTTACACTACAAATTCACACGCACATATAAAATATAAAACTTAAAATTTATTCTACTTTTACTTATAATGATATTAAAAGTTTAATCTATTTTACGATATGAGAAGGCAATATAACGTTTTGGTTTTTTTTTTCAATTCAATTATTCTATGCGTATTCGCGTAGATCTCCGAAGTTTCTGAAATTCTTTTTTCACTAATCGAACTAACATAAGCATAGCAATAATATCGGATACAATTAACATATAAAAAACATCTTGCCAACCATTACTTGATATCATACCAGCCATTAAAGGACCAACAGCGGCACCTGAAAAGGGGAAAAAAGGTTTTTATTTTAAAGTTCTTGTATATAATTGTGAATGATTTTACCTATGGAGCCAGTGCCATCAATAATAGCTGTAACTGTGGCTAAAGCTTCGGCATTGCCTTCTAAAGAACTATGTTGTCCCAATTCAGCACTAACCGATGTAGTTATCAAAGCATATGGACCATTAACTAAAAAGCCAGCAACAACCAAAAGAAATACACTCATAAAAACGGAAACAGCTCCATATTGCTGATACAATAAAAGCTAAAAACGAAAGGAAACAGAGAGAGAGACAGAAAGAGATTTACAATAATGCAGAAATTTAGGAGAAAATAGTTTGAATCTGAAATAATTTCATAGAAAAAAAAACAGCTTTAAACTTAAAATTTTCTATACATTAGAGTTTGAATTTTTGAAAAGATTTTAATGGGAATACATATCGAGAACCTAGATTCAATAGTCCATATCTACAGGCTGGGGAGACTGGGGGTTTTGTCCCAAAATTTGTGGATATTTTGTTGGTCTTGGGGACAAAAATTTTCATTTGGGGACAGGCGATTTTTATCGGGATATTTACAATATTTCATAAATTTTGGAAATAATGAGGGTATTCACAATTCATGCTACTTTAAGTAGGAAATTAGTATTTATCGTAAATTTGAGAACTTTCTAACACTTAAACTGTGAATTCCTTCAATAAGATCAGGGTATTCGACGTAAATAGGCACATAAATGCTCAAACATTTCTATGCACGGACGGAGCTAATAAAAGCACGCGAGGACTTGCATAGAGAGAGGTGGAGTCAACAGGTTATCATCATGCTCTTTAAGAAAAAAAAAAAAACAGAGAGAGGGAGTTGGGACGTCTTTAAATGTTGTTGTTGTAACGGCTTTAAAATGATAATTTGTAGTTAATAATTCTCATTTAAAGCCGGAGTGGCAATCCTACTCGGATAAATTCGAAAATTCGAATACATCCGAATTGTTCCGGCACATAGTCCGATTGCCGTGGAAACCGGGTTATACCGCCCATACTTGGTTATCAGAGCCTCGTCAGCGTTAACAGGGGAACCATGTCCAAGGTGGATTGTGGGTGAGGTTGGCATTTGGAAATAATTTCCCTTGACCCCCAGTCTTTAAATGTTATTGTCTTTGGTTGAGTATCCATCAATCTCTTGAGATTCTATGCTCCCTAATAACTTTTATGTCCTAAATTTATAAAAAATAAAATGTGATTTTACCAACATCAACTTTAGCAAAAAATGTGTTTAAAATATTTAAAAAATCAAATCAAAAGTCAAATGTAACACATATCGTCTCTGCGCCTAAGAAATTAGCTAATTTTTTTAACAAATTATTTGTGGGGCAGCTAAATTGTGTCTTTATTTTGTGTCTTCGCTTTATTTTTTAGAAGTAATGACTTTATAAATGAAAAGCTTGGAGTTTCGTTTATATATATGTAAAAAATAATTTATAAAAAGTTTCGCGAAATATTGAAATAAAGGTGTCCTCACAAAAAAAATTTTTCGACAAATAGCTATTTTCTTAGGCGCAGCGACGGTATGCCTTCTGGACATATTTTTAAATTGTGAATTTATATTTTATAAGCCAAAAATAATTTTTAAGAACTAATTTCATGTTGCCTTGCTCATTTTGTTCATTGTTTTTAGGGGGTTATTTTGTAATACGCAACGCCTCGCGTTGCGTTGTTTTCCATACAAATTGTTTTTGTAACAATAACAATTTACACATAAATCAACGCAACGCAAGGCGTTGCGTTTTACAAAATAACCCACTTAATTTCAAACTACTAGGGTAAGGAGAAACATTACACACATAATGTGCGTTTCCGTACGTTACCGCGGATACCCGCGGGAACCCAAAACAGCCTAAACAACAACAATTTACACGCAATTTTGAGTACGGGAACGCCTGTGGGCTAGTTTGTGTAACTTCGGTAAAGTACGGGAACAGACATATAATAATAAGTTCGTTCCTTTACTTTTTGGGTAAAGTTTGGTAAAATAAGAGTAAGTAAAAAATACTCTCGCAAAATGACAAAATTACCCAAAAGTAAATGAATTAGGGATGCCAATCCGGATTGAGATTTGAAAATCCCGGGATTCGGGATTTTCGGAACTACGGGATTTTTCGGGATCCCGGGATTTTACGGGATTTCGGGATTTAAATTTTCCTTTATTTGTAAAAATTTTTATGTTATGTAACTAATTTTTTTTATAGAATAAAGCGTTTTATAATTATTTAATAGTTGTTAATTAATAATGTGGTACATTTTATGAATACTGAACTTTTTTTAAATTTTATTTTGGAAAATATAATTCCAAACCACCTATTTATTAGCTTTGGCAGCGTTTTGCAAAAATTTAAAATTTTGTTTCTCCAGTACTTTTCCGGCGCTTTTTGAACTGCCGGTCCTTTTGTCTATTGACGTTATCATATTGGAAATGGGAAAGCAATTTTTGTCAGTACTTGTACCACCTGTTAAAATACCTTGCCGTCGCTTTCCCGTTTGTATTTTTCTGGCTGGGATAATATATGAAGGCCTGTCATTAAGTACACTTGCGCCCAGGATTTTGTAAGCAGATTTTAAAACAGATTCGTTGCGATAACCTTGCCCACTAAATCGTGTAATTACAGCAACAAAGTTATTTGGTTATCGTTATCAAATGTTTTCATGGAAGAATTCAAACTTACAGTCCCAGCCAAAACTTACAGTCACAGTTTCAGAATCGAATTCCGCTTAGAAGAATAAATCGGTAAAATAACAAACAAACTTGATTTTTCGCATGTAGGTATTACTCAAAAACTTAATATTGTTTACCAAAATTTCTAATTTTTCTGCAAAGTCTTTGCATAGTTTACTCGAATAATCTACTTAATTTATAATTTTACCAATAACTTGGCATTAATTTCTTGTCAATATGAGAAAATTCAATTAAAATTGCTCACTTTATTTATTTGCGCTTATATTAATATTAAAAAATAAGAAAATCCCGGGATTTTTGAGAAATAATGCCGGGATTCGGGATTTTGCCAATCCCGAAAATCCCGGGATTTCGGGATTCGGGATTTCCCGTTTGGCATCCCTAAAAGGAATGCACAAAGAAAAATGTGAAAATGCTTATAATTTCAGTTTGAAATATTGAATAAACACACATACCCAGGTAGAAAAATACAAACGGCACAATGTTGGCCCGGTATTGGAGGCGGTAGTGCATGTACTGGCAATGCGTCGGATTTTTAACTTTCACTGTACTGCCATGTTGTCGAAATGATAACACCAATAAACGCTTGGCCGTAGTTATTTCCCAACGTTGGCGCAAGCTTGGGATTTTATTTTTTTGTATTATTCCAGTACATTTAATAACAAATTTAGTAGTTTGCTAGAACTTTACTGTCCTCTTAGTGTACATCACAGATTTTTTTTTATTTTTATTTTTTTTTGTAAATGTCTTGAGACTTGATGAAATTTCTTCAAATGTATTCTTTCGAAACTTCACTAGAAAAGAATGGCGATGTCTCTCTTACATAAATAATTTTGTAATAGATGTATAAAAAAGCGTAAAATTTATAAAATTGTTAATTTTAATAAATTAAAAAAAGCTCGTTAATTTTCAGAAAACAGTACTGGCAAAGCACGTTTTAAGTAGTACCGGCATTTCGTAAAAAACAGTGCTCTCCCAGTACAACTTTTGTTGTAACGTCGGCAATTTCTACCTGGGTATTTATGTGCATTTAAAAGTTCTTTTTTTGTTTGAAATATTTGTAACTCGTTTTTAAATTGTTATCTTTCATATAAAAATTGTTTAAAAATTCAAAGTTACAAAAAAAAACAAATTTTTTTTTTTGGATTTACAAAATTCTTTGTTGGTGCTTTTTTAAAAAGTTTTTTTTTTCGTATTTACAAATTTGGCATGAGAAAAGTTTTTAAAAATTTAATTAGAATTTTGTAAATTCTTTCTGTGTACATTCCAATAATTTATCTTTCTAGGAAACCAGTAGACATTTTCCCAACCAAAAACACAGGACTACGATAATTAGTATTTAAAAAAACAAAAAATAATATTGTGATACGTATTCCCATCAAAATCATAGATACAAGAATTATAGGCTTTGCTTACCCCAGACCGGCCTGAGTCCGCCAATGCATTTACCAAATTTTCGACTACGGGAACGCTTTTTGTATAAGACTGGTATTCCGCGGGTTCCCGCGGTAACGCAAAGGAACGGACCTAATATTTCAAATCTCCCTAAACAGTTTGATAATGCAAAAATAATCAAAATCGTTGCAGCCATGCAAAATTAGGTCCGTCCCTTTACGATACCGCGGGATCCCAAACTTACCCAAAAAGCGTTCCCGTACTCGAAAATTGGGTAAATGAGAGCATTCAAGAGAGTGCATTTGTGTTTCTCTTTTTACCAAAGTTACAAAAACTTTTTCTTTGGGTAACTTTGGTTAAATAATAAAACTAACAGCTGATGCAATGGTAACAAAAAAAAAAAAACAATTGAAAAATTAAACAAACCAATACGCAAAAGAAATGTGTTATTTATAATAATTAATTGAACAAAATCAATAAGAAATTTTAAATGCAAATAAATATTTGTGTTTATTAAATTTTTCAAACTAAAATTATACGCATTTTCACATTTTTCTTTAAAAAGCATTTTTGGGCTCGAAAAGTGGTTTTGTGCGTTCCTTTACTTTTGGGTAATTTTGTCATTTTGTGAGAGGATATTTTGCTTACTCTCAAAAATTTAGTATATTTTGAAGAAATTATTTGTTTGTTTGAAAACTGAACTATATACACCTGCGGTCAAGCACATCTTACCACTGAATTTTGTTTAACAAACGCTTGATTAAATACAAATTATAACGGTATTTTTTGCTGTATAGCAATTATATCAATTTATCTCTGCAAGAAACTTCAAACTAAAAATAAATACGGAATATTGTGAAAAAAAAATAATTTATAAATTAGTATTGGCATATTGAACAGATAGACCTCAAAAATGAGTCCAAAATATAAGCGGTTGACTTAAGACCAACATTACATTGGAGGAAGGAGTACCTTGCCGCGAAATTGCAATACGGATAGACTGTAGTCATCCAACCGTGAAAAATTTGCAGAAAAAAAATAACGAAGACGACCGTTTAGAGAGCAGCAGCAGGAAAAGAACTAGGAGAAAGACATCTGACCGAACAGATACCGTTATAAACCGAATGAGCCTGAAGAATCGTTTTAAAAGTGCCGTCGAAATAAGAAGAGATCTCGAAGACCACCAAGTTAGCATTAGAGTGGAAACGGTTCGCAGACTACTCCGGGAATCCTGACACAAAAATTGAGAGCTAAACGGTTGGAGTGGGCCAAAATGCACCGCAATTGGACTCTCGAAATGGCGAAACGTTATATGGTCTGATGAGAGCAAGTTTAACTTGCACTGTGCCGACAATTTTCCGTACGTGCGACGTTTTCCAGGAGAAAGATTTAAGGACACGTGTGTAATTAGAACGGTCAAGCATCCTTGGAGTCAAATGATCTGGGGATGTTTTTCTTATTATGTGCGGAGTCCTTTGTTGTTTGTGGATGGAATTATGAACGGAGAAAAATATGGCGAAGTCATAACGAGATTTGTCGTGCCTATTGTGGAGGAGTAATACGGGCATTCTAGTGAGGCTATTTTTCAGGATGACTACGCACCATGTTACCGTGCAAAAATCGGTAAGTTTTGATTATAAATGTGGTATCATTATATTCGCATGTTTGTAGCTAAAAATTATGAAATAATCTTTTAAATCTTTTTTTACAGGTGCAAAAAACATTCAAGGACCTCGGTATTCAGTATATGGGTTGGTATTCAGTATATGGGTTCCCCGGATTTAAATCCTATCAAAAATTTATGGCACGTGATGAAACGTAAAGTGGCTCAGCATAAGCCACAGAGTAAAATGCAGCTAAAAATAATTTTGGAAAATGTCTGGGAAAATGAGATTTCAAACAGTGAATTTAAAAGAATTGCAAAAACTTGTAAAGTTAATGCCATCCCGAATCGAAGTTGTTATAGCCTCCAGAGGGGGGTCGACATTTTGTTAGACTTAAGATTATAATATTTTATCTAATATTCAAGTAAACAACCAGCAATTATTTTATATTGTTTAATACTGAAAATATTTTGAAAACCGGTATAAATATATGAAAATCAAAATTATCCTTCTATGCATTTCATATGGAAAAAAGAAAAATACACTTTCGAAATAAATGAAATTTTGTTAAAAACCGTATTTTTATTTATAAAATCCATGTTTAAAAAATTTTGCATGTGACCCAAACATAAGCTGAGAAATTTAAAAATACTCCGAAAAATTAAGAGGTAAGATGTGCGTGACCGCAGGTGTACATATAAGTATATCTAACTATATGCGGCCCTATGCTCCTTGCAGGAGTAAAAGGAACAAATATATATATAAGGCAGCCATAATTATATAATGCAGCAGGGGGTCAAGGGAAATTATTTCCAAATGCCAACCTCACCCACAGTCCACCTTGGACATGGTGTCCCCTGTTAACGCTAACGAGGCTCTGACGACCGAGTATGGGCGGTATAACCCGGTTCCCACGGCAATCGGACTATGTGCCGGAACGATTCGGATGTATTCGAATTTTCGAATTTATCATAGCAAGGATTGCCACTCCGACTTTAGATGAGAATTATTAACTACAAATTCACATTTTGAAGCCGTTACAACAACAACAACATATAATGCAGCATATATAGAAATATATAATGTCAGATATGATTAAATGTTATATATGATGTCAGATATGAACATATATAAACACATATAACTATACATATTTTTATATAAAATTTTTTACTCGGGAAGGACTAAGAACAAATTTTTTGGTAAAATATTACTTAAGTTTGAAATTTACGAACAAGTTTTTAAACTTAAGAAATATTTAAGACAAAATTCACCCCAAACTTTAAAGCTGGCCCTAAGCATCAACAAAATACAATAAGGTTTAAAAATTTTAATATCAAGAATTGTTAATTATAAAACTTACCACAGGTGAAGCTAAAAATAACATCGCAGTACAAGTAGTAGCTGACATTCCAGACATATCTGAAACCATACCAGCTACAATAGCCCCAAAAATACCACCAACATCAAAGAGAACTGATAAATCAGCCGATAACTCGGGGCCCAAAGTAGATGAGGATTGTATGTACATAGGCAGCCAATAAAGGAATGTATAACTGACTAATTTTGAAAAAAATAAACACAAAGAAAACTCCACAACACCAGGAATATACAAAGCATCGATTAAACTAATAGGGTGTCGAGCATGATCATGAGTTCGTTCTAAAATGGGTGTTCGTTCAGAAGGACGATAATTAATTTCCTATTGAAAATAAATTAAAGAATTTTAAGCAAAAACGAAACAACTTTTTTGCAAAACTTACTGTACTATAATTAATGATACCATTCACTATACCAACGTTATCTTCAATATCCGAGTCATTAAATGGTAATGTGTGTTGGCCATTTGATGTATGTTGTGGATTACAGCCCACCATTTCAGGATTATCAACCAAAAATAGGAATAATAGAAAACCAATACAGGCTATAATTACACCAGGTACTATAAATGATAAAGCCCAATCGGTTTCCACATATTGTGCGGCTATCAGTGTACCCAATATATTGCCAATCGATGTATGACTATTCCAAATGCCAAAAACTAAGCCCCGTTTAGATTTACCAAACCATCGTCCGACCAATGTAACAACACCTGGCCATCCTGTAGTTTGCACAATACCCGCACAAGCTTGTACAATTACAAAGTAGTAAATATTATGTATATCCCAAGTTTTCGCTATGCCAAAAAGATATGAAAAGACACCCGAAAGTATCATACCAAATGCAAGGAAATATCTTAAAGAAACACGTTCGGCTACAAAGCCCGAAACGAACATAGCGGCAGCATAGGAAAAGAGGAATGCTGAATCTAAAATGGCAAATTTGGCAGGAGCGTTTGAATCATCTACAACAAGAAGATTTATAATAGTTGGAACTTTAAATTTTGTTGAGTTTAGTATTTTAAATAATTACCAAATGGTGCATAACCACAATCATTTGAAGTTGTATTGTGTACTATGTCCGAGGAACAATTTATATGTAATACCGATTTTACCACAGATATAGGTTTGCGCGACATATGATAACAAGTGTAGGCCAAATAAGTTAACACAAATATGGAGACTTTAAAACTAGAAAAGTAATGGAAAACTTTGTTTAAATAACTATAATGGTGACCAATTCGATAAATTCTTAATTTTGTCATTAAATTCAAAGCTTATAAATTAGAGATAGTAATCTATGGTAATTGTATAGAAATTCATTGGGAATTTAGAAGCTTGAAACTTTAGCAGAACATAAAATTTGCTCCATAGTATCGATTATATAAAAATTAGTTTTTCCATTTTCAACTTACATCGTTTCTTTTTTACATCTCGCTTGTGGACACCAACTTCTGGATAGTTTTTTTACAGCTAATACACCCGCAGGAATATCATTGTAATTTTGGCTCATTCTGCGTAATCGATGAGTGCTCATGTGCCTACAAATACAGGAAATCAAGCCAGCACACGATACTGGCCCAAAAATATGTAGACGTTCCTCGAATGTAATACAAACCAACAATTGTAAGTATTGTTTAATACGGAAGATCTAAAATACAAAACAAATTGATTGTTTAATTATTACTGATTATGTACCTCTTTCCAACAATAGCAGGTTGCTTAATTTTCTCATACGTAATAAAGAAGATATAATTTAGATAAACTGTTCGTCGTTATCAGCGTGTGATATGAAATTAAGAAATATGTAAAAGAATGATTAGAAATGAATAAGAAAACATTTTTTAGACAAGTACTTGTAGAAAATGTGCATATATTTGTGTTGTTGAAGACACTACTCCCGCATCTTTCTTTTAAAAACAGCACATAGCCACACACACAAACCAATGCAAATTGAAAATTTTATGAACTGAAAAATATCACTTTACTTAATAAAATGATCCAGCTTTTATCTTAAATTCCAGTTTGTGTTTCTATATTTTGGGTTCAGAGTAACATATGATTCACTGCACAATTTCATTCTCAAGTTTCCATATTAAAGTTGCTTCCATGCACAAAATGTATATCACTTTGTTCTAAACTTTTTGATTCTGCTTTGTTGGCATTTTTTGATAAGAAACTTGTTGCAATCTATTCATTTTTAATAAAAATGTTTATAACATATTGTTAATGAATGCATTTTTATCTAGCCCGTAACTTACTTTGTTTATTTTTATAAAAAAAATAAATGGAAAAACTTCCCCACAACTTGCTCTGCAAAATATCCAATCGCTAACAAGCAGAGTACCAAGTCGACCCTAAATTATCAGCGGCGTCAGCGTGATTAATTTAATCGCGCATTAATGACATAGGAACGGCAGCGACTAAATTGTCGGCTTGTTTTATTAACAAAAAAAATTAAAAAAAGATGTTTTTAACCCTACTCAATGTTCCTTAATGTATGGGCCGCTTAATAGCTATTATGCAGCATAATTTATGCTGCCAATACATTAAGGAATATTAAGTAGGAAACAAAAAATATCAAAAAAATTTGTAAACATGAATTGCACGATGTCAACACGCACACACACACACACACACACACACACACATTCACAAAAAATGTGAATTTTTTCACGAATGATCCTTAATGTATGGGCCGCTTTAGCCAAAAATCTAGCAATTTTTTATCAGCCGTTATATAATTTTTAAAAATAGTTTTATGTTGAAAATTATTACAAAATTCGAATATTAATATTTTTTTATTATAAAAAACTACTTCTCAAACGATTTTATTATAAAATCTTTCTAAAATATACACATTTCGATAAAGTATGATTATGTAGTTTTTCACCGTGTAAAGCCCTCTATTGCGAATTTCCAATACAAATATTAGGGGTTTTCATATAAACTCGTAAATTCCTTGTAAACCGTGTATAAATACAAACAAAATTTTTTATGTATGGAGTTTGACATTGAACTCGTAAACATACCAGGTTTACGCCGTTTACGAGTAGAATACGATTTACTATGAAAACCTCTATTATTTATTTATTCATTCATTCAAGTTTTGTAATATAAATGAATAAATATCGTGATTCGTAATTGAAAGCTTAATAGTAAAATTTTTCATTATTTAAAAGTTTATAACACCTCTTATGAACATACATATTAAGAAATTTTTTAGGTAAAAAGACCTTTAAGTACCATTTTTCAACTATCTAGCGATAATTTCGCTAAATTTTTGCACTGTTTATAAATCTAGTAATTTGCTACCGATTTTTGGGTTTATCTAGCCTTTTGTTTTGAAAATTTGTTGGCAGCAGTGTCGATGACAACAAAAACAAATCCAAATGTCAACAAGTGTAAAAAACAAGATGTAAAAACAGAGTTGTGACAATTAACACTATATTTACCAGCAGGGTTATCAGATTTATTTTGTAATTTTTCCCCAAGTCGCTTATAGTGAATTCACTACCAATCGACTTCAATTTTCTTTATAATTGAATGAATTTCTTTTTTAAGTAATTTACTGAATTCGTTCAACTAAACGAAAAAAAAGTAGCAGCAAATTTTACTAAATATTAGTACAACTCGGAAAAACCTCCATCATATTTATAAAAAAGCATCATAAATGTGATGAAAAATAAAAATTAAACTTAACAAAAACGATATTTCTTTTTTAATACAAAATGACGAAAGTAATTGTCAATATGTTTCGTAAAAGAGGAGCATTTCTTTAATTTTAAATGCCTAAGTGGAAGTTATAATTATTATTAAATATAAAAATTCTTTAATATCCCTTTTTAAATTAGTAGAATTATTTGCTAATTTTGCCAACATGATTTTAATTTTTTTTTTAATTACCAACGAAGATTACTTAAAAATTCAGTAATATGTAAAACGAGAATAGCAAAAAAGTATGTATTTGTACTAACAAATAATACACTCAAAACAGTTTGACAGTTATTACATGACAGTTGCTATAAACAGTTATTTTGTTTGATACTTAAACAGTTTTGTTACTTATTTAAAAAATTTCGTTGATGTTTTTTATTTCTTGTTAAGTTTATATTTTCTATTATTGATATATTCTTATGTGTAAATTCATAAATGCTTTATAAAGTTATAGCAGGCTTACAAAACCAATAGTTTGCAAATAAAAATTAGAAAGTTGCATTATATATCCAATACATAAAAGGGCAATAACTAGGGAACAATTTGGAATTTTGAATTAAAATTTAAGTACGATGAAGTAGTTACACATAATTACTTCATCGTAATTACACAGCCTCTTGCCTCTCCACTTTTGTTATGGATATACTTATTCTGGGCCTACACTTGTGTGCAGTTAAAAATATGAGTAGTGGGTATCGAGTATCTATAGTTGTTTTAAAGTTTTGTTTGTTCTAAAGTTGTTTTGCATTTTTCTATAGAAAAACAACTGTAATTTCTGTTAAAAACAACAACTACAACTGTCATGTAGTAACTGTCAAACTTTTTATGTAAAGCCCAGTATTTTGTTCAAAAGAGCGAACAAATTTCGCTCTATGTTTGGAACTCAAAAACTATAATAAAAACATTAAAATGCACAAATTTTTTATAGTCTATAAAAAGTTACAATCATAATTAACCCAAATGTCACTTTTTCGCTACAATTTCCTGTCTATTAAATTGATGCGAACAAAACTCCACCACAAAATACAATTTATTTATTTAGCAGCTGTTTATGTCATAAAAAATTAATAATAACTTTAAAAAAGTAAGGAATAACATAATAAAGTGTGTTATTTTGAATTGAAAGAAATATTTAAAGTTGAAACGGCTATTTTATTGTATCCGACGAAGAGAAATTATGAAAAATCATTTGATGGCGCCGGCAAGACCACTGACAAAACATAGAATATTTTGGCTTTCTATTAGTCATCCCTATAATTAAACACATTTCTTAGCAAATATAACATTGTATCTTTCATAATATAAATGATTTTTATGTTCCGCCATTAAATAAAATGGTTTTTAGAAAATCTTTTAATTTTGGTTATTTTTTAAGGTTATTTTGTTCATAAAAAAATTGTTGGCCGATCGAAATTTCAAAATGAACATTTTAACAATGTAAATTCGCTATTATACCTATTTAGAAATTTTATAAATACTTGTATTTGTGTATAATAGCCGTATTTTCTAATCACTTTTATTTAATAAATCCAAAAAGTAGTTCTAAAAGTGCTCAACAGATGGGGTTAGATTCTCCCTATTTTAAAAAGAATTGTCTGTCCGACACTTCTTTCACCCTAATTTTTAATACCGAATTCGATGATGAAGGATTTTACTTTAACTTTTAAGTTTTAATTATATATTATATAAAACAGCGATAGACAATCTGCTTTTTCAGTTTTATCACTTAAATTTATATTTTCACACAATTGAAAAATTCCATTGCAATATTTAATATTCACTAATTGGATTTAATTAAATTACTTACAGTAGAGTGAAAAATTGCCATTTCTATTTGAGCTATTTCTCCATGTCCAAAATGGAAAATATGTATTTGGTGAGGTGGTTTTTTTTCTAAACATATTTCATAAAAAAAAATTTAATAAAAACCTTTTATTTGTTAGTTTTTCAATTTTTTTTGTTTCTCTTTTAATTTTCATTCGTGTTTTTCTGACATTAAATTAATAGGCTGTTTCATATATTTGTGCTTTTATTGTGGATTTATTAAATCCAGCTTTTTTGGATTTAATAAATCCCCTTTTTGTATGAAAAATTCTAAATCCAGGTGATTAAAAAAAAACGCTAAATATTTATGGATATAATATTCGAAAAAAACAAACTTGTACTACTATATCTTCCAAATGCTTATTGGGTTGTGGATGTGCTTTGCATGTGTGTGTTATATTTTGTGTTCAATAAAAATTTTGTTGCTTTGCCAACCGAACGACGTCAACACTGCCGTTCGTGTCTGCTGTAGCCAAACGAACGTCAAATGCGGCCATTTACTATTTTTTCGACCAACACCGATGTTTCCAGAATTCAGTTGCTTTGCGTACACGTCGTCGTTAACGTTTCCATATCAAAACCGCGCGGTAGTGTAAAAAAAATATACAAACCAGAATATATACAGGAAGAAAAATATTTTTTAAGCAAAATTCCTGTTTTTCTTCTAATTTCTTGTTGTTTTGTTGGAATTTTTTGTTGTACACTTTAAATTACAATTGGAAATTCCAATTTGGAATTAAAAATAGAAAATATTTATATTAACCCAAGAGAAATTTAAAAAAATAATAGAAATTTTAAATATACACAGCAAGTGAAAAAACAGTGACGTCGTTGTTAATTTTAGAGATTATATTGTGAGTGAGAAAATAATAAAAAGGCGCTAAAGTTTGCAGAGAAGTTAACGGTGATAAAATATTGATACTTTTTCTGCTTGGGGAGTAAATTATCACAATAACCATCACTATGGTTGAAAAATTGGATGCGAATTCGGAACAGCAATTTGATTTGAATTTAATTGAAGCGGTCAAAGTAAACCCCGTTATTTATGATCGTTCCCATTATAATTATAAGCATTTTGTGCGCAAAGCACAAGTGTGGAAACAAATATCCGATCAACTTGGTATGCCTGGTAAGTCGTAGAAACATACGAAAGGGAGGGATGTGTTCACAAAATGCTTGTAATCATAAATTGATAAAAACCCTCATTATCTGTGTATTAAAAAATAAAAAAAGGTATTTGAAATTGAAAAATATAACAAAAATAAAAATGGCAACGTCAAACGCATTGAAATCCGAAATAACAGTCTTGTTTATTGTGTCATTTCGCCCATTTTTGCTGCACTTTTTTTTTGCTCTGCTTTACCATATACCTATTACACTTTTATATACTATTTCTCAACCTGCACCCAAGCTGGCCAGACTTGCGGTTTTGTCCCCAACTTTGGGCATATTTTGTTGATCGTGGAGACAAAAAAATTTTCTTTTGGGGCCATCGGTTTTTTTGGGGATTAAAAAAATATTTAGGCGATATTTACAACCTTTCGTAAATTTTGAAGATTACCTAAATTAATTTTGAATAATTTTCAGAAAACAGTAGTCAAGTTTTTTCACGTAATTTTAACGAAAAGTACATTTTCCGGAACAATTCAATGCTTTCTAAAATGAATAAATATATTATGCCTGAGATTTTAATAGGATTAATGTCCAAGTACCTAAAATATTGAAAAAGATAATTTTTTTAGTAATTTGAAAATTATTCATTTTATGAATTAATAATTGATTGAGATTTATGCAAATTTGAATTGAATCAATTTTAACTCGATTAAATTTTTCGTTTTATGATAATATTCGCGAACTATAAATTAATGCAAACCCTTTGGGTTAAATTGATTTGTTAAAATTGAATCAATTAGCTTGATTCTATCAAAAGAATCAACAAAAATTTAACTGATTCTTTCATTAAAATGAGTTTTGCGAATCAATTTGTTAAAAGGGCTTTTATTTAGGGATCTCAGAAAAAGTTACCTGTTAAAACACATTACAACAGTATATATTAATGCAAAAAAGAAATTTACAAATCGATAAATATAAGAAAATCCTCGAAATCCGCGACTCTCATTTTAATTTGGACTTGTTGCGTCGCGATCAAAATAATTATATATATTTTTTTCTCATTTTTAATTAATTTAAAATAAATCAAGTAAAACTTTAAAGCAGGAAATCTGGAGTAATCCACTCCTTTCTTTTTCGGACTTAGTACACTCCACTCGGCAAATGTGGCTTGTAACTTGAATGGTGATTTGCAATATCTACACCAAAGCTGTATAGTTATTTAAAAATATTTACTTGAAAGTTCAAATATAAGTATTTTATTACTCAAAAAGGTTTTTAAGTAAGTAACCAAATATTTATATTTGCGTTTTGAAATATTAATATTTTTTTTATTTATTTCAAATAATTTGGAGTAAGTAAATAAATAATAATATTTCAAAGCTGACATTAAATATTTTTAAATAAATGAAATATTTAGTTAAGTAAAATACTTAGCTACATTTTTGAAATATTTGAAATATTTGAATTATTTGAAATTTATGAAATATTTGAAATATTTTAATTATTTGAAATTTTTGAAATATTTGAAATACACTGAACCAGGGTTATGGCATCACCAAAAAAATAAGTTATAAAAACATTGTTATCAATAGATAGCACTTTGTTAAAAAAATTGACAATTTTCGTTTTTTAATTTAAATTTAAATAATAACAAACAACAAAGCAAAAAAACAAACGGATATCTCAAATTTTATTATTTGAATATATTCCGTTCTTCTTTTCCGTATTTTGAGCAGTTTTCAGCAGTTTTTGAGTTTTTATATATAGGCTCAGCTGATACTAAACTGATGATAAATATTTGCTCAGATAATACTAAATTTCAACGCCCTCTATCGGTGAGTAGTATAAGTTTTGATTTCCTATCTCTATAATTAATAGTCTCTGCACTGAACATTCTATAAATGCCACCTACAAGAATCAATTTTTTTATAAAAAGAAAACACATAAAATATATGGGCACTTCTAAAATTTCGGAATAGCTATATTTCGCCTTAGATTTTGGTAGAGATTGACAAAAAAAATAATTAAAATTTTGGGTGTAATATTCTAATTCTGCCTCTGAGCCATAATTTTGACTAGCTTTTTTAAAATACAAATAACATAAATTAGAAAAAAAATTTCGCAATTTTTTGTTTTACAAATTTAAAAAAACAAACTTAAAAATTTGAAAAATAATGCCGGAACCCGAAAAAGCCTTTATGGTACAAAAAATGGATTAAAAACTTAATTAGCGTTTTACATTCTGCAAACTAATACACTCACAATATATTTTCCATAATCGATTGAGGTTTATTTAAAAACTAATAGGTTAAAGTTTATTTTCAATTGAAGAATCAATTAAAATACATTGAAACATATTGTTTAACTTTTTTTTTTATCAATCAACAAAAAATAAACTAGAAAAATATGTATCGTTTGTAGGAGTTGTTATTTCCAGTCAAATATTCTATTTTTAGAAAAAATAATTTAAATAATTTCGTTCTTTTCTGTTTTAAAACAAAAAATTCAAATATTTTCGGTTTTCTTTTTTGTTAAAATAGTTTCTTTATATACAAAATTATTTCAATTAAAATTACAAGACATAGCCAATAAAAATATGAACGTGTGTGTTTGTGTATGGGGTAGTGTTTTGAAAATTAAACAAAAAAAAAACTTTCAAATATGAAAAAACAAACCACAAAATCGTTTTTTACGTTTTGTCGGTTAAAATTTGATGATTGTTTTAATAGACTTTAATGAGATTAATGAGACCCACCGTAAATTATTCAAAATTTCGAATTTTTGGAATTTTTAATAATAATAAACTTTTTTCCAAAAAGGGCCATTTTCGGCACACCTTAAAATTTAAAAATTGTGAACGAAAATGTCTCATTCTAACGAGGCTTAAAATTCTACTTAATAACCTTTCGGAAATTTGATGTTGCTAACTTTTTTTTTGGTATTTATAGACAACTTTAAAAAAAATATTCAGGACAGCAAAATAAATTCAAAATTATTTATTTAGGAATTTATTAATTTAGTTCGAGGCCAATTTCCTTGTTATAATTTAACATAATAAGTACATTTTTCCAAATACTGCTATTTTTCTTCATCAGGATACTCTCCTGACAAATACTTCACAGAGTATAAAAAATCTCTACACTTCAGGAATGAAAGTGAGGTCGAAGGTAAAAGGTCGAAAAAAAAGGATTTTTATTTTTAAATAAAAATTAAAAACCAACATTCGTCGACCGGCCTGCAAAATGTCACATGTGTTTTCTAATAGATTTTCAGGAGAGCGAAAAAACTGTTACAAAATCAACTTTTAAGATACTTTATTGGCATCATATGCCTTAATGATTCACGACCTCATTTAGTAAAATCATCATTAAGGCACATGATGCCAACAAAATATCTTAAAAGTAGATTTTGTAACAGTTTTTTCGCTCTCCTGAAAATCTATTAAAAAAAACATGTGACATTTTGCAGGCCGGTCGACGATTTATTCATTTAGGTTTTTTTGTGTGGATTCGGAACTCAGAACAGCACCGTATGAATAATTTTTAATTCTAAATTTTCATTGATCTGACATTCTCTGAGTGGGTGAATTATAATTTTGATTCAAAGTGAGTTTAATTTTTTTTAAAAAATACACGGTGCTACAAAATAATTTTTTTAAGACATTTTTGAGAAAAGGGGAAAAGAGTATTTGGCTAAACTGCAGTTTATGGGGTTTCCAAAAAATACAAAAAAAAATTTGACCGCCTCTGGAATTAAAAAAGAAAAAAACCAAAATTAATTTTGGGAGGGGCTCGGCCCCGGGAGGCCCAAGGGGGGCAAAAAACGGTGGGACATAGTAACATGTAAGTGTGGGTACTCAAATTAAAGGAAATTGTCTCGCGATTTCAAAAATGTTATTATATAGAGGGGGGGACTGAAAATGATGAAATTTTTTTGTATGGTAAAATGGTACTCAAATAATAGAAAATGTCCCCCACGACTTAAAAAATTTAGACATTTACATAAAAATAAAATTTTGCCTCCTCCTTCTGAAATTGCATTTTCCATCAAAAACTTTCATTTTTATATCATCTAAAAACAGAAAATAATTTGTTTTTGGAAAAATCGCGCGATTTCTACATAAAAAATTTGGCCTGCGGCGCAATTCAACTATATCACATAGGCAACCTTGTATAAGGTTGTAGTGTAAACCAGCCTTTAAGTAACACAGAGCTTCGAAGAATTAATTCCCTAATTCCCTTTTTTTGAACTAAGTTTATATTTTGGGAATGAATTCCCTGACCAAACTTAAGGAATTGAATGAATTCCTTTTTTTTCATTCGATTTATCTTAAAGGAATTCATTAATTTTTTTCTAATGCCTTCATAAAATTTAATGAATTCATTCAACAAGGCATTCATTCAATTCTAGTTAATTCAACTTTTGGTCAAGGAATTCATTCAATTCTAGTTAATTCAACTTTTGGTCAAGGAATTCATTCAATTCTACTTAATTCAACTTTTGGTCAAGGAATTCATTCAATTCTAGTTAATTCAACTTTTAGTCAAGGAATTCATTCAATTCTAGTTAATTCAACTTTTAGTCAAGGAATTAAATTTATTTCGTTTAATTCCCTAAGGAATTAAATTTTTTTCGTTTAATTCCCTGAATTTAAGTTTTCAATTCCTAGGGAATTAAACAAAAAAAATCAATTCCTAGGGAATTAAACGAAAAAAATTTAATTCCTTAGGGAATTAAACGAAATAAATTTAATTCCTTGACTAAAAGTTGAATTAACTAGAATTGAATGAATTCCTTGACCGGAAGTTGAATTAACTAGAAATTAATGAATTCCAAGACCAAAAGTTGAATTAACTAGAATTGAATGAATTCTTTGACCAAAAGTTGAATTAACTGAATGAATTCCTTGACCAAAAGTTGAATTAACTAGAATTGAATGAATTCCTTGACCAAAATTTGAATTAAATAGAATTGAATGAATTCCTCGACCAAAAGTTGAATTAGCTAAAATTGAATGAATTCTTTGACTTAAAATTGAATTAACTCGTGTTGAATGAATTCCTTAGTGAATGAATTCTTTAATTCTAATGCTTAGTGCTTTGGTCAGAGAATTCATTCTATAAATTTGAATTCTTTGAATTCATTCACAGGAATTAATTCCTGCTTATGTTTTTTTTATTAATAAATTCGTTCCTTGAATTAAAGAATTCAATTAAATTTTTGGGAATTCATTCCAAAAAGGAATTAATTCTTTAAAGCTCTGAAGTAACAGCACAAAAAATATAGCTTTTTTCTTGTAGTTGTATCTTGGGCCTAAACCTACTAATTTGTACGCATTAGTTTTAGAGATTCAGTGTTAACCTATTTTGGCCTAGAGTAGGCAAGGAAAAAAATTTTTTGTAGAACAACATGGTTTTAATAGCTCACTTATTTCCAAATATAGGTGATTATGGGATTTTTTTTTATTTCTTTGGGAATCAACGAAAAAATTATCTGGCGACCATGTCGAACTTTTAGTGTTTTTGTAGTTGATTGTGTTTTTCGTATTGCTGCTTTTGTAATTTTTTTTTTTACTTTCATCTTCGTTGGTAGTTGCCGTGGAGGTAGCGACGCCAGAGAAGTTTGCAGTATCCATTCAATTACGTTTTTGTTCGTGTTGTCTGTTGGTTCGCTTCCACTAGTTCTTCGTGCTTTTGTAGTTCTTGTGTGTATGCGTCTGTTAATTTTCCCTAGTGTCGGCCCAGAATAAGAACGTGACGTATAGCGATTATTGCTATGGGCGAACCCATAATAACGACTTACGACCAGAGCTTGAAAAAGATAATTCTTTTTTGAATAAACTCGCATTCAAATTGCTTCATTTTATGAATCAGTAAATACTTCATTATCACTTTAAATTAGTGATTTGATATTGAATGAAGTGAGGATCATGGTTTAATTATAAAAAGTTAGGTACATCGATGTTTTTTCGGTTGCCCTAGACAGTTTTGACAACAATGAAAACAATAATATTTACGAATTTGCAAAAAGTAATAAGAAAATAAGATTTGGCATAAACGACAAATGTTTACACTAAAATATTTTTGTTCACAAAATGTGAATTGCGAGAACTTTAATTGTTATTCAATTTATAAGCTAAAATCTAATTTTTATGAATCGTAAAGGGCATATACTAAACTTAAGTGAAGTTCTGTACTAAACATTAAAGTCATGTTTCTGGATTTTGAAATGTTATTGTTCTGGTTAACGTCACAAAAAACTGTCCTTGGGAAGCCCTTCATCTTTCACTGCCTTTCCCAGACAGAGCCAGTGAGAGAGCGGTTAACAGTAATTGAGCGACAACACAGTTGTGACAATCAAAAACCAATAAGACCATGGTTCACTGTTGGTAAAAGTGGCACAAAAGTGCCATTTGTGGCACTATTGAATGTTCAATGGCACTTTGGCACTCTTCATAGAATTTTGGCACTTTTTAAGAAAATTTCTATATAATTTGATAAAAGGTCGATATCGCTGGTTTTTCATTAAAAGATACGTCTACTTAGAATGGGTAGCAAAATTAAAAAAACAAACGCCACACTAAAAATTTCTACAATTTTCTGGACCTCCTTCCAGTTTTTTGGGGACAATTTAATCATTGTTTTGATCTTTAAAAATAAAAGCAATGGGGATAAAATTAGAAAAACTTTAATTGATTCTATTGTATTGTCCGTCACTAGAATTTTTAAAAAATTTGTTATGGTGTTCTAGTTTTTTTATGACAAGCAAAAGTTTTAAAAATTTCACCATACAATGTGCTTTTTATTACATGACAATTTTGTCAAGGTTTTGCTGTGACAATTTTTCTTAGAATACCAAAATTATAATAATTTCCATTCACACCAGTTTTGTGACAATTTTGTTATTGTTATAAAGTTTATAATAAGGGTGTTAATGTATAAATATTTGAAATAAAAGCTGAACATATTTTTTGAAATTTTTTTTTTTTTTGGCACTTTTAAAGCTTTTTTGGCACTTTTTTGGGCATCATTTAGGCACCAAACGAATATTCTAAAATACCATCACTGCCATGGTTATCAAGGTTGCCAATTTAGCCTTTTTCCGGCTAGATCTAGCCGTTTTAATTTCATCTAGCCATAAAAAAATGGCTAGATTGGATCTAGCCGGAAGATTTAGCCATTTTATTTTGCTCTAGCCATTTTTTCTTTTAATGTTTTACAGTTAATTTCAAACAAAAGTGCTTGAATTTTTATGACTTTCAAAATTTTAGTACGAAATTTTCAATTTTTAAAACTTTTATTTGGGTTCACGGCACATGTAGTTTTTACATTCGATTTAAAATCATGTTTTTTGTACAATTTGAATGAAAATATTTTGGAGATTTGGAGGCCACTTTCATGAAATTCGTGTTAGAATTCTTTATTGTCACTGATTTGTATTAAAATTACCCTCATAAAAATAAATCTATAAAAATAGCAGAAAAAGTTACTAAAAATTAGTTAAAAATTATGCTGCAGAAAAAACTGCTAAAATTAGCAAATTTTTTTTACTAAATACTAGTAAAATAAGAACAGCAAAATTCAACTGTTAAATTTACAGAATTTTAGTTATATTTAAATTAACTTTTAGTTAATTGAAAATAGCAAATTGTATTATAAAATCTGCGGAAAATTTTTCTAAATATTAGTAGACTAAAAATAGCAAAAATAAACTGTTATATCTACAAAATTTTTGCTATTTTTAAGCCAAATTTAGTAGAATGCAAATAGCAGTCTATTTTGCTAAAATCACCAGAAATATTTGCTAAAAAATTGTAAACTGCTGTTTTCAAAAGCCTCAATTCTTATTTGAATTTAAAAAAATAGAAAAAAAACTTCGAAAGTTTTAAATTTTTTGGTGATTTTTTAGGCTACTAATTATTTATGAAAATTTTTTGCTGATTTTAGCAGGTTAATTTGCTATTTTCCATTAACAAAAATTTAGCACAAATATAACTAAAATCCTGTATATTTAACAGTTTTATTTTTGCTGTTCCTATATTACTAATATATACCAAAAATAATCTGCTAATTTAGCAGTTTTTTTCTGCAGCATCATTATAGCCTACACCACTACGTGGTCAGGGTATAATAAGTTTGTGCTGATGTTTGTAACACCAAAAAATATTGGACCTAGACCCACCTTATAGTATACCGATCGACTCAGAATCACGTTTTATGTCGATTTAACGATATCCGTCCGTCCGTCTATGCATTCTTGTGTGCACTCTACAGGTCGCAAATATTAAGATATTTTGATGAAATTTGGTACACCGACCTACTTATGTCGGCCCAAGGACAAAGCCTATTGATTTTGCTTAAAATCCAGACTGTTGTAGGGTATTATATAGTCGGCATGCCCGACTTTAACCTTTTTACTCGTTTTTAACTAATTTTTAGTAGTTTTAACTAAATTTTTTACAGACTTTTTTTATTAGAAAAAGTGAGTTTTAGCATTATTTCCAATTTTAGCCATTTCTAGCCATTTTTTCTCCGTAATCTAGCCATTTTTTCAGTTCAAGTGTTGGCAACCTTGATGGTTATACATATATCCATCTCATCTCGCTCAGCCCTCGCTCTATTTATTTGGTCTCATTTTTTATAAATAGGTTTTCTTATGTATTTTTCTTTTTACCCGAGAACCGTGTGTAGCATAGATAATCTATAAAATATATAATCTTTGATAAGACGTAGTAAAGCGGAGAATACACGTGGGAGCATTCGTGAATGTGTGTGTGTGTGTGTGCGTGTTGACATCGTGTAATTCGTGTTTACAAAATTTTTTGACAATTTTTGTTCCCTACTCAATGTTCCTTCGTGTATTCTCCGCTTAAAAAGTAAAATAGATTCTAATCTCACAACTGCATCCATCGCTAGTCGCGTTTTATTTATCAAAATTACGACACGTTGTTATTCTGTTTCTATACTTATTTTGTATTTTGTCGGAATTGTATATAGTTAACAGCATGAGCGTCTCTTTTGCGCTGCCTTTAACTTGCGGCCTACGTCAATCGTCTACGTTGCTTTTTATTTTCACTTTGTTTGTTTTGTATTTTTTTCTTTTTTGCAAAGCACCTTTTACCCCTCCCCCCATACAGAATGTAGTGTTGCCAGTTTTTTTTTCAGACCTTATCCCCAATTTTCAATTTGTAATCCCCAAAAATCCTCAATTTTTATTTTCTGTAAAAAATTCGTATTCGTTACCTTTTTTTTAAAAATTAATGTAAAAATACTATATTTAATTTTTTTCGGTTGTTATACACTCAAACTCAATCAATTTTGTAATTGTAACAAAATATAAAAAAGAACAAATAAATTTAAATAACAGCAAAGAAATGTGAACCAAAAAATTTTGGTTAAATATTTCAGAATCAAAATTTTCCGATTTAGCAGATGGATTGAATTTTTGACAATTGAATAACATGTAAAGTATATATTTAATTTAAGCAGAGCTTCTTATAACTCATATTACATTTTAATAACCTTAAATATTTTGGAATCAAAAGGAATTCAAATTTTCACCAAAAGGAATTAAGGTTTGTACGCACATTAAGATGCCAGACACAAAATTTGTGTAGCTTAAAATAATGCACTATTATCATCATTCTTAAAAGAAATATGTAAATATTTCGAATTATCGGCGTTAAATTCATAAAAATATAAAAAAGCAATAATATATTATCCCCAAAAAATCCCCTAAAATTTCGTGTCATCCCCAGAGCTTTGAATAATGAATTCCTTAATTAAATTTTTCAATTCTGAATTAAAAATTCGATGAATTAATTCACAAAGCACCATATATTGAACGGAATTAATTCATATTTGTTTTCGTTCGATTTATTTTGTTACGAATTAATTTAATTGATATAGTTCTTTTTATTAAATCAAATGAATTAATTCACTTGTGAACGCGTTCAATATTATAAATCGAACGGAAAAAAGTGAATTAATTCCTTACTGAATTAATTCACCACTGAATTTGTTCAATTTCATTTTCGTTCAGGTGATTAAAAAAAAATAAAATTACGTTCAGTGAATTAAAAAAAATAAAATTAGGGTAGAAGGGGTATCCTTCGCCAGTGGGGCACATACATAAAAAATAATTTTTCATTATGTCAGACCTATGATCCTAGGCTTTCAGAAAATAATAATTAGATTTTAATAAATGCTTAAAAAGTGTGAAAAATATTAATTTTATATTAGTGCCTGTCTCTGGGCACAATCACCAGATGGCCCCTGGAGCTACGAAGAGTTTGTGCATCCCTGCCTAAAATGCTCTATAAGACTTTTCTATATATTTAAAAAATGTTTAGTAGTAAATTAGAACAATCGTGTTCATTCTTAAATTTATATTAATTCAGTTTTTTGTAATTTTGAAGCACCATTATATTATAGTTTTGAATTATTTTTTTTAATGCACTGGAGGTTTATTGATTAGAAAGAATCATATATCTTAAAGAACTTATTCTAAATTATTTATTTCAGTCATTAAAACATTGACTTTGCCGTATTAACAATATTTTTTTGTTGAAAATGTATCTAGCTCTTTTGGCGAATATCCCCCAAGTTTGGGGCAGTTACGCCGATTTGGGTTACTTTGAGAATCATTAAAAAAGTAATAGAAAATATGCAAATAATTTGAATAAAAATCATAGAAATTAAAGCCAAGATATGTAGATCTTCACTTTGAAAGTAATTTTTGAAAAATAATTAAGGGTTAATTGAATAAAAAAGTGGTAAAGGATCCCACTCTACACTACGTTCAGCAAATTAAAAAAAAAAATACGTTCATTGAACTCAAAGCCTGTTTTCTGCCGTTCAGTAGAAGAAAACATTTATTTACAAATAAAATTTGCAACTTAGCAATTTTACAGCGTTCGCTAGTAAAAATAAACAAATTACATATATATATTAAGTGTTAGAGAAATCCGATGCACTTTATCAACCTACATGATTAAAAAATAAAGCCTTTTACAATTAAAAATAAAAACTTTACAGATATAGATGAATTTGGAAAAAATATAACTATTAATTTTAAAAACTTATGCTTCCCAGTAAAATGTAGATGCTTGACTATGACGTATTTCATTTATAAGTTTTTACAATACAATGTTTTCTTCTACTGAAAGGCAGAAAACAGGCTTTGGATTCAGCGAACGTAATTTTTGTTTTTCGCTTAAATGAACGTAATTTTTTTTTTCAATTCAGTGAACGTATTTTTTTTTAATTCACTGAACGTAATTTAATTTTTTTTTAAATCACTGAACGTAATTTTATTTTTTTTTAATTCACTGAACGTAATTTTTTTTTTTTTAATTCACTGAACGAAATTGAATTTGAACGAATTCTGTGGTGAATTAATTTACTTTTTTTCCGTTCGATTTTTAAAATTGAACGCGTTCACTAGTGAATTAATTCATTTGCTTTAATAAAGAGAACTATTGCAATGGAATTAATTCTTTGAATTTATTGTTTGATGAACACGTTCAGTTGAACAAATTCAGTGAATTAAGAAAAGGAATTCATTCAATTATAGAGAAAATTAAATTCGATTGGTAGGGAATTCATTCAAAAAAGAATTAATTCTTCAAAGCTTTGGTCATCCCCAATAAATCCCCAGATCCCCAAACGAAAATTTTTATCCCCAATGATGAAAAAATCCCCAATTTGGGGATAAATCCCCTAAACTGACAACACTGACATAATGAATTAAGTAAAATATGTTAGTCGATTGTTGCTGTGTCGCAGCAGTATTAAAACCATGTGTTTGATTGTTGGTTTGTTATGAAACTACTCTACAGCAGTGATGGTATTTGAGAATTTTCGTTTGGTGCCTAAATGATGCCAAAAAAGTGCCAAAAAAGCTTTAAAAGTGCCAAAAAAAAAAAAAAATTTAGCAACATGCAAATGTTTCAAAAAATATGTTCAGCTTTTATTTCAAGTATATATACATTCACACCCTTATTATAAACTTTTAAAAATCACAAAACTGGTGTGAATGGAAATTATTATAATTTTGGTATTCTAAGAAAAATTGTCACAGCAAAACCTTGACAAAATTGTCATGTAATAAAAAGCACATATGTATATTTTCATTCGTCAACAATTTAAAATATAAGTTATTTTCTTTTGAAGAATTTTATAATTTTTCTTCACAGAAATATAATACGAAATACCTTATTCATATTTTGAGATATTATTTTAAGATGCATCGAACCTTTTACCGATTCTAAAATTCCTGCAAATTCCTCCAAAAGATTACGTAGTAACATGGGATTTTTAGGGCTAAAGTTGTTGGGAATAAGCTCAAAATACTTGATGCTAATATTTAAAGGAAACTCCAAGTGGTTAGAACTAGTTCTCTCGTGTTCTGCGGTTCCTGGACATTTTTTTTAAGTTTTCATTTCATTTAAGATTTCATAAAATTATCGAAAAAATCGTAATTTTTCACAAATTACAGTTTTTCTTCATTTTGTTTTATTTTTGGCAGAAAAAGCTTTCACCATTGTATGGTGAAATTTTTAAAACTTTTGCTTGTCATAAAAAACTAGAATACCATAACAAATTTTTGAAAAATTCCAGTGACGGACAATACAATAGAATCAATTAAAGTTTTTCTAATTTTATCCCCATTGCTTTTATTTTTAAAGATCAAAATAATGATTAAATTGTCCCCAAAGAACTGGAAGGTGGTCCAGAAAATTGTAGCAATTTTTAGTGTGGCGTTTGTTTTTTAATTTTGCTACCCGTTCTAAGTAGACGTCTCTTTTAATGAAAAACCAGCGATATCGACCTTTTATCAAATTATATAGAAATTTTCTTAAAAAGTGCCAAAATTCTATGAAAAGTGCCAAAGTGCCATTGAACATTCAATAGTGCCACAAATGGCACTTTTGTGCCACTTTTACCAACAGTGCTCTACAGTGGGTAAATTTTAACATAACAGTTGATAAATTGAATGAACTTTTAAAGAAAACTACACTCAAAATATTATATATTGACTGTAGTTTATTTAAAAAGTTATCCGCACATTTAAATTTATTTTTATATGATTATACAGTTAAAATGAAAAGAGATTTTCTGTTACAGTAAATATTTTCATTTAAAATGTTTTGTTAAAAAAGCCCTTTTAGATTTCTAAATCAGTAAAAAAAACCAAATAAAATATATGTATATCATTTATCCTTACGGATTTTATAGTTAATTTTTTGAAAGTAAAAAAAAATGAAATAAATGAAAAATCAATATTTTGTTAAAGGATTTTGTAGTTAATTTATTAACATTTAAAAATAAATTAAAAGTTCTTTTGATTGAAATGAAAAGTTAGTGGACCGGTTTTCAAGTAATATTTCATTTATTTTAAATTGCATTTTCAGTTAATTTAAACTACAAATTCTTTTAAGTGTATGGAATTAATATACACACTAATGTGCTAATTCATAAAAAAAATTTATTTGGTATTTGAAGCTTGCTATAGTTAAAGTAGATATTTCGCTTAATAAAGAGTTAATAGAAATCTTGATTCATAATCGTATTTTAACTATAAAGTAATTTTTCGATTTAATACTGGCAACACTATTGTTTATTTTCTCTCTTCTCCCAAATAAGTCGTAAGTGATTTACAAATTTAGTAAACGATTGACTCGGTAATCGGAAGTGAAAATTTATTTCCTTAAATTAGAGAACTAATGATGTGCTAAGATAAATTTAAAAGCCATTAATAATATTTTTTTTATTTATAAAGCAAATCAATGGAAATGTGTGTAAAAAAGTAATTTTTTAGAACATATTATTCAAAAAAGACAAAAGTAATCGAATTTCGAATAATGTTTTGACAGTCTGTACATCACTATTGTTTTGTTTTTCTTTTTAGTTTTATTTTTACATTTTTTTTTGAAATTTTTTCGAAAATGGTCATTGGCTACGCAATTGTTGTAGTTTTTTTCAGTTTGATGGATGCAAATTGTTGGAAGCCACACATTCTAGGGATGGGATGGCTTTAATAAATCATTTCATGCCTGAAAATGAAATAATTAACAAATAAATGGTGGCTTCCAAACTTTATAAAAAGTTTAAAGTTAGTGAGTACCAACTATAAACCTTTATTATTTTCTTCATTATTAAGCAAATATGAATACTGTTTTTCACAAATTAGCTTAAAATCCTGCAATAAGACTGTTGTAAAAGTTTATGAATTAGACCATAAAAATATATTCGTACTAGCATCCTAAGTTGTACCGAATCGATTGATTCTGTTTCTCACCATAAAATTTTGATTGTCTGAACTGATTTTCTGTGGTAGCAACCGAAAATTTCGGTTACCACAACCGAAGTATTGGAATGACAACAAATTCGGTTGTGAGTAGGGGGTATCGATTTATTAAGGAGTGGGGAGTCGAAGTAAACCGCATATCCGCCGAGACTTTAGTAACAAGCACATGTCGTCATGATTAGGCAAAATGTCATACATACACCCAAGGAAAATATTGGTTGGATTTCAAATAAAACCATAGAAAATTATTTGTTAGAAGTAGTTTATTTTATTAGGAATTACCTGTAACACTATACACTAGCTTAGGAAAGCTCTGAACACAACCTTTTCAAAATTATTTACTTAATTTTTTAGATATGTGCTTAAAATCATAAAGTACATTTAAAGATAATAGGGGTTTCCATATAAACCCGTATTCAACTCGTAAACGGTGTAAACCTGGTATAAAGGGTTTTTCAATAAGAGCGCTACAAAAGTAAACAAGTTTAAATAAAACGAAAACGGTTTTGGATATCAATGAAATTCTTTATTCCTGTGAAAGTACGTTCGATGCCATTATGTATGGAAATCGATCTCTTTTGCATGTCCACCACGGGCAAGCTTGCAGAAGTCCAGACGCTGAACCCAATTTTCGACGGTTTTTCAAGAATAAATCGGCCGATACTGCTGCAATTTCACGTTCGATATTCGTACGAAGTTCATCAATCGTCGCTGGCTTGTTGGCATAGACCATAGATTTGACGTAGCCCCACGCTCAATTGTTGATCTGCTAGGACGATTATGACGACCATAAATTGGACGTGGCGCTCTTAACGCTTAAGGCCACTGACTCCGAATTTCGGTAGTAAATTTTAATAATTTCGACTCGTTGGCTCGTATATCTTTCCATCATGAAATGGCAAATCTTACTGAAGAGAAATGTCAAAAGAGCGGCAAGAAATATGGCGTCGTTTGCTGTCCCTGTCTTTCTACTTTTGTAGCGTCCCTGTTGAACAACCCTTTATTTATGAGTTGAGTGTTAAACTGTATACATAAAAAATATGTTTTCAATTTATACAAGATTTACAAGCAATTTACGAGTTTATATGATAACCCCTAAAGGCACATCTACAGGGGATAGAAAACTCGGTAGAATTTATGAAAATGCAGCTCTGTATAAGTCTATGAAATGTAATCTCTACACTGAAACAGATTTCATTAAAGTCAATGTTTATGAAAAGTTCATAAAATTAATTTTTTTTTTTTGTTTATTTTTGTTGTTAAGCTGGAGTGGATAAATAAAAAGCTGATGCAAAAACCGTAATAAAATTGTAGCATATTTTACGGATGTACAAAATATATCTAATGAAAGAATTCATTAAATTAAAAAGTTTGATAAAATTTTATAATAAACTTAATTCAATTAATGAAATTCCTTATTAATGTTTCGAAAAAATTAATATGATTAATAAAAAAAGTTCATAGTCCTAAATTAATAATAAAAAATTAATTAAAAAAATAAAAATTATAAAAAATAATTCTCTCAGTATGGAAATTAAATCACATCACTAAAACTCGGCCTTATGGTTACATAAAACTATTGTATTTGAGAATATATTTAATATAAATATATTTTTAATATAAAATTCTAAAGTGCCTATGCATAATAATTTGAAAACCTTATAACAAATTTATAAAATGAATTTTGTATGGAAAATTTTTTTTATAAGTCACTTATAAATTTTAAAAGTAATTATGCATTTAACCCTAATTGTATAAAAAATTTTAAAAATTAATGAAATGACGGAATTTTATAAAAAAAAATTAGAAAAAAGTAAATACTATTGAACAGTTTGCGTGAGTTCCTAAACGTCAAAACACATTGCAGTGTTTGCGGTTTTACTACTGTTTCGATATAAAGCAAACAAGTGTGTTGCTTACTTTGTAATAAAAACATGTCAACAAAGCATCAACAACATTTGTGATGCACAGTTTGCTTTTTATATGGGCATCAATTGTGTTTACGAATGCATGACTTTGTTCAGTTGCATTGCAAATGACGTTTTGGAACTCAGCCTTTTATATATATAAAGAATATTTTCGTTAAATTTATGAAGATCTAATTAATGAAATTCAATGAATATTTTTAACGAAATTATGAAATTTTGTGAAAGAAAAGTTATGAAAAATTTCATAATATTAATTAAATATTATATACATAATGAAATTCTTCATTGATTCTACGAAAAGAATTCTATGAAATTATATCATTAATATGATGAAGGATCTTTCTTTCAGTGTAGGCTGTTGACAATTGCTGTCATTCACAATTTCTTTAATTAGTAACAATTTTTAAGATGTCTTGTAACTTTATTGAACATTTCAGTTTTTAGTATTTGGAGAAAAAATTATTCTTTAAAATACAACAATTTTATCCCCTGTTTTTATAAAGCGAAAGGAAATATTCCTCAAGCGGAATTATTCCTTTCGCTTTATAAAAACAGGGGGTTAATAAAAACAAATATGTACTTGACAACTAGAGATGATACTTTTACGATAAAAATTAGTGCCAACTATATTAGAGATGACAAAATTTAGCTCAAACTCTACGACATTTCTATCCCGTGTAGATGTGCCTTAATAATTCTACATAAATTTGACATTCGAGTTAATCATGACGGTGGGTGCTCAAGGACTTTTTGCTAGAGGTGAAAGGAAGTTGAAATTACCGTTTTTTTAGTTTAATCCTTACAAATTTCACATTTGCCATTTTATTTTTACACGAATAAACAAAATTTTGGAATTATATGACATGGTGTATCAATATTTTGAACTGAATTTGAATATCCTTGATATACATACGTAAGTTCTTAATTACAATTTTGTTTTATTTAATTTTTTACCAAAAACTATAAAATTTACTGTTAAATACTAATAAAATGATATTTTAGGTTGGACCATTTCTAGTAATGAAAAAGCTTGGCCCGACCTAATAATAGGTTTAAAAATCTAAGGGGGCCTTCTGTGAAGCATTTCAAGCACAAATACAATTAAGATAGTGCCATGAATAAAATTTAAAAGTTTTCTTTATAAATTTATAAAAAAAAAGGAAAAAGTAAAAAAACATATTGAGAAAGGACGTTTCGAATTTTGGTATATTTCCCAACCTATTCCACCAAATTGAAAGTTTGAAGCCAATTTCTTTCTGCTCATTATGGCATCTAGTTAATGTAAATTTAAAGAGTGTGAAATTTGATTAGCATTTGTTATAATTTCAAGGATAAACTTGAGACAAGAAAAATATCAAATATCCTTGAACACACAAAAAATGAGGTATCAAACTCAAATTTTAAAAAAGCACGTTCTCAAAAACGGTCTATTGTAAAAATTTTTTCTTGCCAGATACGGAATCAGCGTACAATAGTTTATTTAGAAAATATGCATTGCAGGAAGGGGTTCTTCAAAAACTTAAAATTTGTTGAATAGTGTAATCAATGAATAAAGCCACATTCACAATGATGGATTACTCCACTTTGCAGAGTGGAGTGTACTAAAATAGAGATGGCATGATACAAAAAATATGTAAGTGCGAAAAAGAACGGAACAAAATCCACTCTGCAGAGTGGAGTACTCTATCATTGTGAATGTGGCTTAAATCAAAAATATTCTATTGGAAATTAAAAAGGGAAAAAGAAACTAAAAAACAAGTCTATTATTCAATTATTGCACGGTGGAAAAAATCGTCCTGCGGTAAATATATTCACATATATTTGCGGATTACTTCAGTAACAGTTGACATATTTAAAATTTGTTGCCTCTATAGGGTAGAAAATTTAATTGTTAGTCGGAAATGTTATAATTATGTGCTACTTTTTCACACTTGTAATTTTTTAATTTTTTCCTCAAGAAGATCGAAATAAATATAGGTTCAGTTTACATACCACAGCAACGTAAAATAAGTGGGGCACTGTTCACCTATGGTTACATAATTAGGAACGGCACAAGTCGTTAAGTTTTAACACCAACGCCCGTAAAGAACGTTACATAGTTCATTATGATTTCAGTGTTCTTCTCTTTCATTCGCCGATTATTGAAAATTAAAATTAACCAACAAACTTTATATTAGAAAGAACAGCAAATGTGTCACTTGAAGTTTCAGTTAGCAGTTAACTTGACATTGTGAAAATAAAGCAAAAACCCGATGAACGCAGTGTAGGAAATGTTTTAAAGCAGTGCGGCGATAAAGCAGGTTTTTATTTCTTTATTTGTCGATGTTGAGAAATGAGAAAAGTTTCTAAATAAACAAGAGTTGCCGTCAAACTTAATTTAATAAAAAAATTCTTTAAAATATTGAATAGATTTCGAGAAAAAGTTATAAAAATATTGTTATCACTAGATGGCACTTTGTTCAAAAAATTGACAATTTTCTTTTTTTTATTTAAATTCAAATAACAACAAACAACAAAACAAAAAAACAAACGTATATATCATATTTTATTATTTGAATATATTCCGCACTTGTTTTTTCCTTATTTTGAGCAGTTTTCAGCAGTTTTTGAGTTTTAAAATATAGGCTCAGCTGATACTAAATAGTTGCTCAGGTAATACTAAATTTCAGCGCCCTCTACCGCTCAGTAGTGTAGGTTTTGGTTTCCTACCTCTATAATTAATAGTCTCTGACTTTAACTATCTGGTTTAAGACTAAAGCAGATACTCGAAATGTCAGTTAACTGCAACAGTTCTGTTAAATTTTTTCTTAAATGTCGCCAAAGCTATTTACTATTTTTACAAAGTTTTTATTGAATTTTGTTTGACAGCAGCTCTCGTTTATTTACAAAACTTTCTAATTTCAGTACAGTGAGAAATAAAGAAAATAAAAAACCTGCATTATCGACAAAACCAGTTTTCGCGAAATTCAAGAACAAAGTTTGACAGCACTGCCACGGTCCACTTGCATTGTATCTGTTTTAGGCTTTAGCTTAAGTCACCCAAAAATTTGCTGTTGTTTTCAGTAACATAAAAAGTAAAAACTCTCCCTCTCAATAGACTCAATTTAAAGAAGTTTTTAGATCATTAAAACTGTTCTTTAATACAGGGGGTTATTATGTACACTAGAGCGTACCACCTTACATGCAAAACAAAAAAAGTGCATCGTACACCCTCCAATATGAATTTTTTTTGCAAGGTGGTTTCAAAAAAATTTTTTTTATTTTTTTATGCCGAACGTAGGGGGTCGCCATTTTACATTTCTCGTTATATCTTTGGTATTTACAGTCGGATGTTAAAGTATGATACATCGATGATTTTCTCTCGAGGAGACCAGTGTTTTGCTCTAAGGACATTTTGACCTCAAGTATCCCGTTCTAGTAGTTACCCACCAGATCTCAGTTGATACCACCCTAATGTCAGAAAATTAAAGCTCGCAAAAAATCATTAAACTTTTGCTAAGGAAGTTTTTCGCTAAACCCAGTAGAAATTTTATATATTGGTTGCCGAACGTAGGGGTCGCCTTTTTAATTTTTTTTTAGTTAGATTTTTACTATATAGCAAAACACTGGTCTCCTCGAGGCAAAAAAATCGATATATCACACTTTAAAATACGATTTTAAATGCCGAAGCTATAACAAAAAATTAAAAAAGTCGACCCCTACGGTCGGCAAAAAAAATTTTTTTTTTTGAAATCGCCTTCCAAAAATACATCATATTGGAGGGTATACGGCGAACTTTTTTTGAGGTACGGTCTAATGTGCACATATGATCAATATAATAGATACATTCAAATTTGTTCTTATTTTATTCTCGTTGCCTTTATTTTTAAAAATCAAAATAGTGGATAAATTCACACCAAAATGCGAGGAGATTGTTCAGAAAATGGTGCGGAATTTTAACGTAATGTCCGTTTTTTTATTTTGTAACTTCCCGGTGAAAAATGTCCATATATGAACATTTATGGTTCAACCATATATGTATGGATCCGAAAAATGAGGTAACACCTATTAAATATATGCGAATACATGCGAACGTTGCTGTCCTTTATTATAAGGTTGTACGATAGATATAAATTTATGTATGACATTCAAATTAGGCGCTAAATATGTTCCTTTTTTTATTCATGGCATTAAATATAATTCCATATTTATCCAAATATGAGTTCCTTTTACATATATGTAAAAATGTATTCTTCGAAATATGTTCATATACAAGTCCCTTTTGCATAAATTGAATAACATATACTTTCATATTTGTCCATATATGAGTGCCATTTCCATATATGAAATAACAGATGCTTCCATATATGTCTGTATATGAAATTTTTTCCATATATGGAATCACATATACTTCCATATATGTTCATATAAAATCCATATATGTTCATTAAAAATCCATATTCGTTCATATGTGTCCATACATAAACCATATATGAACATGTTTGACCGTATATGAACATTTTTCACCGGGTTGTTTAAAGTAGGCGTAGCTTTTAATGAAAAATATGCGATATCGACCTTCTATCAAATTACATAGTAAAATTTAGCAAGCACTGGTCCGATCTATACAAACTGTGTGTTTTTGGAAATTCTATAAAATTTCCTTAAATCTTGCATTATCTTTATCCACAAATGGTTTCCAGACTTAAAATGACAGCGCCTTAAATATGACCAGATTTTTCTTTGTTTTTAGCGATTTTAAAATTGAGTTAACAACACTGAAACTTTAAATTGAATGGACTTATTATTTACTTACCGCGATATAACAAATCAATCAAACTTTTTTTACGTAAAGCACCGTAAGTTGTTTTTCACGTGTAAAAAATTCCCTCGAACTTTAAAGGCCTCAAATTGCAATTTAATTTATAAAATTTAACAATTTTTTAATTTTATGACAAAGACACAATCACAATAAACACAAAATGTCACTTTTCCCGAGAAAAATAATAGTCTTGTACATTAAAGTTGCGTGAAAACAAACTACACAATTTTCACGTGAAATTCATTCTCGTGAAAATTCATTTTTTTTATATGGAGTATAACAGTTTTTTCACGTGAAACTTAAACAACTTACGGTGCTTTATAGTATAAAGCGTTCCGTGTTTAAATTTCAGTGTTGTTAACTTTATTTTAAAATCGCTACAAAAAAGAAAAATTTAGTCATGTTTAAGGCACTGTCATTTTAAGTCTGGAGACCATTTGTAGAAAAAAATAATGCAAGACTTATGGAAATATTATAGGAATTTCAAAAATACACAGTTTTTACAGAACTGAACAATACTCGCTAAATTTTACTATGTAAATTGATAGAAGGTCGATATCGCTTATTTTTCATTAAAAGCCACGCCAAGTGACAAAATAAAAAAACAGACATCACGCTAAAATTCTGCACCATTTTCTAAACAATCTCCTCTCATTTTGGGGTGAATTTATCCACTATTTTGATGTTTAAAAATAAAGGCAACGAAAATTAAATTAGAAAAAATTTTAATGTATCTATTATATTGATCATATGTGTAGTTCGATTCGAAACGGAAATGCTTTCGAACAGAATTTTCACATTGAAAATAAAGTACCAAAAAACAGTTTCTAATGGGGTAACATATTGAAAACGTTTTCCCCCATTAAATTACATAATAAATATATTGGCGCCAAACGTGTAACCTTAGAAGAAACCACAGTTTAGCTTTGTATGTATGCTGTCCTTGGAGTTAAAAATAGTTTTGCAGTACATCGAGTAGTTATTTATAGCATATATAGCTACTGGCCCCCTTTGATCTGCTATCTGTCATCCCCATTGCTCCAATTAAAAGTATTATTAGTGAAATAATATTCCATAGTTATGTATGCTTTGAGAGAATTTTTTATTTGAACCATTTCGACCTTACTCGTAGTCTTGACTAGCCATGGATCTGTTCGAACATGAAACGAATTGCATGCAAAACAATAACAACAAATCAAATTTGTTTTTGTTTCACGTGTGATTTGCTTCATGTTCGCATAGATCCAGGGCTAGTCAAGACTACGAGTTATACAACTCCATTTTAAGCAGGATATCTTTAAAATTCTTAAGTTTGCATAAATATTGTGTTTATTTTTATTTCAGAACAAAAATGTACTAAGCGTTGGAAAAGTTTACGTGATAAATTTGCCAGAGAAATGAAATTAAGTATTGAATCACGCTGGCGTTATTTTAAACAAATGAGTTTTTTGGTAGAATCCATAAGGTAAACTCATAAATTCACAAATTAAAACACCACAAATATTTAATTGTGCTTCTAATTCTTCCAGACAATATCGTGAATCATTATTGGGTAAATGCGGTCCCTTACCCACGACCACAACTACAACCACACAAGTGACACAAGTCGATCCAAATAATCAACAGCAACCAGCACAACAACATGCTGTTGTTGATATCTTTCCCTTTAATGGTGCTGCGACAGCAACAACCCAAGCTATACATCATCCACATGGTAAGTGAGACAAATTGGAACTGCAATCGGTCGAAGATTTCATTTATTCAATATAGTTGAAATTACAGTTACAGGAGATACACAACAAATAACGACTACAACGGCAGCAGCAGCAGCACCAAAAGAACAAAAAACTTTTTATTATGAACCACCTTTGAAAAGGGAACGTATTGATGACGAGCAACAGCAGCAGCAACAACAGCAGCAACAACAACAACAGCAGCAGCAGCAACAACAACAGCAGCTTCAACATCAGCAACAATTGCAACAACAACATAATGATAGCATGTTAAATACCATAAAAATATTTCAAAATTCTTTATCTCAGAGTGTTAGTCCTGAAGATCAATCGTTTGGTGTTGTCGTCACGGATATGCTAAATACGCTTGGTGTACGTCAAAAAGCCGAGGCTAAAGTTCACATTATTAAATATTTGACCGATATGCAGTTGCTGGCCCAACATAATAAATATTGAAATAAAGATTATTAGCACCCCTTCCCCCTCTCCTCTAGAATTAAGACATATTTGTTTTTTACCCCACTTTTTGATTAAACAAATAGTAAATTTAATTCATCTTTATGTATTTTCTTTTTATCATAGGTGCAATTTGTTTAACACTAAATGAAAAAAAAAAAAAAATTAAAATGTTATTAAATATTATATATGTATGTAGTAAATAGTTTATAGGTTAGTTTTAATCGAATTTGATTATCAAACTTCATTGGTACATTTAATTCAAAACATGAAAAGCAATATTTATAGTTTTAAAACTACAGAAAAACTGATAAAATGTAGTTTAACTACGTTTTATGATTTTTCTTATAAGTACATATGCAATTAAAACAATGTTCACATATTTTAAGTAACTTAATGTTGCTTTTACATTTGCACCCAATTCCCGAGATTTCGACTAAAATTAAAAATTAAAATCCCGGGATTCCCCATACAAAAGAAATCCCGTAAATTTGCGAAATTTCTAAGAAATCTTATAAAAATTTTTACCCAGGAGCGTGCTTGCAAAAAAGTTGGTAATTTCAGCAAAAAGTGTTTGCTGAAAATGAGCTGATTTTTACCAAAAAAAAATATTAATCTCAGCAAAGGTTTTGCTAACACTTAGTTGACTGCAAATGAAAAATTGCTTGCTAAAATCACTAAACTTTTTGCTAAATATTAGAAGACTGAAAAAAACTAAAAAAAAATGTAGAGAAATTTTACTTTAGTTAATTTATTTGCTGAAAATTTAACTATATAAAAGTTGTGTAGAGTTGTTTTTTTTTTTTAATTATCACTTCCGTTGTCTGTACTACATCCAGGCAAGCTGCGACATCTACATCTTGTCTATCCACGCTATAAATGCGGTTATCAGCACAATTTTTGTAGCAAAATAAATTAGTAAAACATTAGTTCAAAATTAGTTTTCAAAAAATTGTTGAAAACTAGTACACTTGATATACAAGACGTTTTACTAATTTTTTTACTAACTTATTTTTTCCTTCCACCAAAATATTGCAAAATCTGGCTTCTAGCTTGTCGTCCTTACAAAAAAACAAATTTACTAACATATTTGGCGTTAGATCTTTACATAAAATAATGTAAATTGTACTCCGCCAATGAATAAAATGGTTTTCAGTAATATTTTTTATTTGAGGTTACTTTTCTATGGTACTTTGTGTACAAAAAAATTCGAAATCTCGCTACTGTCATAAAGTGCAAATGTAAACCGTCAAGATTTCGGGTCGAGATTTCCATTGATATCTTGGGATTTGAAAACAGATGTAAACGCAACTTAAGACTATATGATACCTGCTATTTTTGAGTTCTTCATCAGGGTTTTAAATTGAAAATTTCAAAGCCTTTTATTTGATTTTTGTTAAATATATAATTTTTTTTTGTTAAATTCCCCTAATAATACTACTTGAAAAATGCGGGTGGCATATAAATTTACACACACAAATAATTAATAACATAGCTCTATATAATTCTCAAATCTATTAAAGTGTTTTTAATTATTCTATTTTAGTTTAAATGATATAGTTGATATCAAAATGTAATTTATTTAAAAAATTATATGCGAAAATCATTTAAAAATGTTCCAAAAAATCGAAAGCTATATTATTTTAAAATAAAATAATGTTATTAAATACAGCAATCTTTTATAATCAGTTAAGCCCTAAAGTAAAAAGTAAGCTTTGAACACACAGTGACATCTACCAGGTAGTAGCAGAGCCTTAAATGTGTTATATTTTTACAATAAATTGTGTTAAATTTAGCAATTGAATTCTTAAGGCACATTTACACGCGAGAGAAAACTGCCAAAGATAGACAAAAAAGCACCTCTAAAACAGAGATACAAGCCGGTCCATTCTCTCGGCTGGCGGCGGCTAATGGCTAAAATGGTCGGCGGCGATTGATTTTTAGAGTTGAGCCGCGAACGCATCGGCGGCGGCTGGATAAAAAAATAGTGTCGACTGGCGGCGGCTAACCGGCTAACGTCGGCTAAAAGGTACATTTTCCAAGAATTTCAACAGATACATACCAAAGGCTTAATTCTTTCATTCACTTTTTAAAAATTAATGAAATTTGGGTTAAATTTCATTCCTTAATAGCATTCTTATGGAATTAATTCGATAGCTTAATTCCCTATAGCTTTAAATTATATGAATTCATTCTATATTGATTGAATTCTAACTGAATGAAACCCAATTTACTTGAATTCATTTAATAAAAAGGTGAATGAAAAATGACTTGTTTTCATTCACTTAATCAAATGAAAAATTTAAATTTGCATGTAATTGCTGAAATATTAGCATAATACAATGAAAAACGTTTAAAATTCATCTAACAGAAATAAATAGTATCGTATGCTTTGTTACAGCTTGTATGCTTTGGTTTTGATTATATGTTAGTTTCAAACTACACTGCACTAAGTGAATGGTAATAAAATTTCTTCATTCAATTAGTAAAATGGTGAATGAACATGCGATTTGAATGATTCAAGTTAGGAATTCATTCAATTCATATTAAAGCTTTGGGAATGAAGCTTATGAATGAATTCTTTACGAATGGTTTAAGGGAATGGTACATGAATATTTTTAAAATCTGAATTTAATTTTTCGTGAATTAAGCTTAAATTGAATTAAGTTTTTCGAAGCTCTGATACATACACGCAAAATAGCAACTGCAAAAATATCGAAGTCAACTTTGTAATTTTTTTATAGGTACACTTAAAATAATACGTCAGTAGAAAAATCTGTCAAACCGGTTTCAAATCGATTTGACTAATTTTTAACAAATTTTTAGTTGAAACACTGAATTAAGCAAAGATTTTAGTTATCTTCATGTAACACTATACTAAAAATCCGCAGTACTTTAATTTTGAGTATTAATTTTCACCAATATATCCGAAGTTTTAAAGATGGCGCCATTTCATTCCCTCCCGATTTTTTAAAATGGCCCATATCTCGAAAACTAAGAGATAGAGCAAAATTGATGAAAATTTCGACTACCTCTATACACGGTTAGAGGTAGTCGAAATTTTCATACCCCAGAGAAAGGGGCTATCTCTATCCAAAAATGGACCTTGGCGGGTCCTTGGACCCTCGGACATTTTTAATAAGAATTTTCCACTTCATAAAATGACCCATATCTCGAAAACTAAGCGAGATAGAGCAAAGTTGACAAAATGTTTGCTCCATTGGAGTGCCCTTATATGCCCTCACATAATATGGATTGGCCCGGGAGGGTCCCGAGACCCTAAATTTGATTAAATTCTACGACTCAGTATAGTTACAGATACAACTGAAGGTTTACAAATTTTTTACTTAAATTGATTTGTTAAATTTGCCAAAAAAGAGTGTTAAAATAAACAAATTTTATTTTAAGCCAAAAACACGAATAAATTTTGTTAAAGTAACAATTTTTTCTGTTCAGCCAACAGACTTATTATTTTGAGTGTAGTTTTCCGAATTTATAAAAATTGAGTTTATATTTCACAATGTCGATAAAATTAAACATAAATTTGTTAAATTTTACACAATTTATTGTTAAATTATAAGATTTTCATCTCTCACCTATTAGATGTCCCCACCAGTATATCCAATGTTTTAAAGATAGCCCTATTTTTCCCTCCCGGTTTTTTAAAATGGTACATATCTACTAAACTAAGAGAAGTAGACCAAAATGGAAATGAAATTCGACTATTCCTAGCTTTACCTTATCCAGAGCTTTGAAGAATTAATTCTTTAATTCAGTATTTGAATTCTGAATTAAAAATTCAATGAATTAATTCACAAAAGACTATTTATTTATTGCATGGATATAATTCATATTTGTTTTCGTTTGATTTCATTTGTTACGAATTAATTAATAGAGCTTTGAAGAGTTATTCGTTAATTTTGGGCTTCGTTAAAAGAGAAACTAAGGTATTTAGCAGCTCAAAAGGTATTTAATAATACCATAAAAACGTTGATGGAAAGCCATCAGAAAAATTAAAAAATTTTGTAAAATAAAAATAGAAAAAATTTGTATATACCCAATCAGAAATAGCCAGTGGTACAAAAAAATCTAGCACTGGCATACAACTGGGCAACCATGGTGTTGTAAATAAATGACTGGGAGAACACTCATTTGGGACGTTTTGCCAGCGCTTTCAAAAAAGCGTTTTTCCAGCATTTGTTTTACAAAAATTTCGGTGGTTTATAAAAAAACCACTGGCAAAGAATGATCTAAGAGTGATATGCCAAGGTTTGCAACCAGTGGTTATCCAGTGCTACCTAGCCAATGCTACCAGTGGTACAAACACCAATTCACTGGTAGAGCAATGATTTTATAAAAATGCTGACGCTTCGTTAAAAAAGGTTTGTAGGCAGGAGGTTCCGAGTTCAAATCCGGCAGCAAGCAAAAAAAAATTTTTCAATTTTTTTAATTTAAAAATTTTTTTTGTTCTATAAAATCAATTTTTTTGTTTGTGGAAAAACTCCTTTAAGACCAACTTTTTTTCTCTCCCAACGCTGGCATATTAGTTCCAAAAAAACTGTTTGCCAGTGCTACCTTTTTAGCACAGCCAGTAGTTGTCCAGCGATTATCACTCATTTATGTATTTAGCTATCAAATATTATATGTCTCGTTAGCTCAGTGGGTAGAGCATAGCATTCGTCTGCCAATCTGACGGCCTGGGTTCAAATCACGGCAGGACCAAAAAGAAATACATATGAACTATTTTTAAATATTTTGGAAAATATATTTCCGGACCCACCTATTTTTAGTAGTTTTGCCAGCGTTTTGCCAACGTTCAAAAATTTTGTTTCTCCAGTTTGTCTAATGATGTTCTCATTTCGGAAATGGGAACGCACTTTTTGCCAGTACTTGTACCACCTGTTAAAGTGCTTTGCCATTGCTTTCCCGTTTGTATTTTTCTGACTGGGTAGTTTTATAATAATCTTAATCTTGAAAAATAAATAGCTTTTATTTTTAAAATTGAATGACTGTTTCATCAGTTTTTTTTTGGATTTTGTGATGGACATTTTTTTCAAACGCAGTCCTTTTAATGCGGAAACCTGTAGAATTGTAGTATCAACAAAACCGCCTGGTTGTGCTACCGCCAGTTTGATGCAAAACATTTTAAAAATCAACGATATCTCAAAACAAGAAAATTTTACTTTTCAAATAATTATGTTTATTAAACAAATTTCATAAATTTTTAAAAAAATTTATATTTTTGCATTTTTCAATAGGCTTTAGCCGAAAATTGGCTTAGTCGAATATTGTCGGCGGCTGAATCGGCTTGGCAAAGGTGTCGGCTGGCGGTGGATGACCGGCTAAAGTCGGCTACCTTGTATCTCTGCTCTAAATAGCTCTATTGTGAATTATTTAAGCTATTTAGGGTAGCTTTTTGCTCTATCTTTAGCGATTTTCTCTCGCATGTACATTAGGTATATGACTATTTGCAATTTTTGCAAATATTATTTCTCCCAAGGCAAAACCAAGTAGAGCATGGACAAATATCAAGAACTACGATTTTACTTTTTTGCGATCGTTAAAAAAGTTCCCGCACCAAAAGCATTGAAGTTTTATATACAGGCATGTGATGAATATCGAAAACGATCTGATTTTCAATGGTTAATATTTTACGATGTGTACAATAGCATTTATTTTTTTTTTCCTAATTTAGATGTTCTGAATCAAATAAACTGATGAATAATAATTTGAAGCCAATTTGATGTTCGCGAAACTAATTATTCTGGATTGAAAAACTGTTAGTTTTCGATTTTCAATAATTTTTCAATAATTTTTTCAAAATATTCTCCTTTATGATCTATACACTTTTACCACTTGTCATATCATTTTTTCCATTCCGCGTGAGACACTTCCAAAACATGGTTTTTGAATGTATCTACGACTTCTTCTGCTGACGAAAATCGTTGCCCACGTAGTTTATCTTCGATGTAAGGAACAAGAAAAATTAATTGGGTGCCAAGTGAGGGCTCTACGATGACCCATTAATTCGATATTTTAAGTGCTCAAAAAGTCACTTGCTTGAGCCGATGTTTGGGAGCTCGCGTTGTCATGGTGAAGAATTATCCGTTATTGGGGTTAGTTTTCCTCATTTCTCCGAACACTTCTGCCAAAAAAATGGTGATGTACCATTGAGAATTAACATTTATTTCGAAGTGCTTCGAGAGCGAACAACTTTTGTTGCGTTTTGTTCATCATGAAACACCCATACAGTCGACTGCTGTTTAGTTTCAGGCTCATATGCATAGCTCCATGATTCGTCACCTGTAATGATCTTATATACGTCTTCTGAATCACCTCTATTGTGTTTCTTGAGCATTTGTTTGCACCATTCGCCCCGAGCATCCTTTTGAGCTATTGTTAAGTTATGAGGAATGCAACCAGAAAATTTCTTTTTTATGGCTAAAATTTGATGCAATATTTTATTTATGCTGGTGAAACTTATGGTTAAGGTTGCCTCAATCTCCGAGTATGTCACATGACGATCTTATATGATTATTTTTTGCACAGCATCAATGTTTTCTGGCACAAAGCTGATTTTGGAGGACCTTCTCGAAATTCGTCCTGGAGCGAAGGACCAGCGTATCACAGTTGCACAGGATTGAACTTTATCACCAAAAGTTGAATTTAATTTGTATATGCAGTCATGCAGAAATCAGTCATAAAATTTGTTGAATATTAGCTAAAAATTTCAGAAAAAAGTGTTACATTTTTATTTATTTAGATTTTTTTATATAAGTAAATAATAAGCTTGTTCGTTTACTTACTACATATTACTACTTTTACTATAGCTCGAAAAAATTCAATACAAAAAGTAAACAAAACTTTCCAATTGTAGTAAAAGTAGGAAGAATTTCGAGTAAATGAACACACTGAATGTGAAATAAACAGTGAACAAATTTTCAGCAAACATTTCTGTTAATTTCAGCAGGATAGAATGTTATTTGCATTCAACTGAATTTAACTTAAATATAATTAAAATTTTATAGATAAAACAACTTTTTCCTTCAGTTTTTTGTCTTCTAATATTGAGATAATTTGGTTTTTGAAGGGTAAGTTGTTATTCAAAATTAATGAAATGGTAAAATATATATTTTTCTAGATATTTTTTACTAGACATGTATATTTTACAAAGCTTTGTATATATTTTATGCACATATTTTACTAAAAAATTGTAAAACTAACTTGAAAATTATGTAGTTGCGTAATTACATAGTTCTTATGTAATTTCCCCCCATCGTTTAAGGAAGGAACATGGAAACCACTAACTGTTCTCCGACATGTCCGCCGCTCAATTATTTTTCCAACAAAGCGATTTTGATGACACTAGCAACTTTTCTGTTAGTACCGTCCTTACTAAAAGCTCGCTGAGTCATCAAACTTTTTTGCTAACTTTACTGACATTTTTAATTATGAGTGAATCTTGGAACATCAAAAAAGCTCGTGAATTTTCGCTACGAATTTTTTATTTGAAAGTGAGGTATGTGACGGCGGTGATAAAATGTTTTGTTTTAATTATTTTTCATTTATAAAGCTGCCTACACACTAGGGAACATACTTGAAAAAAGAGAGCATTTTTTATGAATGTGTGAGTGCGTTTGTGTGTGTGTGCGTGTTGAGAGCGTGCATTTCGTGTTTACAAAATTTTTTGATATTTTTTGTTCCCTCAACCATGTTCCCTAGTGTGTAGGCAGCTTAAAGATTTGAATTTTGCAAACAGTTTACTGCAATAAATCAACACTCATTTAAACCACAGTTGGGAGTAATTAATTATTTTATAATGATCATTACTTTTGTTTTCCATATTTTTTAATTTCCATTGCATTGAAGTAGTTGTAATGAAATTAATTTTAATTTCCATAAAAAAAAAAAAAAAAACACTTAAGATTTTTCTCAGACATCTTGTGTAGGCCGAGTTCTTTGTTTCACAATAAAAAAGGGCACTCACGATGGGTATTGCAAACGATGCAAACGTTGCAATGATTGCAAAAAAAGAACGATTGCATCAACACAACAACAAAATGTATGTATTTGCAATTTGCTTTATTTTTCTTCATTTGCAATAAAAAAGCCTTTAGCAAAAATCACTTTGCATATAAGCTAAGTTGCAAATAAAACAAAACATCTGTTTTTAACATATCAGCCGCCATATTATTAGGTGTGTTTCTTTACTTTTTGGGTAAAGTTCGGTAAAATGAGAGTAAGCACAAAATCCTCTCACAAAATGACAAAATTACCCAATAGTACAGGAACGCAAAAAACCACTTTTCTAGCCCCAAAACTTATTTCAAAGAATAATGTTAAACAGTGATGGGACTTGAAAAATTTTGTTTTGTGCCAAGTGTGTTACTAAAATGTGCCAAATGGGCCTTTATTGTGCCAAAACTCAATTTTCACTTAGAAACCGTGTTTTCAATTTTCATTTTGTAAATGCATTCTTATGGAATTATTTTGAATTCTTTTGGAATTAATTATATTTGAATGAATTAAAATTTTCTTTCAATTAAAAGGTGAATGATAAATTAAATTCATCCGATACTTATTAAAGATTTGGGAATGCAGCCAATGAATTCTTTAGGAATGGTTGCACGGAATGGTATACATATAAACATTTTCTAAAACTGAATTAATTTTTTTATGAATTAAACTTAAATTAATTCTTTCGAAGCTCTGAGATAAATTTATAGCATTTGAATTTTTAAAATTCTATGGATTAAGCACCGTAAGTTGTTCAGTTTTCACGTGAAAAAACTGTTATACTCCATATAAAAAAAATTATTTTTCACGACAATGAGTTTCATGTGAAAATTGTGCAAACTTAGTTTTCACGCAAATTTAATGTACAAGACTATTATTTTTCTGGTGAAAAAGTGACATTTTGTGTTAATTGTGATTGTGGCTTTGTTATAAAATTAAAATATTGTTAATTTTTTTTATCTTAAATTGCAATTTAAAGCATTTAAAGTCTGAGAGAAATTTTTTCACGTGAAAAACAACTTACGGTGCTTTATTCGGTAATATCTTCGATGCCATTTTTTAATTTCGCTTTATTCGAAAAGGTATTTTAATACCAGTAAATGCTTAGAAACTAAAAATTAAAGAATTGTTATTTTTTAAATTCATTTTCTATTAAATTTTGTAGATAACCAAAATGTGCCAAAATAGTATCGGTTGTGCCATTGTACCAATCAATCTTAGATTGTGCCAAAAATCCCATCACTGATGTGAAAATACGTATAATTTCAGTTTGCAAATCGGCAAAAATAGACATATTTATTCGCATTTAAAAGTTGTTTTTGATTTTAATCAATTAATTTTAACAAAAAACCAAGTTTCTTTTGCTTATTTCTTTATTTAATTACAATTTTTAATTTAATTTCACAATTGTTTTTTGTTTATATTTGCATCAGCTGTTTTACCAAAGTTTACCCGAAGAAAAAGTCTGGGTAAATTTTGGTAAAAAGAGAAGCACTAATACACTCTCATTAGCGCTCTCATTTACCCAATTCTCGAGTACGGGAACGCTTTTGGGTAAATTTCGGTAAGTTTGGGTAAATTTCGGTAACATTGGGAACGTACGGGAACACACTGATTATTTATAAAATAAGAAATGTAATAAAAAAATTTGCTTGTGATTTTTTATTAACATAAAATTTTTTTTATTTATTTATTATTTTACTATTTTTATTTTTTTGATTCACAAATTTTCTCAAAAAATACGATTTATTTTTACTTTTGACGTAAACAAAATCACTGTTACCAATTTAGCTATTTACTCGTTAAATCTAGCGATATTTTACCATTTTCAGCTATTTTCTAGTGATTTTTTTGTTTGATTTAGCGATATTTTTAGGAAAAAAGTTGGCAACAGTGAAGAAAATAGCTCATAAAGCATATATGCAATTGATCTTAAAAAAGACGCTCACGATATGTTACAATTTGCATAGCAAATTAGCAAATTGCAAATGTGCACATGTACCATCGTGAATACCCTTAATGTCACTATTAAAATGAATGCAAATAAGTTGTTTTTCTTTTTTTTATATCTTTTTGTTTAATATGTATCATTTGAATGCTTCTAAACGTCTTTTCGCAAAATCTCCATTACATAAAGTTATGAATGGTAATGAAAATGTAATAATCATAATGACTTTGGCCCATCTCTGATTTTAACACAAATTCTTTGAAATAAAAATTGCATATAAATTAATTAAAATAAATTGTAATTCTAATATAAATTGATGTGCCTAAATTATTTTTCTTTTAGGATACCAGTTTTACCACAACTGTCATGCAAAAAATTATGAATAATCTTTGAAATACAATTGAAATTTGTATTAACGATTTAACTGGTTAATTAAAATATTAATAACCGAAAATATTTATACGAAATAAAATCTGTTAATATAAATACATTTAGCAATTATTTAAAAAATTCAGTTTATTATAAAAATTTGTGATAAGAAGTTAGCAAAGGATCTAAAAAAATTCATCAACAATTGCGATATGTTCAAATATGTAAACTTGCGTTTGAAATTTTAAAGTTTTAGATTTCTGAATTTTAAAAATTTATCTACTTACAGATTCTGGTGTTTGTTTTAATAACCTGGGCTGCTGCTGTAGATGATGATGCCCATGCTCATGTTAATAAGGAATATAAAAAAGAAGATGGTCATGGTCATTTTGCTTATGGTTATGATATTACCAATGGCATAGGAGCCGATGAAGAAGGAGATCAAACTTCAGTACATGGTGAATTTCATTTTACAACAAAAGAAGGTGTACCGGTTAAAGTGACCTATACAGCCGATGCCAATGGTTATCATCCTCAGGGTGATGTTATACCAACAACACCAGCTGCCATTCTAAGGGCTTTGGATTACATTAATTCACATCCCAAAGTAGAAAAAGCTGAACATACTAAAGGACATCATTGAAATTAAAAAGCAATTACTATTATTTATTATTTTTTTTAATTTTTGTAAATATTTTATCATAAAATCCTTAAAAATGATATCTAAAGTTTTGATTGTGATGTGATGATAAGTGCTGTATTTGGTTGATTAATTTGCATATCTAATGATTTTCGCAAATCATTGAACTTCGGATGATTTTTGTCACGCAACAAATCGTAGATAAAGGACTCAGTTGTTGTTATTACACAGCCAGCAGCACGTAAACGTTCCAAGGCCATGTCACGATCGTGATTAACCCGAGAAGTCACACAATCACATTAATATTTTGTTTCATCAATTCGATTGCAGTTTGTTCGATGCATACATGGGACTAAAATGAATAAAAAAGAAACATTTTTACAAGGCTATAGATTTTCTATTTTAAATAAAGCAGGCATAGTTAGTCCAAAAAGCTTTTCTTCATTATATTTTCAGAGTGGCGAATATCAAAATCTTAAGATTTCAATGCAGTGTGAACTAGGGATGCCAAACGGGAAATCCCGAATTCCGGGATTTTCGGGATTGGCAAAATCCCGAATTTCCCGGGATTATTTCTCAAAAATCCCGTGATTTTTTTTATTTTTTAATATTAATATAAACGCAAATAAACAAAGTGAGCAATTTTAGATTACCTACGTTTTTTCTTGAATTTTCTCATATTGACCAGAAATTGATGCCAATATATTAGTAAAATTATAAATTAAGTAGATTATTCGAGTAAACTATGCAAAGACTTTGTCACTTTGTTTGTCACGTTTGTTTGTTATTTTACCGATTTATTCTTCCAAGCGAAATTCGATTTCTGAAACCTAATTTTGGCTGGGATTGTAAGTTTGAATTCTTCCATGAACGTATTTGATAGCGATAACCAAATAACTTTGTTGCTGTAATTACACAATTTAGTGGGAAAGGTTATCGCAACGAATTGTTTTAAAATCTGCTTAAATAATACTGGGCGCAATTGTACTTAATGACAGGCCTTCATATATTATCCCAGCCAGAAAAATACAAACGAGAAAGCGATGGCAAGGTATTTTAACAGGTGGTACAAGTACTGACAAAAATTGCTTTCCACGTCAATAGACAAAAGGACCGGCACTTCAAAAAGCGCCGGAAAAGTACTGGAGAAACAAAATTTTTAACTTTGGCAAAACGCTGCCAAAACCAATAAATAGGTGGTTTGGAATTATATTTTCCAAAATAAAATTTAAAAAGAGTTCATATGTATCTTTTTTTGGCTCTGCCGTGATGTTTTGTAAAACAAATACTGGCAAAACGATTTTTGCAAACGCTGGCACAGCGTCCCAAATGAGTGTTCTGCCAGTCATTTATTTTTAACATCGCGGTTACCCAGTGGTATGCAGGTACTTGATTTTTTGTACCACTGTCAATGTCTGACTGAGATGTTTCAATATTCATAAAATGTACCACATTATTAATTAACAACTAATATTAAATAATTATAAAATGCTTTATTCTATAAAATAATTAGTTACATAACATAAAAATTTTTACAAATAAAGGAAAATTTAAATCCCGGGATCCCGAAAATCCCGAGATCGGGATCCCGAGATTTCATACAAAATCCCGAATCACGTGATTTTCAAATATCAATCCCGACTGGCATCCCTAGTGTGAACGCAACCTAAAAGAATTTTTTATTTATTTTTCACCAGAAGCCTAGTGACCATACTACACCTTTTGCAATTGTAATTCAGAAAATATCAATTGAAATTCAGAAAACATCAATTGAAATTCAGAATTTCCATTTGAAATTCAGAAAACATCAATTGAAATTCAGATTTTCCATTTGAAATTCAGAAAATATCAATTGAAATTCAGAAAATATCATTTGAAATTCAGAAAATATCAATTGAAATTCAGAAAATATCATTTGAGATTCTGAAAATATCATTTGAAATTCAGAAAATATCAATTATTATTCAGAAAACATCAATTGAAATCCAGAAAATATCAATTGAAATTCAGAAATCGTCATTTGAAATTCAGAAAATATCAATTGAAATTCAGAAACCGTCATTTGAAATTCAGAAAATATCAATTGAAATTCAGAAAATATCATTTGAAATTCAGAAAATGTCATTTGAAATTCAGAAAATATCATTTGAAATTCAGAAAATATCATTTGAAATTCAGAAAATATCAATTGATGTTCAGAAAACATCAATTGAAATTCAGAAAAAATCAATTGAAATTCAGAAATCGTCATTTGAAAATGTCCCAGCAAAGGGACATCCAAAAGTTTACCGGCAGTAGTCTACACAAATTTCAAATAACAAATGTATTATCTCTAAAACTGTAACCCGATAAGAGATAAATCTTTACTTACAAATCGTTTGGCATTTTCAATCATATTACTGAATAAAGGCATAGCAGGACGAAATTTTTCTTGAATGTCGCATAATAAAAATAACATTTTTTTAGGAATTAAATGTGCAAGTCTTCTGGTCATTATAGGGAATTGTAAAAAATATAATACGAGTAGGTAATAAAAATAAGCGTTGTTTACCGTTAACTGAATCGTGATAATACAAAATAAATAACCCAGCTAGCAAACTTTGGATACTTTTTTGAGTGTTCTTATTTTATGAGTCAAAAATTATTCAAAACACATATTTTGGAAATATTAAAAGTTTTTGGTGAAAATATTAGCCTTCTAAAATGAACCATAAAAGGCACAAAAATTGGAGAATTTGGAAATTTTGTGAGCAATTCAAAAAAGGCAGAAAAAAAGGAGTCTAGAATTTTCTTAAACCTTTTTTTTTTTTTGAGTAATTTTTGAATAAAAAAGAATGCTGTTTTGGATGAACCATCCCAGGTAGAAATTATGTGTGGTAATAAAAAAGAAGCACTGGCAAAGCACAAGTAGACCGCGGTTTAACAAAAAGAAGTACTGGCAAAGCAATAAATTTGGAAAGGGTGACTGCAGCGCTTGTTTTCCTACAAATTATTTTGTTTTTGAAAAAGAAGCTCCAAAAAAGAGTGGATATCTAAATAATTTTTGACTCCACAATACAATAACTTTAACCCCCATTAACAATAAAAAAATAACCTAAAGTTAACACAAACTTAAAGTTAAAAAACTCAAATTTTTATGGAATTTGACACCTGTAACTCTAAGTTAGCTCAAACTTTAGGTTAATTTGTTTATTGTTAATGGCCCTAAGAATCATCTATTTTTAGAGTAATTTTTGGTGGTAGGGAAACACTTGATTTTTGTGTTTCTTGGTGCTATCTCAATACTGTTCAAGGCATTAAATGGATCGGTGTTATCATTTGGGAGTCAGGAAAGCACTTTAATTATTTTATATGGGCGTTGGGAAAGCATTTGATTTTTATATTTCTGGGTGCTTTCCCAGGACTTTGTAAAGCATTGACACCACCGTGGAACGGTGTTACCATTTGGGAGTTGGGAAAACACTGTTAACAAGCACTCGAAATTTTCTAACTGGGCACTTTATACAAAATTTAAACTTTTAACAATATACTTTGAGTTTTTTATTAATTTTCGTGCTCGTCTGATACAAAATATAGTACAAATTTCAAATAAAGTTTACTAAAATATCTGTGTTCCATACTGACGGTTTATGAGCTAACTATTACTTAACCCAAAAATTTGTTGTTGTTTTGTATATAATTTTTTGACATTTTCTTTTGGTTAATAGTTAAGTTAAAGTTAACCCTGCATAATGTGTAAATACATATCACTTATGTAATGTCCCCTCTGCTTTTTTTCTGCGTGTAGCTATAATTGCGGCTGCAGAAATTTCAATAAAGTTGAGAATCATGGCCTGCTAAATATCGGTGTGCTAAATTTTAGCTATACAGGCAGGCTGGCCAGACTTGGGGTTTTGTCCCCAAATTTGCGGATGTTTTGTTGGTCTTGGGGACAAAAATTTTCATTTGGAGACATGGGATTTTTTTGGGGATTTAAAAAATGTTTTGGGGATATTTAAAATCCTTCATAAAATTTGCATAGTTTTCAGAAAACATCAGTTGAGTTGTTCCCATAATATAAAAAAAAGTAAGAAATTCACACTTTTATGGATTTTCCCTATTAATTTAAAGCTTTTTAACACAAATAAATCGTTTTTGCCTGAGAGTTTTATAGGATTCATATCTCAGGATCTAAAATATTGTTTTACAAAAAAACAACATATCGATTATGGATAAAATTGTATTGTACTAAACAGACAAACTTGAAAAATTCAAATCTAAAAGTTCTTAAATTCTTGAAAATTTTATAAATAAAAAATGTTTAGGGTTCGATTGGTTTGTTTAAATAATTTAAAAAAAATTTAACGTTTTCTTCGTAACAGTCCCTAAATTCAGAGAATTTTTCTAGACATTTATACAAAAGCTGTGTTTGTGCGGCAAGCTATCAACGTTGGCTAACGTCATTCCCATACAAATTTGACATAAGAAACTTTGAGAGTTAACACTAAACGTTTCATAATGTCAAATTTATTTGGGAATGACATAAGCCAACGTTGATAGCTTGCCGCACAAACATATCTAAAAGCAATCCAAGAATTTTTAAAAAAAGTTATTGATAGTGCTATTTTTTATATTTCATTGTAGTTTTTATGCGGATAATGTTCATTTTAAATTAATAAGCTATACCTACTACCTTTTTCAAAAATTTTTCTATTTGGGGATTTTTTGGGAATATTTTTAGATTTGTTTGGGGACAACGAAAAAAGTATCTGGCAAGCCTGTATAATACAGACAAGTTTAAATACAATAATTTAGAAGAAATGTTATTTTATGGAAATAAAAATTACTTGGTTGAAATTAGCACATGTTTTCTGCTAATATTAGCTGTGTTTGTGCGGCAAGCTATCAATGTTGGCTTATGTCATTCCCATATAAATTTGACATTAGCCAAAGTTTAGTGTTAACTCTCAAAGTTACTAATGTAAAATTTGTATGGCAATGACATAAGCCAACGTTGATGGCTTGCCGCACAAACACAGCTAATATTAGCAGAAAACATGTGCTAATTTCAACCAAGTAATTTTTATTTCCATAAAACAACATTTCTTCTAAATTATTGTTGTTTAAAAACAGTTAAAAAATTCGGTTAACATTAGGGTTTCCAGATTTAAAATCGACAAAAAAAAGTACATCGAAGAAAAAGGGTAGTACAACTATTAAAAAATTATATAAGTGCGCCATTAAAAAGTGTCATACACGTTCCCACTGATAATGTAAGGCGTAGTTGTTTTTAGGCGTTTTTAACGTAAAGTCGTTATAACGTCTGTATTTCCAATAGCAAGAGACTGTTTTGTAAAGCTGAAGAGACTGTTTTTTTTGTAAATTTTTTGGTAAATAACAAAAAACTTTAACGAAACCTCTAAAAGAGTTAGAAAAAAGCTAGTGTCATAAAGAGTTGAAATACATTCGATTATAGCGCAATTGTTATAAACAATAACTGTCTAAATTTTTTTTTTATTTTTTAATAGATTTACTAAGGATTTGCTTTAAATACTTAACATTGATATGAACGAAAATACAGCTTATATTAGTCTGTAAGTTTTAAATCAGTAGACTGAAATAACATTACTTTTTACCCCTTTTTAGTAATTCATTCACAAAATATTTCATTTTATAACCCACTGTACATTAAAGAATATATTCGGTAACTCTACTTTTGATATGTTAACTTTTCTCATCCCTGGTAGTAGGGTTTATTAATAATAACGGCAACTCTACTGATATTAGGCAAAATATGCTCCATAAAAGCTCTTATTTCTTGCGTACCGCAACAAAAAAGCTTTGTTGGAGTAAACGCATTCTAAAGAATCAGTTGATATTCTCACTTGCAGTAATACAGACGCGAAAAAGGAAACGTTGCAAAGCAGCGGTAAAAAATTTAAATATATAAATTGTTAATAAATTTATTGAGATATAAATTCAACAAAAATTAACAAAGTTAAATTAAAAGAAAATGTGTAAAGAAATTAAACGAGTTACTAACAAGAAATACGCGATTTAACGAAAGGAAAGAGGGTTTTATGAAAAAAATCGTACCCCACCCCTTAAACAGGCGAAAAGACAATTTATAAATTACTAACACATTACTAACGGACAACTACTGCAAAAAAAGTAGACTAAAGAAACTCCCCTCTCGTGTTGGGAATTCGCTGAGATAAAAATAGGAAATAAAAATTAATGCACAAAGTGAAGTGAATATTAATAAACAATAAAAATTAACGCACAATTAAATATTACAGAACTAACAAAAATGCCTTATTATTTTTTAAGTTTATTTTAGATATAATTCAATAAATATCCAAATAAAAAATTTAACAAGTCATTGGCTTTTTAGGAAAAAAAAAACAGAAAATAAACCTTACTAATAGAGCGCTAGTAAATCCCATGAGATTTAGCAGCCGTTTTATGTGCGAGTGTGAGTGAAAAAGATATAAAAAAATATCAAGTGCGTTCGTTGCAAAACAGCTGAAAATAGACATTTACAAACATACAAACTCAGAAAAAAAAGAAAATAAACGACAAGACAGCGGCAAGAACCAGAAAAAAACCTTAGCTCGATTGTAAAGTGAAACTGTGACAAATGTTAAATTTGTTTAAAAATAATTCAATTAAAGAAATGCAAAATTTAACACAAAGTGTTAAAGGGAAATACCGTTAAAACCTAAAATAATTTTGAAAATAATCAAATCTGTAACACACCACTACAATGTAAACTGTTACATTTTTTTTAATCATCCATTTTTTCTAAACATAAACCTTATTTACAATATTGTAGCCACAATAATATATTTTTCTTTGTAAGAAGAAAAACCACAATCATATGTATTTTTGGCATTGACTTTTTTCTCGCATAAAAACAAAAAAATTTTTGGTTCTCCCCATCAATAAAAAACAAAAGAATCCAAAACATAAATTCCCTGAGAAAAAGAGAGCTTTTTTTTCTCTTGTCATAAAAAGAGTAAGCTTTTGACGTTTTCTACAGTTTTGTAAACATATACTTGTTTTTGAATAATAAACCATTATCATCCCCACCACTATACCGTTATTTATATGCGGGGCTTTTCTTTAATAATTGTTTCTTCTTACAACAAATTACTAAGTTGACACCCAGTTCAAACAACAGCTATAACAACAACATAAACTGGTTCACTCATAACATATAAAAACAACATCAAGTTACTTAACAAAATATATTTGCTGTTTTTGTACTTGTACTCTACTACAACAACATTTAAAAAAACATATATTTTTACTCAATCATTCGGTAAGTTTTGCAATACAATAAGTACACGGAAAAAATAAAAAGTGTATAGTTATGGAAGTACTTAGCTAAAACACAACTTTAAAAAGCTTAACTAAGTAAAAAACTTTAAAACTTGTATTTTACCGAAGTATTTTGATAACATACTTGTAGTTTTGTATTTCTTTTAAATTCAATTAAAACAATAAAAAATTAATATATTAAAAAGTTTCATATGGGAGATGTAACCGTGACATAAATACAGTAAAACTCGGTTAAGATGAACTCCGGGGGAGCAAAGAAATTAGTTCGTTCGAGTTTTGCTGTATACACACGGGTTCTAAAACTTTTTTTTTGAATTTAATAAGTTATTTTTATAGATGCTGTCAATATTGAACTAATCATTGTAATGTTGTTACACGCAAAAAATAAAAAGTGTAAAATCAACAAAAAGAAAAAAGCGTATAATTTACCTAAGTTTATTCTATATTACACTACTTTGGTAAGTTATACAAACTAGAGATGGGCGCGTGCGTGAATTTTGACTAACGCTAATTCACGCTCACGAACGAAAAATAATAATCACGCACGACTCATGTATGAACAATTTTTTTATAATCACGCTCACGTGATTAATTCTAATTTAAATCACGCTCACGAAATACGCTCATGAAATATTCACGAAAAATATGAAATTTGTGTTTTATTTTTATTTTTTTAAGGAAACGTTATTCAATATATGTGACCTTTTCCGAGAAAAGGCACCTAGTGTGTGAAAATGAAGTTTTTTTCTAACTCATTTCATCTTATTCTACACCAGTGATGCGCAAAATTGATTTGCAATTGTATTAGTCAGCAAGAGAGGGAACTGCACTGGGAAAAAATTGGACGAATTAAAAAATATGTCTTTTTACATATTTATCATTCTCCATATTTTTATACAATCTTAATGAAATTTTCTGCAACATATTTTTATAGATTTTAAACAAAATCTTCTATATTAATACTTTTATGGCAATTTGTTTATATTTTGTTTTTTTTTTTTATTTCTATTAAAAATCTACTATGAAAGATATTACTATGAAAATAATCATAATATCTTTTAACAACATATTCCCTAGATTCCTTAAATGTTTTATAACGTAAAAGGCATTGCATAATATCAAAAACATTTTTCATCATATATTTTCTGAATATCATAAATAATTGTTTTTAGTGCACTTGAAATAGTTTGAAAAATATCAAAACACCCGCTAAGCATGTGCACTCGTCGCTGTCTCAGTGACGACTAAATTAAAGAGCATAAGAATATGTGTGAGGCACTGTTGGTAAAAGTGGCACAAAAGTGCCATTTGTGGCACTATTGAATGTTAAATGGCACCATGGCACTCTTCATAGAATTTTGGCACTTTTTAAGAAAATTTCTATATAATTTGATAAAAGGTCGATATCGCTGGTTTTTCATTAAAAGCCACGCCTACTCAGAACGGGTAGCAAAATTAAAAAACAAACGCTACATTAAAAATTTCTACAATTTCTGGACCAGCTTCCAGTTCTTCGGGGACAATTTAATCATTATTTTGATCTTTAAAAATGAAAGCAATGGGGATAAAATAAGAAAAACTTTATTGATTCTATTTTGTCCGTCATTGGAATTTTTCAAAAATTTGTTATGGTATTCTAGTTTTTTTTGACAAGCAAAAGTTTTAAAAATTTCACCATACAATGGTGAAAGCTTTTTCTGCCAAAAATAAAATAAAATTATCAAAAAATTGTAATTTGTGAAAAATTACGATTTTTTCGATAATATTACGAAATCTTAAATGATATGAAAACTTAAAAAATGTCCAGGAACCGCAGAACACGAGAGAACTAGTTCTAAGCACTTGGAGTTTCCTTTAAATTTTAGCATCAAGCACAACTTTAGCCCAAAAAATCCCATGTTAATACGTAATCTTTTGGAGGAATTTGCAGGAATGTCAGAATCGGTAAAAGGTTCGATGCATCTTAAAATAATATCTCAAAATATGAATGAGGTATTTCATATTTTATTTCTGTGAAGAAAAATTTTGAAATTCTTCAAAAGAAAATAAAATTTTTATATTTTAAATTGTTGACAATTAAAAATATTTGTTTGTTATGTGCTTTTTATTATATGACAATTTTGTCAAGGTTTTGCTGTGACAATTTTTCTGAGAATACCAAAATTATAATAATTTCCATTCACACCAGTTTTGTGACAATTTTGTTATTGTTATAAAGTTTAGAATAAGGGTGTAAATGTATAAATATTTGAAATAAAAGCTGAACATATTTTTTGAAACATTTGCACGTTGCTTAATTTTTTTTTTTTTGGCACTTTTAAAGCATTTTTTGGCACTTTTTTGGCATAATTTAGGCACCAAACGAAAATTCTCAAATACCATCACTGGTGTGAGGTAGTAAATTCCAGTGTTGCCATCAGTAAAAGAAAAAATTACACAGATGTACGTCAAAAATTATCCAAAACCGTATGAAATTACACAAAAACTTTTTCAAAATAAACTGTCCTGAGCACAGTGTGGGAGAATAAAAATATTTTGTAAAAAATTTCGCCATTTCTTACCAAAGTTTTGCATTTTTTCTATTTATAAACCGATTTTTAAAGCATTTTTCATCTGCAATGTGAAAAGTTGATTGCATTTTAAAACTAAAATTTTGCATTTTTGCAATAACCTGCATTGAGTTTTTGCCTTCTGGAAAAGCAAATCCATGCCAATTTCCCTCAAAAATATAACAAATTATTCTATTAACTAAAGGGAATTTCAATGCAATATCTTTTTCAGGCTTAAAATGGCGTGCTTTTAAATTTGAATATTAATAAAATGGTATTTTATCCATATTAAAAGCTTCCTTCAGAAAAAAGTATTGTTTTTTCAGAAAAGGTACTTCATTCAGATGCGTTGCATGTAAAAATATAACAGACTTGCTAATTATTCTCTCCCCCTCAAATTTTAACCAAAAATAAAAATTTAACAATTTCACAAAAAATTACCGATTTTTTTTTTCAAAAATTTTATACGATTCTGTTGAAATCTCGAACATGTTTGATTTACTGAATTCTAAAATATTTTGATTCTACTCCACCTTGCAGCGTTCACAAAATTTTCGTCTGGTCAAAGCCCAGTGTCAAGTTAACTACAGCAAAAAAAATTTACAGAGATTAGAAAGCAACAATCATAACAAATCTAAATTTTCCCACTCTTTCGCTGAATTTTTATATGGTTTTGCACACCAAGAGAATTTTAAAAGAAGCTTGACAATTATTTTCGCAAAAAATAAACAAAATACGGAGCTTTAAACAAAACAAAAAAATACATAGCACCATTTTTGATTTCTTATAAACTCGGTTTAGCGTTGAAAAAATTTATAAAATCATTCACCAGAAACTGGAGATTTGTGGTAAATGGTTCAGAGACAATCTCGTTTCGTCTATATCGACTAATTTTTATTAACTTTCAAAAATTTACGGAACTTTTAAAAATTTGCGGAAATTTCTGTAAAAAGTGAAATTACACAAAAACTACACAAAAATGTCATTATTCAAAAATTATCCAACGAATGTGTGAACAGTCCCGTTTTTGAATAATTATTCAAAAAGTGGCAACACTGGTAAATTCACAATTGTGCTTTGAAACGCGCACCACTGTTCTACACCCTTTTAGGTACCAGAATCCGCTCTTAAGTCCAAACCCGTTTTTTGACACACTAGGTCCCTTTTCTCGGAGAAGGTCACATATGTTATTTATTTATAAAGTAAAGTAATACTACATGACACAAAAAAAATTAATGGAGATCTGATCATCTGTTCTATATATTTCGGATATGCTGATTACAATGGCATACTTTATTTTTCGATCTAAGGTATTGATTTTGCGCGAAATGTCTTTAAAATTTAGTGGTTTTCCATTTAGTTTTTTTATATACACACATTTTCAAATGCAATCAATATCAATTTTTTGTGGTGAAATATAGTCATATTTAGGGTTAACATCTGATGCACAAACTTGATATTGAAACCAGAGACTGTTAATTATAGAGATAGGAAATCAAAACTTACACTACTCACCGATAGGGGCGCTGAAATATAGTGTCACCTGAACAACTATTTAGTATCACTTTAGTATCAGCTGAGCCTATATTTAAAATCTCAAAAATTGATGAAAACTGCGCAAAATAAGAAAAAAATCAAACGTAAAATATATTAAAATAATAAAATTTGAGAATTAAATTTTTTTTTTGCTTTTTTGTTTGTTATTATTTCAATTTAAATAAAAACAGAAAATTGTCAATTTTTTGAACAAAGTGCCATCTAGTGATAACGAGTCGTTATAACTTTTGTTTTTGGTGATGCCATACGCCTGATTGAAACCACTGTTTTATATGGATTTTTATAGTTTTCTTATGGTTTAACGAATTGATGTAAAATCGACCTTGATAAATCTTATGCCTTAGTAAAGAAGCAATTAAAAGAAAAATATTTCAATGAAAAAAATTTACCCCCTGTTTTTATAAAGCGAGCGGAATAATTGTTACTGTAACAAACACAAAATACACACATTCCTCTGGAAGAATATTTCCATTCGCTTTATAAAAACAGGGGATTATTCATGTATACATTCATAAAAAAAAAGGTTAGTACAAAAGTCTGTTAAACGCGTCCTGATTAAATTCAACTAATTTTTCTGTTATTTTCTCTAAAAAAGTCCATACAAGTAGGTCAAAATTCTGTTAAAATAACAGGAAATAGTACATGTATTTGCGCCAGCACAATTTTGACCTACATATTTGTACGGACTTTTTTTTATGAGTGTGACAACCTATACGTTAATATCGCGATTTTTCAGAAATTTTGTATGACAGCATAGCTTTCCAAGTTGTCCCCAAAGTCCAACTGACGATTTCCTTAGGCAAAAATGAAATCCAGATAGGGATATGCCTTCAACAGATAATTTTTCACAATTTGTTAAATACGTCTGGGATTTTAGCACATTTAAATAATTCCTTTAATGCATTTAATGTATATCCCGATAAAAATGAAAAACAATATACACAAATTGCCTGCACTTGTACGTACAAACCATACGTCAATGTGGCAATATTTGTGAAAAGGTGACACGGAGGAAATAAGAAGATAAACAGAGAAAATCTGAAGTAGAATGTTTGTATATGTCTGTAATAAAAATATAAACAATAATACAATTTAATGGAAGATCACTGATGAAGCCTGTCCATAAAAAGTCAGAAACTAGATCTATTCGGATTTGCAAATTTAATGTGTTTATAACTTTTGAGGAAGGTTTATTCTTCTTCTTAACCTCAAACCTACTAAATGAGAATTAAATTTAGTTGAACTGTAAAAAAAATTTTTATTAAAAATTTAATTTTAATTGCAGGCCTTATCGAATTTTTTCAATTTTTCTTCCCTGTAGTTTACTAGTATGATTTCAAATCAAACGAAAAACATTCATTTATTTTTAAATAATTTAAAAAAATTCACTGTAAATCTTTAAATGTTTTTATAAATTTTGGTGGAGGAACAAAATTTTGTCAACGTTGTGTCCAAGAAGACGACTTCTTCTTTCATCAAGAATTCTGGCAGATGTAGAAAACACCCGTTCGCACAAATACCTACACATTATTTGTGTAGCCAGTTGTTGAAGGAAGGGAATACCTCTGGCATTTTTCCAAAATTGTAAAATATTAAAATTTGGTTTAATATAAATTTTAAATTTTTTAACTCACGCTCACGCACGATACACGTGAGTGGTATCATTTTAACTCGCTAATTTCGTGTCACGTGTCTATCTCTAATACAAAAAATTTAGGTAAACAGTTCAAAAAAAGCTATTGACATTTACACATTTAAAATCGTTATCACTAGATGGCACTTTGTTAAAAAATTGACAATTTTCTTTTTTTATTTAAATTTAAATAATAACAAACAACAAAGCAAAAATCAAACGGATTTCTCAAATTTTATTATTTGAATATATTCCGCGTTTGTTTTTTCCTTATTTCTAGCAGTTTTGAGAAGTTTTTAGGCTCAGTTGTAGAGTTGTGTCGTTCATGAACGAACTAGTTCATTTGAACGGTTCAGTTCATTGAACGATATGACATCGTTCACCATTATTCGTTCTTTTCGTTCATCGTTCATTTCGTTCTTTTTTGTAGTCATAAAAAGTTTGTATACCTTTCTTATTAATTTTATTACATAATTAAATATTTTTCTTAATAATTTCAAATTTTTAATAAAATTGTAATTTTCTGACACTATTAGTCTATGCACAATAAAATTAATATAAACATGTAACATATAGTGCGCCAATAAATTGTCGATTAAACGACACCGTTCACGAATCACTGTTCAGACAAAGCTCATGACAAAAAAGAACGATAACTAAAAAGAACGATTTGAACGAACTAGTTCAATGGATTTTATTGAACGATATGACCGAGTCACCAAAAAGAACGATTAAGCCCAACTCTACTCAGTTGATACTATACTCCTAGATGACTCCACCAGTGTATCCGAAGTTTTAAAGATGACGCAATTTCTTTCTCTCCCGATTTTTAATCTATATCTTGAAACGAGAGAGCAAAATTGACGAAAATTTCGACTACCCCAAACTGTACAATACTCCTTTTTAATAGGTTGTCTCTATCCAAAAATAGACCTTGGTGGGAAGGCGCGGATCCAGGATTCACTCAGGGGGGGGGGGCAAACATTTTTTATTTCCTATACCATATCTATAGATATTTTATGATCTAGAAATAGAAAAATCAAAAAGTACCAAAACAAGTGTTCGGCAAAATCTGTTAAAACCCCATTTCGACATTTTTTGAATGTTAAGTTAGTTTCTTTTCAGTAAAAATCTGCTTCATGAGTTATATCCTCTATCTTCGTTAACAATTTTCTCAATATGTCTAACTTAAATCAACTGTCTGTTAGGTAAACATAACGCTTATTCTGTAATTTTTTATAAGAAGCACCAACAAAATTAATATGAGTTTTAAGTTTTTTTTTTTGCAAATGTACGGGTTAACCAAAAAAATTTTCTATTGTAATAACTTATATATATATTTTTCTATATTTAACAATTTTTTCCGTTAACTATCGAATTTTGTCATAAATAAGTTAAGAAATCGCAGCACAGAATCCGAACACTTTTTAATAGAAAATATCGCTAATTTCACAAAATTTTCTAATGAAATAATTACAAGAGTTTAGTGTTCTGTTTTGTAAAAACATTTGAAAATTAAATAATATTTTCCTAGGAAACACAATGGAGATTCTGAATATGATAATAGCAATATACTTTAAATTGTAAATTTTTTTTTGCAATATCTGGGATTATTTATAAGAAATATGACTCCAACTCCTACAATTTTCATATCAAACCTAGATTATAAAAAATGATCCAGTATTAAAGAGTTTTTCGAACAAAATTATGTTTCCTAATCTAAAAGGTTTAATGAAGAAGAACTGCTTAAAAAAAAATGAAAAAGGCGACCCCTCATTTCGGCAACAAAAAAAAATTCTGCTGGATTTATCGAAAAACTTCCTTAGCAAAAGTTTAATGATTTTTTGCGAGCTTTATTAATTTTCTGACATTAGGGTGGTAGCAACTGAGATCTGGTGGGTAAATACTAGAACGGGATACTTGAGCTCAATGGCACTTAGAGCAAAACATTGGTCCCCCACTGAGAGAATTATCCTTCATGATATTAATGATAAAGTGTTTTTCAATAAGAGCGCTACAAAAGTAAAAAAGTTTAAATAAAACAAAAACGGTTTTGGATATCAATGAAATTCTTTATTCCTGTGAAAGTACGTTCGATGCCATTATGTATGGAAATCGATCTCTTTTGCATGGCCACCACGGGCACGCTTGCAGAAGTCCAGACGCTGAACCCAATTTTCGACGGTTTTCAAGCATAAATCGGCCGATACTGCTGCAATTTCACATTCGATATTCGTACGAAGTTCATCAATCGTCGCTGGCTTGTTGGCATAGACCATAGATTTGACGTAGCCCCACGCTCAATTGTTGATCTGCTAGGACGATTATGACGACCATAAATTGGACGTAGCGCTCTTAACGTTGACGCCACTGACTCCGAATTTCGGTAGTAAATTGTTGTTGGCTCGTATATCTTTCCATCATGAAATGGCAAACCTTACTGAAGAGAAATGTCAAAAGAGCGGCAAGAAATATGGCGTAGTTTGCTGTCCCTGTCTTTCTACTTTTGTAACGTCCCTGTTGAACAACCCTAAATAATTTCATAGGATTTTTTTTCGTAGAACCAATGAAGAATTTCATTAATTATATAATATTTAATTAATATTATGAAATTTTTCATAACTTTTCTTTTATAAAATTTCATAATTTCATTAAAAAAAATTCATTGAATTTCATAAATTATGTAGATCTCCATAAATTTAATGAAAATGTTCTTTATATTGTATATATGAAATTGTTCAATAGTATTTACTTTTTTTAAATTTTTTTTTATAAAATATCGTCATTTCCTGAGAGAATAATCTTTTATAATTTTTATTTTTTTTAAATTAATTTTTATACCCTCCATCCCACTGTGCAGGAGGGTATATATCAGTTCCCCAGTCAGAAATCGCCAGTGGTACAAAAAATCAAGCACTGGCATACCACTGGGTAACAACGGTGTTAAAAATAAATGACTGGCAGAACACTCATTTGGGACGCTTGCCAGCGTTTGAAAAAAGCGTTTTACCAGTATTTGTTTTACAAAAATTTCGGTGGTTTATAAAAAAAACCACTGGCAAAGAATTGGCTTAGAGTGATATGCCAAGGTTTGCAACCAGTGGTTACCCCAGTGCTACCTAGCCAATGCTACCAGGCGTACAAAAATCAATTCACGTGTAGACCAATGATTTTATAAAAATGCTGACGCTTCGTTAAAAAATGTTTGTAGTCAGAAGGTTCCAAGTTCGAATCCGGTTGCAAGCAAAAATTTTTTTTTGATTTTTTTTAATTTAAATTTTTTTTTGTTTTATAAAATCAATTTTTTTGTTTGTGGGAAAGCTCCTTCAAGACCAACTTTTTTTTGCCCTCCCAACACTGGCATACTAGTTACAAAAACTTGTTTGCCAGTACTAGCATTTTGGCACAGCCAGTAGTTGTCCAGCTATTATCACTCATTTATGTGTTTAGCCATCAAATATTATATGTCTCGTTAGCTCAGTGGGTAGAGCAATCGTCTGCCAATCTGATGGCCTGGGTTCAAATCACGGCAGGATAAAAAAAAAATACATATGAACTTTTTTTAAATTTTATTTTGGAAAATATATTTCCAGACCACCTATTTATTGGTTTTGCCAGCGTTTTGCCAACGTTTAAAAATTTTGTTCCTCCAGTGCTTTTCCGGCGCTTTTTGTCTAATGATGTTATCATTTTGGGAATGGAAAAGCACTTTTTGCCAGTACTTATACCACCTGCTAAAGTGCTTTGCCACCGCTTTCCCGTTTGTATTTTTCTGACTGGGTTGTCATTCCGTTTGTAACTCATCGAAAAAAAATCTGGGACATAAAAAAAATATATATTCTTGATCGTTATCAATAGCGAAACCGATTTCGCCATGTCCGTCTGTCTGTCTGTTGAAATCACGATCAGGCTCAAAATAGTTGTGCTAGGATGTTAATTTTTAGTCAAAATTTTTGTCCAATTTCTTAAGCAGTTTGGTATTGGAAATGGGCATATTTGGTCCAGACGTTTAAAAGTTATGAATGAAAATGTTAAAATCACCGGTCGGAAAAATCGGAAATTTTTAAAAATTTTAATTTTTTTTAAAAACTTTATTTTTTTTTAAATTTTATGAAAAATCGATGTTAATAAAAATTAAAAAAAATTTATAAAAATCAATAAATATTTCAAAAGTTGATAAATTTTTAAAAAATCGACAAATTTTTGAAAAATCGATAAATTTTTGAAAAATCTAAAAAAATATAAAAATTGATAACTTTCTTAAAAATCGATAAATTTTAGAAATATCGACAAATTATTCAAAAATCGATAAATTTTTGAAAAATCCATAAATTTCTTAAAAATCGACAAGTTTATGAAAAATCGACAAATTTTAGAAAAGTCCATAATATTTCAAAAAATCGATAAAATTTTGAAAAATCGATAAATTTTTAAAACATCGATACATTTTTGAAAAATCGAAAAAATTTTGAAAAATTGATAAATTTCTTAAAAAATGATAAATTTTTGAAAAATCGACAAATTTTAGAAAAATTTACGAAATTTTGAAAAATTTACAAAATTTTGAGTTTCATTAATTTTATGAACTTTTCATAAACATTGACTTTAATGAAACATGTTTCATAGATTCTATGAAAAGTTTCAATGGACGAGTTCCAGTTACAATTTTCATTGAAACTATGAAGAAATTCATTACTGAAGTGATGATAACTCTCTCAGTGACTCGATAGAAAAACATCGATGTATCATACTTTAACATCCGACCGTAAATGCCAATGATATAACGAAAAATGTAAAATAACGACCCCTACGTTCGGTAAAATTTTTTTTTTGAAACCTCCTTGCAAAAATAATTTAGATTGGAGGGTGTACGGCGAAATATTTTTTTGAGGTGCGGTCTAATGGGCAGTTTTATAGTCAGAACGAGCATATTTGAAAATTTCTTATTTAAGAAAAGAATCGATCTTACTTAAAGATACTCGTATAAGAAAAAATCAATTATTTTTCTGACTATAAAACTACCCCATTTTCAGTTTTATTTCAGAAAATTCCAAATATATTTCAAAATTGTCCAACAATTTTTTAAAATTATTCAAAAATGTTTTAAAATTGTCCAAAAATGTTTTAAAGTTGTCCAAATATATTTTAAAATTGTCTAAAAATGTTTCAAAATTGTCTAAAATGTTTCAAAATTGTCCAAAAATGTTTTAAAATTGTCCAAAAATCATTCAAAATTGTCCAAAAATGTTTTAGAATTGTCCAAAAATCTTTCAAAATTTTCCAAATATTGTTTAAAATTGTCTAAAAACCTTTGATATTTGTCCAATTGCATTTCAAAATTGTCCAAAATGTATTTTAAAATTTTCAAAATGTATTTCAAAATTATTCATTTGAATTTGAAAATTTTAAATCTGTATTTCAAAATTGTCAAAATGCATTTCAAATAATTCCATTTGTATTTCAAAATTTTCCAAATGTATTTGATAAAATTCCAAATGTATTTAAAAAATTTATATTTGTATTCCAGAATTATTTGAATTATTTGAAATGCATTTGGACAATTTTAAAATACAGATTTAAAATTTTTAAATACAAATGAATAATTTTGTAATACATTTTGCAAATTTTAAAATACATTTTGGACAATTTTGAAATGCAATTGGACAAATATCAAAGGTTTTTAGACAATTTTAAAACATTTTTGGACAATTTTGAATGATATTTGGACAATTTTAAAACATTTTTGGACAATTTTGAATGATTTTTGGACAATTATAAAACATTTTCGGAAAATTTTAAAACATTTTTGGATAATTTTGAAACATTTTGGACAATTTTGAAATATTTCTAGACAATTTTAAAATATATTTGGACAATTTTAAAATATTTTTGGACAATTTTAAAACATTTTTGGATAATTTTAAATCATATTTGGAAAATTTTGAAATACATTTGGAATTTTCTGAAATAAAAGTGAAAATGGTGTAGCCTTAATTATTTCAACTTTTAAATTAGAAAATAATTTTACAAGAATGTCCTAAAATTTTAAAGGTTTTTCATACGAAAATTTTGAAAAAAAAACTTTAAATTTAAAAAGAATAAACAACTAACAAGGAAAATATCTCAATGGGTTCGAACTTAATGAAATTCTGATATGTGATAAAGCTCCGCGGGAAAAGTCGCAGAAAAATTTCTTAAAATTTATGAAAAAGCTTCATATGTTTTATGAAATTTTTCATTGAGTGTTTGATACTGTTAATAAATAAAATGAAAACTTTTTATGAAAAATTCATAAGTTCATAAGTTTTTCTCTATTGGTTGTAAAATAATAATTGTAAATTCTATTTAGAATTTGTAATATTTGATCTTAAACCGAACAAAAATAACACTCATTGTAAAACATCTTCAGATCAACTAAAAATCTACAATAAAATTTCATTAATTTAATGAAAAGCTTCAATGGACGAGTTCCAGTGAAACCTCATTGGTTTATATAGTAAACACTTAAATAAAACCAAATACTTAAGTTTTGGTTTTATTTAAGTAATTTGTTTTTTTTTTAAGTGATTTGGTTTTATTTACGATTTTTAGGCATTTTAGCATTTGAGATGGTCATCTTAAGACCATTAAATTAAAAAAATTAATCAAGAAATTCACTTAAGAATTTAAGGGCCAGAACTAAGCACTATTGTTTTCTTAAATATTTCTTAAGTAATTTTGTTTGAAATCGATCTTAGTTCTCATAATAAATAAAACTCATAGGCGTACCTAGACCATTTTTCTGCGGTGGGCGTACCTAGACCATTTTTCGGCTGTTTATTTGCCCATTCTCAGAATAAAAACTTTTAAAAATTACTCCCTCCCTTCTGATAAAATTTTCGAAATTCAATAATCCTGGTAGCTTACTTTATTAAAATCTCCATATTTTTATAAAAAACTCTGAAAAGTGCATCTATTTTTTTTTTGGAGAAAACCTCGTACAAGGAAATGTATTCCAAGCTATACTCTTAGATTAGTGTGAAATTTATGTATTTTAGCCACTTAAATAACCGAGGTGGTCAAAAACCGCATATTTAACTGTTAGTTAAAGTTAAAGTTAGTTAGTTAGTCTTTTAACTGAAGTTGGTTAAATATAAAGTACATATGTATGAATCGATCTCCGTCCTGAATACAAACCTGACGCTAATGGGGCGTTCACACATACGTGTTTAACTCGATTTTACGTGTTTAAGCGTTAAACATGTTTAAGTGAAATAAAAAAATCAGGGAAATTTGCTCAAAACAGAGGGAAATTTTGTCATGGGGAGAACGTTACCGAACCTTTGCAATCTGAATAAAATATTGTTGGGACCGTGAGGTTTACCGTATTCTCACTCTATGGTAATGCGTTTCAAATTTAACAATTTACACGAAAAAAATTAGAAGTGTATAATTATCGAAGGACTTATACTGCGTTCACAGCATGTAAAAGTTCAACATATCAGTTCACACATAAAAATTAAGGAGGTTATTTTGTAATACGCAACGGCTTGCGTTGCGTTGTTTTCCATACAAATTGTTCTTGTAACAATAATAACACTGTGCTATTTGAAAAATCCAACAAGCGGGGGACCAGGTGGGTAAACCTAATTCGAGTACGTTGAATCGAGTGGTGCTACCCGTTTTTCTAGATTAGCTCTTGAAAAAAAGATATTTGTTTTCGAAAATTCTGGGTCCAAGGACCCCAAAAAACCTGATTTATCTAACTTTTGACCATTTATTTTTGCCCAGGTTATTTGCTATTCTCCCAGTCAGCTTTGGGTTAAAAATGATCAGAATCGGTGCAGCGGTTCAAATGTTCTGAGTGAAAATGTAAGGACACTTCGAAATTTTCCATACAAAATTGTACATTTTATTGCTTTGTTAAATGTACTGAAATTTGTATAGAAGTGAAAAATTTGCATAAGGGTTTTTATGGTGTCCTCACATTTTCGATCACAACTTTTTAACCGCAAGACCGATTTTGATTATTTTTAACACAAAGCTTCTTGGTAGTGTAACAAACAACTTAATTAAAAATTAACGGTAAATAAATTAAAAAATCGAGGCCCTATGCTCCTTACAGGAGTAAAAGGAACAAATATATATATTAAAAAATCGAGTATTTAGGGGTGCTTGAAACCATAATTTTCAAACTCAAATATCTTTTTTTTAAGAGCTAACCTAGAAAAACGGCTAGCACCACGAGATTCAGCGTACCCGAATTAGTTTTACCCACTGGGTCCCCCAACTGTCGGGAAAAAAGTCTCCTTTTCGTGCACAGTGTAATTTATATACAAATCAACGCAAGGCGTTGCGTTTTACAAAATAACCTCCGAAGTGTTTAAGTTAAACGTCTCGAACAGCTGTTCCTTAACATTATCTACAGGGTGGCGCAAAATTACCGAAGGGGTTTGAGATAAAAGAGCCATTGTGTCCCTCGGAGTGTGCGCTGTGGATCCATCCTGTTGCAACCACACTTGCGGATGGTTTTCCACGGCTGCATCTAAAATTTTTTCCAACATTGTCCGATATCGAACACTGTGTTCATTTTCAAAAAAATATGAGCCAGTTATGCTTTCCGACGAAACACCCCACCAAACAGTACACTGAAGTCGGTGTAATTGCCGTTGTTAAACTACTCTTGGATTTTCCGTAGCCCATATCCTGCAGTTTTGCCTATTAACGAACCCATTTAATTGGAAATGGGCTTCGTCGGTTATAATTAAATTATGAATAAAATCATGATTTTCTTCAGCTTTTTGTCGGAAACGATTTGGGCATGTTGTTCAATTGTGTACTGTTCCATTTTAAATTCCCCAAGTCTTCTTTACAAAATACTAAAAAAAAAATTTTTTTAAATTATAATAAAAAAGTTATAAGGAATTCAAACCCCTTAGGTAATTTTGCGCCACCCTGTAATTGCTATAAAAAGTGAAATAGCATTGTCCGCCCCAGTCGGAAACAAGATTTTTCAATTTCTGGCTATTTTTTGATTTTTCGTTCACCGGAAGCAAAATTTAATTAATGTTTTGTTCGTCCATCACTTTATTAAGAAAACAAAAACACATTTTAAGTGGTTTTTATTTTAATTTAGTTTATTTTATTCAATTTTAATTTTTTTTCTAGAGTTGATTTATAGGAAGAAGAAGAAGAAAACATTTTTATTGAAAAATTTAACAGACACAAGGGAATCACCACACTGCCGCAGTTTCGTTTCACCCAAAGACTCGTCAGTGGTTAGTTTATCTGTCAACCCGACCAAAGTATTTTTTTTTTTAATTGTTAATTTGTCTCTATATGAAAAACTTTTTGTGTATTGCCATGACCGGGGATTGAACCGGCAGCACTCTGCACAGGCTATGACTCGTAGCATCACCTCTTAACAAGTTACACCACGGTCGGCATAGCGCTGAGTGTGGCTAATTGAAGTTTTTTCAATCACAGCCTATACAATGTATGTTTTGTAATCAGAAGAGTTTTGATGTCTTCTTCTGCTTCAAACTTTTCATTCAACACCAACTGATATCAAACTTATCGTGTTTAAACATGAGAATTTGGCGTGTTTAAGGGCAGAAAAATGTACTGTAAAACATCTCACTTAAATATTTTACGTGTTTAACCCATATTCTCCTGAATTAAGAAATAATTGTGCCACTTGTTTGAAACATACACGATTTGCTATTGAGGGCCCTAGGAACACGAAACTGAAGTTGAAATTATTTTGTCTTATATAGATCCGTAGTTATTGCCTGTCGTCATATGACGACGCTAGGAGTATATGTATACAATTGTTACAAAAAAAAAAAAAAAATCCAAAAAATTTTTAAGAATAACAGGAATATTTATTAAAATACATTTTTCCATTAAATGTATAGAACATTAGCATTATTTTCCAAAATAAATTCAAATATACTTCAATTTCTTAAATAAACTAACATTATTTCATTGAATAGCGAGAGAAAATAATAATTGTAACTCTCGTAAGTGGCATATACAAAAAGAAGATCCAGCATCGCATTTGGAACACTCTGCCCGACTTGTCGATTTGATATCGAGGCCTCGACATTTTCGTTTCTTATCGTTGTAGCTTCTTTTTAGGAAGTTTTCTATTCGACCATAACGTAAAGTATCTACTACGGGAAGTTTAAGGCTATTTTCCTGTCGATCTTGGTAGTTTCCATACTAAGGCAAAGTACGAAGCTCCAAACCTTGTCAAAGACAGCCCAAAATGACTATATTAAAAAAAATAAAAAAATTTTGTACATTTTGTACAAATATTCTCCTAGCGTCATCATATGGCGACACCCAAATACATTAAATTATAACATTTTTCCAAATTGCGATGAGGTCATTGTAGTTTTACCAATATGGAGCAAATTTAGTTGAATTTTAGAAAAACCAAACTAGAAAAATATATTAATGTAATAAATTCCGATTTTTTCCTTCTTTTTTGGAAGAAATCATAATTTTTGCAGTTTTGTTGTATAAAATAAACACAGAATGAATATTTGACATTTTTTGTTTACAAAACTCTTAACAGAAGTCCTTCCATGTTTAAAGTAACGGTATTATGCACATTTAAAAAGAGGCCTTTTCATGTCGTCATATGACGACGCTAGGATAATATGGGTTAAGCGTTAAAATCGAGTTAAACACGTATGTGTGAATGCCGTATTAGGTAAAATACAACTTCAAAAGTATTTTGTATAAGATCCCAGCAAAAAAAAATTGAAGTAGTGCCTTAAAAACTACTTCTTTCACTACTTAAGAAGTATCCGTTAGTGTATTTTTACTACTTTTTAGAAGTAATTCTGAACAACTTCAAAAAATCACCTCTTCACGGAAGTAATTTATTTTTTAATTTGAACGTAATTTTATTCTTTTTTAATTCACTGAACGAAAATGAAATTGAATGAATTCAGGGATAAATTAATTCAGTAAGGAATTAATTCACTTTTTTCCGTTCGTTTTATAAAATTGAACGCGTTCACCGGTGCATTAATTTATTTGATTTAGTAAAAAGAACTATGGCAATTGAATTCTTTGAATTTGTTGTCTAATAAACGCGTTCAGTTGAACGAATTCATTGAATTACTTAAGAAAAGGTATTCATTCAATTCTAGAGAAAATTGAATTCGATTGGTAGTGAATTCATTCAAAAAGGAATTAATTCTTCAAAGCTCTGGTTGTATGTCACAAATTGTATAGAATGTGATGTCATTTTGTCTCAGTTCATTTTGGGTTAGTTTGGTGACATGTATCTTTAGGTCAGTTAGGTGACATGTCCTTTTGGGGTAGTCCTGTGACATGTCAAAAAGTGTCTAAACTGTGGCAATTGGCCCCCTCCAATGACGACGCCATGTTAAAGTTATAGATCCCATTCAAATAACAATATCGACCAAGGACCGGACCCTGCCATCTTGAGTTCTATCCAGCGTGTCACTTGAGGTTGGTATTTTTTCCCGTAGAGTAACTAACTACTCCAGCTATATCGAGCACCTCCATTGTTAACGCAAGGATTGTTATCACAGCACACTCTGGCCTTCTTATTTGTTACTTCAGGGGGGTTACCGCGTAACTCGGTTCGAAAAACAATTTTCGAATTCGTAAATTTTGTACCTTTCGTAAAAAGAAAAGTTTTAGCAAAAATCTTACTTTTTGAATTTTTATGTGTAGTGTTCAAGGTTTAGGATAAAAATGTATTGAAAAGTAGAATTTTTATACAGAATTATATTTTTAACAATATTTGCAAGATTTACGAATTCGAAAATTTTTTTTCGAATCGAGTTACGCGGTTACCCCCCTGTTTTTGCTGGGTTATTATGTATTAGTTATGATGGAAACAAGTTTGTGAATCAAAACAAACCAGCTGATTTTTATAGCGATACTTCAAATTCATAAACTGGTACCTTAAGCTGCCTACACACTAGGGAACATACTTAGAAAAAGAGAGCATTTTTTGTGAATGTGTGAGTGAGTTTGTGTGTGTGTGCGTGTTGAGAGCGTGCATTTCGTGTTTACAAAATTTTTTAATATTTTTTGTTCCCTCAACCATGTTCCCTAGTGTGTAGGCAGCTTTATATTTGTATATAAACTAATGGATGATGCAGAACAACTTAATTTTTTTATGAGAAAAGTTAAAAAAAGAAACTTGCAAATCCTGATAAAACAACAAACTTTCCGATTCATGTACTACAAGTTTAATACACAGTTGTGAGGTTTTATTCATGGATATTTAAAAACATCAGCAAAGTTTTGTCTTCAGTTTAAGATTGATATGGCAAAGAAGCAACGTGGACTTAAAGAATGAGTAGAACGAAGTATAACACATAGAAGTTTAAAAGCAAATGAACTTTATATGAACATGTTTTTCTCATTCATATGTTAAGCAAAAGTGAGATAAACATTTCCAATATACATATGATTTTCTAGACCCATAATCATCTGTTTTATACTACTTCATATCAAATTCATGAAAAATTAACACAGACGAATAAAATTGCCAGTCAGCCAGACAAATATCATAAAATAGATATAGTGGTAATAAAAAATATTGTTTAGCAAATATCCATGGTAATTTTATAAAAAAAATCAACCACCTACAACCCAACCACTCACCCACAGTTGAGTGGGTTGGATTTTACTTTAGCTCGTGTTTATTTAACAACCCAGTGTAGAAAATCATTACCAGATATGTAACCGCATAGCTGGTAATGGTAATTAGCTACTTGGTTTCTAATTTTTATTTAAGAATAAAAATTGTTTTTTAGACCTTTTTAATTGATTAATTAGAAATTTATTAATTCAGTTCGAGGCCAATTTCCTTATTATGAATTAACATAACAAGTACTTTTTACAAAAACTGATATTTTTCTTCATCAGGATACTCTCCTGACAAATACTTCACAGAGTTTTTGCTTTCAAAAACCTCTACACTTTTGCTTTCAAAAACCTCTACATTTTCAGGAATAAAAAGTACTTATGTTAATTCATAATAAGGAAATTGGCCTCGAACTGAATGAATAAATTTCTAATTAAAAAATAAATATTTTTATTCAATCATTAAAATGTTTTTATTTTCATTTTTTTTGGTTATTTTTTACCTTGCTTCCTTATTATCTGTTTAATTTTACGACAATATTTACTTTATTTTCATCCAAAACCCATTTCCCTACACAATAAATCCCTAGCAACTCGTCGGGATCCTTGTTTGATGTTTTGTTGGTTTTGTCTTTTGTTGTGACTGAAGAGTTTTGCCCCTCCTATTATATATCCTCGTTGGTTCTACCATCTCGATATGTTATACATATTTGATAGATGACAAGTATGCTTACGCGCCAACATTCAAAAAGTCAAAAAATATGAGGTTACATAATACTTACCAGTTTTGAAAAATAAATAGACTTAAAAAAAAATACAAAAAAAAAAAATTAGAACATTAATTTATATTTCAAATAATGATAAAAATAAGTCATTATTGGTAACGCATTATTTATTGTTTTGAAATAAAGGAAAAAGTAACTAGTTATTAATAACTCTTACGTATCATATGTCATTACCGTTTTTACACTGGGAATTGTATACATTATTTGTCGAATAGCAAATGACAGTTAAGTTAAAATAACTACATTTGCAGTTAAAAAGGTGTACAATACATTTGTATTTAAATCAACAGCAATATGAAGTTATTTTTAACTGTTAAAAATCAACTGACAAATGTAGTAAAAACAACTACAAATGCAATTAAAACAACATGCATGAAAATTATTGTAAAACTGTACAAATAGTCAAAAATTATTTTAAAAATTTAAAATTTAAAAAAAGCAAATTTATGTAAATACTCTTAACTTAATTTTGTTCTATAATAAATTAACGGTGGGTCTCATACTGTAGATTTAACTTTAACTTAACTAAAAACAAAATAAAATGTAAAAAAATGTACACAAAACAACAACAAATTTTTGGGTTAACTGTTAACCTAAGTTTAAACCTACAGTATGAGGCCCACCGTTAAAATTGAGAAATCAAAATTTACACTTAGGGGGTAATTTTCTAAAACACTTCGGTGAAGTGTTGCGTTATTTCTATAGAAATTGTTTTTGTTACAAAAACAATTTACATTGAAAGTTCCCTTCACTTCACCCAAGTGTTTTACGAAATTAGGTAGTTAATATCACTTTTATTGTTCACTATTAAGATATCCCAGCAAAAAATACTGCTTGCTTGGAAGCAGGTTCGTCAGGAAAAGAAAATAGTGTAGCGCTTGCATTATTATTGAAAGCACTTGTTTCGATATCCGATATGCGCTTCTATCTTAGCTCCAAATAATAGCATGAAATCACAGCTTTTAGCAAGTAAATTCGGTTATCATTGTCATTCTTTCGTGCTTTGTTAGAGCGATAAAGTGTGGTAAACAAAACTCTATTGCCTTTTTTTTACACACTACTGCAACTATAAATCCTCAGAAGCAGAAGACGAAGCAGAAAAGAAGCACTAATCATTTTTACCGCTTCCGAATTTCTGCTGGGATTGTTCTAGATGTCCGTCTGTGAGGGATGAAATATTGTTCGGCTTCCTTTTTTTCTCCAGGTAGAAAGAGATGAAAACATAAAAGAACTGAAAGAAAATAAATACAATTTTTTTTAAATTTCCGTAAATAAATTTATATATATACAGCTGTTGACAACTAATTGGAAACGCCTTTTATTTTTAAAATAATGCTTAAGTTTTTATATAAAACAAAATTAATATTCATTTATTTCATAATATTTTAATTAAATATATTCAATTGTTTACAAATATACAAAAAGAGCTTAAAAAATGATTCAGTCTTAAAAATATTTTATAAATTTGCCACTAAATACATAAACGTTTTGTAAAATTATAGGAGGTTTATTGAACAAATTTTGTATGAAAATGACGTTTTGTAAACCTGCTATAACTTTACAAAGCATTTATGAATTGAGGGGTTATTTATTATATTCACTCAAAAAAATAAGTTAGTAGACAAATTATTAAAACGTCTTGTATATCAAGTGTACTAGTTTTCAGCATTTTTTTTGCTGAAATTCCGTTTTCAGCAAAAATTTTAGTTATATTTTTTTAGCACTAAACTAATTTTGAACTAATGTTTTATTAATTTATTTTGCTACAAAAATTGTGCTGATAACCGCATGCATAGCGTGGACGACAACCAGATAGACAAGATGTAGATGTCGCAGCTTGTCTGGAAACGGAAATGACAAAAAATGAAAAACAACTCTACACATATTCTATATTTAAATTTTCAGCAAATAAATTAACTAAAGTAAAATTTCGCTGCAAGTTTTTTGAGTTTTTTTCAGTCTACTAATATTCAGCAAAAAGTTTAGTGATTTTAGCAAGGATTTTTTTCATTTGCAGTCGACTAAATGTTAGCAAAACTTTTGCTGAAGATTACTATTTTTTTTGGTAAAAATCAGCTCGCTGATTTTCAGCAAACCTTTTGCTGAAATTACCAACTTTTTTGCAAGCACGCTCCTGACTAAAAATTTGCTGACACAGCAACATTTTTTGCTGACTTTACTGACTTTTTTTTTGAGTGTTGTTTAAAATATAACAACGACACCTAATTATAAATGATTTTATATTGTTAGAAAAAAAAAACTAATATTAATTTATTTTTCTTACTTTTTATCAATATTTTGTTGCAAATCCCTATTGCTTTATCACAGCCTCACATCGGTTGCGCATTGACGTTATTAGACGTCGACATCGCTCTACTGGTATCGCCTCCCATGCTTTCTTAACATCCTCAAAAAGAGTCGCCATATTGTTATATTTTTCAGACTAAAGGTATAATTAGTTTTTACGTAACGTGCCGTGACGAATCAGCTGATTTGTTTTTGTTCTATGAAAAAGCATTTGAGTCGTTAGTTTGTCTGTTGAAAACTGAATTTTTGTTATCCGTTAACACGGTGTCTTCAAATACGATAAATTATATGATATGAAATGTCAAAACCATTGCAGAGAAACGTCAAAATTATATCAATTGCAAAGTGGTGGAGAACACTTGACCATTTCATGGCTAAGAAATATCATAGATTTTTCTTCTAAAAACACAAAATTTTATCAAAAATTAATCTTTATCTACAAATAACAAATAATTGAATTCATTCCAATTCTTTTTTACCAAACTTTCTGTTATTTTTTTATTACAAAATAAAAATTAAAACGAAAAGTGACATTTGATGGCAGGCATCATTGCAAAAGCAGCTTGCATGTCAGCGATATCATGATATTACAATAAAATTAAAATTGAGTGTGTTCATTTTGACAATGAATTTTGCATGACAATGTCACCTAGTGTCTTGACATGCAATAAAATGATAGCAAGCAATTGTCAAAATGATTTCATCCTAAGTGAAGACACTCAATTTCAATTTTATTGCAATATCATGATATCGCTGTCATGCAAGCGGCTCTTGCAATGATGCCTGCCATGAAATGTTACTTTTCATTATAATTTTAATTTTGTAATAAAAAAACAACAGACAATTTGGTAAAAAAGAATGGGAAAGTGTTGAATTTTTTTATTATTTGTAGATAAACATTAATGTTTGATTAAATTTTGTGTTTTTCGAAGAAATATCTATGATATTTCTCAGCCATGAAATGGTCAAATGTTCTCCACCACTTTGCAATTGATATCATTTTGACGTTTTTCTGCAATGGTTTTGACATTTCATATCATATAATTTATTGCATTTGAAGACACCGGGTAAGTGACAGGGAGTTGAAAGCTGATATTTTGAGATCTGCGACGAATGGCTTATACCGGCTAAGTCAAAAAATTTGTTTTACACGATAAAAATCTAAAAATAGTATATTTTTTTTAAAATTTTTTTTTTTTTTACCGTTAAGCCGATATTTTGTGTGTGTCAACTTAAAGTTGGCTACCCGTTCAGCTTTTGGCTCACAGCCAGCTTTAAACCGCCACTGCAATTTTTTTATTTAGCCACCGCAACGGATTAATCTGGTTGGCGCAGATCTCTGCTAAGAAAAACAACATTAAACAGCTGATAACTACACAAAAGAGCCATTCAGCACGGCACGTTACAAAAACGTCACAGAACGCAAAGACTAATGGAGCCTTAACGGCTGTTTTTACGTCCCCCCATAGATGGTCTATGGGGTTCAAGTCCGGACTCGATGATTGCCATTCGAAAACGTTGATGAAATTATCGTCAAAGAGTTTTCTGCCAGCCTCGCCGTGTGCTTCGGATCATTATCCTGCTGAAATTGCCATATAATAGACAAATTCTCCTCAGACCACGGGAGCATGACAGTATTTGGTATATCAACGTATTTCTCTTTATTTAAGATTCCATATATTTTATAAATTGGGCCAACACCATTCCAGGAGACACATACCCATACCATAATTGACCCTCAACCATGATTTTCTACCCGTGAAACGAAGCGTGGATTAAATTCTTGGTTAATGGGTCATCTAACGTATCTCCGACCTTCTGGACCAAGGCAATTAATCTTTGTTTCATCGCTCCAAATCACATATTTCCATTGATTTGCTGTCCAATTTCAATGGGACTTCGCAAAATCCACACAACGTTTTCTTTGAATCCTACTCAGAAGTGGCTTCTTTCGTGCTGCTCTTCCATGTAGCTCGGCTTCCACCAAACGACGTGCAATAGTCTGCTTGGATATCGTGACATTTAAATTTTCTTGAATATCACGTTGGATGTCAGTAGATGACTTTTTGGGGCCGGATTTGGAGATTCGCGTTATCATTCGGTCGGTATGTGCTGATGTGTTTCTGGGTCTCTTCTTTCGCGGAACATTGGCTATGGTCTCATATTTGTTGATATGCTGTAAAACATTAAAAGCAATTTTTTTGGAACACTAGCTGCTCTGGTATTTCTCTATAAGACTTTCGAAACTTCTAAAGTTCAAAAAAATGAGTGTAAATGATAATAAAAAGAGTAATAAATATAATACAATTGTTTTAAACAAAAAACGTAACGGCAAATTTACGAAAATATCAATAATGATCATCAAGCTCTAGTGTAAAAAATGCGTTTCTAATTAGTTGTCAATAGCTGTATATACACTCAACCAAAAAATCTGTAATGGATACTGAAAAGTTTGCTGTTATTACGGGAAATTTAACTGTTTTGAGCCCAGCGGTATTTTTTGCTAATTTTAGCAACACATGATTACAACAAAATTAGTAGAAAAAATTAGTAACCGCTACTAAATTTTAGCAAAATTGTTGTAATTCAAAATCCATTTGCTAAAATCAGTTAAAAAACTTACTAAATATCAATAATTTTAGTACAATGAAATTAGTATAAATAATTAGTTGCAGCTACTAAATTTCAGTAAATTTTTGTAAACTGTAATTTAAAATCAATCTGCTGAAATTAGCAAAAAAGTGTACTAAAAAACCTGTAAAATCTAAAAAAAAAAATTTATAAAAACTTTTTTTCTTTGGATTGCAACAAGCGTATAATTACTTCATCGTACTTGAAATTTGGAGTCAAAATTGGAAACAGTTCTCCAGTTATTACCTATTTATGCATTGGAGATACAATAAAATGTTCTGAGTGTTATTTCCAAACTAAGAATATATCAATAGTAACAAATATAAACTAAACAAGAATTGTAAAAAATCAAAAAAAATTTTTTTTTAAATTAGTATATTTTTATGATAAATTTAGTACTCGGTTTTGAAAAATTAGTAAAAGGTTTTGCTGAAATCAGCAGCGAGAATTAGTAAAAAAAATACGTAACTTGTAATAAGAGAATAGCAAAAATGATTACTAAAAAAAAATTGTACTAAAAATCAGTGTAAAAATAGTAAAGTTCGATTGGAAACTGTTTACAAATTTTTTACTAACTTTTTTATCTGAGTGTAGTTACATATGCGTAATATAATTTTGTATAATTGTATCGAATTATATACCATTACATCTAGTTGGATATGATTATATTATATTGGATACATTTGGAAGAGGACAAAATTCGGATAAAATTGTATCAAACCATATCTTATTCCATCAAATTAGATCTAATTGTGTCAAATTAGATCTAATATGAGCATAATACGATCTAATTTGATACAATTAGATGTTTTAATTTTTCGGATATAATTATATATAATACCAAAAGTCATATAATTTTTTTACTAGGGTCTGTAAATTTAACATTTTTATTTTTGCTGTTCTTTTTTTACTAGTATTTAGCAAAAAAAAAAAAAAAAATCTGCTAATTTCAGCAGTTTTTTTTCTTGAAAGGCCATTTTTTAAAACTATTTTTTAGTAGGTTTTTCTGCTGTTTTTTTTAAAGGTTTAATTCTATGAGTCTACTTATTCGGGCAAATAACCATTACATATATGTAATGGTAATGAAACTGAGTAATGATCATTACAAAACTGACCAACAGTAACTGACCAATATTTTCGAGTGCATAAACTTTGTGATTATTGCTATTGTTACACAAAAGTCTATATTTGCCATGATAAATGATAAGAAAAAATAAAACAAAGTTTAATGCATTTATAGGCAAATTCGGCCCGCCAACCAGTTTGTTGCTTCCCTTTATTAATTAAAAAAAAAAATAAAAACAGAATTTTTTAATAAAAAACAATTTAGTTAAAACTACTAAAAATTAGTTAAAAATGATGCTGCAGAAAAAACTGATAAATTAGCAGATTATATATTTATATTATATATTTAGCAAAATTTTCAATTTAATAAAATAAAAGTTAACTTAAATATAACTGAAATTCTGTAAATTTAACAGTTTTATATTTCCTATTAATTTAACAGTTTTTTCTGCAACATCATTTTTAACTAATTTTTAGTTGCCTTTTCTGCTATTTTTACAGATTTATTTCTAAGAGTGTAAGAAATAAAGATGCTTTAAGAACGTTTAAGTAGAAGGCTATGCAAAAACCCGATTTTTTCTTTAGTTGTCTAATATGGTGTGGCCTCCCATAAGTTCGTGAAATCCCAAATTTGGCCCTTCCTTCAAGCCATTTACGTGCCCATCCCTGCTGTAAAGTATAAAAATAAATATTATCATTAAAACGAAAACTAACGTAGTTTTACGTAATTGAAACGATAAATTATTATGATAATTAAACAGACTTGGGATTTTTTCATTGGCACTGAAATTTCATTGGCATTAATTGGCTAATGCTAAAAAATTTTAATTACCATTTAATGCTTCTGGCATTAGAATTTGTCCTGCTAATGCTAATGAAATCGCAGTAATGCCTTAAAAACTAAATACAATTAAGCAAAAAAAAAAAGCATTTGTTTACTAAAAAAAAAGGCGATGGTTAGACTGCTTTTCATTGGCTGTTTTATAAAAATCGATCCCTCGGGATCTATCCCGGAACTGGCGTATTTGTATTATCGTAGTGTTTTAATACTCCAATGGAGCAAAACTTTTGTCCGTTTTTCTCTTTCTTGCTTAGTTTTTGTGTTACGGGATATTTTTTAAAATAGCCATTTTACAGAATGGCCTGTATCTTGAAAACTAAGCGAGATAGAGCAAAACGGACAAAAATTTTACAAGCGTCAGCGTCATGTTCAGGCTCCTATTATTCACGTGAGGTAGGTCCGAGAGCGATCCCCAGGAATTAATTTTTATAAAAGAGGCACAGGATGACCCTTTTTTTTTTCTTTTTTTGCAATTTATAGGATAATAGAAATTATTCCACTAAGAAATAAGAATTTCGTTCCCCATTTCAATTTATTTTGTTCCCTCCAATCCATTGTCGGAGGTGTTAATTTGTATTATCAAGTAAATTGTTAAAAAAAATAAAAATTTAAAATGTCACCCTGTGACTGTTTTTAGAAATGAATCCATCGGAAGCTGTACAAGACCTAACCTACTTATACGTATTATTGGGGTATATTAATACTTTAATGGAGCAAAAGTTTTGTCTGCTATCTTGCTTAGTTTTCGAGATACGGACCATTTTAAAAAATGCCATTTTACAAAAAGACTGTATCTCGAAAACTACCCAGTCAGAAAAATACAAACGGGAAAGCGGTGGCAAAGCACTTTAACAGGTGGTACAAGTACTGGCAAAAAGTGCTTTCCCATTCCCAAAATGATAACGTCATTAGACAAAAGGACCGACTGTTCAAAAAGCGCCGGAAAAGCACTGGAGAAACAAAATTTTTAAACGTTGGCACCGCTGGCAAAACCAATAAATAGGTGGTCTGGAAATATATTTTCCAAAATAAAATTAAAAAAAGTTCATATGTATTTTTTTTGGTCCTGCCGTGATTTGAACCCAGGCCGTCAGATTGGTAGACGATTGCTCTACCCACTGAGCTAACGAGACATATAATATTTAATGGCTAAACACATAAATGAGTGATAATAGCTGGACAACTACTGGCTGTGCCAAAATGCTAGTACTGGCAAACAATTTTTTGTAAGTAGTATGCCAGTGTTGGGAGGGCAAAAAAAAAGTTGGTCTTGAAGAAGCTTTCTCACAAACAAAAAAATTGATTTTATAAAACAAAAAAAATTTTAAATTAAAAAAAATTTGAACTCGAAACCTTTGGATTTGAACTCGAAACCTTCCGACTACAAACATTTTTTAACGAAGCGTCAGCATTTTTATAAAATCATTGGTTTTCCAGTGAATTGATTTTTGTACGCCTGGTAGCATTGGCTAGGTAGCACTGGATAACCACTGGGTGCAAACCTTGGCATATCACTCTAAGCCAATTCTTTGCCAGTGGTTTTTTTTTATAAACCACCGAAATTTTTGTAAAACAAACACTGGTAAAACGCTTTTCGCAAACGCTGGCAAAGCGTCCCAAATGAGTGTTCTGCCAGTCACTTATTTTTAATACCGTGGTTACCCAGTGGTATGCCAGTGCTTTATTTTTTGTACCACTGGCGATTTCTGACTGGGTAAGCGATTTAGAGCACAACGGATCAAATTTTTGCAAGCTTCAATGGAATGTTCACGCTCCTATTATTCACATGAGATAGGTCCGAGAGCGATCCCCAGGAATAAATTTTTATAAAACAGCCACAGGGTGAACCATTTTTAAAAATTTATGTGACAATATAAATAGAAATTAATACACTAATGGCGTTTTCTTTTCTGAAAAAAATGTTGCTTTTATTTTTGCACTTTGCTTTTGAATTGCCTTTTTTGTGTTCTTTTCTAAATTAAGAGTAACATTCTAAGAGGGCTAGGTGTTCTTTTCTAAAAATGTTGCCTAAATAAATGGCAAAAGTGCAACATTTTTCGCCCTCAAAAAATTTACGGGGTAGAGTGTTGCCCTGTTTTTTTCTTTATGTCAACGCCATGTGTATATACTGTAATGTTGTTTGCCAGCTAAATCGCAACTTGGTGGCCTAGGGGGTACTATCATGGCTTCTGATGCAGTAGGTCGCAGGTTCAAACCCCGGTTGGAGCACAATATTTTTTTTGTTTTTTTTTTTTTTTTTGTTTATATAAAATTTTAATTAGATTTTTATTATTTTGCTGTTATTTAGTATTTAACAATTTTTTAGGCCAAAAATAAATAAAAAATTATATAATTTGTTTTAAATATGAAAAAAAAAATTTTTTTAATTGAAAAAAGAATATACATAAAAAAATTTATTTTTTACTTTGGCTGGAATTTGAACCCGTCCAGCCCATGTCAAAGGCAGGCATCACAACCACTAGGCTACAATTAGTAATAGTCGCATTTTTCTAAACATACATATGTTTAGAAAAATGCAACAGTGATTTTATTGTGTTCTATTCTGATTGGAAAAATGTAACATTTTAATGGGGTGAGGGCAACATTTTTAAAATGTTGCCTTTTAACAAGGCAACATTTTTTTTCAGAAAAGAAAACGCCATAAGATAACACGTATATGAATTTCCTTCCCCCTTTGATTCATTTCGTTCCCTGTGGCACATATTCCAATTTCACTCGTTCCCCATTTCATTTTATATCGTTACGATTTGCACCAATGTTCCAATCCATTATCGGAGTGTGTTAATTTGTACAATCATGTTAATTGTCAAAAATAAAAATTAAAAATGTCACCCCTTCTGTTGTAGAAAAATGGATCCCTCATGAGCTCTTTTAAACCTGGCTAATTTGTATTATAGAAGGGTATTAGTATTCCGGCAGAGCAAAAATTTTGTCCGTTTTCCGTTGGCAATTTTTTAAAATGGACATTTGCTAACTCAGAAATGATTACGAAATCTGTAAAGTGACGTTTACTAATGTCAATTCTTTCTTATAATTGCGGCATTAGTAATCGTTACTTAGCGTCTTGATGAGACATCGATTTGTTCAACCAACAAAAAATTTCTTGTCCGCCCATGAATTTGTCTCGTGTGGACCACTCTTGTTCATGTTTTGTTCTTGTTCAGACAACGTTGTCAGCACTATTGTTCTCACAATTATGTGCAACATCAACCACGATGCCAGATCTAATTTCTACTTAGTGGCATTACTAAAAACTAAAGAAAATAAAATAAAATGAATATAATGTTAAGAAAAAGTAAATAATTTGCATTATTATTGAATTTAATGCAATTTACTTTTTATTATTGTAAAAAATTAGTGAAAAACACATTGAAAACATGAAAATAAATTAGTTTCATTTGTGACCTACTCCAACAAAAAACAAAAAATAATGAATTATCTGACATTACGTATTCTCCACCCAAAACAAATGGACAATTTTTTTCCCGTTATTCTGCAGACGATTAGTTTTTGGGCAAACAAATCAATGTCTTGTCACCTAGTGTCTTCAAATGCAATGAAATGTGCAAAGAAATTTTAAAATAACACACAAAACAAAAACAACGAAAATAATTTTGTTGTTGCTTTGTGTGTTATACTGAATTTAGACCAAGCAAAAACCTGCTGGTTTTTATACAAAACTAAATTACGAAAGCCAAGTCATTTACACTGATTATTTTGTTTTTCTTTGTCACAACACTTTTTTACTACACACTTTTCATTCTTTTTTTATTGTTAAATTAATGTAGAAAAATGTTTAATACATTTAAAAAAGAATAACAACACACAATTTCAAACTAAACTAGAAATATTCTTAAAAAATTAAAAAATATTTTTTTGACACTTGCTTTACTCCTATATTCGTTGTAACATGGTGTATCGAAAATTAATTATAAATGATATCGGATGTATCAAAAATGTACATTTCAGATATTTTTACTTGGTTTTTGGCAAAAACCAGTTGGAATCTGGTTTTCAGTTTGTATGAAAATTGTATGGAAAAACTATATTAATTTTGTAGTTTTCGGCTCGAAAACTAAAAATCGCCAAAAACTACTAGTTTTTGCTTAATACACTATTATTTTCAAATTTCTTTGCACATTTCATTGCATTTGAAGACACTAGGTCAAGACTCAGAGTTATGAATTTACTATACAACTGACATTAGCAATGAAATCGATGTATTTCAAAGCATTAGTATTAGGTTGCGTTTACACTTGCATCGAAATCCCGAGTTTTCGCTATTCACCACTCTCAAAAAACAATGAAGGAAAGCATATAAACTTTAAATTTTTAGAAAATGTATTTATTATAGCTAACTATGTGTGTTTTATTAAAAATTGCACATTTATATTCTTTTCTTCATTGCTTTTTGAGAGTGATGAATAGCGAAATCTCGGAATTTCGATGCAAGTGTAAATGCAACCTTAGTCAAAATAATAAAATTGTCAAAAACTTCATTAGCATTAGTTTCAATTTAATGCTAGTGAAATGGTCAATTAATTTGTCCAAATAATTAATTAGTCTCATGTATGTACCTAATTAAACTATGTTGTATTAAAATAAACAAAAGATAAAACAATTTGAAACAATTTTAATGAGTTTTTGTTTTCTGTACAAAAAAGTGATAAAGTTTTTCACAAAATATGTAAATAAGTTTATGTCACTGTCACTGCAACAAACAGTAGGAGTCACAAATTATAAATAAAATTTTTTCAAGTCACGAGATTTTAAATAAATTTAAAAATCTTGTGGCAAAAAAACAATAGCTTAAATTACGAAAACGGTTGACACTGGGTATGTATCATACTAACGGTTTATGAGTTAACTATTAGTTAACACAAAAATGTGTTGTTGAGTTGTGTAGTTTTTTTTTGACATTTTCTTTTGTTTAACAGTACAGTTAACTTTAACTGTACTGTACCCTGTATTATGAGACCCACTGTGAATGTCTATGTATTATTGAGTATACAATTATTTATGAATTATTCAATTTAACCGGTTTTTAATTTTATTTGATATTATTATTATTATTATTATTATTATTAGTAATCACTAAGGAAACAAATTCCATAATTTATTTGAAAATCTATTAATCTAATTTCAATTTAAATTAATTTTAAATTGTTTTGGAAATCAAGCCAAAGTTTGTTTATTCGTTTTTACGAAGGTTTTTCTAAACCTAAGTGCCAGCAATTTGAAATTTATTGATTTTAATTGTCACACTCTAAATTATATTAGTTTTTCTTGTTTAATTTTATTGATTGATCAACTTAATTGAAATGTAAATTGATCTACCACAAATATTTACTATGTATGTATATGAGAATTGATCAGCCCCTGCGATCCATGTATTCGTCTTATTGTAAAATTATTGACCCAGTATAAATACAATACTTTTAGGTTTGTAAATGTAAAGTCTTTGTATAGATTGTAATATTGCAAATTGTGGTTTATTGTTGTAAACTGATCATGTGATAAATCATTGATATTTATTAAATTAAAATAACAATGTTACAAAAGTTATTGTAATACTAGTTCACTATCAGATTAAAATGTTTATTTAATTGCTTTCCATTAACGGTGGGTCTCATTCTTCAGGTTTAAACTTTAGTTAATAGTTAACCCAAAAAAATTGTTGTTGTTTTGTGTACATTTTTTTGACATTTTATTTAGTCAGGAGCGTGCTTGCAAAAAAGTTGGCAATTTCAGCAAAAAAAAAAAAAATAGTAATCTCAGCAAGAGTTTTGCTAACACTTACATTTAAGTCGATTGTAAATGAAAAAAATCCTTGCTAAAATCAATAAAATTTTTTCCTGAATATTAGTAGACTGAAAAAAACTCAAAAACTTTGTAGAAAAAATATACTTTCGTTAATTTATTTGCTAAAAATTTAAGTTTAAAAAGTACGTTTTTGTGATTCTTTTAAACATTATTTAGGAAACTTCGTAAAATATAAAAATGTCCAGATTTCCACATTAGTTCGAAATAACAAAAAAGAAAATAAACTATGACTTTTATATTATAAAAACATTTTTTAAACCGAAAGGGAACACAAAAAAATTACCCAGATGACTGAAAAAAATGCCTGTCGTTGTATTTCACATAATCACTATTTATAAACATTTTGTTTACACATATAAATTTTATTTTTATCTTCATTATCGCTAGAATATCCCCAGAATTTGAATTTTCCGTTAATATTTTATTTAAAACTTAATATTTATATTAGACTTGTGTAGTTCGTGTACGAACTAGTTCAATTGAACTAGTCACTCAATGGATCGAAAGATCTACTTCACTTCTAATCGCTCTTCTAGTTCAATCGTTCATTTTATTACCTTTGGCCGGCGATAACTTTATTTCTTTTTATTAATTATAAATATTTTCTACACTAAACATTTTTCTTTTTTACTTAAAATTCTTAATTCGTCTGATATTTGATATCCTTGTTAACTAAAAGACGAGCTATATTAATTAGTTACCTATTCAAAATTGCCAAAGGAACGATCGAAAAAATTGTTTTCTGAACGAATTAACGAAATTGTCAGAGCTATTGAACTAAAAGAGCGAACTAGTTCTTTACAACAAATTGAACTAGAAAGAGCGGTCACCAAAAAGAAGTAGAATGCCCAATTCTAATTTATATAAAAATTTTATAACTGCATTACAAAATTATACTTATTTAATTTTTCATTTACAATATTGCCCTCATTGCCTTTGTTTTTCCTTTACACCATTTTTTATAGCATTCCTAAAAAGAAAACGTAATAAGTGTATTTTATAACATTTGATAACATCTTCTTTCTTATTTTTATGCATACGCATCTTTTGGCGTCCTTTTCTTTTATGTATGAAAGAGAGAAAAATCTTTCACGGTTGTATTTTTATATGTCTTAGAAGAGTTGTGTTTTTAGTAAGAGGTCGGATCAATAAATAGGTGACTTTTTGAATGAAACACAATTTTTTTTTAGCAAAAAAAGTTTTTATTTTTCAACATACACCCTTATTCTAAACTTTCTAACAATAACAAAATTGTGACAACACTGAGATGAATGGTCTGTATTGTCACAATTTTGTTATTCTTATAAAGTTTAGAATAAGGGTGATAGTCTCCTTTTAGCTCAGTACACTTAGTCCAACGTCCAATTTTTTTTATTCCTTCCAAAACATAGGATTTCTCTAGGTCCTCAAAATAGGCATTTGTTTGAGCAATAATTTCTTCGTTGGAGCTAAATCTATTTTCACCGAGCCATTTCTTTTCTATTAGAAATAGAAAATAGTCACTGTTGGCTAAATCCGGAGAATATGGCGGATGAGTTACCAATTCGTAGCCCAACTCATGGAATTTTGCCATTGAGGTGTGCACACGTGTATTGTCTTGATGAAAACGAACTTTTGTCTTGGCCAAATGGGCTCGTTTTTCTTAAATCGTCGTTGAATCTGTCGAATAAATTGGCATAATATTCGCAGTTTTTTGTTTTTCTCTTTTGAAGGTAATCGATGTGGATCGCCATTACCTTGTTGGCCAAGAACCTCGCCTTGGCCTTCTTTGCAGCCGGTTCAACCGAATTACATTTAAGTAACTTCAAACAATCCTTTGAAGTTGTCACACGATTGAGTTTATGGTCAATTGAGAGCAAACGCGGCACCCATCTTGCGGATAGCAACCTAAAACCCAACTGATCATTTAAAATCGAAACCACAGTGCCATATGAAATTCCTATGGCATGAAAAATCTCACGCACTTTCTCTCTCCGATCTGCCATATCGTTATTTTTTTTCGACATTTTCGAGTGTATTGACCTCAATTGGCCTATACACCCAAATTTAAAAACTGTTAAAAATTGCCAAAAAAAAAAAAAATTAGGTATCGGAAGCAAAACAGCGATTGCTCAAAAACAATTCATTGAACAATTTTTTTTTGACAGTGGTGTAATGGTTAGGGCGTTGGACTGTTACACGTGAGGTTGCGGGTTCGAGCCCCAACCAGGGCAACATCAATTTATGGAGAATAGTAATATGTATGAGTTTTTTCTATCCCTCATACATATCGCAGCGTCCTCCTTCGGTGTTCCCATAGCACTTAACCCCACCGAAGAAAAATAATATAACAGGGCTATGAACTAAAAAGCTTCAACAAAGTTCGCCAACTTACCATCAGATGGCGCGCAACAACTGTTCTAAAAAAAATTCAACATCTCGCGCAATTACAGTGTTGCCCTTCATCTTTCACCACCTTTCACTTCTTCTCTATCCCCTTTCCAAAGGAAGCAACACGTTAATTAATAGGAAGAATTTCCTGAGTGTTGCTTCACTTAAAAAAAAAAAAAAAAAAAAAAAAAGATTCGGAATCAGCGTACAATAGTTTATTAGAAAATATATAACCCAGTATAAAGTTGTGCAAAAATTTAAAATTTGTTGAATAGTGTTATTATTGGAATTATGACCAGAATATTCTGGTACAATCCCAAAGCCGGTTATTGGATATTTTTCTTTAGCAATTCTTCATCTCTCTTTACCATCAATTCTAGCATTTTATATCTACTGGAAACAAATTTTTTGACATATACAAATTTTATTCAAATCTGAGGATATACCCTAAAGTACCCAGTCAGAAAAATACAAACGGGAAAGCGGTGGCAAAGCACTTTAACAGGTGGTACAAGTACTGGCAAAAAGTGCTTTCCCATTCCCAAAATGATAACGTCATTAGACAAAAGGACCGGCTGTTCAAAAATCGCCGGAAAAGCACTGGAGGAACAAAATTTTTAAACGTTGGCAAAACGCTGGCAAGACCAATAAAAAGGTGGTCTGGATATATATTTTCCAAAATAAAATTTAAAAAAAGTTCATATGTATTTTTTTTTGGTCCTGCTGTGATTTGAACTGAGGCCGTCAGATTGGCAGACGATTGCTCTACCCACTGAGCTAAAGAGACATATAATATTTGATAGCTAAACACATAAATGAGTGATAATCGCTGGACAACTACTGGCTGTGCGAAAAAGCTACCACTGGCAAACAGTTTTTTGGAACTAGTATGCCAGTGTTGAGAGGGCAAAAAAAAAGTTGGTCTTGAAGGAGCTATCCCACAAACAAAAAAATTGATTTTATAAAACAAAAAAAACAAAAAAAAAAAAAAATTTTAATTAAAAAATATCCCCAAAAGTTTTTTTGCTTGCAACCGGATTTGTATTGGAACCTTCTGACTACAAACATTTTTTAACGAAGCGTCAGCATTTTTATAAAATCATTGGTCTACAGTGAATTGATTTTTGTACGCCTGGTAGCATTGGCTAGGTAGCACTGGATAACCACTGGTTGCAAACCTTGGCATATCACTCTAGGCCAATTCTTTGCCAGTGGTTTTTTTTATAAACCACCGAATTTTATGTAAAATAAATACTGGTAAAACGGTTTTTGCAAACGCTGGCAAAGCGTCCCAAATGAGAGTTCTGCCAGTCATTTATTTTTAACACCATGGTTACCCTATGGTATGCCAGTGCTTGATTTTTTGTACCACTGGCAATTTATGACTGGGTAGTTTTCTTGTCAGCTAACTAATGCGTGCTACTATCTATAATTTTAAGTTAAATGTTAAAATTTTTAACATGAGTTTAACACAACTGATGCGTTTTTTAAAACCCCTGTTTTTTTAATCTAAAAATATATTTCCATAAGTTTTGCTCTTTTTGTAATTTCATTCACTTAATGAATAATTCTTTATTTTCGATTTTTTTGTATTGCTTTTTGTATGACCTACAAGTTTATGTAAATCTTTCTGCATCTAAATAATTATGTACGTTATTCATATCTAAATGTCTACAAAATGCCTTCGAACAAAAAAAAAAAAAAAAAAAAAAAAAAACAGCAAATAAGTACTAAAAATTTGTATATTTCTTGCATCTATTAGCATTTAACATGTACAGAAAAAGAAACAAAGGGCCAGTTTTATAGTCAGAACCACAGTCCACTGTTACGGTGGGTTTCTACAAAACGTTCGTCGAATGAGTTACTACATGTCAGGCACGTAGCTATGGGCCCCCCCCCTCCCAAAATGATTTGACAAATTTTGAAACGTAACAAAATACGTCGAAAGCAACAACATTTTTTAAAAAATGTAATAAAAATATTTATTTTTTGTTGAAATCAAATACCAAATGGCCAAGTTTCTTAAGTTTTCATAAAAAAAATAGACTCTAATAGTGTATTTAGACTGGGAAAAAACTAGTAGTTTTTGGCCATTTTTAGATTTTGAGCCGAAAACTACAAAATTAATTCAGTTTTTCCATACAATTTTCATACGAACTGAAAACCAGATTCTACCTGGTTTTTGCTAAAAACCAAATAAAAATATTTGAAATGTGCATTTTTGATACACCCGGTACCATTTATAATACATTTTCGATACACTCTGTTACAACGAATATAGGAGTAAAGCAAGCGTCAAAAAAATATCTTGTAATTTTTTAAGAATATTTCTAGTTTAGTTTCAAATTGTGTGTTGTTATTCTTTTTTAAATATATTAATAATTTTTTTACATTAATTTAAGAATAACAAAAGAAAGAAAGGTGAGTAATAAAAAAGTGTTGTGACAAAGAAAAACTAAATAGCCAGTGTAAATGACTTGGCTTTTGCAATTTAGTTTTGTACAAAAACCAGCTGGTTTTTTCTCTGTCTAAATTCAGTATAAATCCAATTGCGAAAACTACTTTGTAAAAATTTTTTAAGCTTTTTGGTGGCCATAGAAACTGTTTTTTTTATGTTCTTTTTGTAAAAATCTTGAATAGTAATGTGTGTTACCAAAGATTATATATTTTATAAATTGACTATGCTACTCACGGTTCTCTCGATAATTAGCGAACTCAGGCTAAACTCGGGCAAAGAGAAAAATGCATAAGAAAACCTATTTATAAAAAAATTTTTTTCCATCCTAAGTTAAGTATTATAATGTTGGCGTTGCATAATTTTTTTTTGTAATGAAAATTATTAACTGTCCATGAAAAAGCGGAGGAGAAACAAGAAATTTATTCTGGAAGTGACTGTAAATTAAATACATATATAAATTCGGATTTGTCCCAAGAAGCTTTTTCTATCAGTATAAGGTTATATTGTGTCAGTGGTTTGTTTGATAATTCCGAATAAAATAAAAGAACCGAAAAGAACTGTTGAAATTTAACTTATTCGTGAACGCGAGAGTATTCTTAACTCTAAAAATGTGCAACACTTTGGGGTTTTCGCGCCACACAGATATTTCAGGAGGTTATAAAATAAAAAACCCAGTTAACTTTGCAAAATCCTATGGAATTTTTCTTTCATTTCGCTTGAAATTATTGTTGCGCTTTGAAATTAGCCTAAGATCATATTGGCGCACTTCATTGGAAATCAAAATAATAATGATGCAATTTACTTTTAATATTTAACCTTTCCGATAATCTATTAAATTCTAATAAAACCCCAGCAAAAAGAGATGCCGAAGCAGTAGAAAAAGCACTATAATAGATGATCTAGATGTACTTCTTTTTTAACATAAACACTAATTATTTTATCATTGAGTTGTCATAGGAGAGGATTGCTCAAACTTCAATATTTTTCCAGTACTATTTGAACGTGTACAAAAAGGCCCTTTTTCACCAATTAAAAGTTTAAAAAATTCTTCGCAAAAAAAAATTATATATTTTTTTTTTTACAAAACTTTTTTATTGCCGCCATCGGGTATCGAATTTGCGACCTCACGATCGGTAGTCTAGCGCTCTAGCGTTGAGCTATTCTTTGATATGAAAGTTGAGTGACATAAAAACATCACTTTGTTACTGCTCTTCAATAAAAGTACTTATTAAACAAGTGTAAAAGGTGCACTACAATTCAATATTGTTTTCAGTACTATTTCTACAGGTGCATAAAAAGCAAATTTTCACCATTTTTTTTTATATAGATATTTTTAAAAATTAAAAAAAATATTGAACTTAAACAAATTAATTATATGGTAAATATTAAAAAATACAATAGAATAAGAAAAAAATGGAAAACAAAAGAAAAAAATATTGGTCCCGCCGGGAAGCGAACCCGCGATCGTTTGGAAATGCCAAATGATACGAAAATCACTTTTTAAGATCACTTTTAGAGCAATTACTCTTTAGAAGCAACTCTTAAGTGATTTTTTGGATGTTGTTTAGAAATAATTCTAAAAAAGCTGTAAAAATATACTAATGGATACTTTGGAACAAATGAAAGAAGTGAATTTTTGAAGTTGTTCAGAATAACTTATAAAAAAGCAGTAAAAATATACTAATGGATACTTGTGAAGTAGTGAAAGAAGTAGTTTGTAAAGCATTACATCCAAATTTTTTTGCTGGGACCTTTTAAAACTAATATCGAACAAGGAAACCGCACAAATAAATTAAAAAATTTTCCAAAAAGTATTAAAATATAATTTCAATGCTAGAATCAAGTAACAAAACTATGAGATACATTATTTAAATTGTTTAACCCATTTTTTTCCCAACATATCTCTAAAGACAAGTCTGCCTATCCTTCTACGAAGTTTTGTCAGAAAATTCGCACGAAATCCACGCTTGGCAGAAAATGGGTAAAACAATATACTCCATATCCCAAACGGATTGCAGAAACTTTTAAATATTGACAAAAAACTGAAATTTTTGAAAATTGGAATCACATAGAAATCAAATTCCACTTGAAATATATAATTTTGTTTAGAACTTAGAAAATGCGTTAGAAATTAAATTTTCCTTTATGGTTATTAGCCACTCTTAGTTGTAATATTAAACAAGTTTTAAAAACCTTTGGGCCCTTACATATATTTTTGTGTTCTTACAGATATTTTTATAAAATTTTCTGCCTCTGTCTACTATTAACTTCTATTTTTACTATTAAAAAAATTGTAAAAGGGACAGCTGGTGCAATGATAAACAAATAACACCATTGTAAAAATTCTAAATTTTATTTAAGCAAAGAAATACACAATATAAAAATTCTATATATAAAAATTAACTGAACGAAGTCAAAAAAACGTATAAATGCAAAAAATATGTATTTCTGTGCGATTTTTGAGACTAAAACTATACTCATTTTAATTTTTTTTCTTTTAAATAGTTTTGGGTTAGAAAAGTGAATTTGTGCGTTCCCGTACTTTTGGGTAATTTTGTCATTTAGATAGAGGATTTTGTGTAAGTAAAGGAGCACACTTAACTCAAAATAAGGAGTTTTTTGTAAAGTTTTATAAGCTTCCCCAGTAAACAACAAAAAAAACGGGAAAAATTAAACAAAAAATTTTTGAAAAGCAACCCCCCCCCCCCCCCCCCTCCCAAAATAAATTCCTAGCTACGTGCCTGCTACATGTATTTTGTTATTGTATTTTCGTTCGTGTGACGAAAAACGTCATCTAGAAACACCACCTGAGTCTTAAAACAGGGTTGCTTTTCTGGTATTTTAGAATATGACTACCACAGTATCCAAATATATACAGCGTGATATTAAGCGGCCCATACATTAAGGAACATTCTTGAAAAAATTACCATTTTTTACGAAGGTTGAATGGTGTATGTTAATGTTCGTGTTGACATTCGTGCAATTCGTGTTTACAAAATTTGTTGATATTTTTTGTTCCCTACTCAATGTTCAATGACATCACTAATACATAGAAGTGGCAAAGGGAAATCTGATTCAAGACAGACCATGGTGGACAGTGGTCAGAAATAAGGACGAATTTTGCCGTAAATATTTCTCAAGTTCGCAAATTTACTGGAAAATTTCTGACTTAAGTAAATTTTTAGACTAAATTCGTTCTTAGTTTCACTATAAAATTGGCCCTAAGAATTCTAATAAAAAAAAAATGAACTACAGTACATAAGTGAGCTAATGCATGCTTGGTAATTTTCCACTCAAAGAAGAAAACACAATTACACAAAAAAAAAGAATAAATTAAGAATTTAAAACACAAACAAATCATGCAAAACCAGTAATGCTATTTAACCGCTTTTTAATTTTTTATAGTGATTTTAATAATATATTTTATTAATATATTTCAGTTCTTACTGACGAGGTTAGGAACGAAGGCAAATAAATAAAGCTATGGTTATCAGGGCGAACTTTTTTCAAACCATCAACGTTCTCACGGAACCAGCGCTTATAAGCTGTTTACATTGGAATGGTGGAAAGGCTTGGGAGTCAATCCGACCACAAACGAGATTGTATTGTTAACAAAGACGTGCACTCTGGAGCAGTTTGATCCCCTAAGTTAGATAAAGACACTTTTCAACTTCCAAGGAAGCAAAGTAGATGGATTTCGTTCTGGACTCTTAGTAGTACGCTGATTCCGAACCTGTCAAGAAACAATTGCTGTTTTGAAATTTGCATTCGATACCCCATTTTACGCAGTTTTTAATAATATGTTCAAATATGGACCATACAGTTATATTGTTTCTTCAAACATTATTAACCTACATATTTTTACCTTTCATATGAGTATAATCATGATAGCAGGTTTTTTAAGATATTTGACTGACGCCCAAGGATTTCGAACTTTTTCTTTAATTTTATCCTTATAAATATGCTACTAAATTTTACCTTTTGCTAAATATCACAAATTCTATTGGATTAAAACAAGAAAAATTGGCCGAGGATCTCCCGATTTTTGTTATATTTTGCATACACAGAAAAAACAGTAGGCACCAACAATGGGAATTTGTAAAAGCAATCACATTATCTTTTAAATTGAAATTTTATTTCCCACAATTTCTTTTGTTTGAAATATTTGTAACTCGTTTGTAAATTGTTATCTTTCATATAAAAATTGTTTAAAAATAAAAATTCAAAGTTACAAAAAAAAGATATTTTTTTTTGGATTTACAAATTTCTTTGTTGGTGCCTTTATAAAATTTTTTTTTTGTATTTACAAATTTGGTATGAGAAAGGTGTATAAAAATTTAATTAGAATTTTGTAAAATCTTTCTGTGTACAGATACTCTATGGACCCATTTGAATAAATCCATTTTTATTTTTCCGAAATTCCAAAAAAACGCGCGATTTTATTCACGACTTTCTTAAAAAACAAAAAAAAATCTAAAAAAATATAATTGGCTGATTTTGAACATCTACAGTTTCCATAGTTCTTGTCGGATTTTAATAATTAAAAAACATTTTGACGGTACGGTCATCTGTATTTATTTTTAATCAGTTTCAATAATAGTTTTAGGTTACGATTGCACTTTTTGAGTCGCTTTTTTTGGAACGCGCTTTGCAATATTTTTATTTGTTCTTGAAAGTGTTTTTATTCGAAATTTATTATTCCATTTTTTTAGGATGTAGGACTCTTTTGTATTGTAATTTAACATTTCAAAAAGTTGCCACCACTGTTTTCTCTTCTTTCATGAGATCCACACAACACTGTTGGTAAAAGTGGCACAAAAGTGCCATTTGTGGCACTATTGAATGTTCAATGGCACCTTGGCACTCTCCATAGAATTTTGGCACTTTTTACGAAAATTTCTATATAATTTCATAAAAGGTCGATATCGCTGGTTTTTCATTAAAAGCCACGCCTATTAAGAAGAAATTAAAAAAACAAATTCTACACTTAATATATCTACAATTTTTTGGACCACCTTCCAGTTCTTCGGGGACAATTTAATCATTATTTTGATATTTAAAAATAAAAGCAACGGGGATAAAATTAAAAAAACTTTAATTGATTCTATTGTATTGTCAAATTTAATTGTAAAATTTTTTGAAAGTCTTGGACCTGCTAACTTATCTTAAAATAACGTAAGTTTAGTGCTTTACTATAGTTAAGAATGGCATTTTTATATGAAAATATTTGTGGTAGGTAATGTTAAACTCGGGTTACTTTTCAGATAAGTCGCCCGCCTTTTTTTTGTCTTTTTACTTAACCCTTAAATGCATGATCTCTACAATTTTAACCATTTTTTTATATATGATTTCTAAAGGCGTGTACATTTCAAGAAAAATACCAAAAAAATTGCCAAATAGCTAAATTGTGATTATTTTAACATGTATGAAAAAAAAGAAACAAAAAAAAAAATATATGAAATATTAATTACACACTTATTGTTGCCAAAATTAATTTTATTGCGAGAACACCACTTTAAATATTTCAACAAATATTTTTGAATATTGCACTTTTTGTAAAAAAACGCGTGTTTTAGATTTTTCACAAACATACGAAGCAAAACCAAGATTTTTCCTATAACTATTTAAAAAATCTGAGTTATAGTTTATAAGAGCACTTTGTGCAGAAAGGGCCCCAATGCCCAAAAATTGAGTTTTATGCATCAAGTGGCGTTTTTTATTAAGAAACTGGTATGTTGCCAAATGGCTACACCATGCATTTAAGGGTTAAAGTAACTAAATGTATAAATATTTGAAATAAAAGCTGAACATATTTTTTTTTGAAACATTATATGTTGCTTAATTTTGTTTTGGCACTTTTAAAGCATTTTTGGCACTTTTTTGTCATCATTGAGGCACCAAACGAAAATTCTCAAATACCATCACTGCCACACAATCGAATCAACAAAAAGAATGCATTACAAGTGTTTGTTTATTTTTCTGGATTTTGTAAAAAATAAACAGCTGATGTAGTTTAATTGTCACACATAAAACGTTCACTTATGCCGGGGATGGTAAACAAGATTTTAAATCATGTACCAAATATCTTAAGAAATCCAAATCCAAACCAGAGTTAGGAAATCAAAACTTACACTACTCACCGGTAGAGGGCGCTGAAATTTAGTATTACCTGAGCAACTATTTAGTATCAGCTTAGTATCAGCTGAGCCTATATTTAAAAACTCAAAAACTGCTGAAAACTGTTCGAAATAAGGAAAAAACAAACGCGGAATATATTCAAATAATAAAATTTGAGAAATCCGTTTGATTTTTTGCTTTGTTGTTTGTTATTATTTAAATTTAAATAAAAAAAAATTGTCAATTTTTTTAACAAAGTGCCATCTAGTGATAACGATTTTGTTATAACTTATTTTTTTGGTGATGCCATACCCCCGATCCAAACATTTTCAAATTTTGCAGACATGTAAGAAAAATGGTCTTATGTTGCATTTAGATCCCGAGATTTCGACTAAAATTGAGATTTCAGTGAAAATCTCATGTGAAATCCCGTAAATTTGCGAGATTTATAAGAAATCGCAAGAAAATCTCACTAATGTGGAGACTTTTACAGAATACAATACTGCGTTTCGCTTAATTTGTAGAGTTTTTGCAACGATGTAGAGTGGCAACGATAGTCAACAGCTGACTAAAAAAATAACACAAATAATGAAATAAAATAATTATGTATGATTGAAAATTATTTCACTTAATAGATAAAGATCAGCCAAAAACCGAAAATATAAATACGAGTACTTTAATTGACAGCTTTCCCACGATGTATTTGATATGAAAAACGGATGAAAAATAGAAGATTTTTTTATCACTTTTTACTTTTGTTTTATTAATTTATAGCTAATAATGTAGAATTTTACTCATGGCACTAACTTTAATGTCATTTGAGTTGGAAATTGGTAACAAAAGGCCAACCCTTGGCCCAGCTTAAGTTTTTACACTTAAAATTCAGGCGGGCCAGATTTTGATGATCCTGATGGAAATGGTCCAACCTAAAATATAATTTAATAAGTATTTAAAAGTAAATTTTCTTGTTTTAAGAGATTTTAAATAAAAAGCTGTACGTATAAAGGATATCCAAATTTAGTTCAAAGTATTGATAGGTATTTCCGGATGTGCTGAATGGATAACAAATAAGACACAAAGTTTTACTTATTTAAGTGTCTAGTTTAAGGTGTGAAGAAAATCAGAAAATGTGACAATTACAAAGATTACACAAAAAAATAGCAATTATAAACATCCTTGCAACTCCAATAGAATGTCCTTGAACAGCCACCCTCTTGATTGTACTCAAATGAACGGCTAAATTAGATAGATTTATTACCTTTAAATAAAATTTAAAGGTAATAAATCATAGGCGTACCTAGACCATTTTTCTGGGGTGGGCAAGGGACCCATTAATATTCGGCTATTTATTTGCCCTTTCTCAGACTTTTATAGTATATTTAGACTGGGCAAAAACTATTAGTTTTTGGCCATTTTTAGTTTTTGAGCCGAAAACTACAAAATTACTTTAGTTTTCCCATACAATTTTCATACAAACTGAAAACCACATTCTACCTGGTTTTTGCCAAAAACCAAGTAAAAATATCTGAAATGTGCATTTATAGTTAATCATTTATAGTTAACTTTCGATGCACCCTGTTACAACGAATATAGAAGTAAAGCAAATGTCAAAAATATATTTTTATATTTTTTTAAAATATTTCGGTTTAAATTTTAAATTGTGTGTTTTTATCTATTTTGAAATGTGTTAATAATTTTTTTAATTTGATTTAACAATAAAAACATAAAGAAAAGTGTTTAATAAAAAAGTGATGTGACAAAGAAAAACTAAATAACCAGTGTAAATGACTTGGTTTTTGTAATTTATTTTTGTACAAAAACCACCTTGTTTTTGCTCAGTCTAAATTCAGTATTAAACTTAATAAACACTTTCGACATTATGCTTAGAATTTTTCATACAAAAAACTTTTAAAAATGTATCCCTCCCTTCTGATAAAATTTTCATAATATTCAAAATTAAATAATCCTGGTAGCTTATCCTAGCAAAATCGACATGTTTTTATAGAAAACTCTAAAAAATGCATGTTTTCTAACGAAAACCTCGTACAAGGAATGTATTCCAATCTATACTCTCAGATTAGTATGAAATTTAGATATTTGATGGAAAAAAGAAACCTAAGATCAACCTGTCTCATTTTTTCATCGAAATCGGCGAATCCATTCTAACCCCATATTTCGACCACTTAAATTACACGTGAGATGTTCATTTTAAAATTTTTGTTTCTACAATATATTGAAATTTCACCAAAATAGTAGTGCTTAGTTTGAAGTAACTTCCTTGTTAGTTATTAACTAATTATTGGTTTAGAAAACTACTAAATTTAATATATTAATCTCACTAAAAAAGATTCCGCGATTTTTTCCTATTAAAAATCCTTTTCCATTTTCGTATCAAATGCCTTCAAATGCTTATCTGTGATTTTAGTAATTTTTCTTAAAGGAAAACTCTTACGTCCAGTTTTATAATCAGAACTAATATCGATTTGTTTCTTAAATATTAGAATTCCAGCAAATTATCTAACATTAGACATTTTTAAATTCTGGGGTGGGCAAAAAGAAGACCGGCCTAAGTCCGCCAATGGCCCTGCTATATAAAGGTTCACAATGTTAATTTTTGTTAAAGTTAACTTTAGTTAACATTTGGTAAAGTATTCCGATTGGTTAGTTTCTTTTTTTCAACCAATTAAAATTTTTGAAAATATAAATATTTTTTTATGGTTTTCAAACACAAAATGAACAAAACCGAATATTTAAAAATAAACGCGGCAGGTGACAAAGCAAATTGTGGTAATTTTTTTATTTTGCTTTTTCTTCGATATTTTGAATATTGAATAACGCTCTTGGACAGCATCAAGATAGTCTCATTGAATTAGCAATTTAACTCAATAAATACCTCAACACTCAAAAAAATAAGTTAGTAGAAAAATTAGTAAAACGTCTTGTATATCAAGTGTACTAGTTTTCAGCAATTTTTTTTTCCTGAATTTCCGTTTTCACCAAAAATTTTAGTTATACTTTTTTTAGCACTAAACTAATTTTGAACTAATGCTTTACTAATTTATTTTGCTACAAAAATTGTGCTGATAACCGCATTCATAGCGTGGACGACAACCAGATAGACAAGATGTAGATGTCGCAGTTTGTCTGGAAACGGAAATGACAAAAAAAGAAAAACAAATCTACACAAATATTCTATATTTAAATTTTCAGCAAATAAATTAACTAAAGTAAAATTTCGCTACAAGTTTTTTGAGTTTTTTCAGTCTACTAATATTCAGCAAAAAGTTTAGTGATTTTAGCAAGGATTTTTTTCATTTGCAGTCGACTAAGTGTTAGCAAAACTTTTGCTGAAGATTACTATTTTTTTGATAAAAATCAGCTATCTGATTTTCAGCAAACTTTTTGCTGAAATTACCAACTTTTTTGCAAGCACGCTCCTGACTAAAAATTTGCTGACACAGCAACATTTTTTGCTGACTTTACTGACTTTTTTTTTTGAGTGTAGTAATTGTAAAAACATCGTCCCTATCCAAAATTATAATTTTTATTACTTGCCAAATTTGGATTCAGCACAACAAAGTTCGTTATAAAATATATACTGCCACAGGAGTTTCTTTTATGCTGTTGTATAGTGTAATATTTTGGAATTTTAACTTATTGGAATTCACAACGAAAATAAGGAATTGTTTTTAAAAAATTTAAATAGATTTTGAAATTTTTATATAAAAAAAATTAAAGTACCCCACCGGGTACGCCAAATTGTTCCGCAAAAAAGTACAATTGTACTTACTTTATCATCCCTAATTCATACACAAGAACGACGGACGCATGATACAACCATACTAGGTAAATGCATTAGGGAGAGTTTGGCAGTTCAGGGTTTTATTATGACAGTTCAGGGATTTTTTCGTATGCTTTCGCTATTTATCAAGAGTAGCCGATTACATTTTTTGTTGTTGTTTGTTGTGTTTGTTGTTTTAATGCATCTACCTAGTATGGTTGTATCATGGACGGACGGAAACTATAACAACTTCTTTCTTCATATCATACATTCAGGTAGTAATTTGATAAAACTGAAATTTAGTTGATTTTCAAACGTTCCATAACACGCAAATAGTTTTTACAAACACCAACTTCTAAAACCGTAGTCAATATGAAAAAAAGATATCTCAAAGAGGAAAACTTAACAAAAACTATATTAAACAAAAGCCTATCATTAAATTTCTATAAAAGATTTAACTCATTAAAATAAAAATCGTAATTCCATACAAAATAAAAGTAAAGTGTAAAAAACTGTGTTTGAGATCGTACTTGACGGCAGGATTAAATAAAACTAGTATTTGTGTATATTTTATAAAATTTCCATCCTTTGAATACATTAAAATAGTAAAAAAGAAATATTTTAATTTGTTTTATTAAGAACCAAGAGATTTTACCACTATAGCATATAAAAAAAAAAAACAAAAAGCTTGACGGTAAGATTTTAGTAAAGAAACAGAAAACAAATTGTTGAAATAGATTTTTTTTTCATTATAATTTTTATCATCCTTTTGAATTCATTATACTTAATACACTATGATTTATTTATTTACATTGTAATTAATCATCACGGTACTATAGTTTTTCAAAATGTGTTGAGTCAACAACATCTCTTGATATTATATAGAATTTTTATCGTTGTTGTTGGTTAATAAACCTTGAGAAAATGTCCTTTAATGGAAAAATAGAGAATAAAAATAAAATTAATATAAAGATAATATGAAATATGTAACACACAACGAGAAAAAAAAATTGCACATAGGAAAGAGTTTCGTGCTGACAACCGAATTTGTGCTATTCGATTTGTTTTATTGAGGTAATCGAATTTTTCAGAAATCCAATTGAGACCAGAGAAATAAGCCAACCGCCATGAGCTGCCTCCGATTTTTGCGGCTCATTTCGACTGGTAGCATCAACTTGCAAAAATAAAATTTAAAAACAAATGTCATTTTTAAAACAAATTTTCTATATCACCGCATTCAACCATTAACTGAACCATCAGAGTAAAAATTATTTTTTTATTTGAAAAGAAAAACGTTAATATGGAAAAAATTTCATTTAGGTTGTTCATAAGGGGTGTGCTATCTGTTGTATCGTTGTATCGTCCTAATAAAAAACAGAGTTGTTAAAATTTTTATTTGTGTTTAACAACGATTTTCTATTCAGTTTTCTATCTGTTAGCACACTCAAACATAGGACAATAAACATACGTAAAAATGTTGTATCGTGCTATTCTCAAATGTTGTATTTTTTCAATTTAATTTTTAACAACTCTGTTTTTTGTTAGGACGATACAACGATACAACAAATAGTACGTACACCCCTTGTAAAAACCCTTATTGCAACATTTTAGCTAAAAATTGTTGCTATCAACATGAACTTTTATTTAGCTTTTATAACGTTATTTTCTATTAAAATTTAATACTCAAAATGTTAGTTTTTAATTTTTATTTAAAAATAAAAATTGTTTTTTTCGACCTTTTAAATTGATTAAAAATAAAAAACAAAAAACTTTCAGAATGTTGGTTATGCGTGCGGAAGACTTCGAAATCATATTTTATTGTTTGCTTCATTCACATTTCGTTGATGGAGCAGACTACATTTAATAAGAGACTTTGTAAAGAAAACTGACGAAGGAGACCTGTAAAATCATCGAAACGATCGTATTTTCATTCCTGAAAGTGTAGAGGTTTTTGAAAGCAAAAATTCTGTGAAGTATTTGTCAGGAGAGTATCCTGATGAAGAAAGATATCAGTCTTTGGAAAAAAGTACTTATTATACAGGGTTGGAAGGCAATACCGCTAAAATACCGTTATCGATTCAAAACCCTTTCAACTGACTACCGTTACCCCTAAAATACCATTACCGAAATACCTGGAATACCGTTATCCTTAAAATACTGTTACCGAAATAACTAAAATACCGTTATCCTTAAAATACCGATACCGAAATAAATGAAATATCAATACCCCTAAAATACCGTTACCGAAACAAATGAAATACCGCTATCGCTAAAATACCGTTACCGTTATTTTTAATTTTCTGCTTTTGGTAATTTCACGTGGTTATTGAGTACTTTTTGAACATTAAGTTGATAAATTGGTTCTGTTTTTAATCTCGTTTGTTTTTTCTAAAAAGAATTGCGGGATGCATCGAAATAACTGACTACCGTTACCCTTAAAAAACCGTTACCGATATAACTGAAATACCGTTAACCGTAAAATAAGGTTACCGAAGTAACCCAAATATCGTTATCTTATCAATAAATTTGGAAGGGGTATAGGTGGATACGTTTGTGGGGTCAGTAAGGATTTGTCAGATGTTGGAGTTAAGTATGAATTCAGAACAAATGGAGAGGTAGATACGATATTATTGAGAAACAATTCTTTCCAATTCACAATAATTCCACTGTACATGAGGAGTGCACACTGGGAACAAGAGTTCAACACCTTCAAACAATATATGTTAACATACAACGTGTTAAATCCAATAATCATGGGAGATTTAAACGCTAGAATAGGTGAAGAACAACAAAAATTAGATGAGTATACTCTTAATAAATTTTCAGCTTGTTTAGAAACAAGAAGATCGCAAGATAAGGAAATGTATTCTAATGGTAAAAAGTTTGTGGAATTTTGCAACAACAATGGTATGGTGATACTAAATGGAAGAACATTTGGTAATGAAGATGGTCTCTTTACATTCTTTAACAACTCTGGCAACTCGGTAATCGATTATTGTGCAGTGTCAATGGAAATAATAAATTTAGTACAGAGTTTTGTGGTTGAAGATTGCATATGGTCAGACCATTTTCCGATTAAAATCAATATTACTACAAATAACACCCAAGCTGATGCGAAGAAAATATATTTAGTACCAAAGCTAAAATGGAATTCTCAAAATGTTAAAGACTTTAACTCCAAATTAAATAATAACCTTGAAATTTTAAGAAAACAGAAACTAGAATTCGATTTACAAGATCTTAGTAATTTAATTTTGGTATCCTATTCACCTAAAGTAAATAGAAGGCAAACGTTTTTTAAAAATAAATGGTTTGACAATGAGTGTAAAAAGGCTAGAGAAATATCAATGGAATCATTAAAAACCTTCAGAAAATCTGAAAATATAATTGATAAGATAAAATACACTGAAAATAAAACCCGTTTTCAAAATCTTTGCACAATTAAAAGAAATGAGTACTACAATAAAATTGAAAATGAACTTAACTGGATTAACGATAGTAAAAAATGGTGGGCTCTGGCACGTGAAATACGTCAAGAAGAAAATTTGATTGGTTGTGAAGTGAAAGTCGAAAAATTTGAAGAATATTTTAAAACACTACTAAATCCTATAGTCAGTTCGGTCGAGATATGTTATGCAACAAATTTAGTAGAAGATGATCGTCTTGATGCCACTTTTTCTTTATATGAAGTTAAATACCAACTTTCTAAAGCTAAACCTAATAAAGCACCCGGTGAGGATCGAATTCCTTACGAATTTTTTATGAACGCTGGTGATAACTACCTAAATGCACTAGCAAATACATATACACAAATACTAGATGGGCGAGGGAGTTGTGAAGCTTTTAAAAAAAGCATTATATACCCAATTTATAAAAAAGGAGATATTAACCAGCCTAGCAACTACAGAGGAATTAGCTTTATGAATTGCGTTGCAAAGATAATGATGGGTATAATTCATGAACGAATTCCAGAGTGGGTAAATATTAATCAAATATTAAATGAATACCAAGCCGGATTTCGAAAAGGGTACTCAACAATAGATAATATTTATAACATCTAACATCTATAGTGAATATAAAATTTTCAGAAAACCGTAAAGTATATATTTTTTTTTTTTGTAGATTTTAAAGCTGCAAAATTAATCGAGTTTTCATTATTTGTAAATGTCGCCATTTTCGTCTCTTTTATTATCTTTATAATGCGCAATTACAAAAGCACCTCACATTACGACTGCTCTCAATGAACTAACACAGCAAAAACAGTAAACGTCGATACACACGATGGAACATTGAGTTTGGAAACACAAAATATTAAAAAATTTTGACAACACAAATTTCAACACGATACATTGATACACACGAAGGAACATTCGTGTTGTTTTAAAAACGCACTGCGGATTCTCTAAATTAATTTATTTTATCTGCGTTTTCTCTCATACACGCATATTTTCATTCTCACTCTCTCTTCAATGTTGCTATGTTTTCAAAAAATAATCCTACACCGAAAAATTTCTATAGTAGGATAGTTAACAAAATCCATAGTTGAAATCAAATAAATTTCAAATAACTATCTTTAATTATAAGCAGCTATATTTTTGTTTTATATTATCAATGTTATAATTAACCTGTAAAAAAATTCAAGTTAGAATATCAAACATATTTGTAAGTTAAAACAATTTAAAAATTGAACTTCAAAATATGGAATCAATCAACTAATGAATTAAAAGAAATTTGGGTTCCCTGTTATTATTATTAGTGCAGATCTTAACTCCAAGGTAATCAAGTAGTGGATTATATCACATTTTTTTTAATCGAAAATATTTTTTCCCCAAAGGATGTAATAAAGTTTAATATTAGTCGGACGCAGATAAATAATTTCCAAAGGTAAAGAAAACTTTCGTAGTTTATTGAAAATTTTAATGGCAGATGGCAAGAAATAGAAGTTCAATAGGAAACAACAGAAGAATCTTTTTTCTATACTTTTAAGGTTGTAGGAGAATATTTTAAAGTTTGTTTTAAATTTATTGATATTTAAATTTTTTATAAAATATAAAGTTTGTTATATTCAATACAAAAAATAAGATAAAATGGCAAGATCTATTGTTTATATTAACCATATTTAAATTGGATATAGTTGATATGCACTAAACTCAAAGTTTAGTTAACATATAGTTGAAAGTAACTAAATTTCTAGTTAACTTGCTGATATTTAAAACCTTAGTTGACACCAACTAAATCAATTCAACTATATATTAGTTAGGGGTATTTCACCTATAAGATAGTTGAAATTTTCGTCAAAATCAACTACGAAATATTTTGGGTGTATTATTTGGTGATATTCAGAGATGGAAAACTTGAAACGATTGAACTTTTATTTTGAAAAATCGTTGTGTTTCAAGCGTATTATTAATTTCGAACTCATTAGTCTATCATTAATCTTTATCGAAGTTAATATAAAAAAAATAAAAAAAAAAATTGTGAAGAAAACGTTATTAGTTAAGAAAATTATCATTAAAATTCGTCCAGCAAAATTCTCTCTGTGTAGTGTTCATCATATAAAGGTGCCCTCAAAATTGACATGTTCGTACGCTCAATGTACATATATTAAGATATCTTGATGAAAACTGTTGCACCGACTTATATCAGCCTAAAGGCGAAGTCTATTGATTTTGGCTTAAATCGGTCCATGTTTGGACCTATGGCGCTGTGGTGTAATAGTTAGCACGTTGGGATGTTACATATAAGGTAGCGGGTTCGATTCCCAACCAAGGCAACATCGATTTATGAAACATAATATGTATGAGTTTTTTCCATCCCTCATACATATCGCAGCGTCCTCCTTCGGTATTCCCATAGCACTTAATGCCACTGAAGTAAAATAATATAACAGTGCTATGAACTAAAAAGCTTTAACAAAATTCGCCAACACTTCATAAAGGCACATCTACACGGTATAGAAATTTCGTAGAGTTTGGGTTAAACTTGTCATCTCTAATATTGTTGGCACTAATTTTTATCGTAAAAGTATCATCTCTAGTTGTCAAGAATTTGATTTTATTAAAATTTTTATATTTCAAAGAATAATTTTTTCTCCAAATACCAAAACTGAATTTAATCAACTGAAATGTTCAATAATTTTACAAGACATTGTAAAAATTGTTACTAATTAAAAAACGCGTGTATCACAGCAATTGTCAATGGCCTAGAGATTACATTTCGTAGACTTATACAGAGCTGCATTTTCGTAAAGTCTCGCGAGTTTTCTATCCCGTGTAGATGTGCCTTAAGAAGGTGCGCAACAACTGTTCTAAAGCGGCGACTACATTAAGGAATATTGAGTTAGGAACAAAAAATATCAAAAAATTTTGTAAACACGAATTGCACGAATGTCAACACGAACATTAACATACACAAATCAACATTCGCAATTTTTTCACGACCACGCCAAACAAAAATAAAGAGCTTAGACGCCAAAAAATAAGTTGTGCGGAGCTATGAATTTCTATTATATAACCACTTATTTGGTAATGAAAGATTTTGCTGGGTAAATACCAAACTTTTTGTATTGCTCAAAATTTAGCGATTTCTAGCGATTTTTATTTTTTAATCTAGCTATTTTTTATGCCATTGTGTTGGCAACGTTGCTAATATGAAATGTAAGGAGGCCAACACTGCCAGCCAATACATACATTTTGTGTGTCTTCCAATAAATTAGGGAAACGTTTTTACTGACTGCGTTTTTTGCCGTGGCCCGCAAATGTTTCAAATTGATATTTTTTTTTTTTTTTGTTGCTTTTTAAACTTCGGAGAATACAGAATGCTCATTTATTTAAAGTGGGGCAAAACTGCAGTTCATGGGGTTTCGGCAAAAAAAAAGAAAAATATGACCCCCTCCTGCTTAAGATTCAACATCTCGCGCAATTACAGTGTTGCCATATTTGAAGTGTTGCCATCTTTCACCACCTTTCACTTCTTCTCTATCCCCTTTCGAAAGAAAGCTTGTTAATTCTAGATAGGATCGGTTCATTTTTGGACCTATCGCTCATATGGACTATATTTCCGATTTTCTCTTAAATACACCTAGAATTATGCAAAATTAAAATTTCTAACCGATATTGTATTTTTTTAATCATTTTATAGGCTATCATATAGTCGGCAATTTAGGTCTCGTTTTGACCAAATCGATATCGCTTTTCTTAAGGAATCTGCCCTCTGGCCCTAAAGGCCACAGCATATTTTGTGTTGCATAATTGAATAATCCTTATACTGCAAAACTATTTATAAAGGTTTTAATGTAATTTTTTTTCCTCCAATAAAATTTTTTTAACCAATTTTCTTTAAATATAAAGTTTTCCAGAAGGATTTATTAAAAAAAATATATATACATATATTTTTAATGAGTGTTATTTTTGTTCGGTTAAAATCAAATATGACAAATTCCAAATAGAATTCACAATTTGTTTTACAACAAATAGAGTACTAAAGGAGCTTTAGTCATAGCAGCTTCAATAACATAGAGAAATAAAAGCTTTGTTAAAAACATGTGATTTTCGTTGTAATATGACATAAATAAGTAAAAATGTTTGAGTTTACTTCTCGAAACCTTTTTCACTATGGAGTTAACGTAAATACAAAAACTAAAATCTATATTATAACCTAGAGAGAACCCCATAAAGACAATTTGATGATAGTGCTTGGTTGCACTTGAAAGCGCATTAATTGTCAACCATTGGTTCTAGGAAAGTTTTTTTCATAAGTTTTTTTTCTCTATTTGTTGTAAAACCAATTGTGAATTCTATTTGGAATTTTTCATATTTGACCTTAAACCGAACAAAAATAACACTCATTGCAACAATCTTCAGATCAACTAAAATCTATCGTAAAATATATATTTTTAATTTATTCGTTTTATTCGATTAATCGTCAAATATTACTCGAATTATAAATTATTTGAAAATCATGATTGTTAAATTGTTCGTTCGGTTAATCGACTAATTTTTAATCGAGTGACAACCCTACTAATGAGTGAAAACATGAACCTACTTTAGGCATTTTCTGTAGGGTTCGGTCTTATATAACAAATTTCGTCCAATTATCTTCAGAATCGCGAAATGTTGATTACAGTGGACGTTCATTTAACATGGACAGACAGACGGGCGGACGGACATCGATAAATCAGCTGAGTGATTCTGAGTCTATCGGTATACTAAAAGGTGTGTCTAGATCCAATATTTTTAGTTGTTGCAAACATCAACACAATTCCTTATACCCGTCTACATAGTAGTGTATTAGTTAGTATTACAGTGATATTCCACATTTATGTAGTTTGAAAACAATTTTGTAATGTTTTTCTTTTTCCGTGAGTGCGTTTTTATACTATTGGTTTGTTTTCGTGAATGGTAGTGGCAGTCCTTTATCGCAGGGATAACCTTGAACATTTGCGACAAAAACATGAACACAAAAAATTAAATACAAATACAAATAAAATATGAGATGATTGTATTTGTTTGTACGCTAATGTTGCTCATTTTTCATAGTTAAATATATATCGTGTTTATAATTTTTTGTTCTGTTTGGTATTCTGTAACTTGATCTGATTTAATGCTTTTAAAGCAAAGTGGAATAAAATAAAAAGACGTCAACCCAACAAGCTGCAATACCTCATATCCTTATGAGAAGAAAATCCAGTTTTTGTAAATTTTTATAAAAATAACTGACATCCCAACAATGATGTTGCTCTGGATGATAAAGATGATATAATTGTCTACAAGGATTTATTTTAGAAAACATGTCTGATTTGGTACAAGTTTTTGATCAATTTTCTATTTGTGAAAGAAAAACAAAAAATATTTCAAAAAGAAAAACTTTAAATTAAACTAGGTGTCCTGAATTTGTGATTTTATTTGTCCTTAATAAAGCACCGTAAGTTGTTTTTAACGTGGAAAAATTTCACTCGAACTTTAAATGCTTTCAATTGCAATTTAAGTTATAAAAATGAACAATTTTTTAATTTTACAATAAAGACACAATCACAATGAACACAAAATGTCACTTTTTCACCAGAAAAACAATAGTCTTGTACATTAAAGTTGAGTGAAAATAAAGTCTACACAATTTTCACGTGAAACTCAAACAACTTATGGTGCTTTAATAAGAAAGAAATCATAAAAATAAAATCAATATAAACTCTAGGGGTGGTAAGTTCTCGTATTTATGCAAGTTTTTTTTTCTTTGTGGGGTTTTTCTAGAGGTAGCAAAAAGTTTTGTGTTTCCCTACAAACTAAATTAATTATTCTAAACAATAGCAGCAGTAAATAAACGGTAGAAACCTTCAAGGACGTTATTATTTAACATATAAATTTACTTTTTAATCATATACATAAGTTATTGTAAGGACTTTTTGCTTTTATTCTCGCATGCAGGAAATATCCGGTTTTGGATTTATGTTTGAAAAACCTTCCGTTTTAATCCCAATAATGGAAATGGGGGTTATGACCCTCTGCAAAGCGGTCATAATACCAAAAGAAATATTATTTTGAATATCGTATTTTACTTACTTACTTTACTTATGAAAAAAGTTTTAGTTAGCTGAGCTGTAGTTGGACATATCCCAGAGGAGAAAATTCTTAAGCCCGTCCATATAGGATTTCCAAATATTCGACCTAATTTAAAAACCAGGTTTCGAATAGTTCTAAAAACCGCCTTTTTGAAAATCCGGTTTTCGGTTTTTTAATTCAAAACCGGTTTAGATGTGCCTTAAAGGCACACTACACGGGTTAGAAATCTCGTAGAGTTTACGCTAAATTTGTCATCTCTAATATAGTTTGAACTAATTTTTATCGTAAAAGTATCATCTCTAGTTTTCAAGTATTTGTTTTTATTAAAATTGTTGTATTTTAAAGAATATTTTTTTCTCCAAATACCAAAGGGTGTATTAAATAAACTAAAATCTTCAATATTGTTACAAGACATTTTAAAAATTGTTTCTAACTCTGAGTCTTGACGAGACATTGATTTGTTTGCCCAAAAACTAATCGCCGGCAGAATAACGAGAAAAAATTTGTCCATTTGTTTTGGGTGGCGAATACGTAATGTCAGACAATTCATTATTTTTTGTTTTTTGTGGGAGTAGATCACAAACGAAACTATTTATTTACATGTTTTCAATGCCTTTTGCACTAATTTTTTAACAATAATAAAAAGTAAATTGCTTTAAATTTAATAATAATACAAATCATTTACTTTTTCTTAGCATTTTATTAATTTTCTAATATTTTCTTTTGTTTGTAGTAATGCCACTAAGTCAAAATTAGATCTGGCATCGTGGCCGATGTTGCACATAGTTGTGAGAACAATTGTGCTGACAACGTTGTCTGAACAAGAACAAAAGATGAACAAGAGTGGTCCACACGAGACCAATTTATGGATGAACAAGAAATTGTTCGTTGGTTGAACAAATTGATGTCTCGTCAAGACGCTAAGTAATTAAAGAAATTATGTATGACAGCAATTGTCAATAAGATTATATTTCGTAGACTTACACAGAGCTGCATTTTCATAAAGTCTAGCGAGTTTTCTATCACATGTAGATGTCCCTTAATAATGAAATATGTATTTTGTTTTAATAAAAATAATTTTTTTTTATTAAATAATAGATAAAAATTCAGGTACATTTCCCAAACAATTGAATTATACAAATTAAAGATATTATTACCAAATTATACAATATAAAAAGTACCCGGAATCGGAGAGTTTTTGCATAGGCGAAAGCCCTCAGAATGGGAAAAGTCGCAGAATTTCAGGGTTTTTCTAAAGGAAAAAGTACTCAGAATCTGAATATTTTTCGATAGGAGAAACTATTCCGAATATGAGCGGTTTTCTAGAAGAAAAAGTGCTTAGAAACTGGGGGTTTCCCTGTACTAAAAATTCATCACAATCTGAGGGATTTTCATTAATAAAAATTTCTTAGGATCTGAGAGTTTTCTATATGAAAAATTCTTCAGAATCGGTGAATTTTTCTATAGAAAAAAGGTCTCAGAATAGGAAGGTTTTTGTATAAGAAAATTTCCTTAGAATCTGATGGTTTTCTTAAAAAAAATTCCTCAAAATCAGTGCGGTTTTTTATTAGAAGCAGTACTCAGAGTCTTTGGGTTTTTTATGGAAATAGTCGTCAGATTCTAAGGGATTTTTAGAAGAAGCCCTTAGAATATGAGGGTTTTACAAAAGAAAGTTATCAAAATCTAAAAGTCCGTAGAATCTGAGGATTTTATATCGTCATATGAAATCAAAAAAGCCGTAAGTTACATTTAAAAAAATTCACAGGAGAAACAAAAAACTTTTTAAAATTGTTTGCGCTTACACTTGGGTGCGTTTAGAATTTTGTTAATAAAATCGTCATCTTTAGTCGTAGGAGTGTAAAATGTTGCAGGAATATGTTTATTAATACGGTGCATCATAATCGATCAAAAAGTCGATTTTGAATTTTTATATTGACGATTTTATATGACGATATGTATTACAAAAATTGTACATATTTTAAAGCGTTTCCTGTAGAAAAGATTCGCAGAGGGATTTTCTAAGAAAAAAGTGTTTAGAATTTAAGGGATTTTGTAGAGAAAAAACTCCTCAGGATCTAAGGGTTCTTCTGCAGGAAAAAAACGTGAAGCATTCGACGGATTTTTTTAATCAGAAAAATTCTGCAGATTCTAAGAAGGTTTCTATCACAAAAAGTTTGTAGTAAAAATTTGCTGTGAATCGGAGGGTTTTTCTGAAGGAAAAGGGGTTTTTAGGGAAAAATAATCAGAATCCAAAAAGTTTCCTTTTAGAAAAAGTTCTCAGATTCTGGAGTTTTTACCATATGGGAAAAAAATCCTCAAATCAATCAAAAGGAAAATCTTAGAATTCAAAAAAAATTCAGAAACAATCAATTGGAATTCAGAAAATATCAATTGAAATTCAGAATTTCCATTCGAAATTCAGAAAACATCAATTGAAATTCAGAATTTCCATTTGAAATTCAGAAAACATTAATTAAAATTCAGATTTTCCATTTGAAATTCAGAAAATATCAATTGAAATTCAGAAAATATCATTTGAAATTCAGAAAATATCAATTGAAATTCAGAAAATATCATTTGAAATTCAGAAAATATCATTTGAAATTCAGAAAATATCAATTATTATTCAGAAAACATCAATTTAAATTCAGAAATTCCAAAAATTGTCAAAATTAAGATTAAGTTTTTGCAATACATACATATTACATTCTGAGCTGTCTTTCTTTAAAGAAAAAAATTAAAAGTCGTGTGATTTTTCAATGCAAGAGCAGCACAATTTTGAGTTCTTTATGTTTTAATAAATAAATTTTTGTAAAATAAAAAAAAAATATATTTTTTTTTTGCGAAGAATTTGTTTTTAACTTCTAATTGGTGAAAAAGAGCTTCCTTTGCACTCGTTCAAAAAGTACTGAAAAAATGTTAAAGTGGGACTACTCCTCTCTTATGACAACTCAATGTTAAAATCATTATTGATTAATGTAAAAAATTAGTACATCTAGATCATCAATTGTAGTGCTTTTTCTACTGCTTCGGCATCTCTTTTTTTGCTGGGATGTAAATATCAGCTTTGGCATTATCGTGGTAGGCAATGAAAGTTATTTTGAAACTAAAACGGTATCCAACCTTGGTACAAACCATCGACGCAAATTGGAAAAGAGAAGGAACAGAACCAGATTTAGTTTGAACTTAGATTAGCTTAACTCTGTTCCATTCAGGATTACTTGCGAAAGAATGTTAAAACACACATGAAAATTTTAGGTAATAATTTTAATGTTGTGATGGTTCAACTTTATTCTGGAAACACAATCCCATCATTTCATAAGACCATCTTAAAAATAACGTACGGAAATAATAACACAAATTACACAGTACAACACGAAAAGAATTACGGTGTTCTGACAATGTATTCTCGTAGAGGAGACCAAAAAAAATATATATGTGTCAACGTTTTGAAAGATCACATCGGATTTTTATTTTAGGGGGTTAACATTTCCCCCTTTTTCAAATGTTTATTGTGAATCGGCATAGGAAACCTTGAGAATCTTCCATTTTAGGTATAGGATGTGTTCAGCGAACTTATGTAAAACAACAATTTCGAACTTTTTCCAAAATTACAGTGTTCTGACAAAAAAACACGTGTGTCGGAGTTTTGAAAGATCATATCGGAATTTTATTTTATGGGGTTTAAAATTTTCCCCCTTTTTCAAATGTTTATTGTTAATCGGCGTAGGAAACCATTTGAATCTTCCATTTTAGGTATAGGATGTGTTCAGGGAACTTATGTAAAACTCTGCAAGGAATATTTTTGTGGAACATTTTAACCCTCTAATTCTTCTACTAATATTCAGCAAAAAGTTTTATTGATTTTAGTAAGATTTTTTTCTGAGTCAGCAAACTTTTTTGCTGACTTTACTTAATTTTTTTGTAGTTGTAAATGATGTATCACACCATATATTTTTATAATGGGAATTAAAAAAAAATTTAAAATCGGGAACTTTTGTCTCAGGTCGTCAAGAGTTAAGCTTTTTGATTTTCCTCAAATTATTACCATATAAGTTTTAGTTTTTTAAAATGACGCTCTAATGTCCATGAATTAACTGGGTTTAGAATAAATTGATTGTATCCAGTGATATCGTATTAGATCTTATTGTATCCATGCGGACAATCTATGATCGATTTATATCTCAAAATTGGGAGCTCCAATGATATCTAAGTATATCCTTGTTTTAGTTTTATCGACATAAGTTTTCTCGAAAAGAAATTCAGCTACGATTTCACTGAAAATGACTAGAACTATGCAAAGCAGTGTTGCCACTTTTTGAATAATTATTCAAAAACGGGACTGTTTGCACATTCGTTGGATAATTTTTGAATAATGACATTTTTGTGTAGTTTTTGTGTAACTTCACTTTTTATAGAAATTTCCGTAAATTTTTAAAAGTCCCGGAGCTTTTAAATAAATTAATAAAAAATAGTCGATAATTAGACGAAACGAGTTTGTCAGTGAAATATTTACCACAAATCTCATTTTCTGGTGAATTATTTTTGTAAATTAATGGTGCTATGTATTTTTTTGTTTTGTTTAAAGCACCACCTTTTGTTTATTTTTTGCGAAAATAATTGTCAAGCTTCTATTAAAAATTCTCTTGGTTTGCAAGAACTTTTAAAAATTCAGCGAAAGAGTGGGAAAGTTTGAGTTTGTTATGATTGTGATTTTCTAATATCTGAAATTTTTTTGCTGTAGTTATCATGATACTGGGCTTTGACCAGAGAAAAATTTTGTAAACGCAGCAAGGTGGAACAGAATCAGAATATTTTAGAATTCTGTAAATCCAACATGTTTCAGATTTCTATCGTATGAAATTTTTGTAAAAAAAATTTTATATTTTTATTTTTTAAAAGAAAATTTGTTGATACACATACCGCGAAGAAATTTCATGTTAAGGTCTGTCTTGCTACCATTAACATAAAAATTAAAGAAAACAGGCAAAATTTTACAAATACGGTATTTTTAAAATTTTTCCTGTCTTGCCGATATTTAAAGCTATGGTTGAACAGGGCTTATGCCATCACATTACGGACGCCTAGGAGGATATACTCCAGCTTTTTTTAAAATTCCAGCTTTGAACTCAGAGGACAATTGGTTTAATTTGAATAGAAACGGTTAAATTTTGAGGAGTATGGGAGGGAATAATTAGCAAGTAAGTATTATTTTTGCATGCAATGCATTTGAATAAGGTAGCCTTTCTGAAAAACATAAATACTTTGTTCTGAAAGAAACTTTTAATATGGATAAAATACCATTGTTGTAATATTTAAATTTAAAAGCACGCTATTTTAAACCTGAAAAAGATATTGGATTGAACCCTTTAGTTAAGAGAACAATTTGTAATAATATTTTCAGAGCAATTGGCCTGGATTTGCTTTTGCAGAAGGCACGGACTAGGTTATAGCAAGAATGATAAATTTTAGTTTAAAATGCAAATGACTTTTGCACTTTAAACTAGTATAGTAATAAACTTTGATAGTAATGTTACGTCTTTAAAAATCGGTTCGTAAATAGAAAAATAGCAAAACTTTGGAGTCGAATGGCATAGCTCCCGCAGTTTCGGGCATCCAAAACTTACAGTGTGAAATTTCATATCAGTCGGTAAGAAATGGCGAAATTCTCCCAAAATATTTGTATTCTTCTCCACTGTGCCCAGTAGAGTTTTTTTTTAAATAATATGAAAAATATATTTTTTGTGTAATTTCATACGGTTTTGGATAATTTTTGACCTACAGCTGTGTAATTTTTTGTTTTACTGGTGGCAACACTGATGCAAAGTCATCTAACAACTTATCCAGTCAGTTCTTTCCCACATTTAAGTCGAACATAGCACCTGTGTTTATTATCGCTCTTCCAACTAAAAACTAGTTTATTTTTTTTAACGAAATATCTGTTAAGTAAATAAAAATTGTAGCCAAAGCCGAAAATGCGCATTCTGCCTTGCTGGTCTTATCGAATTTTTTCAATAATTTTTATTCTTTGTAATTTACTTGTAAAAAATGTATCATCTTTCTTTGATTTGAAAATAATTTAAACAGAAAGTGATATTAATTTATGATCTTGAGTCAAACTAAAATAACATTCATTTACTTAAATAACAGATCAACTAAAAACATTTCCCCGTAAATAAAAATTTAAAAAAAAAAATGGTTAGAATGCAGTGGCTTAAACTTTTTGAACTTAAAATATTTGTTTTACCCATATTATAATTGTAATTTAACAAATGAAGGAGGCGTTTCATCAAATAACAAACAATACCGCTTTGACTTGAATATTTGTTGTGTAGTTAATTTAGAATTGAACTAGAACATTCTATAGGGGTATATAGTTGTACTCTCGTCATATTTCAAATTGTATTAATTAACAGATATTCAATTAACAGAAATGTGTTAAACATAAATTTAATTTGACATATAACTTGTAAATTTCATGTGAAAAGGTAATAATTAAAAAAAATACAATATTAAGAAACTTGGGAAAATTGTAAAAATAAATATGTTAAAATTGTATTATGTACTGAAGTTCAGACTATATAGCTATAATTATTTTGCGCATTATTAATGTATAAATATTTATAATAATAATTTACAAATGTTACGCTTTAATAAATATTATAATAACATGTTAATTGAAAATTTTAATTAGACATATTTATCAATAACATGTTTATAAAAGTAAATACAAAGTATCTAAATTTAATATGTTTGAAATGTAAGCAAAACATTATAGTTTACATTAAAATAAATGTAAACCGATTGATGAACACGTAACAGAGTGCATTTCAATACACTTATTAAACAAACTGTTGAGGTTAATAAAATTCAAATTGCTACTCGAATGTAATTTGAAAATATGGGCTTTAAAAAAATACTAAGAAATACTTTAATCAATTTAAATTCAATTGTTGTAGTAAATGGCGCCCAACGGAGGCAGTGCTTAATATCTGACTAATGATTTGCGAAGTAAATTAAAATTCTTAGTTTTTTTTTGTTTATTGGCTCTTGTTGGGTAACAAAATGTTTTCAAGATTAAGTAGGATATTACCCTTACGTTGGGCGCCAAAATAAGAGCAACTTTTTTCACAAGTTTTTTTTTGTTGTTTTCTTGAATTACGCTTTTTTAAAAAACTATTAAATTCTTTGAAAAAATATGAGTTTAAAAATTTCTCTGCCCTATTTTCTTAAAAAATCATTAAATACTTATTACACCATATTACCATGACCATGTAAATAATACGTGCATACCAGTATGTACATAATAATTTGATTATAAAACCAACAACATAAGAAAATATATCGATTGGATTAAATTTCAGTTTTAATTTAATAATAAAAAAAAATTAATTTTATTAAGTGTTCTGCTTTAAATAAAATTTATTTTATTTCTTTGCAGATTTTTCACTTAATGTTTCATCAATTTCTTTAAAAGTTAAAAGGTAAGTTTTAACAAAACCTAATTTCATCTGCTGATTATTTTTTTTTTTATTGATTTTCTATAAAACTTTCTAATAAAAAGTATATAGCTGTATTTAATCAATTTTTTTTATTGTGGCATTTGTTGGTGTCTATTAGCTAAGTTTATATGAAAAAAAATCCAGATTGAAGTGCCAATTCTAGTTTACAAGTAGAAATAATTCAAGTAGAAAAATTGTTCAATTTTTTTTTGCATTTTAATTCCAAATGATTAAACCGAACACCGATAAAACGATGCGATACTATAAAAAACAGCAATAAATTAAAAAAAAAAAAAACAAATGAATAAAGTTGTCTTACATCGATTTTGTTATGCCCTATATAAATTCTTAAAATGTCGGCTTTAATCTCCAGTGATAAAACAATAATTTCCTTACACTTAAAATAATACGTCAGTAAAAAAATCTGTCAAACGGGTTTCAAATCGATTTGACTAATTTTTAAAAAAATTTTGGTTGAGAAACTGATTTAAACAAAGATTTTAATTGTCTTCATTTAACACAATACTAAAAATCCTCAGTACCTTAACTAATTTTGAGTGTTAATTTTTAAAATTATTTATAACTAATTTTTAAGAGCATATTTGTTAAATTTTACACAATTTATTGTTAAAATATAATATTTTCATCTTTCTGTTATTACCCGAAATTTTAAAGGTGGCACTATTTCTTTCCCTCCCGATTTTTTAAAATGGCCCATATCGCGAAAACTAAGAGAGATATAGCAAAATTGACAAATTTCGACTACCCTAACATTACAATACCCACGCATAAACATTATCTCCATCCAAAAATGGACCTTGGGGGACCTTGGACCCTCGGAAATTTTTAATAAAAATTTTTCACTTCATAAAATGGCCTTTATCTCGAAAACTAAGCGAGATAGAGCAAAACGGACAAAATGTTTGTTCCTTCGGAACGCCCTTATATGTCTTTAGATGGGGAGGGTCCCGAGCAGAGAAACAAACCGATCAAAATAATCGGCGGCGGTGACTCAAGCAAAAAATTCTCGGCGGCGGCAGCGCTAATAAATAAGTGGCGGCGGCGGCGCCAAAATTCAAACTTTCAAATTGTTCATAATTTGTTAATTTAATTGTTATTTCCTGAAGATGCTACCCATTGTAGTAGTGAAATATTGAAAATAAAAAACTTTTTATATATAAAAAACAAACCTTAAGCTCAAGAAAATTGTGCAGTTAGAAATAGAAAAAGAAGGTTAAATAAACGACAAGTATTTTTAAAAATTAAAAAAAAAATATTGAATTCCCAGCCAGCAAATTCGGAGCGCTCATATATAAGATTCTTAAATAGCTCATATAAATGATTATTGTTTTTTTGAAAACACTGTTTTTTTGGCAGAAAATATGAACCCTCAAAAAACAATCCAAAAAGTTGTCTCTACAATCTAAAAAGCTGTCTCAAAATGAGGGTTCATTTTTCGGACTCAAAAAATATTCCAAAATTATTTAAATTTATGAGGAAAATTTCGATTTTATACATTCTTTTTTCTGAGTCATTTCTGATTACACAGGGGGCTCTTTTGGACGGACCACTTTCATAGGAAAAAGTGAAAAAATGTTTATGTTTTTGGAGCTCATTTCTGAGTCATTAATGATCATCTTTGTTTGCTGGATTTAAACAAATTAATTATAAATATTAAAAAAAAAATTAATAGAATATAAAAATCAAAAAATAAAAAAATATTGGTCGCGCCGGGAATCGAACCCGGGACCCTCTGCTTGGAAATGCCAAATGATACCAAAATCACTTTTTACGATCACTTTTAGGGCAATTACTCTTTAGAAGCAATACTTAAGTAAATTTTTGGATGTTGTTCAGAAGTAATTCTAAAAAATCTGTAAAAATATACTAACGGATACTTTGGAAGCTATGAAAGAAGTGATTTTTTGAAGTTGTTCAGAATAACTTCTATAAAAAAGCAGTAAAAATACACTAACGGATACTTGTGAAGCAGTCAAAGAAGTAGTTTGTAAAGCATTACTTCCAATTTTTTTTGCTGCGGTTGTTTTAAAATTTTTATAGTAAAAATTTATCACTTAATTTTCGGCATTGTTAGTTATTTTTGATGATTTTGTAAGTTATTTTTCAGCAGTTAAAAATAACAGGATTTCTAGTTACCTTTATTTCAACTGTCATTTTCAGTAGTTTCTACCGACAAACTTTTTTAAGTGTATACAACTTAAAAATAGACTTCTGTATAAACCTTTAAAATAACCAAAAATGTAGTTATTTTTAACGTTTAAAAACAACTACCAAATTCAGTAAAATTAACTAACATTTTAAAACAACTGTTAAAACTAATTCTGTTAAGAAATACAGTAGCTTTGGTTTTTCTTCTTCTTAATAATAGTTGTTTTATGTTTTCATAGATAATAATAACTGTAATTACAGTTAAAAATAACAACGGCTGATTACTAAAAAAAAATAACAAACATATATTAGCAGACATTTCTGAGTATAATCCCGGGATTAGTGCTTTTAAAATAATTAACATTGTTTTATTTGTAGCAATTGCGATTTGTACTTCTGTGATAAATTCCGTTTTAAGCAGTCACATTATAGGTACTTTCGGCTTAATTAATGGACTACGTATTTTTCTTAGGGATATTTATTTAAAACCACTCCTTAAAATTTCTACCAAAATTCCATTATATGGTACATCCAAAAATTTGTATCAATTAATAATACGACTTTGGCTTGTTGTAAATTGCCAATATAAGAAATGTGAGAATACGTTTGAGGTTTCATTGGTTTTAAAAGTAATTGTTACATACGTACATACTGTGATCAATAAATATTTAAATAAACGATTAATTAAGTGGTTCATTGAATAAATTGAATGAATGATAAAATATATTAGCAATAAAAAATGTACACTCGAAGAATTTTTTTTTTTGGTATAATAAACTGAAGTAATCTATTAAAACAAACGAAGTTGGCTTTCAGAAGGTTTCTGGTAAAATGACATTCAGAATTGGACAATTTATTTAAAAAACAAAACCCAAATTTCTAATGGTATAGGTTTACTTTTTTAGGTAAAACTACTAAAAATTAGTTAAAAATTACCTTAAAGAAAAACCGACTGACATTAGCAGATTATTTTTGCTAACTATTAGTAAAATAAAATGTGTTAGATATACAGAATTTTAGTTATATTTGAGTTAAATAGAAAATAACAACTTGCCTTGCTAAAATCAGCAAAAATATTTGACTAAATAATTAGTAGACTAAAAAATAAAAAAAATTTTTAATTTTTAATGGAAATAAAATTTAGCTTTCTGAAATCAGCAATTTACTATTTTTGTTTAGCAAATATTTCCATTGGTTTGAGCAGAATATACTGCTATTTGCATTCAACTAAATTTAGCTCAAAAATAATAAAAATTTTGTAGATATAACAGTTTGTTTTTGCTATTTTTAGTCTACTAATATTTACTACTAATTTTACAGTACAATTTGCCATTTTCAATTAACTAAAAGTTAACTTAAATATAACTAAAACTCTGTAAATTTAACAGCTTTATTTTTGCTGTTCTTATTTTACTAGTATTTAGCAAAAAAATGTGCTAATTTAACAGATGAGGGTAATGGTTATGCTAAATTGAATTTACAAAAAATATTAGTTCAATCCTTAATTTTAAGACAAAATAACAGAAAAGTTAGTTCAATTAAATCAGAACGCGTTTAAAAGACCTTGTTACCAGGGAAACAAGCCGATCAAAATAATCGGCGGCGGCGGCGCAAGCAAAAAATCGGCGGCGGCGGCGGCGATTAAGGTTGAGCCGGATAAAAATCGGCGGCGGCGGCGCAACCAAATAATCGGCGGCGGCGGCGGCTTGATCGGCTTGATAGAACATTATACACGTAGTTTAAAGATGTTTAAGGTTTTTTCCAAAATATAGCAGTAGAAAATTGTGCAAAAAATTTGGAATTATCAAATAAAAAATAATTTTAAGTTAAATTCATCGATAAATATTACAAATTTAGGATTTTTAGTTTTTGAACGGAGCTAGAAGGAGAGATAGTTGGGCTTACCAAATATATACATATGTTTATATATTCAACAAAATTGTGTGGAAATATTTTCAAATAAAACTGATTTTCTTAATTTTTTCTTATTTTGTTTAATTTTGACGGCTTTTAATTGCAATATTTTGTTTAAAAAAACTAATTTTTATCTAATTTATTCTTTATTCAGGGTAAAATGAAGTTCTACTTTAATCGCTTTAAAATTGTCAAAGTTATACATTTTTTTATAAACATGGAATCTCTGCATTTATAAGAAAATTGAAAATATTAACCTTAATGATTGTTCAAACAAGAACATCGAGTTGCTGAAATTAAATGTTTAGAAAAATTACGATAACTTTTTCAATTTTCAATTAATTTCAACAAAAGAATCTGATTTTACTAAGAACTAAACCCACAGAATAAATTACAATAGTAAAGAATTGTTTAATACTGTAAAAAAGCCGTCAAAGTATACAAATTAAAAAAAAATTAATTTTAATATTAAAAAAAAAACTGTCAACATATTTCAGTTACAAATAAATAATTCTATATATATTTGGAAAGCTAAAATTTTTGTCTTTCCAAAAACTTTACAATATTTAAAATCGGTTGAAAAATTGCTGAATTTCAAATTGTTAAGTGCTTGAAGTCGCTCAAAAACAGAGTTTTGACACTATCACCCCTGAAGTTCTGAATTTCGAAACTTTTTAATTAGAGTGGTTTTGTAAATTCACACAAAATTTAATTTTTGCAACAAAATATTCGTTTTACTTTCACCAAGCTTTTCCAACACGAAATAAAACGAAGAAAATAATTCGGATATGGATCACAGAACAGCAAAAAAATTCGGAATGTTTCAATTTAGAATTTTTTATGTGGATTCGGAACTTAGAAATAAACAAACTCTATTTTCATTCAAAATGAAATGTGTTTTTAGAATAAACTAGAAAAAAATATGGTTCCAAAAAAATTATGCTCGAAAAGATGTCAAAGTTGAAAAACTTAGAAGAATTCATTCTTTTTATAATGATCTTTCACGTTTCATTCGGTTTGTAAAAGATTAAAACAAATGTTGCGTTTTTAATTATTTTTATGGGTTTTGTATATGTTATCAATATTAAATCCCTCAAATAAGCCACATTTTTATTTAATTTGTAATTATAAACTAAAGTGTTGTCAGAATCATTAGTATATTCATATCTTAGATCTTTTACTGAATGAATAAAATGGCAATTTTGATAAGCCATTTTGTAAAAGATTAGAATTAATGAAAAAATTAATTATTTAAATTGATTGTAATTTCATAAGGAATGTATTCAACATAAGAATACATTCTATTTAATATTAAACTTTGGGAATGAAACCTATGAATTAATTATAAAGAAATGGTTTGATGGAATGATATATATTCAATTTCTAAAGCTGAATTCGGTTTTGTGCGAATTAAGCTAAAATTTAATTAATTCTTTCGAAGCTCTGCCTACAATCTACACTTGGTCATTTGAAAAGAATATATGCATATTTTTTATTTTGTAACACTGTGTAATTTGTATCCAAAACTATGGGTGCTAAAGACGTGTTCATTTAAATTCTCTCCTCTATTGCATATGCAAATTTCAGCGAAATCTGTCAGAAGCTTTCAAGCAAAACTTCCAACTTAAGAAATATTTATGACAAAAATCCTTCTTAGCTCTGACTATAAAACTGGTTCTTTTATTTTTTTTGAACTAAAAAAAATACTCTTGATGGTTCAGGAAATGATGAAGTAGAAAATTTGTTTTAAAAATGACATTTGCTTTTAATTTTTTTATTTTGGAAAATTGATACTTCCAGCCGAAATGAGCCGAAAAAAATCGGCGGCGGCGGCTGAGGCAAAAATGACCGGCGGCGGCGGCTTAAACGGCTTACGGCGGCTGGCTTGTTTCTCTGCTTGTTACTCGGACGACCCCTTCTTCGGCTGCCTTGGGGATTAAATGCAAGCGCTCGACTTGTGATGTTGTCAGGAGGTTTACGAAGAATGTGACCTAGCCATCTATATTTACGAATTTTTATAGATTCTGTGATCTGCGGTTGTTGGGTTCGAAACCAAAGCTCCTCGTTACTATTTGTTTCCGGCCAAATCACTTTCAGGATGCGTCGAAGAGATCTGTATACAAACGACTGTAGTTTTCTAGCATTGTTTGTGGAAAGGTTCCAAGTTTCACAGCCATAAAGCAGTGTTGACTTCACGTTGGAATTGAATAACTTTATTTTGGTGCGTCGGAATATGTTTGGTGACTTCCGCACCAGAGAAACAAGCCGACCAAAATAATCGGCGGCGGCGGCGCAAGCAAAAAATCGGCGGCGGCGGCGGCGATTGAGGTTGAGCCGGATTAAAATCGGCGGCGGCGGCGCAACCAAATAATCGGCGGCGGCGGCGGCTTGATAGGCTGATAACAACATTTTGTAATGTGATTTGAAAACGTTTAAGTTTTTTTACGAAAGATAGATATTTTAATATCTCTTTATATGCCTTTACGTTTCTTATCTGACCATCTCTCAAAGATTTGTACGAATAATCTTCAAGGTTTACTATTTTTGAAAAGTTATTCATCATCGCTCTTATATCTGAAACATTTGGAATATTTATTGGAGGCGGTTTTTCTTCAGAAAGCTCTTTGTTAGCATTATCGTTAATATAATTATCATCATCATTATTGTCTACATCAAGTGCAGCAAACAGCTAGTAGGTACTTGGTATATCATCATTAGGGCAAGGAATTTCATGCACTTAAAAATGAAAAATATGCGCCTAAAATATGCGGTTAAAAAAGAAAAATATGCACTAACAATATAAGAAATATGCACTAAAAACTATAATTTTTGCAAAAATAATGCACTTTAAAACTTAAAAATATATTTAAGTTAGTTATTTTGCAAACAGACACAGAACTCGAAGATTTCCCATAGGTCAATAAAGTTTTAAAAATGTTTATTTTGATTGAATCGAAATATGAAAACGTATCAATTTTTTATATTTTTTTACACAATAAAAGATGCTACTAAAAATGAAAAATATGCACAAATATGCATTAAAAAGCACAAAATATGCATTAAAAATCCACCAAATATGCATTTAAAGTCGAAATATGCAAAAACATGCATTTATGTCAAAATATGCAACTACAAATCGATGTCAGTTTTTTCTAAATTTGATGAGTCGGATAAATGTTTAGTCCATATTAGTTTTGGACTATCGAGGAATAACATGCATTTGCATGGAATTCCTTGCCCTAATCATCATTGTTGGTAGTTTTTGTTATTTTGATTGCATGCTTAACTAATTCTGGTGATCGATTTTGTCGTTGTTTCATTGTTTTGTTTTCAGCGACTGTCTACCAGACAATTAGCGTGTTTTTTAATCACCTGGATTTAGAATTTTTTATACAAAAAATGGATTTATTAAATCCAAAAAAAAGTGGATTTAATAAATCCACAATAAAAGCACGAATATATGAAACAGCCTATTAATTTAATGTCAGAAAAAAATACGAATGGAAATTAAAAGAAAAACAAAAAAATTGAAAAACTAACAAATAAAAGTTTTTTCTTAAATTTTTTTTTATGAAATATGTTTAGAAAAAAAAACTACACCTCACCAAATACATAGTTTTTATCTTGGACATGGAGAAATAGCTCAAATAGAAATGACAATTTTTCACTCTACAGTAAGTAATTTAATTAAATCCAATTAGTGAATATTAAATATCGCAATGGAATTTTTCAATTGTGTAAAAATATAAATTGAAGTGATAAAACTGAAAAGGCAGACTGTTTATCGCTGTTTTATGTAAAATATAATTACAAAATAAAAGTTAAAGTTAAAGTAGAATCCTTCAGCATCGAATTCGGTATTAAAAATTAGGGTGAAAGAAGTGTCGGACAGTAAATTTTTTTAAAATAAGAAAAATCTAACCCCATCTATTGAGCACTTTTAGAAATACTTTTTGGATTTTTAAATCCAAGTGATTAGAAAAAACGGCTAATATCGCTTTCTTCAGTAGACTCGCTGCTACTATCCATTCTGCTGTAACAGCAGAGGATTAGTATAGCAGAATATTAATCCCTTTGTTTACTACTTAATAATAAGTAATAATTTGTTGTTGTTTTCAATATACCCCAATAAGCACATAGGTTTAAAAAATTCAAGTGCTTTAAATTTTGCTTGAAGTAAAGTACATTTCAAATTCTAGCATTTGTATATTTAACAAAAATATTTGAAACTTGAATTTTTGTTTCCCTTTTGCTGGAGTATGCTATTGAAATAAAATGTAATTAAAGTTGTATTCAAGCCTTGAAACTGGAAAACAGGGCTGGAATTGAACTTGTTTTCAACTTGAATTCCAGTGAAATTGTTTATAGGGATGTATTAAAAAAAAGTTTTTTCTTAAAACAATAACAAATGTTATTGCTTTTAATTTTAAATAGAATTATAGAAAAGAGATCACAATTAACTTCTGCACTTTATCACGGTCAGAAAATCACTCGCAAAAAAAAAAATATATAAAATCAATTTATATAAGATTTGTTGTTGGTTCACGTGTGATTTGTTTCATGTTTGCACAGATCCATGGCTAGTCAAGACTATATCTAACAAATGGTCCTAAATATTTAATATAACATACAAGTTTTATTCAATAAATTATAAACATACCCTTTTAGTACCAAGTCCTTTTCGTTGAAACATAACTTGCAAAATTTTAATTTTGCCAGCATATTTTTTTGCCAATGTAAAGGGCTCCAAAGTAATCCCAACATTGGGAAAATGTAACCCCCTTGGAACTCAAAACAATTTTTGCCTCTTATAGAATTTTCAGACAATTAAAGCATACTGGGAATCAATTTTTTTTATTTATTCTTTTTAATTTTAACAAATTAAGGAATAAATAAAGACCATAGAAAAAAATACATATCGATTGATTTAAGAAATTAAACTTGTTTGAAGACTTTTGAATGGAGGCTTTGTTAGAAAGTTTGGGCAGGATGCACATATCTTGTAGGGACCCATTTGAATTAGATGCCCAATCAATAATGTCCTTAAATGATGAAATTATGTGATCAATTCGAACATTGGTTTGAGCATTTTATCCGTAAAAGTGTCCTTTTCTAAATATTATAGAATTTTACAATATCTTTTATCTTTACTTTTTCATTTATTTGTTACGAAATGTTTAATTTATCCAAAATATTCAACTGGACCATTTTAAAAAAAATATTTTTGAATTGAAAAATCATATATGGGTGATATCAAAAAATGTGATAAAAACCATGTAACCAGCTAATTTCAAATGCATGGATTACATTTGAGTTATATATTTCGATATACAGTTGTGGCCAAGCATTTAAGTCAATTCAAATTTTCTTCTATTTTTATTGTTGTTGCCTTTATTTTTAAAGATCAAAATAGTGGCTAAATTCGCCACGAAAGGCAAGGAGATGGTTCAGAAAATTGTACAGAATTTTAACGTAATGTTTGTTTTTTCATTTTGTCACTTGTTTTAAGGGGGCATGGCTTTTAACGAAAAATTAGCGATATCAACCTTTTATCAAATTACGTAGTAAAATTTAGGCAGTACTGATCGGTTCTGTACAAACTGTATATTTTTAAAAATCCTATAAAATTTGCTTAAGTCTTGCATTATTTTTATCTACAAATAGTCGCCAGACTTAAAAGTGCAGCACTTTAAACATGACCAAATTTTTCTTTGTTTTTAGCGATTTTTAATAAAGTTAACAGCACTGAAATTTTAAAGTGAATAGTTTTATGTTTTTCTTACCACAATATAACAAATCAGTCAAGATTTTTTTTACGTTATAGTAAAAAGCATTTCATGTTAAAATTTCAGTGTTGTTAACTTTCTTTTAAAATCGCTAAAAACAAAGAAAAATTTGGTCATATTTAAAGTGCTGCAATTTTAAGTCTGGTGACTATTTGAAGATAAAGATAATGCAAGATTTAAGGAAATTTTATAGGATTTCCAAAAATATACAGTGTGTACAGAACCGATCAGTACTGCCTAAATTTTACTATGTAATTTGATAAGAGGTTTATATCGCTAATTTTTCGTTAAAAGCCACGCCCACTTAAAACAAGTGACAAAATGAAAAAACAAACATTACGTTAAAATTCTGTACATTTTTCTGAACCATCTCCTTGCCTTTCGTGGCGAATTTAGCCACTATTTTGATCTTTAAAAATAAAGGCAACAACAATAAAAATAGAAGAAAACTTGAATTGACTTAAATGCTTGGCCACAACTGTATATCAGCGCATTGTCACCTGTTTTACAAAATTAATAACAATCTGATCAATTTTTGGTTAATACATAAAATTTGTAACCAATTTTATAGGCCAAATGTAAACTCCGTAACCAGTATCTCATAAGGTGTTTTAATTTTAATAGCTTATATTTTAATAACCAATGAAGCTAAACACTAACTGTAAGAATTTATATGAAGAGGAAAAGTAACGCTTTTAACAAAAATTAATACATTTTACAAAATTATATCTATGCTAACACGACTTCAACTCTGTAACGATTTTTCGTCATAATTTTTGATAAAAATGCATACACCAAATACATATATTGAGTTTTAAATGCAAAGTTAAGCAGTTATATTTTTTTATTTATTGATTTTTTACACATCTGCAAAGAGTTGCAATCTGAAGTATTATATTAACCCATTAAGAACTTTTTTTTAAAAAAATTTTTTCACAGTATAAATTTACATAAGCTTTTATAGCTTAAAAAACCCTATAAACAATTTCACTGGAATTCAAGTTGAAAACAAGTTCAATTCCAGCCCTGTTTTCCAGTTTCAAAGCTTGAATACAACTTTAATTACATTTTATTTCAATAGCATACTCCAGCAAAAGGGAAACAAAAATTCAAGTTTCAAATATTTTTGTTAAATATACAAATGCTAGAATTTGAAATGTACTTTACTTCAAGCAAAATTTAAAGCACTTGAATTTTTTAAACCTATGTGCTTATTGGGAAATTATATTTATAAAAATTTAATATTTAGAAGATTTTAACTTTTTTTTTCATATAAAAAAATTGTTTTTACCTCTGGTTGTTCAAGTTTAATGAATTAGTAAATTCTTTTTAAAAAATGTATTTATTTTTAAATTTTTTATATTTGAAAATTGATACTTCCAGCCGAAATGAGCCGAAAAAAATCGGCGGCGGCGGCTGAGGCAAAAACGACCGGCGGCGGCGGCTTAAACGGCTCACGGCGGCTGGCTTGTTTCTCTGTTCCGCACTTTATTCAGCATGCCGAAAGCTTGGGTTGCTTTGCTGATTCGTTGCTGAATCTCAGCTGAATGACATCCTCCAGATTTATCAATAATGGATCACAGATACAGATACAGGATTGACGCCTTCGAGGTCTTTATCATAAAGTTTAAGAGGGCGGGAAACGTAAGTAGAGGGCGGGAGACGTCAGGCATCCCTGTCTTACCCCACTTTTAACAGTAAAGGGTTCCGATAAACGGCCTCTGTGTATAACGTAACAGTTGGCACCATTATAACTTGCTATAATCATAGCTATGATTTTAGAAGGTATTCCCCTCCTGCGCAAAGCTGACCAAATTTTAACGCAGTTGATGCTGTCAAATGCTTTTTCGGAATCTAAAAATAGCAGATATAATTTGGATTTGTATTCGGCGTTTTGCTCTATTATTATTCTAAGGGCATTAATATGATCAGCACAGGAAAAACCACTGCGAAAACCAGCTTGAAATTCACCAATAGTCGACTCAAGGTCATCTCTTGTTCGATTTAAAATAATCCTGGCAATAAGCTTTGCAATGGCTGGGAGAACGCATATACCTCTCCAATTGTGACTCTCATACAGATTGCCTTTTTTCGGGAGTTTCACTATAATACCTCCCCTTCCATCATTCAGCGGGAAAGTCTTCCTGTTACCAGGTAGACAAAATAAGTGGGTGTAATATTTGGGCTGTAAGGAATGGATCAACTTTTAGGAGTTCAGCCGGTAGGCCATTATGTTATCCTGCAGCTTTTCCAGTAGGCAATTGACGAATAGCAGCAGCTATCTCGATGAAGCTTGATGGAACTGTTCTTATAAGAGGTTTGGAAGTTTGAAGGGGTACGTTATAAATTTGTGGAGTATCATCGGTTAATATGTTGTTAAGAACTGTGGAGAAATGCTCTTTCCAGAGAGTTAGTTGTTCGCTTTCCGAGTTTAACAATACTCCATTGCATTTTTCGGTTGCGGCTTCCGAATTATTCTTTATACAACTGAAATTCCGTCATATCGAATTAATGCTGTCTCAATTGGTTTTCTGTTGTCACAACTGAAAAATTCAACAACCACAACCAAAACATGCGATTGGCTACAAATGCGGCTATCAGAACTGAATCTGTTTTCTGGGTGTACATTTTCTTTTACTAGGCGTTGTACTTCTTTTCTCATACTAGGCTTTGTACTTCTTTCTTAAGAATTCTAAATTGGGCATCATAATGTTGGTCATTATTTTGTTGGTTGCTTATTATTTTTTCCTTTAATCTTTTACGCTTTTCTATTTTCAACCACGTGTACTCGCTCATCTAAGGCTTATTCCTTATAGTTGCAGGTGTTACTGGCCACTAGACGGATCTTATTTGTAACATCATTCCATCTGTCATCGAGAGAGTATGCAGAATTTGGGTTATTTGGATTTACGATATTGAGCAGCTATTGTTTAAAGTTGTTTCTCGCTACGGTGTTTTTACGACGTTCTAAGTCGTATTTGGGTGGTCGTTTCTTCTTTTTTGGGACAGTAATAGCAGCAGTGCATAGGCGAAGTTTTGCTATTACTAAATGATAGTCTCTGGCAAAGCCGCACCGGACATCAAGTAGACATTTTCTAAAGCATCGAGATATAGCGATGTAATCGATCTGATTTGATGTTGCCTGCATATCAGTTGATACCCAAGTAATCTTGTGATATAATTTGTGCTCAAAAAGTGTCCCTCCAATCAGAAGGCTGCGAGCATTGCAGAAATCCTTGAAGCGATCACCATTGTCGTTTCGTATTCCCACTTCATGCGAGCCCATTACGTGCTCAAGTGACCCGCTTGTTACTGCTGACCTTTGCGTTCATATCTTCCATAACTAGTAGAAATATATCACCACGAGGTATCGAGTCATATACAGCGTTCAGCTGTCTGTAGAAAACGTCCTTCTCATTTTCGGAGTCGGTTTCAACTGGGGTGTAGCACTGAATAATGGATATATTTCTTACGTTTGTGCGAAAACGAGCCCACATTAATCTTCCTGAAATGGGTATCCAAAAATTATGCATTTCCTAGTCTCAGGCGTTAGTAAAAGGCCAACTCCGGCTTCTCGTTTATTGTCAGCAGCTTTCCCCGAATACAACAGTTGTGTAATTTTTTGTTAGGGATGTATATTCGCCAGATCCCGCCCACCGGACTTCGCTTAAAACCGATAATATTTATATTGTAACGTTGAAATTCTTTTTCTGTTTGAAGAAATCTTGAATTCATATTGGGATCCATGCTATCCCTATCATTTGGAACTTTAATGTTCCAACAACCAATCGTAGCCATTATACCTTAGTCATAAGTCGTCAACGGTTGTTTTTGAATTCTTGTATTTCTTTTGAAATCAGGAGCGTATGTTGCTGGCCTTCGTTCCCTAGTTTGGTGATAGAGCTGCTATCTAAGCACCCAAACGTGCTGTATCGGAGCCGATATTTCCAAAGATCTGGTGTTCGCAATCTTCCTACTTCCTGAGACGCACATTTGCCATTCATGGTTTATTGACACTTCTTGTGTGGAAACAGAATTTCCTAAGTATGTTAAAGTTAAACCGCCTAAGATCGGTCGACAGAGCCTCGTTTGTGAAAACAGGGAACACCAAGTCCTTTCTGGACAGTGGATGAGGTTAACATTTGGAGAACAACTGGCTTTGTGTATAAATAGATTTACTACTTGTATTCGCTTTACTTTCCCTTGCTCCCCAAACAGCAGATAAAATTGAATACATTTTTATTCGAATCGTTATTAAAACAATTAATTTTAATGATTCGATTTAAAGTTTGCACTTCGCATACGGTTTTTGTAAATTTTTTTCTATGTTTACGATTTTTGTACTTTTTTCTTTCGAGTACTTTTTTATATTTTGACAATTTTTTTGTCGGTGGGTGGGTCTCATTCTTTAATTTAACTTTAACTTAACTATTAAACAAAAGAAAATGTCGAAAATTTTTTGGGTTTACTATTAGTTAACGCTTAAACCTGCAGTATGAGACCCACCGTAAATGTGTTCATACAAACCTATTATACTTTGTCGTTTCCAAGACATGAGCGTTCATAATATTTGTAAAATGATTTAAATTTATTTATTTGGTTTTAACTTTGAAATCCAACACAAACAATTCAATTTAAATTTAAGGATAAGACGTCAGCTAGTGTTGTAAATAATGCCTGGAGATTTGAACATTAAATTCTTGTTGATTAAAAAAAATATATATTGTATATAAAAGTACAAGAATTTACTTTTAACATATTAAAAGCATGTAGTACTTTTACAGTAGTACTATTCAATGTACTTAAGGGGGGTATCGACTCTATGAAAAATTTTGTTTTCGAATTTTTTTTTATATTTTATTTGGTTAAAGCATACTCTTCAGTATATGCTCCGAAAATATCAATAAAAAATTCGAAGAAATGAAATTTCCACATGTTTTTTTGTCACAAAGTAATATTCTCAGTATGCATTAAATTTGTATACAAAATTTTTTGGGAGCGTTTTTATTTCATTGTCTTTATTAGAAATCTTATTTCGCATAATACAGCAGAACAAAAATAAAAAATCTACATCCAAAGATGCAAGAATTGCAAGCAGTCTTTAAAGAAAAGCCAATGACGATTCCCCGATTGTGGGCGAAAGCACGTCATATGAGGCAGGTATTGATAGCTTTATATTAGCTACAAAAGTAATCAATGTGCATAAAAAATAAGAAAGAAATAAAAAATAAATTAAAAAATGTACAAAATTATAGCATTTTGACCGAAATGAAATGTATAATAATTTTTCTGCGATCGTTTTTAAGAATATTAGGGTGAGTATATCAACTATCCTTTAACGGATTCGTCCCAAATTTAGTGCACATGTAGAAAACTAGTAGATATAACGATTTTTTTTTTAAATTTTGCTGTTTTCTTAGCTTAAAATTAACTTTAGACTTTAAAAGCGTTTTTCTCACAACCATGAGTTCAAAATCGGCTGCCACAGCCAAGGTGGGTTAACCGATTTAGATCCGTGTATTTTCTCTAGTAGTCAACAAAAAACTGTAGTCCTTATCATGACCCTTTTTTGGAAATTCAGTCAAATAAATTTTATGTTCCCAAGTAAAATTATTTTTTCTTTCCTTTTTAGGAATTTTTAAGTTTGTGTGGTAACTTTGTTAAAAAAATTTTTTTTTAATAAAAATCCGGCCACGATAAGGACTGGAGAATTTATTTGGTATTAAGAACCACTTTATATTTTTATTTTCCAATAATTAAAGAAGGCTGCATAGTGGGAGCCGATTTTGACTTTTTTTTTTAAAAGGCCAATAATGAAGTGGCAACCCTAGCGATTTTGGCTGGCGAAATTTGTAAATAAATATAAAAAAACTTCAAATTTAAAATAGAATTTTAAGGTACATTTTAAATATTTTGTATGGTAAGAAATTTAAAATAATAGTCGACTTTTGTGATTTAAAATCGACTTTTTCTTTTTTATAGTAAAATTGAATATATTTTAAAAATACTTCAATAATGTGTATTTTAAATAAAAGAATAATATTGTAAAAATATTATTATTTGAATTTTTGACAACCGTTTAAATATGACCTATAAAATGCTGTTGTTACAGTATTTTCCCCCCCTTAACATGAATACAAACTGTTGTTTTACTTTACATCATCATCTACTACTCAAACCATTGGCTAGGCAAGACCGAGTGTTAAATTCGGCCAAACCGAATATTTTATACCCTCTACAATGTTATCAAGATATTAGAAATTAGAAAATCCCCGGGCCAACAAATTTTTATGTAAAAAAATGTCTGAGAGAAAATACACTGATGGAAGTTTGATAGTTACTAAATGACAGTTGTTCACTCAGGGAATTATGTAGGTAAAATCAACTGCAAATTACAGTTAAAATAAGTGCATTTGCACTTAAAAAGGTGTAGACTTCTTTTGCAGTTAAATTAACTGCAATATGAAGTTATTTTTAACTGTTAAAAATCAACTGACAAATGTAGTAAAAACAACTACAAATGCAATTGAAACAACATACATGCAAATTATTGTAAAACTGTACAAACAACTGCAAATGTAGTTAAAAAACATAAATAAAAATTATTTTAAAAATTATTAATTTAATAAAAAACAAATTTATGTACCTAACTTAATTTTATTCTATAATAAATTTAGAATTGAGAAATGAAAATTTACACTTAATGTCACTTTTATTTTTCACTATTAAGATATTGTTGTAGATGTCCGTCTGTGAGGGATGAAATATGGTGTTGTTTGGCTTCCTTTTTTTCTCCAGGTAGAAAGGTATGAGAATATAAAAGAACTGAAAGAAAATAAATACAATATTTTTTTAACATTCCCGTAAATAAATGTATATTTTATGATAAAACTTACCTTATTATTTTAATAATTTAATAAAAAATATATAACCTTTTCCGTATTACGCGTCCTCACTCTTTGGCGTTGATTTATGACTAAGACAAGAGAAAACATGTTCTACTCATATTCTTTCACTAGAAATTTCTAAACAAGCGCTTCATACACATGCTCCTGTTTGCTTCGTGTGTGTGCACACAAACTTGAAAATTTAAGTATTTGTAAAAAAAAATTCAAAATAACTACATAAAATAAATGTTACTACAATGTAGTAGTTTTTGTAGTTTGTTTAAAAAAATAACTGTCAAAAACATTAAAAAATTTTGCTCTAAGTAAATTAACTACAATTGTAGTTAAAATAACTACAACCGCATTACTACACAAATAACTGTCATGTAGTAACTGCAGAACTTTTCTGAGTGTTTGTGTAGTAATTAATAGTTGTTGTTTTTAACTACAATTGCAGTTGTTTTTCTATAGAAAAATACAAAACAACTAATATGACAGTTTTTTAAGAAAACAACTAACAAAAAGTATTGTAATTTAGTTTATATTTGTTATTATTGATATATTTTTAGTTTGCAAATAAAAATCAGTAAATTGTATTGTAAATCCAATGGAGAATGGTTTTGAATTTTTACTTCAAATTTTAAATACTGTGAATTAATAAAAAAAGGATTTTTTTTATTAAAATATACTTTTATAATACCAAAAGATTTAACTGTAAAAAGTTGTTGTACCCATTTTGTCTGTCGTTTTAAAACTTTTGTTGTAAAAATTTGTCAGTTAATTTTACGACATGGTTAGTTATTTTTAGTGTTAGTTATTAGTTATTTTTCAACAGTTTAAAATAACAAAATTTTCATTTACTTTATACCTTTGTCGCCTTTTAGACCTTTGTTTCAAATGTCATTTTCAGTAGATTCTGCCGAGACAGATTTTTTTTAGTGTACAAGTTTTAAGGTTATGTTACATTTTAGACATTTCTTTGCATATTCTTGCTCATAAAATCAGTGAACATTTTAACTTAAAATCAGCAACCTATCCCTTTTCTTGAAGACGTTAACGTCATTTCAACTGGCATAAGTAGGTTAATTTAACTAAGAATCACTTCTATATTTCGTTGATTTACAATTGAAATATCAAACTAGCCAGGTGAAAATGAGATCGTATATCAACATATGTGATCATACGTAGTACAATATATGAATATGCATGGTCTCATATATGACCATATATGTTCGGACCCGAAATTTGAGGACATATGGACGTTTATGATCATATATGAGCATATTGGAATTATATATTTGCATATATGAAAATGTATGACCTTATACGACCATATACCCTCTAATTTCGGATTCTAAACATATATGGTCATATATGAGAACATATATGGTCATATATGAAACCATATATGGTCATATATGATACCATATATGGTCATATATTATACTATATATAAGAATACATGATCAGCTATACGCATATATGAACATATACGAATCCATGTATGTTCATATACTGTCCTATTTTCAGCTACTTAGGTAATTATACCCTCTCACAACTTTGTAAGGGAGGGTATAAAAATAAACAACTAAACTTAATAAATTGACGGCAGAGCGGATGTATGGACAGACAGACAGACATAAGGTTTGGTTTAACTTGCATGGCATGACAACATCAACAACAAGGGTAGTACAAAAATTTCAAGGACTATGATGTTTATTTAATATAATTTTTTTATGTTTATGCAGAATATAAAATTATTAAATTACAATAAAAACATTAATGTAATTTTTAAAATGAAAACAAAACATTATAATTCACTGAAAAAATATTAACTTTGAAAAGAACAATTTTTATAAATATTTGTTTCCGTTAAGGGACGGATGTCAAACACTTAAGTGTAAAAATTGATAAAATGTATGTGGTGGAAATAAAAGGATTTAAATTTTTGTAGCATCAATAATAACAGTAAAATGACAAAAAGTATTATTCTTTTTGTCTCGTCTTCCGACCGACTTTCTGTCAAATCATTCCATAATGTGAAGGTGTCATTATTTATTTAAAATTGCTGTTTTTTTTAGTTTTTTTTCAAAATATCTTGTACATTTTGGTATAGCATATCTTAGGGCTGATATAAACAACCGGATGTTGTTTAAAATGCTGGATACACACAAACTACAAACTAACTGTTTGCATTTCCTGTCATTTTCTTTCATTATGTTTTTTGCAAAGAAAAACAAATTGCAAGTTTTTTTTGTTCACAAAGAAATCAAAAATTTACTGGGTATTTTTGTAAAAAGAATCAGACGAATTCGTTAAAAAAAATTGTATGAAAAACACTAATTTAAAAACGAATTTGTTTAAAAAATTTTGACGGATTTGTTAGGAATTCTATGTAGAACAAATGCGGCTAAAAAAATTTTAAGATAAATGATTTTAAGTTTGTTGTTTTTACAAAAATGTTTCAACGAATTCGTCTGATTCTTTTTATAAAAACAGGAAGTTAATATTATATTTTGTGGTGAAATTTGTAAATTTAGCAATTTTTTAAAAATACTCATTTACAGGAAGTAGAAAATATTTTTATTGAAAAATTTAACGGACACTAGGGAATTACTAAACTGCCGCATTTTCGTCTAATTCAAGGACTCGTCATGTGTCAATCGATCAAAGTATTTATATAAATTGTCGCTACATGAACCATTTTCTACCAAGTGTATACCGTGACGGGGAATCGAACCGACAATCCTATACAGGCTTTTATTCTTAGCATCCATCACCTCTTAAGAAGATCAGTATGATTTTATTGAAGTTTTTTCTTTACTGAAAGATTTTTTTCTAAACATTCAGAGAAGTTCTGCATTTACTAGATGCCAGTTATTTGTGTAATAATCGGTAGTAGTTGCTTTTAACTGCAATTTTAGTTATTTTACTGTGAAAAACGCAAAACAGCTATTTTGACAGTTATTTTTTGGAAAATTTAATACAAAATATTGTGAAAATTTTCATTTTATTTATTAAAAGTTTCACACACTCAATGAAAAAGTTTCCTTAAAACTAGATTCATATGAAGATTAATTAAATTTTTGTTTTACGAACAAAAAACATAACTTTTTTAGGGTTTTGAGATTTTTAATTATTAAAAAATATTTAAAAAATTATTTTTAATATTTTTGGATCTAAAAAGTTTGCATGAAATTGTTGATCTTTTTATTTCTATATGTAATTAACCAATTATTTTTAACTTTTATATTATTTTGTTATTAAAAATATCAAAATCATGCTTTATGATGTTTGCCTTCGGCCGAACTTTGTAATAATTTGGCCGAAGTTCGGCTTCGGTTCAGCCTTAAAAAAGTGAGTTCGATCTGACGCTAATAAATAATATGAAACTTTTCATAAAGTTTTTTAAAAATGTGCATTTATTTAATGAAAAGTTCCAATGGACGAATTCCAACGCAACTTCAATTGAATTTTTGTAAAAATTCATTAATATCATGCAGATAATTCTTTCAGTGTGGGTCTACGAGTGGGTTCGTACGAACGGGGTTGATTTTGATACACCCAAGGCCCCATATTGTAGAGGGCGGATCAATAAGTTCGTGACTTTTCGAACTTCCCTCGTAGTTACATGAAATGCAACACTGCTCCGGTTGTTGCTTTGACTGAAGCTCCTTCAATAGCAAAGCAATGTATGTTGTGCTTTTTAACATTCAAGCTTTTAATTCTATTTATAGTGAGTAGAACGAAAGCAAAGAACTTTAACAACGATTATTTGTTTTCTGTATTACACCCTAACCCATCATCCGTATAGAGAAAAATAATAGCTTTGTTAAAAACACGTGATTTTCGTTGTAATATTAAAAAAATAAGTAAAAATGTTTGAGTTTACTTCTCCAAATGTTTTTCACTTTGAAAGTTAATATATATACATATATATACAAAAACTAAAATCTACATTATAACCTAGAGAGAACCCCATAAAGACAATCTGATGAAAGTGCTTGGTTGCACTTGAAAATGCATTAATTGTCAACCATTGGTTCTAGGAAAGTTTTTTCATAAGTTTTTTCTCTATTTGTTGTAAAGTATTGTAAACTCTGAATTATATTTGGAATTTGTCATATTTGATCTTAAAACCGAACAAAAATAACACTCATTGTAAAAAATAATAATTTCATTCGTATTTTGTAAATTCTTTCTGTGTAGTCGAAACAAATCAAAAGACATTTTGAATAGAGAGATTTGTACTTTTCAATGCTTAAATAATTTTTGTGAAAAAGACTCCCGGAAAAGTCCCGAATAAATGACAAAAAACGGGTTTTCCATTTTTAGGTTAGTATTTATCGAATAACTTAATGTGATGGAACAATTCTGAAATTTGCTTCAGCGCAGCAAATAATTTTGGTCTCTGAATCTGATTTTTACGAAATGTCGACATCTGTTACGGAAATGTCTATTTTCAACAATATTTTAATTAGGATTTTAATTTCCATCAACTTGTTTTATTAAAATTTTTAAAAATCTATTTTAATTCTAACTAAAATTATCTTGCAAAGTTAATTTTTTTACTAAATTATTTCAATGTGTATAAAAATATGCCACTGATTGTCTTAGTTAAATTAAATTATACTTGTCTAGAAGTAAATTATATATGTCTAGAACAATCATCATCAAATTAAATCAAAAAAATAAACAACGGAAAAAATTTCATCTCAAGTAGAAAATTGCTTTGATTGCATTAAAATATAAATAAAAAAAACGTTAAAATAATAAAAATGCTTATTTAACAATTATTTTGATTGTCGCAATTCAATTTATCAAATGATAGAGGAAAAAATTTTATAAATATATGAATATAAATCTAAATTTAATTATTAATGATGTTATAATACGTGAATGGTTGGAAATTATAGAAGAAATAATCGAATAAATGAAGTAAACTAATTTATTCAATAAAATTGTATTCAAACTATTGTATATGATCTTGAAAAGTAATTATTTAAATACACTACACAAATACTAAAAATTATACTTAAAAAATTTAGCAGTAGAATCTATGGAAAATGACAGTTACAGCAAAGGTATATGCAGTTAAAATAACTGAAAATGTAAATATTTTTAACTGTTTAAAAACAAATAAAAATGCATTAGAAATAACTAATAATTTCGTAAAAAGAACTGATAAAGTTTTACTTCAGAATTTTTTAAAACAACTGACAAAATTGATAAAAACTACTGTTTTATACAGTTAAAAATTCGATTACAAACAAATGTGCCTTAATTCATCCTTATAAAAACTTAAAGTGAAAGTTCCAAACAATTCTCGAAGATAAATACAATTGTCTGATTTTTATTTGCAAAATTAGAACGTATCAATAATAACAAATATAAACTATACAAGAATTTTTTTTATTTTCATATAACTAACAAAACTAACTGTTTTATGCAAAAGTACTGTTTTGGTAATTGCTTTCATAATATTAAAAATAACTGCCTTAAACAACTGTTAAGAAATACAGTGCTTTTTGTTAGTTCCCAGCAAAATCTTTGATTCTCATATAAATAAGTGGTTATATAATGGAACCTAATTTTTTTTAACTACTAATTCGCCGTCAGTTCTAGTTATTTTAGTTAAACGAAGTCGTTGTTATAAGCAGTCTAGCATTATTACAAAAATAATGTTATATTGGTAAATGCTTATTTTTTTATCTGCTATTAAGTATATGGATAAGCTTTATTATATAGCATTTGTAACTACTTATTTTTGTAACTGATTCTCAGCATAAGTATAACCACCTATTTTAGTCATCACTTATTTTTTATATTTTTGTAATGTAGCAGGTAAGCAGGTGAAGAAATTTTGTCCATTTTTTCATGCAGCTAATATGGATAACTACTTACAAACATTACCTTGCCGAATAAAAATAATGAGTTAGGAGACTGATTACATGCAATTGACCCTAATTTCACTGCTTATTATTTAGATTTTCGTAATGAGCAGCCATTATGGAGATTTTGCTAGTTTGTTTTTTTAAATAACTTTCTTAGTAGTTGTTTTGTATTTTTTCATAGAAAAACAACTGTACTTACAGTTAAAAATAACAAATACTGAGTACTACACACACATCTGTCATGCAGTAACTGACAAACTATTTTGAATCTATCTGTATTTATAACATGAAATATTAAATCGGTCCAGAAATTTAAAAGGTTTAGTGCAGAAAAAGAAAGACCCACTACATAAATTTCTTTTTATACCTTTGAAAATGTATTTTACCAGTTTTTTTTCTCTATTTCAGAATATCATCTACATATTTTTTAAAGACCCTGTATTTATTTTCAAAACTATATGCTATATGTTATCAAAATTATATTTTATGTATATAGTGTATCTTATCTTACTCAACAAACTATAAAAACGATTACAATGATAAGTAGTATAACAAAATTAAATATGCACTTATTAGCAGAGCTTCAAACACTGAATTCATTCGCAGTAAATTTTTCTGTTACAAAGAATCGGTTGTAAAACAACTATATACTTTTCCTTTCGACTTCAGTTCATCGTCAGATTTTTGTTAGGAATTTCCCTAAGTTGAACTGGAACTCCAAAGTGGAACTGATTGCCTTAGAATCAGTTCTGAAACTAGCTTTATAACTGATTTTCCGTACACATAAAATCCGTGGAATAGGTTTCCAGTTCCATGGAAATGGTTTTAGTGAGACCAGTTGCGGAAATGGTTTGGTTGGCAACAGATTTTAAAAAATTCAATTTTTAAGTTAATTCAGTTTTTGAATTCTTAATTGCATTTTAAAGAATTAAAATCAATTATGACCAACCATTAAATGAATTTAATGTGCAATTTTAATTAATTTAATGATTTAAAAAAAAAATATGACAGTTTTCTTTTTTTATTTAAATTTAAATAATAACAAACAACAAAGGAAAAAATACAAACAGATATTTCAAATTTTATTATGTGAATATATTCCGCGTTTATCTTTTCAGTTTTCAGCAGTTTTCGAGTTTTTAAATATAGGCTCAGCTGATACTAAACTGATACTAAATAGTTGATCAGGTAATACTAAACTTCAGCGCCCTCTATCGGTGAGTAGTGTAAGTTTTGATTTCCTATCTCTATAATAAAAAATCAATTTTTTAACTGAATGATAAGAATTTAATTTTTAATCTAGTAGGTTTGAGGTTAAGAAAAAGAATAAACCTTCCTCAAAAGTTATAAACACATTAAATTTGCAAATAAGACTAGATCTAGTTTCTGCCTTTTTATGGACAGGCTTCATCAGTGATCTTCCATTAAATTGTATTATTGTTTATATTTTTATTGTCGGATTGTCTCCATATGTATAATTTCAGAAGTGATCAAACAGACATATACAAACATTCTACTTCAGATTTTCTCTGTTTATTTTCTCATTTCCTCCGTGTCACCTTTTGACAAATATTGCCACATTGACGTATGATTTGTACGTACAAGTGCAGGCAATTTGTGTATATTGGAGACGGACAGCCAGCAGGGCATTTTTTATAGTAAAGTGTTGTTTTTTCAAACGCGTCGTATAGAGCAAATACAATTAATATTGTCATTAATATGCATTTTTATTAATTCTAATTTAGTAGGTTTGAGGTTAAGAAGAAGAATAAACCTTCTTCAAAAGTTATAAACACATTAAATTTGCAAATCAGACTAGATCTAGTTAACGGTAAAAAAAATTATTTTAAATCGCTGAACGGTTAAGTGAAAGTTTCCTTCCGCACTGAACGGTTGACTAATCGAACGATTTTTTCCGCTCGAGAAGTGTTACGAATGAATTCATTCTTACAATAAGTCATTACCCTATAAACAATTTCACTGGAATTCAAGTTGAAATCAAGTTCAATTCCAGCCCTGTTTTCCAGTTTCAAGGCTTGAATACAACTTTTATTACATTTTATTTCAATAGCATACTCCAGCAAAAGGGAAACAAAAATTCAAGTTTGAAATATTTTTGTTAAATATACAAATGCTAGAATTTTAAAAATACTTTACTTCAAGCAAAATTTAAAGCACTTGAATTTTTAAGACCTATGTGATTATTGGGTTAGATGTGATTGCGTACTTTTTGGGTAAAGTTCGTTAAATTGAGAGTTAACAAGAACTACTCTCAGGAAGCGATAAAACTGTACAAAAGTACGCGAACGCGAAAACCTATATTTCAAGCCCAAAGAAAAAACTCAATAGACTTAGGCATTAAAAAAAGTAACACAGAAAAGTTTTGCCCGATTTTTTGGCATCAACGTTGTTCTTAGCATTTCAGTCCGGAACTTTCTGAACTTTAAATGTTTTAAGCCCAACGTTAGCTTTAACTTTGCGCACAAAAGTTTCCAAACATTGGACGCGCCGTGCCATATCGCGGACAGAAATATTTGGAATTGTCCTCAATAGCTTCTTCACCTTTTTGGCTTTAATTTCGTTCCTGGATGCTTTTGCTTTACCCGTTCTAAGCTTTCATTCAATTCTTAGGTCCTTGTTGAACTTTTTGACTACTCTGGAAATATGCCTGGTCACGCCTAGGTACTTCTGTTGTAATTGTTTTTATTAGTCCACAATGGATAATTTTGAATAGTTTCAATAATTTTTTTTTTCTGAACTTGTCTTTGATTCTCTATTGTAAACTAATAAACCGCTCGAATTTGACAAACCGATGCATTTTAAAATCTGCCATATTTCGCAAAGGTATTTTGATAACGACGAACTTCTTAGTTCGTTTTTATGAGCGCTCTTTCTAGTTCTAGTTCAATTTGTTAAAGAGTAATAGTTAGCTCTTTCAGTTCAATCGCTCTTTAAATTAAAAATTTTAATTAAAAATATCTTTTTCGAGCATTTTTTTTACAAAATTGTATTCATAGTTTCTTAAATCTGGAAAAGGTTGTAATGTTAAACAAAAGCTTCGATTTATTTACATATTTATCTTTCTAATTTTGTCTAAGCGTCTTGACAAATGTGTCGTTAATTGTACATACTTATAATTAGGGCAAGGAATTTCATGCAAAAAAAAAAAATGGAAATAAAAATGGAAAATATGTGCCTAAAATATGGGGCTAAAAAAATATGCATTAAAAATATAAGAAATATGAACTAAAAACTAATATTTTTCCAAAAATAATGCACTTTAAAACTTAAAAATATATTTAAGTTAGTTATTTTGCAAACAAACAGTGAACTCGATGATTTCCCATAGGTCAATAAGGTTTTTAAGAATGTTTTTTGTGATTGAATCAAAATATGAAAACGTATCAATTTTTTATATTTTTTTGCAAAATAAAAAATGCTCCTAAAAATTAAAAATATGCACAAATATGCATTAAAAAGCACAAAATATGCATTAAAAAGGCACCAAATATGCATTTAAAGTCAAAATATGCAAAAACATGCATTTTTGACAAAATATGCAACTACAAATCGATGCCATTTTTGTTCTAAATACGATGATACGGATAAATATTTAGTCCATATTAGTTTTCGACTATCGAGAAAAAACATGCATTTGCAAGAAATTCCTTGCCCTACACTCAAAAAAAAAAGTCGGTAAAGTCAGCAAAAAATGTTGCTGTGTCAGCAAATTTTTAGTCAGGAGCGTGCTTGCAAAAAAGTTTGCTGAAAATAAGCGAGCTGATTTTTACCAAAAAATAGTAATCTTCAGCAAAAGTTTTTGGAGTGGACGGAATTAATCCAAAGTTTCTAAAGATTCTATTACCTCAACTACTTCCAATGATAACATTTTTATTTAACAAAATATTAACTTCAAGTTACTTTCCCTCTAATTGGAAAATAGCTAAAATCGTTCCAATACCCAAAGCTGGTTCTGATTATAGACCAATAGCGATTCTTCCATTTCTCGCTAAAGTATTTGAACGTATTATGCATAACCAAATGACTTGTTTCTTGGATAACAATAACTTGTTAACAGATCGTCAATCTGGGTTTAGAAAGAAACACAGCTGCATAACGGCCTTAGTTGATGTTATAGAGGAGATTAGGGAGAAACTTGATGATGGCAAGACTACATTTTTGATACTTTTAGATCATTCAAAAGCGTTTGATACCGTGGATCATAACATTCTTTGTTACAAACTTAATCATTTTTTTAACTTCTCTTCGACCGCTACTCAGTTATTGTCAACATACTTACGTAACAGATATCAGTATGTTGAAACTGGAATCCGGAAATCCAAGGCACTGCCTGTGGCAAGAGGAGTACCTCAAGGGTCCATTGTTGGGCCACTATTAGTCTCACTGTACTCTAATGACCTCCCAGGCATTTTAACAAATTGTAATGTAAGAATGTACGCGGATGACGTTCAACTTTATACCAGTTGTATTAATGCTTTAATTGACCAGTGTATTATCTCTATTAATCAGCAACTTGATCGTATTTATACATGGGCAACGGCAAACGGTTTAGGAATAAATCCGAAAAAATCTAAATGCATTGTAATTCAAAAGCGACTTGCCAAGCTAAATATTATACCCAATATATTTATAAATAATCAACAAATTGAAATAGTAAAATCTGCTAAGAATCTCGGAATTTTTTTTAATGACACTCTTTCGTGGTCGAACCACATTAACTATGCTTGTGGTCGCACATTCTCTATGATTAGAACTCTTTGGCGGACCCAGCATTGTACACCTATGAGAATAAGAATACTACTTGCCAAAACATATCTGATGCCCGTTTTACTGTATGGTTGTGAGCTATTTGCTAAATGTGATACAACTAGTAAAAGGAAATTGAACATTGCTTTTAACAACATAATCCGATACGTGTATGGACTTAATAGGCGTTCTAGTGTATCATTGTTTTCATCTCAGCTATATGGGCTTTCTTTGGATAATCTACTAAACATAAGAGTTTTAGTTTTCTTACATAAAATAATATACACCCATAAACCTGATCATCTGTACAGCAGACTTTGTATTTCAGATATAAGCAGGGGAAAACGAATTAGATCATTTGGATACAAAAGTTTAATTTCGGAGTGGCATTTCTACATATTCGCAGTAATTCTCTGGAATTCTATACCCCATAGCACGCAACTTTTAAGTAACGCACGAAAATTCAAAGAAAATATTTTTAAACTGTTTTCGGCATAACAATTTGAAAAAATAATTATTTGATATGATATGACTTAATTATTTAAATTGATTTTTTTTTTTTATATTTATATTTATTGTTTAATTGTAATTGTTTAATTGTTTTTTGTATTTTATATAAAAATTTTTAATTAGTTATTAACTTATTAATTGATTAATGATTTTCATAAATTTACCTATCCTCAGTTCCATACTGCAAAATAAGACTTTTAGTCTTGTGTATGGAGCAATTCTACAAAATAAATAAAATAAAAAATAAATAAATAAATAAATAACACTAAGTCGACTGCAAATGCAAAAAATCATTGCTAAAATCACTAAACTTTTTGCTGAATTGCTCAGTCTACTAATGTAGACTGAAAAAAACTCAAAAAACTTGTAGCGAAATTTAACTTTAGTTAATTTATTTGCTGAAAATTTAAATATAGAATATGTGTAGTTGTTTTTCTTTTTTTGTCATTTCCGTTTCCAGACAAGCTGCCACATCTACATCTAGTCTATCTGGTTGTCGTCCACGCTATGAATGCGGTTATCAGCACAATTTTTGTAGCAAATAAATTAGTAAAACATTAGTTCAAAATTAGTTTAGTGCTAAAAAAATATAACTAAAATTTTTGCTGAAAACGGAATTTCAGCAAAAAATTGCTGAAAACTAGCACACTTGATATACAAGACGTTTTACTAATTTTTCTACTAACTTATTTTTTTGAGTGTACTTATTATACTTTGGCAACTTACACTATTTTTCGTAAATAATACACATACATTTCTTAGTGAATGAAATGATTGAACTAAAGGATCTATAAGTAAGTGAACTATGCCTTTCGTTCAATCGAGTGAATAGTTCTCAATTGAACTAGTTGAACACAGCTGATAAAAACAAGTTACTCAAATTTATACGAAAAAAGTTTGGGCTTCTTCGTGCACGAAGAGGAAGAATATTACTCTCTCATGGCAGCATCCATTTACAGTGTTGCTAGGTTTATTAGGCACAAAATCGTCGAAAATTTTATAAAATATCGTCATAGCGTTTTGAAAAATCGTCAAAAAATCGTTTAAAATCGTCAAAATAAAACCTGGTTGTGTTATAAGAACGCTGAAAACTTTGGCTCATATGCATAATCACTTTTGAAATTTATAAATAGTTTATAAAACAAATTTTTCATACAAAATTAATTCTGTAAACGTGTTATAAGGTTTTCAAATTATTATGCATAAGCATTTTTATAAACAATGTAAAAATTATTCTTTTTTAATCATTTCGCGCTTGTTCGATTAAACATATTTAATATAACGTTTATAAATTCGATTTGCCATATTTTGAAATAGTTGCTATAAAAAATAAAGAAATGCCACCAAATTCAGGCTTCAAAATATTTAATCCACACGAATTTTTTTGGCATTCTTCCCCACGTTAAAAATAGAGATTCGTTACAGTATTTGGACAGAAGTTTTATACAAAAATTATCAGATTTTTTATTATATTTCCTAAAAGCTTTGTACATTTTTAAATAGGTATCCTAAAGCAAAATTGAACTTGAACGGATTTTTTATTTTTTTTTTAATATAATTTTAATTAGACTGTTAATATCAATACTTTTTATCTCAAATTCTGAAATATTTTTCAAAAATCGTATAGAAGCAGAAAAATTTTCTGATTTAACAGCAGTTTTTGTTAAGTTTTTTGAAATTCTGCGAAATTTTAGAAACTAAAGACTTGAGTTAGAGATTGAAAGGAAAAAATTTTCAAATCGTCATTTGGCTATTTTCGATAGTAAAAGTCGTCAAAATGACGATAAATCGTCAAACCTGGCAACACTGCTTATTTGCCCAATTTTCGGGTACGCGAATACTTTTTGGTAAAATTCTTGAATACGCGAACACAGCTATCTGTTCAATTTAGATAATTTGATTTATGGCAATTTCATTCAAAAAAGAATTATTTCTTCAAAGCTCTGTTTATTAGCATATTATAAAAAAATATGTAATATATAACTTTTGTTAGAATTCCAACAACATTTTTTAAGTCTATTGTAAGCAAAGTTGGCGGCTTTCTGTTGTCTTGAAGTACGTCCTTCAAAACACAAAAATCTGTTAAAACTATTAATCTTATCAGATTAAATGTAAGTTTATAAGACTTTTGAGCTGTATATGATATATTTTTGCATATACATTTGTGGCCACGAATTTAAAACAATTCAAGTTTTTCTAATTTTATTGTTGTTGCCTTTATTTTTAAAGATCAAAATATTGGTCAAATTCGCCACGAAAGGCAAGGAGATGGTTTAGAAAATTGTACAGAATTTTAACGTAATGTTTGTTTTTTCATTTTGTCACTTGTTTTAAGTGGGCGTGGCTTTTAGCGAAAAATTAGCGATATCAACCTTTTATTAAATTACATAGTAAAATTTAGGCAGTACTGATCGGTTCTGTACAAACTGTATATTTTTGGAAATCCTATAAAATTTCCTTAAGTCTTGCATTATTTTTATGTACAAATAGTCACCAGACTAAAAAATGCAGCACTTTAAACATGACCAAATTTTTCTTTGTTTTTGCCTTTCGTGGCGAATTTAGCCACTATTTTGATCTTTTAAAATAAAGGCAACAACAATAAAATTAGAAAAAACTTGGATTGTCTTAAATTCGAGGCCACAAATGTATATTAAATATCAAATAAATCAATAATCAAATATTAAATACAATAAATAAAAGAGTTCAGTTTTTTATAATAGTTTTATCGAAAAACTGCTAACATAGATTAACCATTATCATTAAATAATTAATGATCATGTTGCCACATGGCCTGAAATAAGCTTGACTGTGACGCGTTTTCGTTCATACCTATCGACGTTAAGTATTTAAAGCAAATATATGTATGTTTAACATCTTAAAGTACAAAACAATTTTAAATAATTTTTCAATTCACTTGTCAAAATTGATTTTTTTTAGATATAAGTAGGGTTTATGTCCCGGGAATTCCCGGGACGGGATTCCCGGGAATCCCGCCCTTTTTCGGATCCCGCAATCCCGGGAATTTTGTGCGGGATTTCCCGGGATTTTTTTTATTCTTTTACAGAAGTTTTAGCTTATATTATTGCAATTTTGGAAGCTTTATTTAAATTTAAAGCTTTGTTTTTTTAAAATTAATTTGATCAAAAAATATTTAAAATTAAAAAAATACGATTTAAAATTTAATAAACTGAATTAGGCCAAATTGTTTTTAGATGCCAGTTGAATTTGGTTTAGTTAAACCGAAAAAATTTTATCAGCCATTACCAAGTTTACCAACAAAAATTCATGTATGTACTTCGGAAATTTCTTTTTCTTTAAAATGATCTTTGTTCAAATAAAGAAATATTTGTATAGGCTGGTTTACCCTATATTTTCTGAAAAATTCTGCAAACTTGCCTATATGTTTTGCATGTGTACTAAAGTAAAATCGTACCGAAAATCTTATAGTGTAAACCAGCCTTATTCAACATTCCAACATCATTATTTCAGTTCCAAATACCTCCAAAAAACTAGACATTAAAATTAAAAAATTTGTGATGTTTTCATATTTTCAATTGACAAGTATTTTGAGTTTCTTTTATTTAAAATAATTTAATTTTATAGTGTATTTAGACTGGGCAAAAACTAATCATTTTTAGTTTTTGAGCCGAAAACTACAAAATTAATTTAGTTTTTCCATACAATTTTCATACAAACTGAAAACCACATTCTACCCGGTTTTTGCCAAAAACCAAGTAAAAATATCTGAAATATGCATTTTTGATACACCCAGTATCATTTATAATTAATTTTCGATACGCCCTGTTATAACGAATATTGAAGTAATGCAAGTGTCAAAAAATATTTTTTAATTTTTTAAGAATATTTCTGGTTTAATTTGAAATTGTGTGTTGTTAATGTTTTTTAAATATATTAATAATTTTTTTACATTACTTTAATAATAAAAAAAGAAAGAAAAGTGTGTAATAAAAAAGTTTTGTGACAAAGAAAAACTAAATACCCAGTGTAAATTACTTGGCTTTTGCAATTTAGTTTTGTACAAAAACCAGCTGGTTTTTGCTCTGTCTAAATTCAGTATTAAGTTCAATTGTTATTCCTTTATTTCAATTGTATTTTTTAAATATTATTTGTTTACAAAATAATCCATCAGATGCTTTTTAAAATTATTTTGGATTTTTTATATGTTAATTTAAAATGCAACTAAATAAAAAATGTCTATTCAAGAAAACCAATTAAAGTTAAGAAACTATTTAATAATATTGTAGTGTCTTTTTTTATAAAATGATTTAGGCGAATTTGCCTAAAAATTTATGTGAAAAATACTCACTTTTAAACTTTTTTATAAAAATAATTCTAGACGGATACTTTTGAAAATCTGCATAGAAAGGTATATATAAAGTATCTAGAAATAGAAATTTTTTGATTTCATATTTAAGAAATATTTTAGCAACAAATCGATCTTCTTTCTGACTATAAAACTGGCCCGATACAATTTTGCACCCATTAACAATTCCAATATATTCTGAAAAAGGGGATGAAGATAAAATACCCGTGTCTTCCACTTTTTCTATATCAATTGGTTTAACCGTTTAAACGGCGAATTAATATTTAATTAATATATTTCTAAGAGTTTTTTAAAGTTAAGACGGCCTTCCATATAAATATATTACCTAAATATTAATTCACGATTTAAATTGTTAAACGAATTGATCCAGAAAAAGTGGAAGACATGGATATTTTATATTTAGCCATCCTTTCAGAATATCTTAAGTGCATTTTCTCATGGGTACAACCAAAAGATGATCTTTGTGGGACGGTGTTTGAATAGTAATCGAGTTTTTCAAGTGCAGCATATGTCGAATTTATATATTTTCTAACGAGCGGGAATTCCCGGGATCCCGGGAAATTCTGAAAAAAATCCCGCTGTCCCGGGAAATGAAAAAGTCCGGGAAAAGAAAAACCCTAGATATAAGAGAATTATTTTAAAAAAATGAATTTAAAGCATAATTTTCAAAAGCATTTTCTAATAAAAATTAATTTAAATTAACCAATCAAATAAATGTCATCGGTTATTGCTAACTGTTAATATAAAACTTCATTTTACTTAATTAATGCTCCTAAAATTTTATAATTCATTTAGTTCAAAGTTGAATGAAAATTCAGCATGATCTATTCAAATTGGGAAAGTTTTAAATTTCACTTCAATTTCACTTTTAAATAAAGTTTGTGAATAATTTCATATGAATATTCTACAAAAAAATCAAATTAAAGAAGTTTAAAATTTGTTAAATCTTTTTGTGATTTTCAAATATTTTTTAATGATGATAATTTTAGCGATTTTTAGATTTTTTTGAGTATTGGAATGTGGCAACCCTAGTTAATGTTAATAAATAGGACTTCGAATTGATGGGTTTTGAAAAAAGTCGTTCTTAATCCGCAATATTGCTTTCAATTTGTTGTTTAAATTTCTTTTAAAATCAAACATTGTTGGGTATCAAATAAAAGGTTTTCTAAATACCTTTCATTTGATACGCAGTTAGCTATATTTGCTTTGGAAAAATATTAAAAAAATCTTTAATTTCCATTTAGCCCCTTTTACAACGCCTTTTTTGCGAACTGAACATGAGATAGGGGCGCTAAAACAAATACGTGATCAATAATTTTTCTCCGATATCAAAATTTCATTCAAATCGGGGTGAACTACACCGTTGACATTCCTTGAAAGTGATTATAAGTCGACGGGTATACTAAAAGGTGGGTCTACGTTCATAATTTTTAGTAGTTACAAATATCAGCACAAATTCAGTACAGTCTGTTCCACAGAGGGTATAATAAATTTTTATCAGTCAAGTTTGTTATCTTTTCAAATACGACATTTAAAATATGGGCTGCTTTTTAATGTCGTAATTACCTCTTCAGTACTAAAGCTGATTAGATTTTTATATTCGTTCAACTGCTTAATTAGTTTCTGGGGAAAGAGAAAATTTCCATTGAAAATTAGATATTTGTAAAATTTATTTTATGTGAAATACGACTATTATACCCTACACCACTCTGTGGAACAGGGTATATTGTATACTGTACCGATAGACTCAGAATCACTTTCTATGCAGATTTAGCCATGCACGTCGGTCTGTCAGTATATTCTTGTCATCGGACTACAGGTTGGTAATTCGGTAAATTCGGTTGTCACAACTGAATTCAAAGTGTATTTCAGCTAATTGTATTGAGCTTAAATGGTATTACCAAACAAATAAGATTTCTTTTTTTTTTTAAGGGAAGCAACACTTAGATAAAGGGCGGATTATGGGACCGTAAACGTAAAGCTAAAAAGTACACTTAAAGCCTGGATCAGCCAGACGTAAACGTAAACGTATCTCTGCATAGCTGAATTAATAAGTTAAATAAGAACAGAAGATGTGCTGTGTTTTTTGTTTCCTTCTTATGCATTCAATATAGAGCAGACGTAAATACACAACAAAAATCTGTTGCGAATAGATTTTCGTTGTATATTTACGTTTGCTCTATATTGCATGCATAAGAATGAAACAAAAAATACAACACATCTCCTGTTCTTATTTAACTTATTAATTCAGCTATGCAGAGATACGTTTACGTTTACGTCTGGCTGATCCAGGCTTAAGGCTGAGTTACCCAACCGTAAACGTATCTGTAACGAATCAGCTGTTTCGATACCACAAGAAGAAATGTATGCGAATGGTTACTAACACGTAAATGTAAACGAACTTGCCGGATCATTCTGTTGAAATCAGAATTTTTATCCGGCATCGAAACAGCTGACTGATTTTAGTCGGAAAAAATATGAAATGAATAAAGAAAAATGATTCAAACAACAAATAAGGAATAAAAATTAACAAATAAATGGAAAAATTTAGAATAAAATATAAAACCACATGAAATAGATGCGAAATAGTAATGTCGTTTACGATAATCTATAAGTGTACTTTTTAGCTACGGCACGGTACAGTTACATCACATATACGTTTACGGTCCCATAATCCGCCCTTAAAGGGGGCGGATTATGGAACCCGCCCTTAAAGGGGGGATTATGGGACCGTAAACGTATATGTGATGTAACTGTACCGTGCCGTAGCTAAAAAGTACACTTATAGATTACCGTAAACGACATTACTATTTCGCATCTATTTCATGTGGTTTTATATTTTATTCTAAATTTTTCCATTTATTTGTTAATTTTTATTCCTTATTTGATGTTTGGATCAATTTTCTTTATTCATTTCATATTTTTTCCGACTAAAATCATTCAGCTGTTTCTATGCCGGATAGAAAATTCTGATTTCAACAGAATGATCCGGCAAGTACGTGTACATTTACGTGTTAGTAACCATTCGTATACTTCTTCTTGTGGTATCGAAACAGCTGATTCGTTACAAATACGTTTGCGGTTGGGTAACTCAGCCTTAAAGGTGCTGAAAGATGAAGGGCTTCAACTATGGCAACACTGTAACTAACGCGAGATGTCGAATCTTAGAACAGTTATTGCGCGCCATCTGATAGAAAGTTGGTGAACTTTGTTGAAGCTTTTTAGTTGATATCACAGTTGTGTTATTTTTCTTCGGTGGGGTTAAGTGCTATGGAAACACCAAAGGAGGACGCTGCGATATGTATGACGAATATAAAACTCATACATAATATTTTTCTAAATTGATGTTGCCGTCGGTACACTCAGATAAAAATATTAGTAAAAAAATTTGTAAACAATTTCCAATCGCACTTTACTATTTTTATAAAAATTTTTTTTTAGTAATCATTTTTACTATTCTCTTATTACAAATTACGGATTTTTTTACTTATTCTCGCTGCTGATTTCAGCAAAACATTTTACTAATTTTTCAAAACCGAGTGCTAAATTTAGCAGAAAAATATAATAATTTAAAAAAAAATTTTTTTTGATTTTTTACAATTCTTGTTTAGTTTATATATGTTACTATTGATATATTCTTAGTTTGGAAATAACACTCAGAAAATTTTATTGTATATCCAATGCATAAAAAGGTAATAACTGAAGAACCGTTTGCAATTTTGGCTACAAATTTCAAGTACGGTGAAGTAATTATACGCTTATTAGATTTTACAGTTTTTTTTTATTTTTTAGTACACTTTTTTGCTAATTTCAGCAGATTGATTTAAATTTACAGATTACAACAATTTACTGAAATTTAGTAGCTGCAACTAATTATTTATACTAATTTCATTGTACTAAAATTATGATATTTAGTAAGATTTTTAACTGATTTTAGCAAATCGATTTTGAATTGCAGTTTACATAAATTTTACTAAAATTTAATAGCGGCTACTAATTTTTGTTACTAATTTTATTGTACTACAGATCAACAGACATGTGTTGCTAAAATTAGCAAAAAATACCTCTGGGCTTAAAATAGTTAAATTTCCCGAATAACAGCAAAAGTTTCAGTAACCATTACATACTTTTTTGGTTGAGTGTAAATATCAAATCCGCAACCTTATGTGTAATAGTCCAATGCGCTAACCATTACACACCACAACGGCCTAAAATATCGAAAAAAAATTCACGATATGGTGTTGGCCGATCGGAGAGTGAAAATGCGCGAGATTTTTGATGCCATAGGATTATCATATGGGTCTGTGATTTTAATTTGAAATGTACAGTTGGGTTTGAGAAAGCTCACAACTGAAATTAAACGCAATCGTGTGACTTTAGAAAAGTGTTTAACGTTGTTAATCCACAATTTGTTGCGCGGATTTAACCCCCGGTTTTACGGATTTAACCTCCAGCAACTATTTTCTATTCCCAAACCTTAAGAAATGGCTCTGGGGAAAGAGATTTAGCTCCAACGATGAAATCATCGATTAAACAAATGCCTATTTCGGGGACCTTGAGGAATTATATTATTTGGAAGGAATAAAAAAAACTGAAGAAACGTTGGACAAAGTGCATTTAGCCGAAAAGAAGATTATGTTAAGATTTTTTGTTTTCTAAATCAACTCTCTATCATTCAAAAAGTCCCGGATTTATTCACCCACCATAATTTTGTTTTTATCCAGAGTTTTGAAGGCTGAAAATATCAAAAAAGTGCTAAATTTTAATTTTTTTAGTTTTTCGTATTTCTTCATTTCTCGGTATATATAAAACTGTTGAATAATCGTACCAATTTGGATAGTAGAACTTGGTAGAACTCGAGGCCTAACTGATAGACCAACTTTAGGCGCCTGTCCCGGCTAGAAAACCAAAAGTCGGACGTTTAAAATTTCAAGGCAGCAAAAAAAAACAGAATCTAAATAATTTTTTGTAAAAATAAAAAAATATTTAAATATAAGCTTACGATATTTACGATGGAAGAAGTAAGTAAATGATAATTTTATTAGGATTTATTTTTTAATCCAATAACTTGAATAGGTTTATTTCGCAATCAGCTATTTTAATCACTGTTGCCAAATTAGCTATTTTCTCGTTAAATCTAGCGATTTTTCAACTCGTTTAGCGGGATAAAATATATTAGCGGAAAACTAGCGATTTTTTTTTAAAGTCAGTCTCCACGTTTTCTTAGCATTTTTTTATATTTATTTCCTTGACAGAATTTTTTTAATCATTATTATTCAGCGATTTATCACAAAATTTTTATGTAAAACGTAAAAGTTCGAAAAATTAAGCGATGTATAGATAATTTTTTAAGAAAGTTTTAAAAAGTTCGAAAAATATAGCTATTTTTTAAAATTTTTTCAACAGAACCTAAAAAGTTAGTAAGTTTTGTATAATTTAGCTATTTTCTAGTGATTTTTTAGTTTGATTTAGCGATATTTTTAGGGAAGAAGTTGACAACAGTGATTTTAACTATTTTATTAATTCTTACAATTTTTCTGTTTGCCTACATTTTTAAATATTTTTCTTTTTGACAGTAAATTTTGCTTTACTCTCTGTAAATTTGTTACTGAGTAATTTTTACTGGACTTTACTGGAAAAGTAACGAAACACACCTAACGACTCAAAAATTCTGATAAGGAAATAAATGAAAAAAATGCTAAGAATACGTCAAGGCTGACTTTAAAATAATCGCTAGTTTTCCCGCTAATAGCTAAATCTGTTTTATCCCGGTAAATGAGTTGAAATATCGCTAGATTTGACGAGAAAATAGCTAAATTGGCAACAGTGCTGATTGAATTTGACGTTCTGTTTTGTTTACATTTTGTGAGGAATATGTTTTTCGGTGCTGATTACTTTTAAAAAATTGTGTTAATTAATTGAAAATCCGGAGATTTTTGTTTCAATACAGTTAACTAAAGTGTGTAATTATATTGTGCTTACGGTGGGTCTCATAAGGGTAAGTTTAACTTAACTGTTCAAAAATTATGTACAAAACAACAAAATTTTGGATTTATAGTTAAAACGTCTAAAACCTAGGTTAGCCAAACGTAAACGTATCTCTGCGTAGCTAAATAAATGAGTTAAATAAAAATAGAAGATGTGTTATGTTTTTCGTTTCATTCTTATGCATTCACAACAGATTTTCGTTGTGTATTTACGTTTGCTCTATATTGAATGCATAAAGGCACATCTACACGGGATAGAAAACTCGCGAGATTTTATGAAAATGCAGCTCTGTATAAATCTACGAAATGTAATCTCTAAACCATTGACAATTGCTGTCATACACAATTTTTTTAATTAGTAACAATTTTAAAAATGTTTTGTAACATTATTGAACATTTCAGTTGATTAAATACACTTTTTGTTATTTGAAGAAAAAATTATTCTTTGAAATACAAAAATTTTAATAAAATCAAATTCTTGACAACTAGAGGTGGTACTTTTTCGATAAAAATTAGTGCCAACAATATTAGAGATGACAAATTTAACGCAAACTGTACGAGATTTCTATCCCGTGTAGATGTGCCTTAGGAATGAAACAAAAAACAACACATTTGTTCTTATTTAACTCATTAATTCAGCTACGCAGAGATACGTTTACGTCTGGGTAATCCAGGCTTAAATCGTCAGACCCAGCGTTGTTTTGAAGGATGAATAACTTCGCTTGCTATGTTCCTCCTAGGAATTTAAAGGATTATATAAAGGCACATCTACACGGGATAGAAATCTCGTAGAGTTTGCGTTAAATTTGTCATCTCTAATATTGTTGGCACTAATTTTTATCGTAAAAGTACCATCTCTAGTTGTCAAGAATTTGTTTTTTATTAAAATTTTTGTATTTCCAAGAATAATTTTTTCTACCAATAATTTCCAAATACCAAAAAGTGCATTTAATCAACTGAAATATTCAATAATGTTACAAAACATTTTCAAAATTGTTACTAATTAAAAAAATAGTGTATGACAGCAATTGTCAGTGAGTTAGAGATTACATTTCGTAGACTTATACAGAGCTGCATTTTCATAAAATCTCACGAGTTTTCTATCCCGTGTAGATGTGCCTTAAGCAGGGTTGGCAGGCAATACCGCTAAAATACCGTTATCGATTCAAAACCCTTTCAACTGACTACCGTTACCCCTAAAATACCGTTACCGAAATACCCGGAATACCGTTATCCTTAAAATACCGTTACCAAAACAACTGAAATACCGTTATCCTTAAAATACCGATACCGAAATAAATGAAATATCAATACCCTTAAAATACCGTTACCGAAACAAATGAAATATTGTTATCCCTAAAATACCGTTACCGTTATATTTAATTTTCTGCTTTTCATTAAGTTGATAAATTGGTTCTGTTTTTAATCTCGTTTGTTTTTGTAAAAAAAAATTACGGGATGCATCGAAATAACTGACTACCGTTACCCTTAAAATACCGTTACCGATATAACTGAAATACCGTTAACCTTAAAATACCGATACCGAAATAACCCAAATATCGTTATATTTAAAATACCGTTACCGAAATAACTCAAATACCGTTATCCTTAAAATACCGATACCGAAATAAATGAAATAGCCTTATCCTTAAAATACCGTTAGCGAAATAACCTAAAATATCGTTACCCTTAAGAAAGAAAATATGCAAAACGATTGCTATCGTGCATTTTTAATCACTTTGACGATATCGTTTGGATGATTTTGTGCATCTGGAAACCAAATTAGCTATCAAAATAAATATTTAGAAAAAAACATTACAAAAATTTCCGCTACGTGAAGCAATATCATCGTCAAAACGGTATTGTCAGACGATAATCGTCCCATGGGATTCGGGAACAGGTATATTTTGTTTGAAGTTACGGGCACTACCAGTACTTTTTATTGGACATATTACCATATGTTTTACTATATTATTGCACTATTAATTGAAATTTCCCTCCCGAAATTTAGTCCGTTTTTCAGAATATGACCCAAATAGTACTGTGGTGCCGGAATTTAGTCGGCGTGCCTGAGTTTAATTTTTTTTGTGTTATATTGCTAACGATTTATATTCGTTTTTTTATACGTAGTACGTTTAGTTTTATATAGCACTAGCGGGCGCAGCCCGCTACGTTGTTAGCGTGCCTTAAAGGTTAAGGGGGGGGGGGCTGCGCCCTCCCCCCGGGGGCTGCGCCCCCCACAATTTTTATTAAATTCGGTATTTTATTTAAAGTTTTTTTATTTAAAGCCTTCACCCAGCCACCACAAATAAATAATTCTGCACAACAATGGGTTTAAAATAAATAAATATTTGATCACTTTTTCTCATGAAAGTGGATTGTTAGTAATGAATCCATAATAAATTGCAATATACGTGTGTATGTTAAGATAATTTGGTAAAGTGCGAACTTAGGTAGATAGAACCGTAAGTAGTTTTGTTCATTTGTGTTTTGAATGAAAATAAATAACGTAAAGCAGGGTTGGAAAGCATTTTATAATATTAAAAATAGCGGGCAAAGCCCGCTACGTTGTTAGCGTGTCTTAAAGTTTTTTTTTTAATTCCAGTTTATGCAAAGGTAGATCTGGCAATTCAAGTAAATTCACAAATTCAGTTGGAAAATTTACTGCGTCGGTTTCTTCCACCGGTGCTTCGTTACATGAAGTTTAAATATCGGAATATATAAGTTCCGTTCCTTTTCTAAGGTTTTTTCTCTTTTAGAAAATTTGTTTAACTTTTTGGAGAGTAAGTTTCAATGCTACATAAGTTTCATATTCCGTGGATAGTGTTTGAACAGGTAATTCCCTCTTCCAATCCATTTGCATTCTCTATAATTTCAATTCTACTCGTTCAACGTTTATATCCATTTCATTCCACTTGTGTAGTGTTTCATTCCACTCGTTTCCTATTTAGTTTCTTAATTTTAGTGTTTCATATACACTTGTTCTTTAAGTTTTAGGTTTCTAGCTAAAGACGCAGACGTTAAGGGGGGGGGGCAATTTTCCCCTTTTGAACCACCATTTTTACCACGTTCCTATCCAAAGTCCTAGAAATGTCTTGTCGATAAGTTAGCCCATACTCCAAGGAAAACATATTATATATTACAGGTTTCTAGCCGAAGGGTTCGGTTAGGCCATCAAGGGGGAGAATTATTCCGTTTTTACCCCTCCCGGTAGGAATTTCCAAAAATTCCGTCTTAGAGGACGTCTGCGTTGGAGGAGGAACCTACTACATACATAATTTTAGGTCTCTATATCCAGCAGTTTGGCCAGGCCGTCAAGGGGGAAGTTTTTTCCCTTTTTACCCCTCCCGGTATGAATTTCCAAAAATACCACCTTAGGGGACGTCAACGTTGGAGAAGGAACCCAAATACCGAATTTAAGCTCCCTTGTTCCAGCAGTTTGGCCAGGCCGTTAAGGGGGAGACTTTTCCTGTTTTTGACCCTACCTGTAGAAATTTCCAAAAATCTCATCTTAGCGGATGTCTACAATAGAGGAGGAACTTTAATACCAAATTTCAACTTCCTACCTCCAGCGGTTTGGGCAGGCCTTTAAGCGGCACTTTTCGCTTCATTAATCCCCATTTTTGCAATGTCCCTGTCCAAAAAGCACCTTCCCGGTCCAAAAAGCCCATACTCCAAGTAACATATGTTTTACATTTCAGGTTTCTAGCCAACTTTTACTATTTGTGCCCCTCTCGGTAGGAATTTCCGAAAATCTATCGACAGGGAATTTCAGCTTCCTAGTTCCAGCAGTTTGAGCAGGTTGTCAAGGGGGACACTTTTTCTTTTTTTTGTCCCTCCCGGTTGGAATTAGGCTGGAAGAGAAACCTAAGTACCGAATTTCAGCTTCCTAGTTGCAGCAGTTTGGACAGGTCGTTAAGGGGCAACTTTCCCTTTTTGAGCCCCCATTTTATAACGACCCTGTCCAAAATTCAAAAACGTATCTTTCTAATAAGTTAGCCCTTACTCCAGGGATCCACATTTTAATCTTCAGGTTTCTAGCCGAAGGGGTTTTTACCGGCCCCCAAGGTGAGGCTTTTCTTCTTTTTGCCCCACCCTTTAGGAATTTACAAAAATTCCATCTTCGCGGCTATCTGCGATGGATGAGGAACATTCATACCAAATTTCAACTGCATTGCCTAAGCGGTTTAGGCAGGCCGTTATTGGGGACATTTTTCCCTTTCAACCACCATTTTTACTATGTTGCTGTTCCAAAATAGAAAAATTACGTTGCCGGTGAGTTAGTCCTACTCCAAGGAATACATATTTAAAATTTTAGGTTGGCCAAAAGGGATTGGGCAAGCCGTCAGGAGGAGAGTTTTACCTTATTTCCCCTCCCGATAGGAATTTCAAAAATTCCGTCTAAGCGGACGCCTACACAGAAGGAGGAACTCACATACCGAGTTTCCTTTTGGGATATCCTGTAGGGAATTCCAAAAATACAAACTTAGTCGATGTCTACTACAGTGGAGGAACATTTATATCACTTTTCCAATTTGTGAGACTGTTTATGTGGAGACTTTTCCCCTTTTTGCCCGTTCCGGTAGGAATTTCCAAAAATCCCGTCTTAGCGCACGTCTATGCCGAATATCAAGAAACCTTGTTTTAGTGGAGATATCCGTGGGGGAGGGAAAAAAGTATTTTTTTTGAAATTTTTTGGAAAAAGATACTTTGGTTTTACAAAGTACTTTTTTTGGAAAAGGTATTTTTTTTAATAAGGTGTTTTTTTTGGAAAAATGTATGTTTTTTTGGAAAAAGGTACTTTTTTTGGAAAAGGTACTTCTTTTGGAAAAGGAACATTTTTTTAGAAAAAGGTACTTTTTTTTGGGAAAAGGTACTTTTTTTCGGAAAAGGTACTTTTTTTGAAAAAATGTATGTTTTTTGGGAAAAGAAAATTTTTTTAGAAAAAGGTACTTTTTTGGAAAAAGGTACTTTTTCTTAGAAAAGGTACTTTTTTTTGAAAAAGGTATTTTTTTTTGGAAAAATGTATGTTTTTTGGGAAAAGGTACTTTTTTTGGAAAAACGTACTTTTTTTTTGGAAAAGGTTCATTTTTTTAGAAAAAGGTACATTTTTTGGAAAAAGGTACTTTTTTTAAAAAAGGTACTTTTTTTTTTGGAAAAATGTACTTTTTTTTGGAAAAAGGTACTTTTTTGGAAAAAGGAATTTTTTTTGGAAAAAGGTACTTTTTTTGGAAAAAGGTACTTTTTTGGAAAAAGGTACTTTTTTTGGAAAAAGGTACTTTTTTCGCGAAAAGGTACTTTTTTTGGAAAAAGGTACTTTTTTTGGAAAAGGTATTTTTTTTTAATAAGGTGTTTTTTTTGGAAAAATGTATGTTTTTTGGAAAAAGGTACTTTTTTGGAAAAGGTACTTCTTTTGGAAAAGGAAAATTTTTTTAGAAAAAGGTACTTTTTTGAAAAAATGTATGTTTTTTGGGAAAAGGAACATTTTTTTAGAAAAAGGTACTTTTTTTGGGAAAAGGTACTGTTTTTTGGAAAAGGTACTTTTTTTTTGAAAAAGGTACTTTTTTTTTGAAAAAGGTACTTTTTTTGGAAAAAGGTACTTTTTTGGAATAAGGTACTTATTTTGGAAAAAGGTACTTTTTTTTGGAAAAGGTACTTTTTTTTTTTGGAAAAGCTACATTTTTTTTAGAAAAAGGTACATTTTTTGGAAAAAGGTACTTTTTTTAAAAAAGGTACTTTTTTTTGGAAAAAGGTACTTTTTTTGGAAAAAGGTACTTTTTTGGAAAAAGGAATTTTTTTTTGGAAAAAGGTACTTTTTTTGGAAAAAGGTACTTTTTTTGGAAAAAGGTACTTTTTTTGGAAAAAGGTACTTTTTTGGAAAAAGGTACTTTTTTCGGGAAAAGGTACTTTTTTTGGAAAAAGGTACTTTTTTTGAAAAAGGTACTTTTTTTGGAAAAAGGTACTTTTTTTGGAAAAAGGTACTTTTTTTGGAAAAAGGTACTTTTTTTGGAAAAAGGTACTTTTTTTGGAAAAAGGTACTTTTTTTGGAAAAAGGTACTTTTTTTGGAAAAAGGTACTTTTTTTGTAAAAAGGTACTTTTTTTGTAAAAAAGTACTTTTTTTGGAAAAAGGTACTTTTTTTGGAAAAAGGTACTTTTTTTTGGAAAAGGTTACTTTTTTTGGAAAAAGGTACTTTTTTTTGGAAAAAGGTACTTTTTTTGGAAAAAGGTACTTTTTTTTGGAAAAAGGTACTTTTTTTGGAAAAAGGTACTTTTTTTTGGAAAAAGGTACTTTTTTTGGAAAAAGGTACTCTTTTTTGGAAAAAGGTACTTTTTCGGAAAAAGGTACTTTTTTGGAAAAAGGTACTTTTTTGGAAAAAGGTACTTTTTTTGGAAAAAGGTACTTTTTGGGAAAAAGGTACTTTTTTTGGGAAAAGGTACTTTTTTGGAAAAAGGTACTTTTTTTGTCCCCTTTTTGCCCCTCCCGATAAGAATTTCCAAAAATGCCGTCTCAACGGACGTCTACACCGGTCGAGGAACCTACATACCAAATTTCAACTTCATAGCTCCAGCAGTTTGAGCAGGCCGTCAAGGGGGAGACTTTTTCCCCTTTTTGCCCGTCCCTGTAAAAATTTCCAAAACTCCCGTCGTGGTGGATGTCTACGATAGTGGAGGAACCTTTATACCAAATTTCAACTTCCTACCTCCAGCGGTTTGGGCAGGCCGTTAAGGGGGGCCGTTTTCCCCTTTTTAACCCCCATTTTTACAACGTCCCTGTCCAAAATTCCAGAAAGTACTTTCCAGAAAAGTTAGCCCATACTCCAAAGAACACATATCTTAAATTTCAGCTTTCTAGCCAAAGGGGTTTTGGCAGGCCGCCAAGGGGGAGACTTTTCCCCTTTTTGCCCGTTCCGGTAGGAATTTCCAAAAATCCCGTCTTAGCGGACGTCTACGCCGAAAGAGGAACCTACATACCAAATTTCAACTTCCTAGCTTCAGCGGTTTGGGCTGGGCGATGTTGAGTCAGTCAGTCAGTCAGTCAGTCACGTTATTCTTTTATATATAGAGATTGAACAACAATAGATTAATTTTATAACAATGAAAATATTTTTGTTTCAAAGACATACCAAGTAGCAAGATATACTATTTCGGAAACAGTTACGTACTAGTTTATTTGAACCAGACAACTATTACGAGTTTTACCGCCTCTCCGTACAAACAACTGTAGAATTTAACATGGTGATGCCATAGGGATGGGTTCAATTGTCTCCAAACTACGACTTTGGTACTACTTATAGAACTAGTTTGAAAATTACAATTTAAGAACGAAAAATAGGGGAATAAATTGATACCTATTTGACACTCACGGAACCAGTTCCGAAATGACTCTTTGGAAATAGTACCAGTTGGTTGGGACCTGAGTTATAATAGATGGAAAACAAAGTTCTTTTTTTGACGAAACGTAGATTAGACCTATAGTTTCCTCTTACTGAGATAATTAATTAGGATCATTTACCAAACGAAATTTAAAATATTATGTGTTTATAATTTTTGGTCACAATAAAAAATGTTAGTGTTTATTTGTAAACTCCGACTATATTAATAACAACAAATGTAAACAAAACTAGAATTTACATAAATTTAATCTTTGGAATAGTCTCTGCATAGTTTCATTGAAACTGATAGGTACACAAATGCTTCAAAATGATTGTTTTTGGGAGAAAAAAAGGAAGCTATCTATACTGGTACTTATGAGAAATTTACCAAACTAGTTTTGGAAAGATTCTTTGGTACCAGCACAGTACCAGTTGATTTGCACCTGAAATCGATTCACAGTAAGAAAAATTTAAGTGCTTATTTGTAAACTCTGAATTAATATTCAAATCTCAGTTCGCCGTGAGTCGCCGAAGAAGAAGGTTATCTCGTGACCTGTATTAAATTTTAAAAAGGAATATCGGTTAATTGTTTTTGTTTTACGATACTCTAAAGCGTGTCTCAGCATGCCGTTAGACTGTTGAGTCTAACCATATGCAAACCTTTTCTGGCGTATTGGAACTTCATCACGATTAGCCTCCATTGTGAAGGCAATGGTTGTATATGTGTTGCTGTGGTTCATGTGCGTCTGATTTGTAAATCACGTGGACGGAACTTTCTCGAAAGTTCGCCACATTGTTTTTTTTTTATATATTGCGTATTAAAACGCATTGTGAAATACCCTGGCAATATCCGTTTTTATAACGGGGCTATATAATTGTACAGTTAACTGTACTTAAAGATCGAAAAAATATTCAAATCTCGCATTTTACGGTGGGTCTCATACATCAGGTTTAAACTATAGTTAATAATTAACCCAAAAAAATTGTTGTTGTTTTGTGTACGTTTTTTGACATTTTCTTTTGTTTATAGTTAAAGTTAAACCTGCAGTATAACCCCTAAATTCATAAACGCTTTATAAAATTGTAGGAGGTTTATTGTACAAATTTTTATATGAAAATGACGTTTTGTAAACCTGCTATAACTTTACAAAGCATTTATGAATTGAGGGGTAAGACCCACCGTTAATTTATGTAATTTGTTTAAACATTCCTTACATACAGTGCACAAAAAAAAAGTTGGACATATTATATATTAACATGAAACGAGGTGTAATTTAAAAAAATACAAAAAACGAAAAAAGATATTGAAAAGCATAAAATTACTGTTAATTTTACGTACAATGTGCTTATGTTGTTTGAAAAAAAAAAAAATAACATGGTTTTTCCAAATTTATTTTAATCGGGACAAACAATAATTGCATTAAAGGAAATTAATGTGCTAAAATCCCAAAACTTATCTGGGAAATTGTGAACAACAATCTGTTGGAGGCATGTCCCTATCCGGATTTTATTCTTGCCTAAGGAAATCGTCAGGGGACGACGTTTTAGAATTTCCAGAAATATTTATTAGGTCAAGAAACTAGTGCTACATATAACAACGAGTAACTATAAGCTGTGTTTGCGTACTTTTGGGGTAAAGTGCGGTAAAATGAGAGTTAACAAAAATACTCTCACGAAGTGACAAGAGTGTACAAAAGTACGCGAATCTGAAAAACCACATTTCAAGCAAAAAAAACCGTTATTTAGCTTGGGTACTAAGGTAGAATTAGCTACACGTGGACGTGACGAGTCTCCTTATGGAAAATCTAATGAGTTAAAAGAGCATAGCTGACAGTCTATTTCTTTTTTACTAATTATTTTAGATTGAATCAGCTGATTCGTTACGTATGGCTAAATGAGCCTTTATAGTTCGTTTTGGTGAGCGCTTTTTCTAGTTAAATTTTTGTAAAGATCTGGTTGTGAAACCATCCAAATAATTTTGGGCGATATGGCAACCTTACTTTGTGCTTATGTTTGTTGCTATCAAAACAAATTGACCTCAACTCGCTTTTTATTACGCCTGTTATTATCTATTTCACTATCTGGAATTTGATACACTTCCCGGAATACGACCCAAATCATACTGTAGTGTATGCTGCCATATAGTTGGCATACCCGAATATTTGCAACTTAATGCCCCAAAAAAAATGCTCCCTAGCTTGTTCTAAAGCAAATATAAATTACAGTTGTTAAAACTTTTTCTGTATAACAAGAGAATTCTAAATAATTTAGAAATTACTCTTCTAGAAGTTTTTTGAACTGGTTCCTTTAAATAGAAAGGGACTTGTCACTTTTATATGGTATTATGGGAGGGGAAAATTAGTCCTTTTTCAAGCGGTCACTGACACAATATACCATTAAATAGTATTAGTATTGTGATTTGTTGATTGTATATAGAGTTCAAATTATATTCACAGATGAAAGTTTTATCTCTAATTATCACATCATATTTTAATAAGTGTCTATTAATCTGATTAATTATTATTTTCGATCTCTCTCTTTTTTATATTAAATTCCTTATCGATTACCCCACTCACTATTAATAATAAATGCCTTTTGCACTTTTGGGGGAACCTCATACAATTTATTTTATTTTTCGTACTCCCTACAATATTTACAAATAAACTCAATACAATAAATAAATAAAATAATAAGTCTCTTTATAGAAATGTTTTTTTGATAAGATTTTCCTCCCTAGTAGTTAGTATTTGTTTCTAAGATTAAATTTTTACAATACGATACAACGCATCACAATCAAATGATATCAACAACACATTGACAATAATTTTTTGCACTGTATTTATGAACAACAAATCAAAAAGAAAACAATACAGACAAAACTATTTTCGAACAAAAATCAACAAAACAATCTTCCAAATTTAGTTCGTTTAATACATACACATTTAAACTCATGCTCTCATAGTGCAGCACCAGTACCCAACAAACATGGCAATGCGAATACGATTCCCCAATCGTATTGCCTGGAAGAAAAATTTTATTGCGGCAACAATCATCTTCGTATTGCGGAAGATACTTCATTTGGTAGAAAACATGTCCCGAAAGCAGTACTTCCACGCAATACAATAGCAATTCTTCTGGAAGATAAATAGGCGATGTTGCTTTATTTGCTTATAGACGATACAAAAAAGTATTCAAATATCGCCGATATATCTTCTGGAAGATAAAAAGAAGATATCGCTGGAAAACCACCCAAATGACACAAATACGATTTTATATATGTATTTTTTTTATTGAAAACAAATTTATTTATGTCAAATTTATATATAATTTTTTAACTTACATGTGTAATTACACTGATTTTGAACAAATTATCCCATATATAAGACTTCCGTGGACTAAAATTATGTTACCATCAGTTATTTTCTGTAAAAAATAAGATTTTGAGTTTCGTTTAAAATTTACATAAAAATAGATAAATAAAATTTAATTCATCTTAGCTTAATTTTTGCAATCTTATTTGTGTAACTATGTAATCCCAAAATTATCTGGTTTCAAATTTGATTAAAATTTTGTTTGTGAAGTATTGCCTTCTTTTAATAAAAGACATGTATTTTTGACAATTTTTTTTTCGATATCGCCGATATATCTTCCAACTGATAAAAGGAAGATATGTTCAAAATACTACTTTGATTGTCTTCAAACTGATAAATTAATGATATTTCCGTAATATCGTATGGAAGATATATCTTCCAAATGCTTATTGGGTAGTCTTGAATCAGAGTTGCCTTTGCCATTTCTATGTATTAGTGACACCACACGCTGTGTCAAATACATGGCATTCAGCAAATTGACGTAACGCGCCCCAGCAAAAACATGGTAATTACAGGTCATTACCATACGGATTACCAAGTAATGATAGGTCATTACCTTTTGCCTTACTTTAAAATACAAAATAATGACTTACTGATAATAAGTTATAGAAGTACTTATATATTCTTGCAAAGTAATCACTTACTGGTAATTGATTAAATAAGTAATAATTTAGTCTTTTTATATTAATATTTTATTTATTAAATTGTTTCGAACATTTTTCCAACTGAATAGAAAATTTTCTGGGTTAAAAAGTTATATTTCCAATATGACCAACTATTTCACAATGTAGGGAAACCAATTATTTCCTAACATCTGAGTAACCACTTAGTCTATCTTTGTGAGTAACTACTTATTCTTTCATTATGGGTAACTCGTTATTCGCACTTTTTTTGTAAGCGAGAGGGTAATGACCACCCATGAATGTTGCGAGTAAATAGCCTGGTAAAGCCCCGGCGTTGTCATAGGAGGGGGAAATTGACCCCTTGTGACATGTCACAATACAAATCCCAGGACAGGTCCCTGAACTTTGTTTTTTTATGAGAGTTCAGTAACCTGTCCAAGGATTTGTCTTGTGACATGTCACAAGGGGTCAATTTGCCCTTCCTATGACAACGCCATGTAAAAGTGACCAGTCTATTTCATATAAAGGGGCCAGTTCGGTGACAGTTTGTTAAAATTTCCCGACCAACAACAAAATCCACAAATTTTCGGACAAAACCCCAAGTTCTACAATATCTTATTTCTTAATTTTTTACGGATCCCACAATTTTTCTGCACCTAAACTTGACACCACTAAAGCAAAATAACAAAACATAAAATCTCTTTAAAATTGTTTGCATTTATTTTCTTTACACATATTTCCCTTTTCAATCGAGTGTTTTTTATTATAATATTATTCGTTATGCATGTGGTTGTAAGGTAATACACTTTAGGATTAATGTACAAACTTATAATATGTACCCACTACTTGGTCTACAATATGAACTTCGCGTGAAATCATATACCTGTTAACATTAATTACTATACATACAGTGTTGCCATATATTTTTTTAGAAAAACTGTACAAACAACTGGTTTTGTGATAGAAAAACTGTTTTCCCAAAAAACTAAAGACAAAACAAAAATCTGTAAAAATTCCGGGATCCAACAATATCCTGTGACCAAAAACAAATCTCAGGAACTCAGTTTTCAAAATCTCGAGGTTTTAAAAATTTTATCACGTCCGGCATCCCTTGTGTAAACACGTTGTAATTTATGTTATACAAAAATTTCTTTCTGTATGGAGTTTGATCTATTCCTCACTAGAAAATGCTAGAACCAGTTCTAGAAACAGTTATAGTTCTGTGATAGGGAAACCTTACATTTTAAACAACAATTATATAAAATATATATTTTAAGCAACGCAGGAACAATGAAGGAAGTCAAAGTTTAAGTGGCAACTTTTGCACGTTGTAAAATAGCATGATTTTTGAAGTTTAATCCATAGAAAGTTGTCAAATTTACGATAAATGCTAATTTACTACTTAAAATAGCATGCACTGTGAATACCCTCAATAATTTTTGAAAATTTATTTTACAGTCAAACTAACACATGATTTCGTAGTATAGAAAATCATTACCAGATATGTGGTTATGTAACTACATATCTGGTAATGGTAACTACCCAGTCAGAAAAATACAAACGGGAAAGCGGTGGCAAAGCACTTTAACAGGTGGTACAAGTATTGGCAAAAAGTGCTTTCCCATTCCCAAAATGATAACATCATTAGACAAGAGGACCGGCTGTTCAAAAAGCGCCGGAAAAGCACTGGAGGAACAAAATTTTTCAACGTTGGCAAAACGCTGGCAAAACCAATAAATAGGTGGTTTGGAAATATATTTTCCAAAATAAAATTAAAAAAAAATTCATATGTATTTTTTTGACCCTGCCGTGATTTGAACCCAGGCCGTCAGATTGGCAGACGATTGCTCTACCCACTGAGCTAACGAGACATATAATATTTAATGGCTAAACACATAAATGAGTGATAATAGCTGGACAACTACTTGCTGTGCCAAAATGCTAGTACTGGCAAACAATTTTTAGTAACTCGTATGCCAGTGTTTGGAGGCCAAAAAAAAGTTGGTCTTGAAGGAGCTTTCCCACAAACAAAAAAATTGATTTTATAAAACAAAAAAAATTTTAAATTAAAAAAAATCCAAAAAAATTTTTTTGCTTGCAACCGGATTTGAACTCGGAACCTTCCGACTACAAACATTTTTTAACGAAGCGTCAGCATTTTTATAAAATCATTGGTTTCCCAGTGAATTGATTTTTGTACGCCTGGTAGCATTGGCTAGGTAGCACTGGATAACCACTGGTTACAAACCTTGGCATATCACTCTAAGCCAATTCTTTGCCAGTGGTTTTTTTATAAACCACCGAAATTTTTGTAAAACAAATACTGGTAAAACGCTTTTCGCAAACGCTGGCAAAGCGTCCCAAATGAGTGTTCTGCCAGTCATTTATTTTTAATACCGTGGTTACCCAGTGGTATGCCAGTGCTTGATTTTTTGTACCACTGGCGATTTCTGACTGGGTAGTTACTTTCCTTATTACATTTCTTATTACTTTTGTATGGCAATTTCGCGCATCAAATCAAAAAAAAAAATATATAAATAAAAAGTTGTCGTTACCTATATTCTTGCCAATATTTACAAAAAAAAACCAGCCTTACTATCAATATTTTCCAAATGTATATTATTGTTAAAGTCGACTTTAGTTAAGGTTTTGAGTGGCAGTATGCTTTAACTTGGTTTATTTTTGGAGCATTCTCACGGTGGGTCTCATACTGTAGGTTTAAATTTAACTTAACTAAAAACAAAATAAAATGTCAAAAAAGTATACACAAAACAACAACAAATTTTTGGGTTAACTATTAACCTAAGTTTAAACCTGCAGTATGAGACCCACCGTCATTGTTTTATTAATTTTCAACCAATCAAAATTTTTGAAAATACAAATATTTTTGTAGGGTTTTCATACACAAAATGAACAAAACCATGTGTTTAAAATAAAAATAAAGTCGATTTTTAATTTAAAATACCTTTTAAAAGTAACCCAAGAAACATTTCTACGGACTGTCCGGCACGTACGGATTCATGAATCCGGCTTTTACGGCACGTTAACTGTCCGTAATGTACGTATCCGTCAATGCTTGTACGTATACGGAACATTAACGGACCGTATAAATGGATTTTCGAACACAATACGTTTTAACTCCGTTTCCCTACCTTTAAATACGGATTACATCGGTTGCAGTTTGTTTACAAAATAAAAAATTATATTTTTGAAAAGTCGGCGAAAATATTATTATAACGGGAATATATGGAGAATATGCAATAGAGGGAATTCTTTCCATCACACCATTATTCAAACAACATCAAGTAACAAGGTAAGATTTATGAAACTTATTGTTTTGTGTATAACATGTGAGAATTTGCATCGTGTACACAGTCAATTAAACCATAACTAATTTATTGTCTCTTTTCCATATAGATGTTGGATTTTACTCTGGGTCCCTAAGCGCTGGATATATAGGTAAACCGAGCCGGATGTGCTAAATATTGTAATTGTATTAATTAGAAATTTATTAATAGTAATTGTAAATAATAATTACACTGTGAGACAAATGGTTGGGGTCAGTGATCGGGAAGGGTTCAAACTACCGGGGAAAGTTATACCGGTAAAAAAGAAGTAATACGTGTCCCGGCGTTTCGCTGGGTCACCCCTAGGAAGCGAGATATATCGATTTGACCTTTGGTGGTCTTTTTTTTGACATAACTCGAGAACCATTAGTCCGATTTTGCTCAAACAATTTTAAAAAAATTAAAAATTACAATTCCTTTAATCTGTTCATATAACGTTTTTCTATATACTCAACAGTTTTGCCGGTAAAAATAAATGTATGAAGAAAAAAAATATTTTTCGCCTAAAATATTAAAAAAAAAGTAATAAACAAAAGGTTATTGATTTTTATGGTAGCGGTAACAAACATTTATTTTTACCGGCAAAACTGTTGAGTATATAGAAAAACGTTATATGAACAGATTAAAGGAATTGTAATTTTTAATTTTTTTAAAATTGTTTGAGCAAAATCGGACTAGTGGTTCTCGAGTTATGTCAAAAAAAAGATATATCTCGATTCCTATGGATGACCCAGCGAAACGCCGGGACACGTACAACTTGTTTTTGACCGATATAACATTTCCCGTTGGTTTCATCCCATCCCGATTTTGACTGTCGCATAGTGTTATTAATGAATTTATAAAAAAGGAAAAAAGTATTGCGTATTTTAAATAACAAACATATGGTCTATTTTTGTGGACATAACGGTCCGTAAACGGTCCGTCATTGACGGACATAAAACGGACTTGTCCGTTTTTAACACGACATAACGGTCCGTAAACGGTCCGTCATTGACGGATTTTCAACGGATTCGAATCAGTTTCGATGTTCGGATCCAGAAAACGGTACGTATACGGAGTTGGATTCCGTTTATGACGGACCGAAAACGGTGCGTAAACGGAACGAATTGTTTGGTGGGAAGGGTATTTATATAATTTATTATAATTTTTTTTTATAAAATTTGCTCGTGCCGGGAATCGAACATGGGACTCCAGTCGATATCTCTACCATATGAGATAACTTGACATGTTATATTTGATAGATAAAATCATAAATGACCTGCAACAAGTATGCTTACGCGCCAACATACAAAAGTCTAAAAATAGATTTTCGAAAAAACTTAGGAAAATTCGAGAAAATTACTTTATATATGAAATAATGAAGGAATTCACAGTCTAAGTGCTAACATGTTATCGTTGTAAAATAGCATGATTTTCAAAGTTTAAACTATAGAAAATTGTCAAATTTACGATAAATGCTATTTTCTACATAAAATAGTATGAAATGTGAATTCCATCAATGATAAAAAGAAATCATAACTGGTAACGCATTATTTTCTGTTTTAAAATAATAGAAAAAGTAATTAGTTATTAGTAACTAATTATTATATGTTTTAAAATAATGCAGAAAGTAAGTCGGTGTATTTACTGGTAACCAAAAAAAATATATATTTTCCCAACAAACAATTCGTTCCGTTTACGCACCGTTTTTTTTTTCTTTTTTATAAATTCAATACAATATTTAGCACATCCAGCTCGGTTTACCTATCTATCCAGCGCTTAGGGACCCGGAGTAAAATCCAACATCTATATGGAAAAGAGACAATAAATTAGTTATGGTTTAATTGACTGTGTACACGATGCAAATTCTCACATGTTATACACAAAACATTGTGAAACATTAAGTTTCATAAATCTTACCTTGATACTTGATGTTGTTTGATTAATGGTGTGATAGAAAGAATTCCCTCTATTGCATATTCTCCATATATTCCCATTATAATAATATTTTCACCGACTTTACAAAAATATAATTTTTTATTTTGTAAACAAACTGCAGCCGATGAAATCCGTATTTAAAGGTACGGAAACGGATACACTAAAACGGAGTTAAAACGTATTGTGTTCGAAAATCCATTTATACGGTCCGTTAATGTTCCGCATACGTACAAGCATTGACGGATACGTACATTACGGGCAGTTAACGTGCCGTAAAAGCCGGATTCATGAATCCGTACGTGCCGGAGAGTCCGTAAAAATGTTTCTTGGGTTATTGCTGTTTTTATACTGCGCTCTTGTCACTTTAATATATTTGTATCCACTCTCTGTATCATAATAGGAAAAATTTGTTGTAATTAAAATCATTAATTTTATGAAAATGAATTTTAAAAAATGCATAAACAAAAAAAAACTGTTTTTCATAAAAAAACTTTTAAACTATGAAATCGAAAGAAAACTGTATTTTCCTGCAAAAACTGGAAAACTGTTAAGTGTCCCAAAAAACTGGGAAAAAACAGTTAAAACTGGATATATGGCAACACTGTATACATACGATAATACTAATCTACTTTTCATATTTTAGTGTTGTGCGTCTGTCCGTGTTTATTGTTGTTATATTTTTATTTTTCATTTCCAAATTGAGAGGCTCACATGCCTTAATAAATGCCTTTATCGTTGTAGTTGTCGTCTTTGTTGTTGCTGTAGTCGTTGCGTTTAATCAAGTCCGTCAGTCAGTGAAGATTAAAAATTATTAAAGTTTATTTCAGTTGTCGTTTTAGAATACACCATAATGGAAGGGATTACGAGCACGCGACTAAAGTTGGCGTTATAAAGTGCCATTTAAATCGCGGGCTCTTTTTTTTAACACGGCGAATAAAAAAACTACAATATGTTTATAAAGGTTAAAAAAATATTTCGGTTAAAATCTAATTTTTTTTTTTCAAAAAAGTGACTAAAATTTTTTTGCTTAAGTGTTAGTTAATTTGAAAAAAAAACAAATTTTGATTGCCTATTTACAGGCTATGAAATCTGTATAATTCAAGCTGTGTGTGAATTCGCTTATAAAAACACATAAAACAAAGATGTTTAGAAATTATAAAACAATAGGGGTTTCCATTTAACGTCGCATATTCCTGCTGAATAGTGTTAACCTTGTATTTATATACAATAAATGGCAAAAGTTGTTTACAAGCCCTGGTAAATTTATGCTTCTATTTTTATGTGTAAACTTTTTTCGTATTTGAAAATTGTCAAATATGAAATCTGTTTTAATTTTCTTTGTTTATTTAATTTTTGTTTTAAAATTTAAAGAAAACAATTAATGAATGGGGGAAATGTTTTTAGTTGATCTGTTAAGTAAATGAATGTTATAACATTCATTTACGAAAACAATTAATTTTAATAAATTTGTACGTGATATTTGGTAAACGCGAGAAATTGCTTCAAATACGATTAAAAATATAAAAAAAATTTTACAAAGTGCGTTCATTAAAATTATTGCGTTAACTTATGAAATTACCATTTGTGTAAAAAATTACGAATACCACTTTTGTTATTTTTGTTGTCTTTGTTAAACAAATATCAAATCATTAACGTTTGTGTGATATTTATAAAGTGTTTACTTATAATTTAATTGAATTTTCTTGTCTGAATTCTAAAAAAAAATGTGAGTATTTCCATACAGGAAAATTTACAATTATTTTGTTTAAAAGAACACATAAATTTAATGGAAAATTTTCATTTGATTTACGTTACTAGCCTACGGAAAAAAATTATGCAAATTTCCATACAACAGATCCACTTATATGAATGAAGGTCCAAGAAGTCTATTATAGTCTTCTTGGCAGAACTGTTAGTTATAAACAACGTTGCCATAGTACACTGAACCAAAAATAGCGGTGAAATAAACTAAAATCCATATTAAATTGATGAATGGGTGATCACTATACAACCAATAAAACCTATCGTCAATTCAACATATTGTTTAGTAAATTTACATTTTGACGTTTGATTATTTGCTGTGTTGTTATTTTGACAAAATATTGTCAAATATATTAACAAAAATTAGTTACGGCAAAAGTTATATTTCATCAAATAGAATAACTATTTTGTTGTTTTAGCAACACATTTTATTCAATTCAACAATGCGTTTTGTTCAATTAATTCATATTTTATCGATTGATTAATATTTTTTAGATTTATATTTTATTAATTAATTTGATAAAATATAAAAATAATGAAATATAAAATTGAAATAATAATACTTATGTACACACTCAAAACTCAATTCTTTAAACACATGAAACACATGTCCAAAAACATAATTTATTTAATATTTTTAATAATTAAAATACATTTTATATTGAATACATTTTATATTAAATTTTACAATTCACATAATACTCGTAATTATAAAATTACATTAATTTATATTAATTAAAATTAATAAATATTAACTGAACAATTCACAACAAGTCACTAAATTTAATTTCTTAATTTATTAATATTTCCAACTATTACACGCTTACATGAGGAATGAGGCGACAAAAGTAACCACACTAAATTGTTTTTCTATAGATTTAATACGTTTTATCAAATTTAAGAACAATTTTATTAAAATAACTTTACTGACTTTTCAACAAAATTTTTTAGACTTGACAAATACAATTTTTTTTTAACTATTTGACAAAAAATTTTCAAAACAAAAATTGCTTCGTAGAGTATTTTTGCCTACAATAAGTACACGGAAAAAATAAAAAGTGTATAATTATCGAAGTACTTAGGTAAAATACAACTTCAAAAGTATATTGTATAAGTTAGTAAAAAAATACATGTAGATTTATCAAATTTTGGTTTTTGTCAACTTGCCTTAGTTTTTGATCTATTTCATTTTCACGTACTTCAAAATATGTTAAGTTACCTAAGTTTTTTCTTTCATAAATTGTCTTCGATTTTAAATTATTTTCGCCAATAACATAATAAGGTTATGTGAAAAAATTTTCGTACGTAAAAGAATTATAAATGAGTATTTATTATAATTCACAATTAATAATTTCAGAAAATAAAGCTGGATTCGAAAAACCGCGTGCAAAATTGATATCAAACTCATGGAAACAGCGCGCTAGGTAGAAAACAGTAAAAACCAACTACACAAAACAAGAGGTAGGGACGACCTACGCGCGTTTTCAAGGTTGACCAACACGTTCCTGACGTCATGAGATGTGTCGCTTTCAAATGAGACCAATACCAACACGCTCAGTGATGGTACACCAAAGATACACGTATTTAAATCTTTAAAATGGCTCTCCTGAACAAAACCGGTTTTTACCCTTAGGTCCCTTTCTATTTTGCGCGTCACATATGTAGATTATGCTAGAAAATTGTAAAGCTTACTTGGGACTTATGTAGTTGTATAATTACATAGCACTTAGATAAAGTACCACCTGTTTTTTTCTTCTGCGTGTTTGTTTATTAGTAAAGGTAGGGGAGGAACACAATATAATTGCTCTATTTCGCGTTCCGGAGAAGTCCATGTACGAAAACAGTTTTCGTACAAAGGCGGCCCAAACGTTTAAATTTTATTTGTTTACAAAAAAATAAAATAAAAGTCACATAAGTAGGAATAGTCGTTTTTTTACAAGGACTTGTAGTTATAGATATAAAATTCGAAAAAAAAACAAACCTTAAGCACAAGTTAAAAAGAAACATTACAGTGTCACGGCTCTATACCATGTCACAAGAGTAGGATGTAGAAGAGTAGGATTCCAATTCATACTGATTTGATCCATAGATGTAAAGATTTTTGGTCACGTGTTCTGATAAAAGGAACGTGCGCTGATGTTTTTTTGTTCAGTTTTTATGAAAAAAATCGCAATAAAAGCACAATTTGAGAGATATTTACAGAAAAATCATAATGTGAAAGTTTTTTCTACAGCAGAAAACATTCTGCAAGTATTCCGAAAAGAGAAATTGCCTAGAATTTTTATTTATTATCAGACGTTTTTATACCTTGCACCAAGGTTGGCAACCGAAACGAATAACGGTATTGGTATCGGTATTGGTATCGATTTTTTGTTTGTTTCGGTATCGTTAACGGTATTTCATTTGTATCGGTATTGGTATTGCCGATACCGAAACATCAATACCGGTATTATTGAAGAATTGTGTTTTCACAATAAATTATGTGTTGTTGTAAAAAAATACAATGTTACTAAACCAAATTAAATAAATAATAGCAATACGCCTGCTAGCAATGCGATTGTTTATTAAAAACACGGATAGAATTCAATAAATTTAAAATTTTGCATATTTTGTACAAAACAATTTCTATTTTTTTTTTTGTGAAAAACGTAAAAAAAATTATTTTATTAGAAACCGATTCAATACCGGTACGATACCGGTATTAAGGGAAAAGATCTTTGAATACCGGTATTTTTTAAAATTAAAAGTTTCGGTATTGGTATCGGTTATCAATTTGAAAGGGTTTTGAATCGGTTATAAATGTATCGGTTGCCAACCTTGCCTTGCACCTACTTTATATGATAACTAGTATACCGATCGACTCATAATTGCTTGCAAATTCTTACAAGGAAGGTATGCGGATGGGTTCTCTACGTTCTTAATAAGATTCGGATATGTGATAGAGGAGAAACTATTTGGTTATCGGTAAGGGTAATGCCATGTACCTATATTTTAAATTTCTTTCATTGCTACTACCCTGGTATCGAACTTGCGACCTCAAGATTGCTAGTCTAGCTTTCTACCGCTGTGCTATTCTTCGATATGAAAGTTTATTGTCCACTTTGTGGTTGCGAGATATTGTGTCTTATTCTCTTCAATAAATTTACTTATTAAACAAATGCAAAAGGTGCACTGCAATTCCATATTTTTTCTAAAGCTATTTCCAAAGGTGCATAAAAAGTGATTTTTCATAACTTTTATTTTACATATTTTTAAGTTATATATTCTTAAAAATTAAAAAATAAAAAAATATTGAATTCAAACAAAATAATTATAAATATTAAAAAAAAATAAAAAAAGGACTAAAAAGTATTGGTCCCGCCAGGAATCGAACCCGCGTTCATCTGTTTGCAAATAAACTGTATCAAAATCACTTTAGGACCAATTTGGGATTAATAATGGCTTAGAAGCAGTTCTTAAGTGATTTTTTGGATGTTGTTTAGAATTACTTCTAAAAATGCTGTGAAATTTACTTTTTTGAAGTTGTTCAGAATTATTTCTAAAAAAGCAGTAAAACTACATTTACGGATACTTTTAAAGAAATGAAAGAAGTGGTTTGTAAAGCATGATTATTAATTTTCGGTTTATTCGAAATTTTTAAAATCCTAAATAGCACATTTTTGTGGGAAATTGTTATTATTCTTAGTTCAGATTTACATGTAATAATACCTATTTAGTTTGATCGGGGAGATTTTTGAGCTTTCTTTAATACTTGTTATCGTTCGACTTAAGAACGACTTTCCCATTGGGGCTTTTATCAATATTTCAAATAAGTGGCAACCCATACATTCCATTCTATTTAATTTTCAATTAAGTACCTAATTTCGTAAAACACTTGGGTGAAGTGAAGGAACTTTCAATGTAAATTGTTTTTGTAACAAAAACAATTTCTATAGAAATAACGCAACACTTCACCGAAGTGTTTTAGAAAATTACCCCCTAAATTTCTCAGGGGAATGGCATCACCAAAAAAATAAGTTATAACAAAATCGTTATTACTAGATGGCACTTTGTTAGAAAAATTGACAATTTTCTTTTTCTATTTAAATTTAAATAATAACAACAAAGCAAAAAAACAAACGGATATCTCAAATTTTATTATTTGAATATATTCCGCGTTTGTTTTTCCTTATTTTGAGCAGTTTTCGGCAGTTTTTGATTTTTAAATATAGGCTGAGCTGATACTAAACTGATACTAAATAGCTGCTCAGTAGACCGTACCTCAAAAAAAAAGTTCGCCGTATACCCTCCAATATGATGTATTTTTGGAAGGCGATTTCAAAAAAAAAATTTTTTTTTTTTTTTGCCTTTTTTAATTTTTTGTTATAGCTTTGGCATTTAAAATCGGATTGCCTACGTTCGGCAACCAATATTTAAAAATAATTTCTACTGGGTTTAACGAAAAACTTCCTTAGCAAAAGTTTAATGATTTCTTGCGAGCTTTAATTTTCTGACATTAGGGTTGTAGCAACTGAGATCTGGTGGGTAACTACTAGAACGGGATACTTGAGGTCAAAATGTCATTAGAGCAAAAAAAAAAAAAAAACATCGATGTATCATACTTTAAGATCCGACTGTAAATACCAAAGATATAACGTAAAATGTAAAATGGCGACCCCTACGTTCGGCATAAAAAAATAAAAAAATTTTTTTTGAAACCTCCTTGCAAAAATACTTCATATTGGAGGGTGTACGGCGCTCTTTTTTTTTTCCCCTGTAAGGTGGACGCTCTACTGCTCAGGTAATACTAAATTTCAGCGCCCTCTACCGGTGAGTAGTGTAAGTTTTGATTTCCTATCTCTATAATTAATAGTCTCTGAAATTTGTAATCGATATTATTAAAATTTTAATTGAATTTTTTGTAGATATTTTAAGTACATATTTAATTAATATGATTAAAAGTTTAATTGGTTCAAATTCAATTAAGTTTTTAATTGTATGTATTTTTTTCTAAGTACAATTGCAAAATTTTATTTACTTTTTAAATTGCAATTTTCCAGCTGTAGAAAAAATTGTAAATTTTAATAAGTAAATTAACAGGTATTTTGATTATCGTTTCAAAAGAATCGTTAACCTAGATGCTTAGAGAAAATGTAAACAAATAAATAAATAAAAAAAAATTCTAAGGTTAAAATTTATATTAAAAAAAAATACAATAGCTTATTAAATAAAAAGTTAACAGTTATTTAAATAAATTTACTGATATCAGAATTTTACAGTTAAATTTTATCTTTTACAATATATAATTATACAAAAATATTGCCCTAATAAACTAATTATTTACTTTCAAAAAAAAGCAAACAATAACATGTAAATTTTAAATTTACAAAAAACAAAAAAAAAACTGCTTACAAGGAAACTACCCAGTGTTGTAACCAGCAGATCTTAACGAAACACTATGGAGTCAAAAATAGCACCGTTTTTGTATTAAAATATGTCTTAAATTCACAAAATTTAGATTTATTTGTACACAGATTTAACGTACCCGAAAAAACAAAAATTTGTTTAGCCACATTGCCAGTGTGCTTGACCCAAGGTTGCCACTTATTTCAAATATTTACAATCTTGGCTAAACAGCTCTTCGGAAAAAGCCGTCTCAAAGTCTTCAAAAAAACCTTTCATTTGGTATCCAAGTTAATGAGAATAAGAAATAAATTATAAAAACAAAAAATTAGGTAATATTTCACCTCACTCTTTTGTCCCTTCACGTAAGATTGTTCACCTCCACGCAAAAAATGTTTAACCTAAAATATTTAATTAAAGATTTGTTTAAAATAAAATTTGTTTTTCAACAAATATATAATTGAATCAGTTAAATATTTGAACTATTGTTTGAATTAATGTTATACAATTTTTAGCAATCAATACTATCATTTGCGGGATAGGTGCCGAATAAATAAATATTAATTGATATTATCAATTTCGTAATTGAAACTCGGTTTTAGTTTTTTCTGTGTAAAAATACTTGCCTATTAAATAGTAACCCTGTACTAATTAGTGTTTCGTTAGGATCTGCGGGTTTAATCCGAGTTACACCAGTTGGTAGTTTCCTTGGTACAATAGAACTTAAACAAAAATTCCTAGTCTTATCATCTGGTCGTCGGTTTATATGAGTATTTTATATGATTATAATAAGTATACAGCAATTCAATTATATTTAGTAAATGATAAGGCACTGGTAATTCATCCACACATTTTCAATAATCAGTATAGACATCATCTATTCTTCTAGTACAATTGTGCTATTTTACTTCAATAATATAAATAATCATCATTATTATATTGTACTTTTAAGATGGTGTGCTAGGGAATGCGAATAATTGACCAGGTTTAGCAGAGAAACCAATTATCGCTATACTTGAGTTATAGCGTTTTATGATTTTCTTAATCTGGTGAATAATGCTGCTTTTGCTTTTGTTTTCAAATTAAAATATCTGTGCAATTTTTTTAATATTTTTTTTATAAATAAATTTAAGCTTTTTTTGTTATTATTTAAAAATAAATGAAAACAACAAACGACAGCTAATGTATCACTCTTTGATCACAAGTAGCATACAATTTTTACAATACCAAAATAAGATAGCGCTACCTCAACATGATTTTTTTTATTAAAGAGAAGCAACACTAGAGATGAGCTCGTGACACGAAATTTGCGTGATTTACATGAATCGCGCGTGAGCGTGAGTTAAAATGATAGCACTCACGTAGGTCGTGCGTGAGCGCGAGTTAAAAGCTACTAGCGAACAGTTGTTTTCTACTTCTGCCAGAATTTTTGAGGAAAAAAATTGACTTTGACAAAACGTTGACAAAATTTTGTCCCACAAAACAATTTGAAATATCATTTAAAGATTTGCAGTGAATTTTTTAAATTATTTAAAAATTTTACCGTTGATTTTAGTTGATCTGAAGATTTTTACAATAGGTACTTTTTGGGTAAAGTTCGGTAAAATGAGAGAAAGCACAAAATCCTCTCACAAAATGACAAAATTACTCAATAGAACAGGAAAACAAAAAAAGCCACTTTTCTAGCCCAAAAACTTATTTCAAGGAATAATGTGAAACAGTGATGGGACTTCAAAAATTTAATTTTGTGCCAAGTGTGTGACTAAAATGTGCCAAATGGACCTTTATTGTGCCAATACTCAATTTTTACTCAGTACCCGTGTTTTCAACTTTAATTTCATTTCGTAATAGCATTCTTATGGAATAAATTCTATTTTGAATGAATTCTAACCGAATGAATTAAAATTTTCTTGAATTCATTCAATTAATAGGTGAATGATAAATGAAATTCATTCGATTTTTATTAAAGATTTCGGAATGCAGCCAATGATGAATTCTTTAGGAATGGTTGCACGGAATGGTAGGTATACATATAAACATTTTCTAAAACTGAATTAAATTTTTCATGAATTAAACTTAAATCAATTCTTTCGAAACTCTGAGTTAAATTTAAAGCATTGAATTTTTTCAATTCTAAGGGTTATTCGGTAATATCTTCGATGACATTTTTTAGTTTTGCTTTGTTCGAAAAGGTATTTTAATACTAATAAATGCTTAAAAACTAAAAATTAAAGAATTTTTAAAGAATTGTTATTTTTTAAATTCATTTTCTATTAAATTTTGTATATAACCAAAATGTGCCAAAATACTATCGGTTGTGCCATTGTACCAATCAATCAATCTTAGTTTGTGCCACAAATCCCATCACTGATGTGAAAATGCGTATAATTTCAGTTTGCAAATTGGCACAAAAACATATTTATTCGCATTTTAAAGTTGTTTTTGATTTTATTCAATTAATTCTTATAAAAAAATAAGGTTTCTTTCGCTTATTTCTTTATTTAATTAAAATTCTAAATTTATTGTCACAATTGTGTTTTGTTTGTATTTATATCAGCTGTGTTCCCAAAGTTTACCCGAAGAAAAATTCTGGGTAAATTTTGGTAAAAAGGGAAACACTAATACACTCATGAGAGTGTAATGATAGCGCTCTCATTTACCTAATTTTTTCACAAATTAGTTCACAATTTAGCAACAAATTAGTTCACAATGAAGAATTATCACTTATCGTGGGTCTCATATTGTAGTAGCAATGGGCTTACAGCAGGCATCGGCAAACGTATACAACCTCCTTATTTTGTGCTTATATGAGTGAATTGCAGCATCTCTCTCTCTCAATGCACTGACAAAGAAAGTTTGTATAATAATTTGAAAATTTTAAATGTTTATAATGTGAATATAAAATAAAAATTTAAAAGCAAACAACAACTACTCCGAAAAAATTTCTTAGTTACTGACTACTAAATTTTCAACTGCGTCTCAGGTGAAATACCCCTTACTGAGCCTCAGTTAAAAAAAATAATTGAAGATTACTAAGTTGTTAGTTGAAAATAGTGCCAACTTGTGTAACTGAGAAATCGGTTACTTGCAACAATTTTTTGGTTAAAATATATTAACACCTTTTCAGCAACTTTAATAGTAAATAAGAATTTTATATAAATAATTTTAACTTTTTATTTATATTTTCATTAATAATAATTTAACAAAAATGTCAAAACTTTTTTAATGGCAATGACCATGCAGGGAATTCGTGAACAGTTCTTCTTGATTGCTTTCTTCCTCACCTTTCTCTATAAAAAAAATAATTTTTTTTTAAACCCAATCAGCTGCAACAAATTAAGAAAAACTTATCTTAAAATGTGGTTTTCCATCTGCACTTTTTCTAACCACTGTATTCCATTTGTATTCTAATTAATGGCGATCTTTTGTGGATTAAATACGTTTTTAAACGAGCGAAATAGTAAAAAACTAAAATTAATTTCAAATTATATTTTTATTCTTATTAACTTTGTCGTTGAAAAACAATTGACAGTTTGAAAAATTTGTATTTGTATTTACAGGGTAACAGAAAAAGATTTTTATTTAACTAAAACTTTAGTCGAGTTTAATTATTTCAGTTATTTTGAATATTTTCAGTTTTGACAGAGAAATTACTGAACTGAGGAACTGAGATATATTTTCGGTGTACAAAAACAACAACACAAAAAAAATAAAAACAAAAAAGCTTAAAAATAAATTACTAAAAAAATGTATCAATAAACATTATGCAGAGTGTAAAAAAATCTGGCACACAAGCGATGCGACAACCTACTTCATTGACTGCTTGTGTGAGACCATAGAGTAAGAATAGATAGAGATACGGTAAGCTTCAAGGCCCCAACAAAATTTTATGCAGATTGCAAAGGTTCGGTAACGGGCTCCCCAATGAGAGAATTTCCCTCTCTTTTGAGCAAATTTCCCTAATTTCAAAGCAAATTTGTCTGCAAACTGAGAGGATTTCTTTGATTTCAAAACAAATTTCCCCTATTTGCTTTAAAATTTGAGCTAATTTGAGCAAATTTCCCATACCGAACCTTCGTAATCTGCACAGCGTGAGCGGCAATGTCAGCCTGTGGTGAGACTGGAGTGAATTTATTTATTTTTTTCTTCTATGTGTGAGCTTATGTAGGTGTGAGAGAGCGCCCATGGGCATAGGTGTTGCCGACTTCTGCTTTACAGAGTTCAAGCACATGATGAACATCGAAAATATCACTGTTAGAAATATATTTATCGACAGCACCAAAAGATTTTTACGGCAGCCTCTTAACCCTTTGACAACCAATCTTGAACCGCTATGGATTTTCTAACGAAACTTTTTGATGACACAGACCTATGGCTCAGAATTATTGTTATGCTAATCTTTGGCGCTTTACTATATCCCGTATCGGAGAAATATGAACTAAAGCTATAACGTTAATGGAATATCGCTCCTGAATGGGTTAACATTTTCAAAAAATTTAAAATTTCTATTTATCTCTAAACTATGGCCAATCCAAAAATAATGATTATGTGTGTATTTTAAATTAAATTTTTAATATTAAAAAAACTAAAAACAATAGACTAAAAAATATTCTTAAAAAAATCAAAATTTTTAATTTTTGAACTGACATTGTACTGCTATGAGACTATCAGGCTGCAAGTTATGGCGGTATTCGTCGCTCTCTTTCGAAAATTAACATTTTGTATCTAAAAATGTTAGCCTTTACAGACATGTGTAATTCATATGGTAACATTTTTCGATACAAATTAAGAAGAGAGTGATTTAACAGAGCTTGGGTGAGTTGGTACCTCTTTTAATTATATGCTCGTTGGTATCAACCAAAATAGTTTAGTTGAAATCGCCTTAAAAGAGTTCCTAAAACAGCTAAAAGTAAAAATGGGACATATATCAACCATTGGTCGTCAAAGGGTTAACGTTAATTTTTATCTGACTTTATGTGTGTGTTTTTTTAGTATTGCCAAGGAGAAATGGGGGAACAAAAATGTAGTAGGCAGCAAATCCCTACCTAATCCCGCTTTCCCCTTGCGAGCCCACGAAGTTGGTTATTTAGAATTATTCATTTAAGGGGTAAAAAGCACAAATTTTGACAAGCGAAATGAAGGGCAAGCAAGAGGTCTATGAGGTAAATTTTTTGTAATAATAAAATAATAATAAAAATCGTTTCGTCCGGAACGGCAGGGTCTTCAAATGGCAAATATTTTTGGCAGGCGAAATGAGGGGTAAGGAGGGGTTCTACGGAGCCAAATTTTTTTGGCATTACTATTACTAGGTCAGAGATTATGAAACTCGCAAAATTTTCAAAATCGCTTCGGCAGAAAATGTATAGTCTTCAAAGGGTTAATCAACTTGTTTAGTGCTTGTTTAAGCAGTTAATGAGAGATTAACTTTTGTGTCTAAACCAGTATTGCCACTTTTTGAATAATTATTCAAAAACGTGACTGTTTACACATTCGTTGGATAATTTTTGAATAATGACATTTTTGTGTAGTTTTTGTGTAATTTTAGTTTTTACAGAAATTTCGCAAATTTTTAAAAGTTTCGTAAATTTTTTAAAGTTCATAAAAATTAGTCGATATGTAGACGAAACGAGATTGTCTGTAAACCATTTGCCATAAATTTCTAGTTTCTGGTGAATGATTTTGCAAATTTTTTCAACACTAAACCGAGTTTAGAAGAAATCAAAAATGGTGCTATGTATTTTTTTGTTTTGTTTAAAGCTCCGCTTCTTCTAAAAATTCTCTTGGTTTGCAAGACCATATAAAAATGCAGCGAAAGAGTGGGAAAATTTGGGTTTGTTATGATTGTTGCTTTCTAATCTCTGAAAATTTTTTGGATGGAGTGAACATGACATTGGGCTTTGACTAGACGAAAATTTTGTGAACGGAGCAAGGTGGAACAGAAGCCAAATATTTTAGAATTCGTTAAATCCGACATGTTCCAGATTTCAACAGAATCGTATTAAATTTTTGAAAAAAAATATCGGTAATCTTTTGTGAAATTATTATACTTTTATTTATGGTTAAAATTTGAGGGGTATGGGAGAGAAAATTAGCAAGTAGGTAATATTTTTGCATGCAACGCATCTGAATGAAGTACCCTTTCTGAAAAAACATAAATACTTTTTTCTGAAAGAAGCTTTTAATGTCGATAAAATACCATTTTATTAATATTCAAATTTAAAAGCATGCAATTTTAAGCCTGAAAAAGATATTGCATTGAAAATCCCTTTAGTTAATAGACTAATTTGTTATATTTTTCAGGGAAATTGACCTGGATTGCAAAAATGCAAAATTTTAGTTTTAAAATGCAAATAACTTTTGCACATTGCAGTTGACAAAATGCTAAGTCTTTAAAAATCGGTTTATATATAGTAAAACTTTGGTATGAAATGGAGAAATTTTTTCAAAAATATTTTTATTCTTCCCCACTGTGCTCAGGAGAGTTTATTTTGAAATTATATAAGAAATTATAATTTTTTGTATAATTTCATACGGTTTTGGATAATTTTTGACCTACAACTGTGTAATATTTTCTTTTACTGCTGGCAACACTGGTCTATAAGGAATAATAAGAAAATGTCAAAAAATGTATACAAAACAACAACAAATTTTTGAATTAACTATTAGTTAAAAACTTTAAAAGCTTTAAGTATGCGACCAACCGTTATTTTCTAACCTCTGGGTAGGGTATATATAACCTAGTGCTTATGCTGGGTAAATTCAATTTTGGTGCAATTGAAGATGTTTTGGTACTCTTTTGACGTAAATTTGACACGAAATATAAATTCACAAATACCATCACTGGTATGAAACCATTTATATTGAAATCCAGTAGAGTTGTAAAAGTACTGAGTATTCCGGTACTGAGTACTCAATACTGGCTGTTTTTTTGAGTACTGAATACTAAAACGGTACTACTCAATACTTTTAAAGATGCAATTTTCCGTAGAAATGTGTATTTTTCGTATAAAAATACAACTCTAAAAATAGTACTCTAAAAATACAGCTCTGAAAATACAACTCTATTTGTGAAGCAAAGAAATTTGTAACGAATTTTTGGAAAAATTATTTAATTAATTTATTTAAAATGTTTTAAATTAATTAAAATGTAAATAACAATAGTTATTTAAACACGTGTATGTGAATTGTGATAATTTTTCCTAATAAATACGAATTCATAACATTTTTATTTTTAAATTAAAAAAAAACCGTTAAAAGTATTGAGTAGTATCGAGTACTCAATTGAAAAGTATTGATAGTATTGAGTACCAGTGATGGTATTTGAGAATTTTTGTTTGGTGCCGAAATGATGCCAAAAAAGTGCCAAAAAAGCTTTAAAAGTGCCAAAAAAATTAAGCAACATGCAAATGTTTCAAAAATTATGTTCAGCTTTTATTTCAAATATTTATACATTTGCACCCTTATTCTTAACCTTTTAACAATAACAAAATTGTCACAAAACTGGTGTGAATGGAAATTATTGTAATTTTGTTATTCTGAGAAAAATTGTCACAGCAAAACCTTGACAAAATTATCATGTAACAAAAAGCACATAACAAACAAATATTTTCATTTGTCAACAATTATGTTATAATGTTTCTTCATAGAAATAAAATATGAAATACCTAATTCATATTTTGAGATATTATTTTAAGATGCATCGAACCTTTTACCAATTCTAAAATTCCTCCAAAAGATTAGGTATTAACATGGGATTTTTGGGGCTAAAGTTGTTAGGAATAAGCTCAGGGTGCTTGATGCTAAAATTTAAAGGAAACTCCAAGTGATTAGAACTAGTTCTCTTGTGTTCTGCGGTTCCCGGACATTTTTTTAAGTTCTCATTTCATTTAAGATTTCATAAAATTACAATTTTTTGATAATTTAATTTTATTTTTGGCAGAAAAAGCTTTCACCATTGTATGGTGATATTTTTAAAACTTTTGCTTGTCATAAAAAAACTAGAATACCATAACAAATTTTTGAAAAATTCCAGTGACAACAATAGAATCAATTCAAGTTTTTCTAATTTTATCCCCATTGCTTTTATTTTTAAGGATCAAAATAATGATTAAATTGTCCCCGAAGAACTGGAAGCTGGTCCAGAAAATTGTAGAAATTTTTAGTGTAGCGATTGTTTCAAATTTTGCTACCCGTTCTAAGTAGGCATGGCTTTTAATGAAAAACCAGCGATATCGACCTTTTATCAAATTTTTCTTAAAAAGTGCCAAAATTCTATAAAGAGTGCCATGGTGCCATTCAACATTCAATAGTGCCACAAATGGCACTTTTGTGCCACTTTTACCAACAGTGTTGAGTACTCAAAAAATACCGAAATTTCACAACTCTAAAATCCAGCCGATTAGCATGACAAATCTACATGATTTTGTTGATTTTCATCATAATCTTGCTTAAAATTGACTCTGTTTAATTATTAGTTAAATTTATTAATTAAAATTCTCATTTTTGGTCATTGGCCGTCAGTTAAGCTACAAACTTCAAATAGGAGCAACCCCATCGAAGCCGTAGGAATGATTTTAATCACAAAAGATCATCATCTTAAACATCACACGATCCATATTAATAGGGTAGAACGTCAGTTCATACCGCTACTAATGACAAATTAACAACACACAAATTGGTATTACTTTAATCAAAATAAAAATTAACTTAATAAGAATTATAAGTAAAATTAGAAAAAGCTTTTAACATTCTTCCTCAATGTAGTATTTACTTTAGCAAAACAGCAGATAACAAAAAAACACACAACTTAAAAATAATGAAAAAAATTATAACAACAAATTATACACAACGTTTTAAAAAATAAATATAAAGATAATTAATTCAACATGTGAATCTAGGGATGATAACTGTGAATATCAATTGGGAACAAAACATAAAAAATAGTACTTTTTTTGGCTAAATTGTACCAAAAACAGTTTGTACAATTATTTTATTTTTTCTTAAAAAAAATTATGAAAATCATACTTAGAGAATAAGCACAATACAAATGGAAAAGGAATCTTAAATCGTGACGGAAAAAAAGTGAACAAAATAGCAACGGAAACGGAATCTCACTTTTACAACACAGAACACATAGAAAGCCAAGTTGGTTATATTTTATATTTTTCTTCTTGCCACATTCCAATGTACTGTTGTTGTTTGACATTAGTTAGAATAAAAGGCTGTGAAAGTGTTATTGTGTTGTTGCTGTTTTTATATATTTTATAAATGTATAAAGTTAAATCCTTTGATATTACTAATCAATGTGCATGACGAAATCAACCATGTAGTCATACTATACTTGTACTGTGATTGAAATTGTGTGAAAATCTGGCAACATTAGTAAAATATTCTGAGAGTAAAAACAGGAGAATAAGAAAGTCCGTTAAGAAAATAAAATAAGTTTTATTTCTCACGGAAATCGTTGCACGATTTTAATTGTCAAATTGTATGGAAAAAAAAAACGCGGACCTTTGCATTGTGCTTATACTCTTACACTGGGTTTTATACTGAGGGTTTTTAAGATCACAACTTATTTGTTAGCAAAAAAAAAAAAAAAAAATAGATTGATTTGTATATAATTTTTAGATTTTATCTAAACACTTATCTAACAAATTGTGAAAAATAATCTGTTGAAGGACTGTCCCTACCGGATTTCATTCGAGCTCAAGGAAATTATAATATGACGACGTTTTTTATAATTTCTCGAAATATTTGTTTGGTTAAATTACAAACTAAATGAGAATTTTTTGTTCTCTAGGAGCGTTATTTAACATTTCAAATAAAAAAAAAAACAAAAAAATGTTTTACCACATTTTGCTCTACCATCTTCCAGAATATTGATAACTACTCAGATAATAAAATTTATTTAAAATTAATTTAACTAATAATACATTAAAAGCACGTTCTTTAATTATCTATTAAGGTATTTTACAAAACTATATGTGTCCACAGTCATAAAAGTTAGAACATCTAAGAGATTCACTATTAAAAAGTGTTACTTAAAATCTAGTAGACTCTATTATCTCTTAAAGCCAAACCCCATTTCTCAATGCTAGAAAAATCAAATGTAATAAAAAATGCCATAAAATTTACGAATTAGGTAAACACAAAGCAACAACAAAATTATTTTCGTTGTTGTTGCTTTGTGTGTTATTTTCATATTTCTTTGCACATTTCATTGCATTTGTAGACACTAGATTATTCAAAGAAATTGAGTTAACATATCATAGTACTTTTTAGATTCGAATAGTACCATTAAAAGTACTATAATTAGTTATACTTTTATCATCCCTGATTTAATCTTTTGTGTGGAAACACAATTTTAGCAGTCGACGACAAAGCGTTAGAAAAAAAAATATTGTATAAACCTACTCGTGCTTGATAAAAATATGATACATGATGTTTTTTTTTTACAATTTTTCATATCTGAAAATTAAAATATAATACAAATAAGTACATAGTTTTGAGGGTAGTGTGATTGAATTTTATTATATAGGAATTTGAATCAATTAAATTTCTTTAATGTACTTTTTTACTTGTAATCTTATTAAGCATAGTTAATTTAATAACGATTAATTAATCACAACTAATAATACGGTTAAATTTATTAACTTGTTGTCTTTTATCTTCTTTTCTTTACAGAACTTTCAGCACCATTTAAGATTATCTATCTGTCAATAAATATATAAACGACAACAAAAGAAAATCAGCTATATAAAATCACATTAATCACAGCAAATTAAAGCCAAAAACAAAAAAAAAAAATAATAAAAAAGAAAGAGTAAAAAATATTTATCAAAATCTTTACGTTTGAACATAAAACGCCATTTCATCATCTATGCAAAATTTCGAAATAAAATATTTACGAATTCGCCAACAACATGTTCACACCGAGAGTAAATAGCAAAAAAATCATTTGACAACTACTGGATATACAATTTTTTATAAAAAGAAAATTATTTTAAAATTAGAAAAAAACGCAATTTAAATTTTTTTTTATTTTAAAACATTTTTTTAAGTTAAGAAACAAATACAGTGTAAAAAAGGAGATTTTCAAAATCTCCAGTGTTAAAAAGTTGTGATAATTTTTTTTTCTTGATAAAAAAATAAAACCTACCGCATGAGGGTTAACGTATATATAGAATCTATTTCAAAAACGTTAATGAACGGTTTGAAAGTGTTTAGTAAATTTAATAAAAGCAATAAAAGAAAATCTTTGGAATATTACTTAAAATTTAGTAGAATCATTAAACAAACGTTAGCGACATTATTAACGTCATCAACATTAAAACTAGCCGTTGCAACAATTGCATCGGCTTTAATAGTGTTAATTGAAATTTTTTTGAATATTATCGATTTTTGTCGTTTAACGGTCTTAATGAATGATTTTCGGTTAAAAACTTTTTATTATAAACTAACCAAACAATCAACAACATCAAAAACAACATTAACGTTTTTATCAACATCATCAATAACATCCGTGTCATCGTCAGCGTTATCGATAACAAGCAGCAAAAACAATCATAATCGTACTTACAACAATAGTAGTAAATCAAATAAAGTTTTTCTCTATTATACACCACGTGATCCACGTCTAAGGATTTTTTTAAAAACTAAACATTTCTTTAATAGACCCACATCCTCCTCAAAACAATCTCAGTTAATAAATTTATCGTTCTGTAGTAAAAAAGTGTTCAGAAATAATAATAATAATAGTTTATTAAAAGTAACTGATGATTTATGTAATTATGGTGAATTAATTGGAGGTGGTGTTTATAATTGTAATAGTAACAATAATAGTAATTGTAGTGATTATATAAATTGTGGTGTTAAGACAACTAAACTAATTGTTATTGAAAATATAAATAGTGTTAATAGTTTAAATAATAAAACAACAATAATTTGTGATAATCTAACTAAAACTAGTGATAATTGTGTTGTTGCTGCTACTACTTCTGCTGCAGCTGTCAATAATATTGTCAACATCATCATTATTGCTATTGCTATCAAATACATTGAGGAATTGTTTAGTTTTATTGGAATTTTATTAAGGTAAGTAAATGATTCATATTCAGAACAATCCCCCATAGAAATGTCCTCTCTGAATTGGGTATTTAGAAACACTAACGCGTAGATATAAATGTATTTGTTTTTAGGGTTGTGAATGTTATGTAGAACCATAATTCATGCCTCTAAATTTAAAGAAAATCAGTCGACATTTGGACCTAGTCCCCATATAAACGAACCTTCCCGATATTTGTTAAAATATTTTTTGAGGCGATTTCATTTAGATTTTTCACTATATTTATTGCACTCTTTTTAAACAGTTGCCACTTGGCTCGGCTCTTGAGAAATGTGCTTGATCCAACGAAAATAACACGTAGGTCCACGGCTCTGTGGGACAATTTTAATTACCCAAAACCCATACAACATTGGATCTTCCGTTCATTGAAATTTTCCCTGTTCGCAGGCACCCACTCGGCGATTTTCCAAAGGTCCCTTCATAATGGTTGGTCTGCTCCCCGGGGGGAAATTAATGCAAATGTATTTTTGAATTTTTGGGCTTGCAGAATTCAAAAATGTTATTGGTTTTTATGAATCTTCTTACGTTTCAAGTGATCATAAATTTTAAATTCATAGCTGTAAGTATGGGTTAAAGTTAAGCAAATTTTTCACATATACATAGTTGTAATCAGGCGGCCAAAGACCTTCGCGTTCAATTACTTTTATTACTGGGAAGATTTTGATGTGCAGCAGTATTATTTGCAAATAACTAAGCGTTATTTCCGCAGCATATCGTTGTTGGTGTTTATATTCAATCGCCGATTTCGGAATGAGCTGACTGCATTTTTGCACGTCTGAGCTTTCAATTAATGAACGATGTCATTCCAAGCTAAGTTACGTTTTCTGCCCATGCGACAGGGGGAAGAGGGATTTAGCGTCCAAATGTATACCGACGATTCAAAGATAAGTTATCAAACACCACAAAGTCTGCGTCTTTTCTCCTGGGAGTGCGATATACGTGTGCCTTGGTGAAATCAGGATCTGAGACAATTATGCAAGGGCTCCACAAAAACTTTTAACTATTTTTTTATATCGTCATATGAAATCAAAAAAGCCATAAGTTACAAAAAATTCAAAATCGACTCTTTGATCGATTATGATGCACCATATCAAAATACATATTCCTGCAAAATTTTAGACTCCTACGACTAAACACGACGATTTTATTAAGAAAATTCTAAACAGCCCCCAGTGCAAGCGCAAAGAATTTTAAAAAGTTTTTTGCTTCTCCTGTAAATTTTTTTAAATGTAACTTACGGCTTTTTTGATTTCATATGACGATATAAAAAAATATTAGCCTAATATTTTTTTTTACAATAGACTGACACTCAGGAGATGCCTCTTATTGATGCCATTGCATTGTGTTAGAATTAGGAAAATAGGTTATGGGAAGGAGACTTGAATTTCTCTATATTGTAAGTGACTGGGAAGACTTCCGCGGGGAGTTAGTTCCACATACGGCTTGTGCGTTCAATAATCTCGGCAGAACACTTCCCATTGTAATATCGATAGAACATAGATGCACAACCCACATTTCGACGATGCTACAATGCGTCAATAGAGCTGGATACCTTACTGTCATTGATGAGCGCCGTCGCTCTTCTCTGAACACGGTCCAAAAGCCCCAAAATATAATTTGAAGCTCCTGCCCATATGTGGGAGTTGTATTGCATCTTCGCTCAGATATAGGTGGTATAAATAGTATGGAGATTGGATGGAGTGAAATATTTCCTACACCGTTTCAAGAAACTAAGACACTCGAATGCTTCTTTCGACACTTCAAATACGTGTTTATTCCAACGGACATCACACTGAATTCGCATGCCCATAACAACAAGAGTATCCGATTCTTTACCATATAAACTGATTACCCTGACGTCCCCACAGACCTATGGGTCAACATACAACAGTGGGTCTTACGTGCATTGAAATCGGCCCTATTCTCAAGACCCCACTCCGAGATTATCGAAAGCTCTTAAATGAGTGTGTCATTCATAATTTGCCTTTTGCCCCCAACCCCGAAAAGGCTTGACCTACGATAGGATTGAAAGTTTTATCGAGAAGATCATGACAAAGATGAAAAAAAGAGAGGGAGAAAGAACCGAACCTTGCGGTACTCCTGAATTAAGCTGAAACTCATTGGATAAGACCCCATCTATAACAACACGTATAGTGCGCTCTCTGAGAAAACTCGAAATAAATCGAAAGAAGTCATTATCGACACTAAAAGCAATAACATTTGATACCAGTGCGCCGTGCCACACACGATCGAACGTCTTGGAAATATCCAAAGCAACCACTTTGCTTTCACCAAACTGGTGAATGGATTGACTCCAACGCCGACCTCTCCGAAAGCTATAGTTAATTACACACTTAAAAGCGAATTATACTCTAGATCAGGGCTGGCAAAACTATGACACGCGTATCAGTAGTGGCACGCGAGTTGATTTTAGGTGGCACACGACGTTTTGTTGGATATTTCCAAAAAATTTAAATTATTAAAAGACCGGCAAAAAATTCAGTTAAATGTTAAATTTCGTTACAAAAATGTGTGATTTAACTCCATAATGGTGAAATTTTTCATAGAGCTTGTAAATTGTCTTTTAAAATTATCAAAACTCTGTATTGCCATCATATTTTGTTTAAAGAAATATGGTTAATAAAGAACTCGCAAATTCGATTATCAGAAAATTCTGGGAAAATCTCTAAAATTCTAGATTGAAAGAAGTTTAAATGTTTCGATTAGAAAATGCCTCATAATTGGAGAAATAAAAAGTACCAGAAAATTGCACAAAAATGGAAAACAACTGGTAGTAAAATTGGGAAAATAGATCCTACGAAATGACCCTCAATAAAATAAAAGCTGAAAATAAGTTTCATAAGAAATCACCCCCTTTGTCGGAATTTGAAATTGGGTTTTGATCGTGTTTCGAAGAGCCATTTCATCTGAAATAGAAATTTCTCTGTTTTTTGATGATATTATTATTATTATGATGATAAACACTGCGCGATTTATTTTAACAAAATCAAATTTTTTCCCGAAGCACATTTTCAACTAGTTTCTTATGTACTTAAATAAATAATGGCGCCCAATAATTTAACTTTTTTTAACAAAATGAAATAACCACCAATAATGGAATAACTCCCAAAAAATTAAAAGGCAATAATGTTCAAACTGTTTTAATTTTATTTCATTGGGGATTTATTCATAATGAAATAATCTCAATATTTATAGATTAAATAAACCCCCAAACATTAAATTACCGTCAAACATTTTTACATCATTTCTTGGATGTTATTTAATTTTTCCCTTTGGGGTTATTTCATGGGGATTATCCGTAGCGCTGATAAATATGTACACCTGCGATGATATTTTTAAAAGAAATTTTCCAAATTTTAAAAAAGGACTTTTAAAAGACAACTAAAATTAATGTGGCACGCGAGAAATTTTTACAAAAAAAATTCTCCGTTTCTGGCACGCAGCGAAAAAAGTCTTGCCACCCCTGCTCTAGATAGTTGACAAGATGTTAATTAACCATGCTCTCTATCACCTTCGATAGCGCTGAGCAAATTGCGATTAGGAATTGGCTGAACATTGGCAACCTTCCAGCATGAGGGGAAGACTCCCGCACGGTACGAAGAGCTAAAAATTTTAGCCAATTCGAGCTAGCGTCAAAGAGCACTGTTTCAGCACCAGTGCTGGTATACAGGGTACTTTTTATCGGGAACTGACAACACTAATGTCAATAGATAAAATCTGGCAACACCATAATAAAATTTGACATTTTTTAGCATTATCGTACTCACAAGGTTTTGATGTACAAGTGCTATTTGTTTGGTTTACAGTGAGTTAAGAAAATCAATTTGGCCAAAAAATGGACATTTCAAGACAAGGTTTTCGTTGGATTATTTATCACAACTTTCGACATGGATTATCTCAACAAGAATGTGTCGATGAACTCAGTTTTTTATATGGCGATAAAGCAGCAACAAACACGACAGTATATCGCTGGTATCATGGATTCAATCGTGGTCGTAGTTCGGACGCCGATGAATTCCGTGAAGAGGTCATCCAAAAGCTGTTGTTTTGCACCACAAAACATCGATGCAGTGCGTGAACCGATAATGCAAGATCGTCATGTGACATATCGTGAGATAGAGGCGTCCTTGCACAATAGTTCAACTTCAATACATTCGATTTTGCATGAACACTTAGTTTTAAAAAAAATTTGCTCTCGTTGGATACCCCATAATTTATTAATCGCTCAAAAAAAAGGCACGCGTCGATTGGTGTAAGGGAATGATTAAAAATGGTTTGAACGAATGCAAAAGTGTTTTGATCATCAAGGGGAATATTTTGAAAAACAATAAAGCCATTTTCATTTAAAAATGTTCGTTATTTGCTATTCCCGAAATATAAATAGTACCCCTCGTACCATCTGGCCCCGGTGACTTATTTATATTAAGATCCGCAAGAAGCCTTTTAACTGCACGAGCTCGGAAGAATATCTAAGGCTAGTATACGATACTCTTTCGAGCTCAGGCAGTGGGTAATTGCTTTCCTGCGAATATGCATTTCTCGCAAACATTTCGGCTAGAAGGTTAGCCTTATCAACCGGGTCAGTGAACATATGGTCATCCGTTAAAAGAGTTGGGATAGCTGAATTACCATTGTCCCTTACTCTTTTAACGAATGACCAGAAGCTCTTACTGCTCCGAGGAGCAGAAGAAACTTTAGCACGAAGACGCTGTTCGTAAAGAAATTTTTCACGTTTTAGTACTTTGGAACAGCAATTCAGAATTAACATTCTGAACGCTTCCTCTCTGGATATGACTGCATTTCTGCAACAACATTTATCTTTTGGTTTAGCCGAAACGCTGTTTTTTGGAATTAAAGATTTCATTCCAATCAATATAACATTTTCAACCATTTTCACAGCAGAATCAATATTATCATTGAGGAAACATAGTTTCCAGTGAAAATGCCGGAAAAAGTCATTGAGCTTGGCCCAACGCGCTTTTCCGTACATAAAAGCCGAGCGTTTCTTAGCTGTTGTTGAAACGCCATGAAGTTCATAGAACGAAAAAGATGCAGAAATGGTACAATGATCCGAATTACCGAGAGGTTGAAATATTCTCAATTCATACTTGCCAAGGTGTGAAGTAAGGAAAAGGTCGAGAGTATTTTCGTGTTCATTCATTCACTAATTACGGCAGGGGGTTACGCGCAGCGAATAACTTAACGTAAAGGCCCTCGGGAAATGTATGGCTCGAGTGATGAATTGCGGATATTAAAATCACCAGCAACTACAATTTGACTATCCGGGCAACTCTCCAAAATTCTGTATAAGAACCCGAAGTGTAGTATATGTCACCTGCTCTGGAATTTGACCCAAAGTGAGTTAAATTCCATATCATTACAGTCCAGGTGTTTCCGAGACTGGTACACAACATTTTCGAGAATGTACACTGCAAGGCCCCGGTGGAAAATAAAGAGGGATAGAAGGCGATAACCAGGTATGTGAAAATCCTGTGGATCAGCATCCCCACATACCTGTGTCTCGCATAAGGCGAAAACATCCGGCCGATGAAAGTTAATGTGGGCATACACAGAAAAGGAATTCGCTCTCAGTCCACGTATGTTACAGAAGTCCACGCGGAATCTATCTGTCAACACAATATTCCTGCAGTAAAATTATCTAATTAAAGATTTTTTTAAAATAAAATAAAATTTGTATTTAGACAAATATTTAATTCAATTAGTTAAATATTTGATTTGTTCCAATTAATCGGATACAATTTATTGTGATTATTACAATGAATTGCGTGATAGATAAAAATCTATAAAACGGAATTGAAATGTGTTTCTTCTAGTAAGGGCAACGAAGCCGAATAATGGACTGAATACAGAAATAAAGAACATATAAAAGAAAATTGAGAAAGGTAAACTTATAAAAGCTTTAATAAGAATCTAAAGAATATTACGGACATTTTTAGACTACCAAAATTGTCATTTTGTATGGTATTTGTTTTTAAATAACATTTTCAAAAAGAAAATAATTACATAACACAATAATAAAAACACATACGCGATTTTATACAAAATTATAAAATTATTTTAAAAACATTTATCTCACTAATTTCTTTAAAATATTTATCGCTTTATTAATCGAAAATCAAGGATTTTATTGTAATTAAATAAATTACCTACTACATTGTACAATACATATAGATTCATTTATGTAAATAAAATAAAATTATTATACGATACCAAATATAAAATCTTGTACGTATTTTCAGGGCTATTTATGATTTGTTGATATTTTGTGTATATATTTTAAATTATTTTTGAAAAAATACGTCAAACACCACCATCATTATTATTATCTTAATCGAAAAACTGTGTTGTGTCACTTGAGTTTTTCCCTGAGAAAAAAATCTCTTTCGTTTTTCTTGTTTATTTTCCGAACATAAAATTTGGTATAACATTGAGATTTATTATCAACTAACGTCAGCCATGTTAAAATTATCATATAAACAATATTTTTTGGTTAAAAATTTTTCGCAGTCTAAAAATAACCGTAAAAAGACGAAAATTAAGCGAGATCATAAATGTTCTTGAAATCATAACATCATTTAAGTACGTAAATAAGTGATGATTAGTTTAGTTTAATGTTTGAGTACTTTAGTTTTTAAAAAAGTACCAAAATGATCAGTTTAGTAGATACTTTTAGTTTAATTTTGCACTCATAGAATAAACCAGTAAAAATAACAGAAAAGGCTTTTAAACATTCGTTAAAACTGAACAAACTGTTGAAATTATGTAATTTTTTTTGCTAAATACTAGTAAGATAAGAACAGCAAAAATAAAACTGCTAAATTTACAGAATTTAAGTTATATTTGAGTTAATTGAAAACGATAAATTATTCAGTGACAAAAAAAAAATTGTTAAAATTCAATTTCCATTTGCACAACATTTTTAATTGAATCAATTAAATATTTTGTTGATATGACAAATTTCCAAGTTTTTTTCAGTAAAACTTGTTTGTTGAAACTCAACAAACGTGTTTGTCAAAACTCAACAAGTTCTTTGCTGACTCGGTCATTATCATCAATTCGAGTCAGTTAACTAGTTCGTTTTTGATTTGAGCTGTGACTGAACTGCGTGTCGTGAACTGTTTCAAAACCGAATAATGACGATCTACTTCATATCATTCAAAATGGTGAATCGTTCAATTGAACTAGTTCGTTCATAAACGACATACACACACTTAAACGCTTATAAAAGTACTAAAAGTGACAAAATTATATAAAAATATTGAATAAAAAGTGTTTTGCATGTTTAGATAAATTTACAACTTAAATTCATATGATTTTATTTAAAAAAAAATGTTTATGATTAAAATTTTGAAAAACATATTTTCAAGGGGTGGTTTTTAATTAAAAAATAAATAAAAATCAACTAATTCGATTGTTAAATTTTGCTTTGAATTTCAACAAATGTGTTGGCTATTTGATTGAAATAAATTCAACAATTAAGTAACAAACATTTTGTTTGTAAATTTTAGGCTCAATTTAATTGTATTTACAAAAAGTTGTGTGGAAAATTTTTTTCTAAATATTAGTAGACTAAAAATAGCAAAACAAAGTGTTATATTTACAAACTTTTTGATATTTTTTAAGTTAAATTTCATTAAATGCAAATAGCAGTCTATCCTGCTAAAAAAATAGGAAACCGCTGATTTTAGAAGGCCAGACTTTTATTTGCATTACAAAAAAAAAACAAATTAGTCTACTAATTATTTAACAAAATTTTTTGCTGATTTTAGCAGGGTAAGGTGTCATTTTCTATTAACTAAAATTTAAATCAGATATAACTAAAATTCGTTATATTTAACAGTTTTTTTTTTGCTGTTCCTATCTTACAAAAATTTAGCAAAAATAAGCTGCTAATTTCAATTTTTTTCTACAAGGTAGTTTTTAACTTTTTGCGGTTTTAACTGAAATTTTTACAGACTTTTTTCTATTATTGCACAACATTTATCATAAAGCGAGTTTTTGCAATTTTAAAACTCATGGATCCTATTGAAATTCGTAAACTAAACTATTTTATTATAATTCGATCATTACTTCTGCAAATAAATATAAAATTTCATCTTTTACTTAAAGTGAAGTTTTTGCGGTTCATTTGTACGAAAATTTCACAGCGTGTAGAAATAATGACGTCAATCTTAAGCTCTTCAACTTGGGTGTTATCAGCAGTGATGCCAACTTTTTAGGAGTAAAACGCGCAGTATGGCAATTAAAAATGCGCTAGATTTTAGCTAGCAAAAAAATATTTTTCTTAATCCGTATTTAAAACAAAAATGACAATAATTTTTATGCAAATTTGAAAAATTAACATGAAAAATAGTATTTATTACTTAAAATCGTTGAAATTAGTTAAAATTGTATCCAAATAAACCTTTCTTTCGCCCATGACTTTGTCTCTAAAGCTGCCCACACACTAGGGAACATTCTTAAAAAAGAGAACATTTTTTGTGAATGTGTGAGTGCGTTTGTGTGTGTGTGCGTGTTGAGAGCGTGCAATTCGTGTTTACAAAATTTTTTGATATTTTTTGTTCCTTCAACCATGTTCTCTAGTGTGTGGGCAGCTTTATGAACCACACTTGTTCATGTTTTGTTCTTGTTCAAACAACGTTGTCAGCTGCATTGTTCTCACAACTATGTGCAACATCAACCACGATGCCAGATCTAATTTTTACTTAGGCCCAATTACTGAATATCCAGTTAGCAGCTAACTGGGACTTTAACTGACACATTTGTTGTTGTTTCCCATATAAAATTTGAATTTAACTGGCGGCTAAATTTTAACTGGACATTCAATAATCAGCCCTTAGTGCCATTACAGAAAACTAAATAAAATAAAAGAAAATTAATAAAATGTTAACTCTTAAATACATGGTGTAGCCATTTGGCAACATACCGGTTTTTTAATAAAAAAAAAACCCACTTGATGCACAAAACTGCATTTTTGGGCATTTGGGGGCCCCTTCTGTACATAGTGTTCTTACAAAAATTGTAATATTCAAAAATATTTGTTTAAATATTTAAAGTGGTATTCTCGCAATAAAATTCTTTTTGGCGACAATAGATGCATAAATTATAGTTTATAGATTTTTTTTTCATACACGTTAAAATAATCACAATTTAGCTATTTGGCAAAAACCATATTTTTCAATAAAAATCATCTTTTTTTTAAATAAATTTTTTTTGGTATTTTTCTTGAAATATACACGCCTTTAGAAATCATATATAAAAAATGGTTAAAATCGAAGAGATCATGCAATTAAGTGTTAAGAAAAAGTAAATAATTTGCATTATTATTGAATTTAATGCAATTTACTTTTTATTATTGGAAAAAATTTGTGAAAAACACATTGAAAATATGAAAATATATAGTTTCGTTTGTGACTTACTCCAACAAAAAACAAAAAATAATGAATTGTCTGACATTACGTATTCTCCACCCAAATTCTCCCGTTATTCTGCCGACGATTAGTTTTTTGGCAAACAAATCAATGTCTCGTCAAGACTCAGAGTAACAGAAAATAATGCGAGTTTTGGGTAGTACAAAAGCGCTAAATATAGCGTCAAAAGTGCTAAGATGGCATCGGTGTTTATCAGTTTATATTGCACGTTCTGGTAAAACACGTTGCCGCATTTACAATATACCCGCTATCTTGTTTTAATTGGATTTCGCTAAAAATGTGATTAACTCATATTGGACCCAGAGTTCCGTTTTACACCTAGTACTTTTGAACGGCTACAGTTGTTTTTTACTGGATAAAAATAATTTAGTGATATAAAAACTATAAAATAGTATGAAACTTTGACTACAATCGTGAATAGAATTAGTTTAATACTACATTTATATCTGAACAAAAACTACCTGGTTTTTGGCTCTTGTAGTTTTTAACTTGTCAAAACGCATACAAAAAAAAACAAGCAAAAACTAGTTTTTTACAAAAACTAAGTTGTTTTTGCTCAAGTATAAATGTAGTATAAAATAAATTTCTTTAGAGTTGCCAAATATTTATTAAAAAACCAATTAACCTTTTTTGATGAGACTATTTTAAAAAATTATTTAAAAATATAATAGCTTTTATACCTTTGATTAATTTGTTGATGAGAAAAAAATGAGACTTTATCCCGTGCTAAAATTTAGTTCGTGAATTGTTCATATATAATTTATGAAAATCTAACCGATCCGAACATGAGTTTTCCAAATTACAAAATCGAAGGTATACTAAAACTTATTCCGTTTTCGGCCAAAATATAAAAAATTGCTAGTTTTTATTAAAATACAATAGGTGTTTTCATATAAACTCGTAAATGCCTTGTAAACCTTGCATAAATACAAATAATATTTTTTATGTATGGAGTTTGACATTAAACTCATAAATATAACAGGTTCACACCGTTTACGAGTAGAATACGAGTTTATATGAAAACCCCTATTATTACATTTACAAAAATTATAATGTCAGGGTTGCCATATTTCAATTTTAGAAAAATTATTAAAAACCACCATAACATAATTTAAAAAAAAAATAAAAATTGGTTAACTTAAAAAAATTTTTTTATATTTTTGAATAAAGATCAGTTTATAAAAATATACAAAAATTAAAATTGTTAAATATATATAACCGTCTAGGATCCAAATTATATTAAAATTTCAACTTTGGTTCAAAATTAATTGCAAAAATATTTTAATGTAGCATTGACCTATACATCTGCAAAGTTAGATTAAAAAATGTCCAGCGGATCTACGACGTGTCCTTAATGAGTTAAATAACTGGATTTAAACCAGATATTCCTTACAAACAATTTGAGTTTCATAACCAGATTTTTAGAAAATCCAGTTTCATAAATAGATTTTAAATCCAGTTACGGTGATACATAGCATTCTGTTTTCGCAGTATTTTGTAAAAAAAACAATGAAATTTGCAACAAATGACATCATCTTGTGAAAAAAATACTTTTTAAATACAGGAACCGGCCAAGTCAATCTCAAATGACATCATCTTGTGAAAAAAATACTTTTTAAATACAGGAACCGGCCAAGGCAATCTATGCAAACAATATTGGAATGGTGCCAATGGTGCCGAAAAGATCAATCGTGAACAAAAGTAATAATTTTTCTTACCAATAATCATCCCTAATTAAAAACCGGGGGAGTCCAAAAACCCAGATTGTAAGCGCCATTTTAGCAGAAATTTTGAGTTAAATCAGATAAAGCTTCTGATGAATTTAGCTCAAATTTCTTAGCTAATTTAACTAAAATTGTTAGTGAAATTTAGGTTATCTAAATTTAGCAGACCATAGGTCCATTCGATTACTGGATAATTTGTACTGGATGGCGTTCGTTAACACAAATACTCAGTAAACAGAAAGAAAAAAGAGAGAATAAAGTGACGGTTCTATGATGAGAGTTTCTAAGTCTTCTTTTTATTGCAAATTTTTACAGGATAAATTCTTGCCAGTAAGAATTTGCAAGCAAAAAAAACATATGATTCGAAAACACATGTTCGTTTATTGAAAACAAAAAACAAATATTTTACAATTGTGTTATATTATGGAAATTCAAAGCAATGAAACTTTCAAAATAAATTATGAGAAATATAAGAAAACCTTCTAAAAAGTTTCTGCTTAAGATTTAACATCAAAAAATATCGTCTTCCATAGCGATCAGCTAAAATTTTTTTGTATATTTGGTGTTTTAATCAGCTGTGTCTACAAATTTACAAATTGTTGCAAGTTTTCTGTTCGCGTACATGTTTGGGATAATTTTATTTTCAGAGTAAATCTAGTCTTACTCCCTGTAAGTTTGTACTGAGTAATTCTTACTGGACTTGACTGAGAAAAGTAATCGAATGGACCTCATAATTCTCAACTTCTTTAAAAATTCTGCAGTCTCAAATACTATTTCCTGTTATGTTAGCAGAATTTTGAATTATTTGTACTGTATTTTTTTATGAGTGCAATTATATTTAGCTGACATTAAAATTTAAGCTTTATATGAGAAACAACAACAAATTTGCCAGCTAAAGTCCCAGTTACTTGCTAGCAGTCAGTATTCGAGCCTTAGAAACATAATAAATTTTAAGTTATTTTGTTTCCAAATTGTTGAGGGGGGTAAACCGAAATCCGGGGTGGATTTAAAACCGGATTAAACTGCATTTCGGTTATATGTAAATTCGATATACTGTGAGCGTCAAAAGAAACTGTACACGTTAGAATTTTATGTTTTCAACTTTTACTAACTTGCTTTATCGTTTTCTCTTTTCCCATTTTATAAGAAACAATAACAAGAATCTTATATGTAATACCAAAAATATACAACAAAATCAAAAAATACTTCATATTTACAGCTTCAGAAGAAATTGTGCAGTAAGAATGATATAACAAATTTAAAAGAATTTAGTATTTTGTTTGCTTTTTATTTGATCTGATTTCAGCTTATAATCTTCTGAGTATCTATTCCACTAGGTTTCTGGTTACTTCTGGAGAGATTTTTTGTCATTGTTCTTTTTCTTATTTGCCGGTTCAGATACTCCCACAAATGTTAAATGGGGTAAGGGTGGGGTGACTGGGGGATGATGATGGAAGTCCCAATCAGCTGCAGTATGGCAAAGCAGCCATTTCTTTACTATCAACGATTCAACAGATAGCACACCCCTTATGAACAACTTTGTTATCCTTTTAATATATTTTATTGACATAATCAGTGTGTTCGGTTACTCGAAATTCTTACTACTTTTACTACAATTGGAAAGTTTTGTTTACTTTTTGTATTGATGTTTTCCAGCTGTAGTAAAAGTATTAACTTGTAGTAAGTAAACGAACACGCTTAATATGTCTTAATTATGATTTTAGTAAATGAGGTCGTCAAACATTAATGCATATGATGTAAATAAAATATCTTAAAAGGATAATACAAATCAGTTTTTTCGCTCTCCTGAAAACTTGTTATAAAAAACACCTAGCACTCTACTTTCATGCAACCCGACGATCAATGTTGCCAACAAATTTTAAAAATAAATAGCTAGATCAGACCCAAAAATCGCTAGAAAATCACTAGATTTATAAACAGTGCAATAATTTGGCGATCTTATCAGAAGATGGATGGAAAAATGGTACTTAAAGGAGTTTTTTACTCAAAAATTTCTTTAATATATTCATCAGAAGTGTTATAAACTTGTAAATAATAAATAATTTTACGATTAAGCTGCAAATAATGAATCCCGATTTTCATTGAATTAATATTAGTATTGAAAATATTCAAAAGAGTGCATTCTACAGTGAAAAACTACATACCCATATTTTATCTAAATGTGTATTTTTTAGAAAGTTTTTTTTTACTAAAATCGTTTATGAAGTTGTTTTTTTATAATAAAAGAATATCAATATGCGAATTTTACAATATTTTTCAACATAAAATTGATTTTTATAAATTATATTACGGCTGATAAAAAATCGCTAGATTTTTGGCTAATAGCTGCAGGACAATTTTTACCGCTAGGGGCGAAATAAAATCGCTAGATCTGACAAGAAAATCGCCGTTATGGCAACACTGCTGACGATATGTTTAAATTTTTCCCGATTTGGGTACTATTTTTTAAATCTCAACTCTGACAACAAATTCAAAATAACTTAATTTTGGCAGAAAAACAAACAAACAAACAAAAATATTTATTATTTTGGAATATTTTTCTTTTTAAATGAAATTTTTACAAATACATAAGAGAGAGAAATTTAAGATCAGTCTAGTTTTTGTTTTATTAATGAAAGGTGTTCATTGAGAAAACATACTTTTTAATATTACAGGGTTACCAATAAATATTTCAAGTTTTAAGAAATAATTTTTAGTAATTTCTCTTAAGATTACCAACCTAATTAAAATCACATCTGGGGGATTTCAATTACATTTTGTATTTAATTACACATGCAATTACACAATTACATGAAATATTGGTTTGGCGTTGCTTTGCATTAAAAGAAAGAAGATTGTATTTTAATTTTTTTCTAAGTTTTTCTTGTTTTTTTAAGCAAGAAAATTTCAAGGTTTTGGATAAAAATAAAGAAAAGAACTCGTATTAATTTAACCGGTTAATCAACCTATATTATAGTTATAATTATATAAGTTTTAAATAATTTGTTTCGACGTTAACCGAAATAGAGGCGATTAATCGGGGAATCGTTTAACCGAATTGGAAACTAATATAAAAACATTATGCAAAAGTTCTAATTTACAGTTTCAAAATCATTGAAATGCAACACCTTTTAGCTATATCTCATTTTAAAAACAAGTGGACTCATGCTACTTTCGAAATAAGTGATTGTTTTTTAATTTTTTGTTTTCCTGATGGCAACTCTTCCTTCTCTTTGATCTGTTAAAACAATAGGAGTTTTCATATAAACTCGTAAATTCCTTGTAAACCTTGTAAAAATATAAACCATATTTATTCAGTATTATGCATAAAGTTTCTAAACAGTTTAATTACACGTTTTTAAGCTAAATTGGCAAATACAGTATGCATAATTCGTTTAATAACGACAAATTTAACAATCTGCTAAAGTAGGGTAAAGCCTAAAATAAGCTTTCGTAAAATTTGGAAAATAAAAGTCTCAGTTGAAACCATAAATATTGAGTTTTTATCAATTTAAAGACTTTTTCAAGGGTCATCCACCCAACCCAGCAAAATATTGGTAATGACACTTCATTACTACCTGCATTACCAAAAAGGATACATCATTACCTTTTGCTTTATTTTATAATATAAAATAATGACTTCCTAATAACGGCCTATTGTATTCATTGTTTCGAAATATAAAATAATGACTTACTCGTAATAGTTTAAATAAGTACTTTTTACACAGTTAAATTTTATACATTTTTATTTATTATATATGTATGTAAATATGTTTTATGTTTAAATTTTTATGACGAGTCCTAAAATTACACACTAGAGACAACTTAAATTTTTCTGAATGTATTTCCTTAAGCTAATAGTATTTGCTTAACTCCTTATTTTTAAGAATCAAGTAAGCAATCGGAAAACCAATTATAATTCAAGTTTTTGTAAGCATGTGTGTAACCACTTATTATTCAAAATCTCATAACTACTTATTTCTCATTTTTTCGTAAGCGAGCGGGTAAGCGTGACTACTTATGAAAACGACCACGCCAAAGTAAGTATGTATATGTAAAACCTAATATTTGATATCAAACAAATTAAAAAAATCTAGAACAGTTGCACCATTTAAGCCTTTTTTCATAAAATTTTCTCAAATTTGTGCACAAATAAAATACAAAATAAATTAATCAAAATAGTGATGTTGATTTAATCAACACATATTCGTCATTCGAATGCATTCAATATTCGTACTATTAAACTGTCTTTAAAATATTATTTTTACATTATTACTTCTTAATTATGCATAAACATTGTTTTTTATCATGTTTTAATTTATTATAAATTACTTTTATTGATAAAATATTCAAAACAACATTATTCACCTATGAATAGCGAGTCAATCGTTTACTAAGTTTATGAATCACTAACAATTTATTTGAAAGTGGAGAGAAATTAAATAAGGGTGTTGCCAGAATAAAACGAAAAATTAACAAACTGTTATTTTACGATTATGCACATTTAGGGCGAGTAACTTATTTCCAACATAACCATGGTTAAACGTTAACCACAGATATTTCCATATAAATTTGATATTCATAACTATGGTTAAGCACTAAACTCAGTTTATGTTGAGATAAGTTAACAGGTCTTATTATTTTATTTTATATTCTAATAAACGTTTAATAAGGAAATTAATACCTTAACAATTGTATTTCTTAACGCAAAATTAAGAAAAGTTTATGCATTAGGAGTTTGACATCAAACTCATAAACATACCAGGTTTACACCGTTTACGAGTAGAATACGAGTTTACATGAAATGGAAGATGACAAAGCAAATTGTGGTAAATTCTTTGTTGTTTGTTTTTTTGATTTTTTTTTGATATTTGAATGTTTAATAACGCTCCTAGACGAGAACAAGAAATTCTCATTGAGTTTGTAATTTAACTTAACAAATATTTCAATAAGTTCTAAAAATATCGTCCCCTGACGAGTTCCTTAGGCAAGAATGAAATCCGGATAGGGACATGCCTCCAACAGATTATTTTTCACAATTTGTAAAATATGTTTGGGATTTTAGCATATTAAATTCCTTTTATGCAATTAATGTATGCCCCGATAAAAATAAAAATAAGGAAATCCTCTAATATTTTTTATTTTCAATTTCCGCTTTTATATTGTTTCTTGATTTCATATCTTAAATTTTAATTTTTGATTTGATTTTTTTTCTTGAATATCCCTGCAAAAAATGAACATCCACCTATTTAAGCATGACTTTTGTCTCTACATTGAAAAGAAGAAAATGGAAAAATAAAATAATATAAATACAACAACACATAGAAACTTGATGCACAAGCAGAACACTTAACATCCACATAAAATTGTTCGTTTTCATATAAAGTGGCATGTTGTTGTTATTAAAATTTCTTTTTCTACTAGAAATTAGTTAAATTTACAACAATATCGGATTTTTCCTATGCACATGTTAAATTCATTGATGGAAATTCCAAATTTTGAAATTCTACCTGATCCAGAAAAAAGTTCACATTTCCATCATGTGCGAGTCATAAGAAATAACCGATATCACAGTCCACCATTAGGGTGCGTACAGAGTGGCCGCTTGTTGCCGAGCCGAGCCGACTGACGCTTATTGCGAGAACCAATGCGAGAAAACTGGTACTATACAAATTAGTACAAATAAGCGCGAACAGGTCGTAGTGGGCGCCGAGCTGGTCAGAGCGCAAAGCTGATTGAATGCGAGTTCCAAAGCGTATTTCAGCGCCGAAAACATTGTTTATGTTATGTTAATGCAATAAAAATTAAACAAAAAAATAAAAATTCAAATAAATAATAAAAATTAAATAAAATTATAACAAATTATAAAAAAATTAAAAAAACTTATAAACAAAATTTAAAAAAAAAATGTAATAAAAATTTCAAGAATAATTGAAGAAATGCGTTAATAAGTAAACCCAAATGCATACAAACATACATAAAACACAAATAATAGATAAAATGTCAGCGCTGATTCTCGCATCCACTTTGCACACCCAAACTTGTTTCTCGCATGAACAAGTTCTCGCAATAAGCGTCAATCGGCTCGGCAACAAGCGGCCACTCTGTACGCACCCTTAGTCTTGAATCAGAGTTGCCTTTGCCATTTCTACGTATTAATGACATCACACGCTGTATTGTCAAATACATGGCATTCGGCAAATTGACGTCACGCTGTATACCTTTTGATACTAGCTGTATTTGTGTGACTCTCTATCAGTGTTATCAAGAACGATTTTAACAGTTTTTCAACGTATTTCGGCTTTCTACTGTCAAAATTGTTCGAGATATCATTGATAGGAATGCCGCACAAACGCACCTACTGTGGTACACTCAAAAAAAGAAGTCAGTAAAGTCAGCAAAAAATGTTGCTGTGTCAGCAATTTTTTAGTCAGGAGCGTGCTTGCAAAAAAGTTGGTAATTTCAGCAAAAGGTTTGCTGAAAATCAGCGAGCTGATTTTTACCAAATAAATGGTAATCTTCAGCAAAAGTTTTGCTAACACTTAGTCGACTGCAAATGAAAAAAATCCTTGCTAAAATCACTAAACTTTTTGCTGAATATTAGTAGATTAAAAAAAACTCAAAAAATTTGTAACGAAATTTTACTTTAGTTAATTTATTTGTTGAAATTTTAAATTTAGAATATGTGTAGAGTTGTTTTTCTTTTTTTGTCATTTCCGTTTCCAGACAAGCTGCGACATCTACATCTTGTCTATCTGGTTGGCGTCCACGCTATGAATGCGGTTATCAGCACAATTTTTGTAGCAAAATAAATTAGTAAAACATTAGTTCAAAATTAGTTTAGTGCTAAAAAATATAACTAAAATTTTGCTGAAAACGGAATTTCAGCAAAAAAATTGCTGAAGACTAGCTCACTTGATATACAAGACGTTTTACTAATTTTTCTACTAACTTATTTTTTTGAGTGTAGAAAAATTTGAAAATAATAGAAAAGCAACCCTGTTTTAAGACTAGTGGTGGACTGTGCCGATACCGTTGTAAGTTTAGAAAATCTAAATAGAAAAACTATGCTTGTATTATTTTATTTTTGCATACTCTTTTACTGGATATATGTAGATAAAATAATCATGCTTTTTAAAGTACCTACTCCTTATTTTTTTTGCTGGGATATTGTTATTATTTTTAAATTATTTCTTCTGCATAATTTATTTTGATGAGGGAAATGAATTCTAGACAACAACAACTAAGGAAAAATCTCAATTATTTTAACAACCTACAACAACAAACATTACCTAAACATTTTTGTTGTCTGGTGGTAGCAGTAGTACAAAAGTTGTCGTGAGTTCCGAAATTAAACTATTTCAACGTAAATTTATTTTTTTATTTTATATTTTCTTCTATTGCCCGATTTATTTTCAGTAAACACTCGGTCTTGTCGTCTATGGTATTTTTCCTTTTCTGTTTTGATTTTTTTTTTCATTTTCACGCGATTTTAATAGAAACACAAAATTGAATAATACAAAAGAAAAAACATCAAAATACTGTTTTTGTTTGCAAACAATAAAATATTAAAAATAAAATAAATTATAAAAAAAAAAAAAATGACGCATCTAAACTAAAAATTGTTTAGTATTGTTTATAAAATCATAAAACACAATTGTTGTGTCTATCGTTTAAAAATAACAAAAATAAATAATAATTTTTAATTACAAAACAAAAATACATTATTATAAAATTAACATGCAAAGTTTGTCATTCGTTATTGTTGGTTTCTGGATATATATATATATTTTTTTTTTCGTTCTGTGCTTATATTGAAATGCTGAAATGTTTTCAATAATTATTTTTCAACATCCTCATCTGATATGTACGTAGATTATTTATTTATTTTCTTAAAATAAAATTTATTTTTTCTCTTACAATTAGAAAAATAAATATTTATTTTTAAAATTTTGTAATTGTTTTTGACGAACATCTTAAAGAGATTGATTACAATATATGTATGTAAGTATACTTATTTATGTTTTACAGTTTAATTACAAAACCGGTTTAAGCTTTAATTTTCAATTTTTGTTTTTGATCTATAATTTTTTAAGTAGCCGTTTTTTCTTATCATTTGGATTTAATAAATCCAAAAAGTAGTTCTAAAGGCACATCTACACGGGATAGAAATCTCGTAGAGTTTGCGTTTAATTTGTCATCTCTAATATTGTTGGCACTAATTTTTATCGTAAAAGTACCATCTCTAGTTGTCAAGAATTTGTTTTTATTAAAATTTTTGTATTTCAAAGACTAATTTTTTCTCCAAATACCAAAAAGTGCATTTAATCAACTGAAATTTTCAATAATGTTACAAAACATTTTCAAAATTGTTACTAATTAAAAAAATAGTGTATGACAGCAATTGTCAGTGGTTTAGAGATTACATTTCGTAGACTTATACAGAGCTGCATTTTCGTAAAATCTCGCGAGTTTTCTATCCCGTAGATTTTGAGATAAATTTGTCATCTCTAATATTGTTGGCACTAATTTTTATCGTAAAAGTATTACCTCTAGTTGCCAAGTATTTGTTTTTATTAAAATTGTTGTATTTTAAAGAATAATTTTTTCTCATAAAACGAAAAGGTGCATTTAATAAACTGAAATGTTCAATAAATTAAAATTTTAAAAATTGTTTTTAATGAAAGAAATTGTGTTTGACAGCAATTGTCAATGGCCTAGAGATTACATTTCGTAGACTTATACAGAGCTGCACTTTCTTAAAATCTAGCGAGTTTTCTATCCGGTGTAGATGTGCCTTAAAAGTGCTCAACAGATGGGGGTTAGATTCTCCCTATTTTAAAAAGAATTTTCTGTCCGACACTTCTTTCACCCTAATTTTTAATACCGAATTCGATGATGAGGGATTTTACTTTAACTTTTAAGTTTTAATTATATTTTATATAAAACAGCGATAGACAGTCTGCCTTTTCAGTTTTATAACTAAAATTTATATTTTTTCACAATTGAAAAATTCCATTGCAATATATAATATTCACTAATTGGATTTAATTAAATTACTTACAGTAGAGTAAAAAATTGCCATTTCTATTTGAGCTTTTTCTCCATGTCCAAGATGAAAAATACGTATTTGGAGAGTTGTAATTTTTTTTCTAAACATATTTCATAAAAAAGTTTAATAAAAGCCTTTTATTTGTTAGTTTTTAAATTTTTTTGTTTCTCTTTTAATTTTCATTCGTATTTTTTTCTGACATTAAATTAATAGGCTGTTTCATATATTTGTGTCTTTATTGTGGATTTATTAAATCCAGCTTTTTTTGGATTTAATAAATCCCCTTTTTGTATGAAAAATTCTAAATCCAGGTGACTAAAAAAACACGCTAAATGTTTCTTTTATAAAATACCCAAGAAACTTTCCCAGCAAAATTTCGGTAATGGGTGCTCATTAAGTCCCGTTCACATTATCACACATGTATTTATACATTTCTTTATACAATTGTCTGGTTGCCGAAAAAGTCTAAAAGAAAATATTTTCAGTGTTTAGACTGTTATCGACACACATAGCAAATAAATGAAAACAGTTATTATTTCTTCTAAATAAAGCTGGTCAAAAAAGTGTCAACTCTTTTTAAAATGTGTGCATCCATTTTGACATGTATGTAATGAATTGTGTTCACACTGTTATACATTTTCTTATAAAACACATTTCTGACATGCATAACACACTTGTGTGATAATCTAAACGGGGCTTTACTAATATCTAAAATATCATACAATTCAGTGTCAAAACCCATCTTTCTTATTCGACAAAGTCGTTTTTGTAAGAAGTTATCCAATATTCGCTGCATGAAAAAACGCACAAAATTTGTGCACCTCCTTATCCGCTACATTAAAAAAATATAAAAAATAAATGATTCCAGAAATAAGTAGTTATTTGTGTGATGATAAGCAGTTAGAAAATAAGTGGTTACAAATTGTTAAATAATAAGACTTAAGCGGCCTAAATATATACGACCAAGCATGCTGTCCCGCTGTATGAATTTGATCATGTAATGTCTAATTTGACAGCTTATCAAGCATGTTGGACGAAAAACGAACTTTTTTGATTTTTCGGCAGGTTTTTTTCGTGTAATGAAATAAAATCATCAAAAATTGGAGAATTTTACATTTTTAATTAGTTATTTTGTGACAAGAAACGTTAATAAATAGACTAAAAAATGCTAAAATTAAATTCAAAGAAAGAATTAATTAAATAAAAAATAATCATTATCATCCGCTGTATTGATTTTTTGTTTTTGAAGTTAAATTTTACAGCATGCTTGACCATGTATCCAAAAACCATTTTTTTGTTTGTCAAACAAGCTGGACAGCATGCTTGATTGTATATATGACGCTTTACTCATATATATATGTAAGTATGTATGTATATTAGGGGGACCGATTTATAAGGACAAAAATTTGTCGATATTGTGCTAAAAGATTTTACTGGGTTGGTGTTTTAATGTGTCTCCTTAAGAATTTATTACATATTTTACTGTCACGAAAAAGTCCATTTGAAAGTCCAGTTGAAAATTCTGCAGAAAATTTAATGAAGTTGAAAATTATAAGCTGCAAAATTTAGATGAACTAAAATTTGGCAAAAAAAAAATTTAACTAACTAAACTGATGAATACATTGACAATTTTATTGAAATGAGCTGACAAGGAAACTAAATAATGGCATAACCCCCTGATCTTAACTCTTTGATTATCCTTGTGCACTACAGTGGAAGTACGCATCTTTGAGAGAATATATAAAATTTGATAATACAAAAAAAAAACTATACTTTTTATACCCTACACCACTACGTGGAAAGGGTATTATAAGTTTGTACTGATGTTTGTAACACCAAAAAATATTGGTCCTAGACCCACGTTACAGTATACCGATCGGCTCAGAATTTTTTGTTATTTCGATTTAACGATGTCCGTCTGTCCGTCCGTCCCTCCGTCTGTCTGTCCATGCATTCTTGTGCGCACTCTACAGGTCGCAAATATTAAGTTTGACGAAATTGGTACACCGACTTAAGTTGGCCCAAGGACGACGCCTATTGATTTTGGTTGGAATTGGTCCATGTTTAGACCTAGTGCCCATATAAGGGTACCCCCCAAAATGTTCTTTTTTACACGCTGCAGGTCGCAAATACGAAGATATTTCAATGAAATTTGGAACCTACGCCGGCCCAAGAACCGAGCCTATTGATTATGGTTGAAATCGGTCCGTGTTTAGACCTACACGCTGAAAAAAAACGGCCTGTCCCAAACATATTTTTGCTGGTAATATATATATATTTGGAGAAATTGTTAAATATATTCCCCGTGTTTTTTCTAGAAACAGTATCTATTTGCATGCAAATATATTATGTTTGCAAGCAAATATATTATGTTTGCCTGTAATTTGGATGAAATGAAATGACGCTATCGACAAATATTATATGTTTGGCAGCAAACATATAATATGTGTGTCATAAACAAATTATGTTTCCATGCAAATACTATATATAAATAATATATTTAGTTATAAAGCAATTATTAATATATGCCAAACAATAGGCGTATTTATTCTACTCTCCAAATTTCTCTATATTTTAATGGAAAAACATAAAAAGTAAAATTAATACATCTACTGTTTGGCGATTATTTAATAACAAAATATATTATAAATCACATTGAATTTTACATCTAATACATTCATTGAAAAACAATAACTACAATCGCTTCATTTATTTTTTATTTGTTTTTATTAACAAATATTAATTAAAACTCTTATAATAAGTTAATACCTTAATATACACAATTAAATGTTTTTTTTTTTTCTTTTTAACACAATTTTATGTTTTATTTATACTAATTTATTTTATTTTTTCACGTCTTTCACAATAAAATTAATAAATAAATGCAAAATATCACTAAATTTTCTGACTAGATGCAGTCTAGCTAAACTAAACGATTATTACCAACTACAAAAGTTATAATGGCTACATACAACTTTATATGTATCAAGAATGGAAATTCGCCGTTTTTCTAAATACATATATGTTAATTGTATCCACAAATATAATTATTACCGGGAAATATATGTATAGTAACTATAAAAACAATATAATTGGAAGCACACTGCATACATATATGGTAGTTTGTAAACATACATTGATGACCTCCAAACATATACAAAAACGTCTTTTTCCTCCGTGTAGTGCTCATATAAGGGTCCCCCCAAAATTTTATTTTTTACACGCTGTAGGTCGCAAATACGAAGATATTTCAATGAAATTTGGTACACAGCCCTATGTTGGCCCAAGGACGAAGCCTATTGATTTTGGTTAAAATCGGTCCATGTTTAGACCTAGTGCCCATATAAGGGTCCCCCCAAAATTGGCTTGGTTACGCGCTGCATGTCGCAAATACGAAGATATTTCAATGAAATTTGGTTCGTTGACTCACATGGTCCCAAGGAAAAAGCCTATTGATTCTAAATAGGATCGGTCCATATTTGGACCTATCGCCAATATGGGCTATATTTTCGATTTTCTCTTCTTTTATGATTTTATGGAAAATGTTGACAGAAGTCTGTTTTAACCCATTCAAATTTCGGATCCAAACATTAGTTGGCTTTAAATCAGACTGGTGTAGGGTATTATATAGTCGGCATGCCCGACTTTAACTTTTTTACTCGTTTTGTTGCTAAGTTTATCACTCAGTTTTGAAAAATTAGTAAAATGTTTTGCTGAAATCAGCAACGAAAATAAGTAAAAATAAGAGAATAGCAAAAATCAGTACAAAAATAGTAAAGTGCGATTGAAAACTGTTTACGAATTTTTTTACTAACTTTTTTATCTGAGTGTAGATAATTCTAATGGGAAATTCATATTACCCGCCAAAGTATTCCATTTTTAAAATAAAACATTTGAGGTACTTGAATTTATCCGCGTGCAACTTTTTGAAATAAAATATTTTCTGTGAAGCAGTTGGGAAATCGAATAATAAGGAGATTAATGTTGACTGCACATTTACCATTTTTACTTTGGCAGAAAACTGTAAAAGCAAAATGGGTGTTTCACATTACCAGCACTTCCTCGTAAAAAAACTAATTTCCCGAGTAAAAAAGTTTTGATATAATCATATATTATTTTATGTAATTGCATTTAGTAACTTATAGTTACATATGGCAGGATATGCTTTTAAATTCAAGCAGATATACTTTTATATAGTCATATGTTAGATATTTTTTCCTCAAAGGTTTTAATATGGAGGCATATGTGATTTTATATTATTACATACTGGCCTACATATAATTGCATGTGCTATATATAAGTACATAAAGTAACATATTACAGATATAATTACATATACGTTTATATATAATTTAGTATGACACTATACATAATAATATAAAACTATATGTGGAGCCATATAAGAAATATTTCATAATTTGTGTTAGATATGATTATATATTGACGAATAAGAACCCATATACAACTTAATACGGTTCCATATCTACAATATTTCATGATTTCTTTAATATATAACAATATAACGTTCTTTATAAAATCATCTATAATTATATATCATCCCACATAAGCAATTATTTCAAAGTGATTTTATATAAAAATATATAAGGTCCATATAAAACCGTATTATATTATATGTGGTTCTATGTTAAAATTGATTTTGAACTAAATTTAGATTTAGTAATAACTAGGGATTGGCGCGTGACTAGAAATGTTCGTGAGTCACGAACATCTCTGTGAATAACACGCGATCGTGAGTAGTAATTACTATACTCAAGTGATTCGTGCGTGAGCGTGAATAAGAATATATAACCCGTGCATGATTCGTGTGAGTTTATTTTTTGCATCATACACTCAAATAAAAAAGTCTGTAAAAGTTACAGAAAAAACTGTAATATTACAGAAAAATTAACTAATATTAGGCCAGCAGACCGATTAGCTAATTTTAGCAAAATGTGTCTGTAATTATTAGTAAAGTCAAAGTTGTGGAAAAAATTTGTAATAGTTACTAAAATTTAGTATAATTTTAGTATATTCATAATGGAAATCAATTTGCTAAAATTAGCCAAATTTCTTACTAAATATAAGTGAAATTCATTTAGAAGCAAAAATTAGTAATTTTACTATATATTAGTAAAATTTCTGTAAATTTAAAATGGAAATAAAATAGTACTTATACTAAATATTAGTATGCATACTGTATTTTATTTCCAAAAAATCTTAAATAAAATCCATAAAAAATGCTTACGAATAGTAAAATTTATTTCTTTTTAGTTATAAAATGAAATGTAATTTTAAATACGATTTAATTATAAGTAAAGTTTTAAAATTTAAATAACTTTTAGATGAATGATACATTGAATGTATGTATATAAAAAGATAAAAAGATTTATTATAAATATATGTACTAAATAATAGGCTTTTGAGATCAATATCAAATTGATATTCACATTTAAATTAATTTTTGGAGTATTAATATATATAAGTATTTAAAAGAAATTCACGCATTCATTTAATGCAAATTTTTATAAGTATTCACTTTTAAAAGTATAAAAAAATGCCCACATTTATTCCAAATTAATGTAGGTACATTTTATTATTTATCTATTACGCTCGGTTTCATATTTAAAGTTAACTTGAACTTAACGATATTGAAAGATAAAATGTAAAAAATTGTATACGAAATAACAAATTAAATAACTAATGCTTAACTCAAAAACCTTCAGTATGAAAACCACAGTGTAGGTTTTTGAGTTTACTTTTATTAATCCATAATTTTTTGTTGTTTCGTACACAAATTTCTTGACATTTTCTTTTGTTTAATAGTGAAGTTAAAGACTTCAGTATGAAACTCAGCTGTAAAGATTATAATTAGAAATTAAGAGTTTCATATTTAACAAAAGTAGGCAATTGTTATTTCCTTTAATTAATAAATTGATGCGAAAACAGCGAAAAATACCATGTTTTAAACGACTTAAAATATGAAATTATTAAATTGACTAACATAGGAGTAAAATTTATAAACTTTTCTCTTCATTTATATTTTTTAGATAAGTTGTCAGGCTAAGGATTGCTGTTGATAACTTGTCTTTAGGAAAATTGATTCCAAAAAAATGTGGTTGAAGAGCCATACATGTTTACATTCAATCAGATATTTAAAATGAAAAACCACATAAATATGAAAAAGACATGTCAAAGCCCCTAAAATACTTTCTAGTTTATAAGTAACAGTGTCAAATTTTACAAAAATATATTTATAAACTGCATGCTATTAAATGATTGATACCATTACCACGATCGCCGTATTCGCCTCCACGCTTAAAGGATACCGACACTTTATTCTTCCAAGCTTCACGTGGGCTACAAAACTGTAGATAAAAAAATAGAAGTTAATTTTTGCTACATATAAATTAATATAAAGACAATAAACTTACTAAAAATGCACACATAAATTCACTAACAGCTTGAACCTTTGTACCCACTGTAAATATCTTATGAATAATATCTTCCAAATAAATAATGTGTGATTTTTTGCCATTGATACGAGCAAAACCTTTTTAAATACCAATTCACGTATGGTACCAATATTGGGATAACCATATGTAATTGTAAAATTATGTATCGCTTTTCCATAATTTTATGGTTTTGTCATTTTCCGAAGCCGCCGAAGCAATAATATTCTCTGTTGGATGACAAGCAGTATACAACACAGTGTCGGTGTGACCCTGTCATTTCTGGACCACCTCTTTCGATTGTAGATTCCAGATGTAAACCATACTAACTGGCGGAAACAACCCACAAAAAATATTACAAATATTTAAAACAAATTTATAGATAAAAAATATTCTTGCCTTTAACTAACATTTCCTCCAGTTACTGAAAAATTTGCAAAAATACAATATTTTTCATTTTTATGTCCAGTGTAGGTTTTTAAACATTTTCCTTTTGAATAGTCCCATAATTTCAAAGTATTATCCAAAGTAGCCGCCAATATATACTTGCCATCATCTATTAAAACCTTCAAACACTGACCACTGGCTGTATCCCAAATACGACATAAGCCAACATAGCTAGAAGCGACAATTAACGAACCACCACGATTAAAATGAACGACCGAGACAGGTCAATTCATAAAATTTCGAAATTATTTCTTTTCCCACTTCTGGTACTCACATGAACTCGCCAACCATTCCCCATTGGGTGAAAACAGCTGATACTGCCTTGGTATGACCAGCCAAAGTAAACTTTAAAGTATAATTGGGTTTTACGGATAAAGACGATTTATTTGAAGACGAGGATGTTGTTCCGGTCGAAGATGATGTTTGAAGAGTATTAGGAGCACTGGGTGCGGTGGGCATATGTTGTGGAACAAGTACCCCAGGATGACCACCATGTACTGGTCCAATATGTACCATTGTTATTGATTTTTACAAGTTATTATTTTAATTCACTTTATTTTTTTAACTATCAAAACACTACCGAATGTTTTTGTTGAAAAACCTCGTGCTTAGAGTTGTGTCGTTCATGAACGAACTAGTTCATTTGAACGGTTCAGTTCATTGAACGATATGACATCGTTCACCATTATTCGTTCTTTTCGTTCAATCGTTCATTTCGTTCAATCGTTTATTTCGTTATTTTTTTTAGTCATAGAAAATTTGTATCCCTTTCTTATTAATTTTATTACAGAATTTAATGTTTTTCTTAATAATTTAAAATTTTTAATAAAATTGTAATTTTCTGACGCTATTAGTCTATGCACAATAAAATTAATACAAACATCATATCGCTGACATGCAATCGGCTCTTGCAGTGATGTCAGAGATCAAATGTCACTTTTAGTTTTCATTTTAATTTTGTAATAGAAAAACAACAAAAAAATTTAGTAAAAAAGAATGGAAAAGTGTTTAGTTTTTTTATTATTTGTCGGTAAATATTAATGTTTCATAAAATTTGTTGTTTTTCGAAAAAAATCTATGATATTTCTTATCCATGAAATGGTCAAGTGTTCTCCTTTGCAATTGATATCATTTTGACGTTTCGCTGCAATGGTTTTGACATTTCATATCATATAATTTATTGCATTTGAAGACACCGGGTTAGCACGCGTGCAATTTACAGTTGTTTATATTATATATGTTTAAAGGAAAACTGGTCAATATTTTGTTACAATTTATATTTAAGGATTTTTTTCTTATTTGTCTATAAATTTTTATATTCATTTATAAAAATTAATGCAGTTTTCATTATTTGTAATTGTCGCCATAATGCGCAATTACAAAAGCACCTCCCAGTACGACTGCTCTTAATGAACTAAAACAGCAAAAACAGTAACATCGATACACACGATGGAAAATTGAGTTAGGAAACACAAAATATCAAAAAATGTTGATAACACGAATGTCAACACGATACATTAGCGGCCATATAGACTTCCAAGTATGCTGTACAGCATGCTGGCCGGCTGTATGAATTTGACCATGTAATGTCTAATTTGACGGTTTGTCAAGCATGTTGGACGAAAAACAAAATTTTTTGATTTTTCGGCAAGTTTGACAAACACGCTTTACCGTATATTGAAAAAAATCATCAAACATTGGAGAATTTTACATTTAGTTATTTTGTGACAAGAAAGGGATAACGTTAATAAATAAACTAAGGATGTGCGATTAATCGATTAATCAAACAGTGTGATTAATCAGAACTTTGATTAGTCAATTAATTGATTAGTTGAAAATTTGATTAATCAGAATTATGTTTAATCGATTAATTTGAATTTTGATTAATCAAAACTTGAATAATTTCAATTAATATTTAAAATAGAAAAATACGGAAATCTTATCCTTGTTTTGTGGCGATACTTTATATAGCTCCAAATAAAGAGAATAACAAAGGTTGTTTGCTCACTGGTCAGACTTGACCAACTCCGTTCCTAAATTTAAAGTCTCTATTTTGAACTGGCGTTAAAAAGCGTCGTCAATGGAGAAAAACAAGATATTATTCAATTATTCATAAATTTGATTGATCAAAATCATGATTAATCAATTAATCATTATTTTGAATAATCGAAATAACTGATTAATCGATTAATTATGTTTTTGATTAATCAAAATTATTGAATAATCGATTAATTGAATAATCAGAATTTTGATTAATCAGGAAGTTTGATTAATCGATTAATCGCACATCCCTAAAATAAACTAAAAAATGCAAAAACAGAAATTCAAAACTGAAATTCCAAGAAAAAAATTAATAAAAATAATTTCGTCATTATCATCCGCTGTGTTGATTTTGTGGTTTTGAAGTAAAGTTTTACAGCATGCTTGTCCGTGTATACCAAAAACCATTTTTTGTTTGTTAAACAAGCTGGACAGCATGCTTGCTCGTATATAGGCCGCTATTGACATAAGCGGACTTTATACGATCAAATACACGGTCAAGCATGCTGTAAAATGTACCTTCAAAAACACAAAATTAACACAGCGGATGATAATGACGAAATGTTTTTCCATTTTTTAGTTTTTTTATTAACGTTATCCCTTTCTTGTCACAAAATAACTTATTAAAAATGTAAAATTCCCTAATGTGTGATGATATTTTCCATTATAATGTAAAGCGTGTTTGTCAAACCTGCCGAAAAATCAAAAAATTTTGTTTTTCGTCCAACATGTTTGACAAGCTGTCAAATTAGACACTACATGATCAAATTCATACAGCCGTCCAGCATGCTGTACTGCATGCTTGATTTTCTATAGGTCGCTATACACGAAGGGCATTTTGTGACGAATGTTCCTTCGTGTGTAGGCAGCTTTAGAATAGAAAACAATTGTACCATTTACAGTAAAATTCTTTTAAGCTAAACTTGGTTAAAGACGAATTATCGGTTAATACGAACTAATTTGAAAGGCGCTTTGGCATCAATTTTCGTATAAAAAAGATCATCTGCTTTATGAAACGCTTCGTCATATTTATTGCCGATGATTGATTTATGAAGCAGTTTCATCAATATGATAACTCTTTTTTTCACCGAGTGTACGAATATGGATGATAAAAATACATATTGAAAAAATTGCAAACTAATTTGTATTTATAGCAAAGAAATATTTGAAAAAAAGCAAAAAAAAAAAAAAACGTGGAAATATAAACATTAAAAAACAACAAAAAAATTTAGAGAACAAATCTATTTTTATTATAAATGGAAAAAAACAACTTGGTTTTCTGGTAATCATATTGCAACAAAAATTTTTATCAGGTTGTCTATATTTTCAAAAAAAAAAAATTTAAACTTCCAAAATAAAAAAGATTGGTAATTTTTTTTGCTAATTTTAGCTAATCGGGTTTCAAAATTTAGTAAAATTAAATTTGTAGATTTAGCAACTCAAATTAGTAAAAAATTCTGTAATTTGTAAAATGAGAATACCAAATTATTTTACTAAAAAACAACTTTATACTAAAAATTAGTATAATACTAGTATAATAAAATTGGAAACCGTTTTACTAATTTTTATACTAACTTTTTTTTTTTAGTGTATGTATATTTTTAGTAATTTTTACTATTTTGTAATATTTGACTATTTTTTTTTACTATTTTTCTTATATCTTGGTTGTACATATAACATGATCGTATTGACTTTAAAATTTCAGTCTTGTCAACTTTAATTTAAAATTACTAAAAATAAAGAAAATTTTGTTCATGTTTAATGCACTGTCATGGTAAATCTGGATAAAAGTAATGGAAGATTTATCGAAATTAGAGGATCTTCAGCAGACCTTTGGGTTAATCATTATATTTGGAAATTAATTACACATGCAATTACACAATTACATGTAATTGTAATTGAAAAAAAAATCAATTACAATTACATATTATTTGTAATTAAAAAAAACAATTACAAGTAATTTGTAATTTAAAATTTGCAATTATACATTACATATAATTGTAATTGAAAAAATTTCAATTACAATTACATTTTTTTCGGAAAAGAAATAATGACAAAAAGCACAAGTGAGGGGTCAGCCCAACATGACGTATTCTTTTTATACTTATCCACGCCTATCCAACCTATCCCAGTCAGTTTTTTCTACAAAATTTTAACAAAAAACACTTTAATTCTAAATGTAATTGAAATTTGTAATTGAAATCACTTTCAATTACAATTACTTGTAATTGAAAATTTTCAATTACAGTTACATGAAATGTAATTGTTTTTTTTTTATTTCAATTACATTTATTTGCAATTGTAATTGAAATCCCCCAGGTCTGATCTCCAGATATTGCATATCTTTTTTATTTAAAAAAATAATTTTTGTATATTGTTAGATATGGTCCTATATAATATGATAAAAAGTATGAGGTCAATATTTAGATATAATTGTATCAAACTATGTCCACTTTTATAACATTTTATATAATTTTATACAAAAAGATATAATTTGATGTAATTGGATGAGGACAAAATTCGGATACAATTGTATCGAATTGCATAAAATTGTATCAAATTGTACCAAATTGTATACAATTGTATACAATTCGATACAATAAGATACAATAAGATGTTCTCATTTTTCGGATATAATTGTATCTAATTACATAAAAGATTATATATAATTAAATATAACTTCATATGGCTCCATATCACTTTTTTTTACTTGGGTTCTTAAACTTATATTAATGGCTTTTTGAATTTTATTACAAGAACTTTTGAGTTGTTTTTATCTTCTTTTATATAAGTTTAGTTAACAAAATGAACTGAAGGCATAACTGTAGGTCACTTATTTTCAATATAATTGTAAAAAGTTACTAAAATACTTTTTTTTTTAACAAATTGGAACATATCTTATACATTTTTTTAAGCATATTTTTTCTAGCATATTTTTTATCTTTTAGCATTTTTATCACAAAAATCTAGCATTTTTTCCTAAATAAGTTTTGGCAACACTGGTTGTAGATGACAAAAATTAGTAGACACGTTTTTTTTACGTTAAGGGGTTAAAGAGTGATGTTACAAATTGCCCAATTCATCGTTTTTTTAAATTTATTTCTTATTAAATTAAAAAAAAAAACTTTAGACAAGTTGGATAGCGCCTTGGAATCGGTTCTAGTGGAACTAGTTGCAGAATTGGTGTTATTGGCAACCACGTTTAAAAAAAGTTTGGCAGTTACAATATGACAGTTGTTTACTACTCAATCAGTAGTAGTTGCTTTTTTAACTATATTTACAGTTGTTTTTCTACGAAAACACAAAACAACTATTATGACAGTTATTTTAAAAAACAATTTACGAAAAGTGTTGTATTTTGTAACAAATGCTTAAAGCAGTTATTTTTAATATTATTATAAGCAACTACAAAAACAATATTTTTGTAGTACAGTTATTTTTGTCCGTTATTTAAAAAATAAAAATTCTTGTTTAGTTAATTTTTGTTATTATTTTTCCTGTGCGTTGTATTGAAAAATGTATAATAGTTTAAGAAATATTTACGAAATCTGTCATCGATTTGTTAGAGCATATTTTTGCATAAATTGCTGATTGTATGGATTTTAGTTTAATACTCACTTTACATCTTTAACTCCAAATTTGAAACCTTCTATCTGATATTGGGTCGGTAAAAAACAATTTAATCGAAATCTTAGAGTTCGCCTTAAGTAGCTTCCATAGATTTTGAAAGGAAAAGTAAAACAACCGAGAGACTAGAAGCAAAGAATTTAGAATTTAAGAATACTACAAATAATTTTATGACACTTAACCGAAATTGGATAATTTCAATGAATATATTCTTTGAACAACTAAAAAAGCATCGTATATCCCTGACAAACATGCGATATTTATAATTTTAAACAACGGGGGTAACAAACACGTTCTGGTTGAATTACCTGCAGTTTTTCTTACACAAATTTTAATTTAATTTAAAACTAATGCATATTTTCTTTTCTTTTTTATTAGTTTAAACAACTACCAACAACTGAAAGTGTTAAACGTGAAAACAAAATTTGGTTTATATGAGAACATCTTGTAAACAACAATAAGCGAGAGAAGATTACTTTAACCTAGGCGAGGTTAAAAAGCTGCAAAAGCAAAGGCTCCTTCCTCATCTCGAGTTTCTTTACGATCCTATACAATAAAACGTTGCTCAAGAATTAAAAAAAAGAAACATTTTAAAAAGAAGCTGAAGAGATTATAAAAGTAGTGAAAAGGAGAGTAAACTTCAAGAAAGCTTGCTTAGAGAGACAGCAAGTAGAAAGAGAATAAGATAGAAGTTTCAAACAGAATTCTTAAAAAGAAGAAAAAGGACTCTAGTACAATAATAACTAATTCAATACAAAACCTTATACAAATCTTTGCTGAAAATATTGTGTTCAATTATAAAAAGAAAAACATTATACAAAATTCCCTAGGAATATCCTCCTCCCCCCTCAAAAAAAACCCCCCACCTTTTTGTGTATCCTCGTCCAACGTCGTAAAACTTTCCTATACTCAAAATGATTTCTAAATCTAATAATACTAGTATTAGTAGTAAACAAAATGGCAGCATTTATCAGCCTCTATCAACACCACTCAGTAGTAAAGAGGAAAATTCTCCCACGATGTTGAATTCAGTCAAAACTACACCACTTAATAAATCCATTAAACATGATTTATTTCCTGAAGTAACATTTTGTAATCTATCTTCTGAGGATTTGGAAGATCAAGATCACAATGAACGTAGTGTGCTTAAGAATAGCGTTATAACCATAAGTGCCACCGAAAACACAGCCACGACATCATTGGCGAATGGTGCTGGAAACAATGGCAATGAAAACAATGTTAAGCAAAGAAAACGTTTGATATCATCCGAGTCGGGAGATTCGATAGAATCAGGTTCAACGGAGAAAAAGAAACCGGAGATGCCAGATGGTGGCTACGGTTGGGTAGTAGTATTCGCCTCATTGGTAGTATCACTGATAGCAGATGGTTTATCATTTTCATTTGGTTTAATTAACACCGAACTATTGGACTATTTTGGTGAAAGTCCCACAAAGACAGCTTGGATTTCATCATTGTTTTTCTCAGTGCCTTTACTAATGGGTCCGATATGGTCCAATCTGGTAGATAAATATGGCTGTCGTAAAATGACCATTATTGGAGGTCTAGTATCAGCGATAGGTTTTGGTCTGTCATCCCTATGCAATTCGGTGGAAATGTTAATGGTTACCTTTGGTATTATATCTGGCTTGGGTCTAGGTATAGGCTACGTTACTGCCGTTGTCTCCATTGCCTTTTGGTTTGATAAAAAGAGAACTTTTGCCACCGGCATAGGAGCTTCCGGTACAGGTATTGGTACCTTTTTATATGCTCCCTTGACACAGTGGTTAATTGATTCTTATGGCTGGAGAGGTGCTACATTGATTTTGGCCGGCACCATGCTAAATGCCTGTGTTTGTGGTGCTTTAATGCGTGATCCGGATTGGCTGATCGAGGAAAATCGCTTGGAAAGTAGATCACAAAGTGTTACTACATTTTCGAATTCCAGTGTGTGTTTGGAGGAAATCAAGAAACTACTCGATACTGGTGCGACAAAGGAATATGTTTTGGATACGCTGGTTACTAAAAATAATACGGAAGCAAATCAACAGATCGAAGATTTCAATGAGAGTCATATGAAAAGACATCGTAGTGAACTATTTTTGCCCACATTCTTGGGATCTCAAGAATTGGAGGAGCTATACGAAGTGAAAAGTACGAGCAGAAGATCTTTAAGGCTGAAGGAAGGTGTTGAAGTACCATCCAGGGAAAATCTTTTATCAATGTCTTCTACTGGTAATCCATATGTTAATGCTACTGCTGCCATTATCGGTTCACCCGATGATACCATGATGGGCGGTATTCCCAGTGAAGTTTCAGAAAATGCTAAGAAGAACTTTTTAGCCTCCATAGAAACTCTATCGCCTTCAGAGAAACGTTCTTCGGGCAATAGAACTCCGTTTAACACATCACTGGCTTCCTTACGTTCCTCAAACGATGAGGGTTATCTAACACAAAAATATTCCCGCGAACATAACAATCACACAGAAAATTGTGCTAATTCTCGTTTTTCTCTCAATGAAAATATAATTTATGCTGGTAAACGTGGCTCAGCTTCCATGAAAGATTTAAAATCAAATGGCTATCGTCACAACTCCGTGGATGTTCTTAATCATGAAGTTCATACATTTTATACTTGTGTTAAAGATGAAAGTTTAGCTCTAATTGAATCTAACTTAAAAAAACATAATGAAATTGTTAATATTAATACGAGTAGAGGTGGTCCAGCTGTTATTACGATACCCGAAAATGAAGCCTTAACGAATAAACAAACAAAGGCGATTGTTAAAAGAGCCCGAATTGATAGTATTTCCGGTATGCGCAGATTATCGAAATCGAAAAAACCCAGTTATCGTTCAAATTTAAGACATAACATCTCCATACGTAATTCAAATTTCTTAAAAGATATGAGAATACATCGCAATTCGATACATTACCGCGGTGCTATGTTAAATACACATCGTTATCGTTTGAGAGCTTCATCGTGCCCAAATATCTATAGAAATTCAATGACGACAATAGCGAAAGAGGAAGAAGATGTAAGTATGAATTACTTTTATGGAAGATTTTTACAAATAATTTTTAGCTATTTATAATGGAATATTAAGGTGACATGACATGATATAACCCCAACGGACATTATCCCAATTTTCGCCCTACCAAAGATACAACTTCTACACTGGGAGATGGAAATATGACCGAAATAGTTTTCATGTTTTAATTAATTATTTTCAAATATATATGTGTATTTACTTCAGTTATGAAGAATTTGATATGGTTCATGAAATGTCTTAAATTAGATTCACGAAGATTATTAATTCCCACATAAACTTCGATTGATTCAAAATTTCCTTTGATGAGCCACCTTCAATTAGAGTTTGACTTATTCACTTTATGATTAACTCGAAAGGTCTGTCTCATATCTGATGATATTCCATGGTTTAAGTTTCCTTGGAAATCTGCAATTGGAATCCAACATTAAATTAATGGTTCTTGAAATGAAGGTCTGTAAATTTGGTTCCATTTGCATCTGCACTTAAATAGGAGCCTTAAATGAAAGTCTTAAACTTTAATATCTTTGAAATCCAATATTTAATGAAAGAAACTTAACTTCCATAGAAATCCGCAATTAAATGGAAGAATTCTTGAACTCAAGTCGGTTTAAAATTTTTAATTAAATAAAATAATTCTTAAACTTTAGTTTCATAGAAATTCATAATTGAGTGGAATGATGGGATTTCACACCTTGGGAATTTTTTTAAATCTAAGACTAAATGAACTACTTCATCATTTTAAATCTCTTCTTAAATAAAGAATCGAATTAAAGGGTCTTTCATTTCAGTTTTTTCTTAGATCCACAATTAAATAAAGGACTTATAGCAAATGGATCTCTTTTTAAATTCACGATTGAATGAAATACTTCTAAATTTAAATTAATGAATACGAGTAAACTTAAGTCATTTAATAAGTGCTTGTCTACTTGTTTCCATAAAACCAAAATGTAATGGAAGGTTTCTTAAATTTCGGGATTTCTAAAGATTCCACAATTGCGCTAAAGATTCCGACAACTTTAAGATGTCTAAAGAAACCACGATTGAATAAAGCTTTTCGATAACTTGAGGATTTTTAAAAAATAAACAATTGACTTCTATTGAAATACATGATTAAATAAAGGGTTTTTACAAATTTCGATGTTTTTAAATACACGATTTAATAAAAGATTTTACAATTTCAGCTTTTAAATACACGATTGTATGAAAGTTTTTTTTCACCCTGCTGCACCACTCTGTGGAATAGGATATATTGAATTAAATAAATCGGACCAATTCAGAAAGTATAATTCGAGACCTAAAAAGTCAAAAGTTTAATGTTTCATGATCCCAAAGAAATCCGAAAAATTTCCGATTGCCCTTTCTGATTTATTTCGAAAACTGTGGAGCCGATATTTACACAACGTACCATTTCGAAAACTAGAATACCTTGACCTAACAGACAGCATATAGCATAATATCAAAGAAATCGGGATTTGAAATTTTTTTATCTGTTTTTACAGAATTATACCTTACACTACGCTGGTATAGAGAATAATGGCTTTGTTTATGCTGATGTTTCTTAATAAACTCAAAAAAGTTTGTCGGTAGAATCTAATGGAAATAACAGTTAAAAGGTATATGCCATACATGGGCACATGCGGCCCGTCAACCAATTTCGTGCGGCCCATCATTAATTTTAAAACAGTAAAAAAAATTTTTTAATTAAAAAAATTTTTGGGAAATAACTACGGCCAAGCGTTTATTGTACAAGTTTCTGAGTCTTATTTGCAAACTAGCAGCGGTATTCAAAATGAAAATTTAGCATAGAGTTAGTTAAAATGAGTTTTATTCATAATACGGTTGTTAAACTCATTCTATTATGTTGCTAAATTCCTTCTAAGTATCTGTTATCAAACGCCAAAAAACAAAAAATTCCATTCACAATAATAAAAAAGCCTTGTATTTTCAAACACAGGGTTGGTCTTAATCGGTGTGCTAAGAAATCATTTTGAATAAACCCTATGCTAACAAGATGCTTGAGCTAAAAAACATTCTAGTTAACATCTCGTTGTGTGCGATGTATAAGAAGCTACTAACTTTTAATTTTGAATACGGGGGTAGGAATATATCAATAATAACAAATATAAACCAAACACGATTTTTTAAAATTCAACGATATTTTTATTATACCCTACACCACTACGTGGAGAGGGTATTATAAGTTTGTGCTGATGTTTGTAACACCAAAAAATAATGGTCGTAGACCCACCTTATAGTATACCGATCGGTTCAGAATTTTTTTTTATTTCGATTAAACGATGTCCGTCTGTCCGTCCGTCTGTCTGTCCATGCATTCTTGTGAGCACTCTACAGGTCGCAAATATTAACATATTTTGATGAAATTTATGTCGGCCCAAGGACGACGCCTATTGATTTTGGTTGAAATCGGTCCATATTTAGACCTAGTGCCCATATTAGGGTCCCCCCAAAATTATATTGTTTATACGCTGCAGGTCGCAAATATTAAGATATTTTGATGAAATTTGGTACACCGACCTATGTCGGCCCAAGGACGAAGCCTATTGATTTTGGTTAACACCAGTCCATGTTTAGACCTAGTGCTAGTATAAGGGTCCTCCCAAAATTGGCTTGGTTACACGCTGCAGGTCGCAAATATTAAGATATTTTAACGGAATTTGGTTTGCCGACTCACATGGTCCAGAGAAAAAAGCCGATAGATTCTAGATAGAATCGGTTCATATTTGGACCTATCGCCCATATGGGCTATATTTACGATTTTCTCTTTTATAATTTTATAGAAAATTTAGACACAAGTCCCATTTTAACCCATTCGAATTTCGGATCCAAACATTAGTTTGCTCTTAACCAGACTGGTGTAGGGTATTGTATAGTCGGCATGTCCGACTTTAACCTCTTTATTCGTTTTTTAAATAACTAACAAAAATATAAAAACTGTTTTGGTAGTTGTTTATTATGATATTAAAAATAACTGCTTTAAACAACTGTTACGAAATTACAGTACTTTTCTTTATTTGTTTTCTTAAATAACTGTCATAACAGTTGTTTTGTATTTTTCCCATAGAAAAAGAACTGCAATTACAGTTAAAAACAATAACGGCTGATTACTACACGAACAACTGTCAAACTTTTTTGAGTGACCTAGAATCACCGTTCATAGAAATTCCCTTCCCGAAATTCAACCAGCTTTCAGGAATATGACGGAATCGAACTGTGGTCTAGGTTATCATATAGTTGGCATGTTCTGCTTTAATTTTTTACCTCTCAAAAGTTGGATCTCGTCTTAAATTTATTACGAAAAATTTCTACAACTTTAAACTTTTTTTTAATCTAAGATTATATTAATAGTTTCTAAAATTTGGGTATACAATAAATAATTTCTTCAGTTTTAGCTTCTTTAAAAACTTATGATTGCATGAAATTTTCATAAAAAAGTTTTCCAAAAATTTGGGACGGGTCTGAACTCCACGATAAAGAGATTCTATTACAAGAGCCGCTACTATCAAACAATTATTCAGCTCAAACCAATTAAGCCGTGACAAGTTTTCGGCCACCGCTGCTATTTTGGTTCGCCTGGCACATCTGCTCAGCAAGCAACTCTGATCGAAATAATAGGGCTGTTCGTTTATTTACTTACCACAATTTACTACTTTTACTAAAGCTGGCAAAATTTAATACAAAAAATAAACAAAACTGTCCAGATCCCAGTGCAGAAACGGTAATGACATATCAATATTTTTTGGACTACCAGTAATGACACCCACTTACCTTCTGCATTATTTTAAAACATATAATAATGAGTTACTGATAATGACTTATTTTTATCATTATTTCAAATAGAAAATTATTTCTAGATTTTTATGAAAATTTTTTGAAATATATTTTTAGACTCAATATTTTTTAAACACTGGTAAGGATATATGTAACAACATATTTTTTTGATTTTTTGTATGTTGGCGAGTAAGCTTACTATTAAATATTACATGTCGATATAGCTCAGATGATAGACCTATTGACTGGCAATCTGTAGACCCAGGTTCGATTCCCGCACCAGCAAATTTTATTTAAATTAAAAATACAATAAAAAATATATTTTTTTATATAATTTTTTTTTTGAAAATCTATTTTTAGACTCATTATTTTTGTCAGTACTGGTAAGCACATAGGTAACGATATAGTTTTTGATTTTTCGTATGCTGGTGTGTAACCATAACTCATTATTTTTCGCGACATCGCCATATAAAGGTAATAAGAAATGTAATAACAAAAGTAATTAGTTACCATTACCAAGTATGTAGTTACATAACCACATATCTGGTAATGATTTTCTACACTGGGTGTTTAAGCGTTTATTAAATTTAAGTTTCTTTAGGCAGTTATGATTGAATTGAGAAATCCTATCTTTAAACACACCCTAATTAATGAACGGGTTTCCAAACTTAAGACTCTTGAAAAATTTAGAATTAAACTACAATCCTGCTAAAAATCCTTAGCTCTTTGACCATCATACATTTTCCGCCGAAACGATTTTGAGTATTCCGCGATTTTCGTGATCTAATAAAACTTATGTCAAAACGAGTAAAAAAGTTAAAGTCGGGCATGCCGACTATACAATACCCTACACCAGTCTGGTTAAAAGCCAACTAATGTTTGGATCCGAAATTCGATTGGGTTAAAATAGGACTTGTGTCAAAATTTTCTATCAAATGATAAAAGAAGAGAAAATAGTAAATATAGCCCATATGGGCGATAGGTCCAAATATAAATCGATCCTATTTAGAATCTTTAGGCTTTGTCCTTGGGACCATGTGAGTCAGCGAACCAAATTTTATTGAAATATCTTCGTATTTGCGATCTGCAGCGTGTAAAAAAACCAATTTTGGGCACTAGGTCTAAACATGCACCGATTTTAACCAAAATCAATAGGCTTCGTCCCTGGGCCGAAGGTCGGTGTACCAAATTTCATCATAATATCTTAATATTTGCGACCTGTAGAGTGCGCACACGAATGCATGGACAGACGGACATCGTTAAATCGAAATAAAACGTGATTCTGAGTCGATCGGCTTCGTCCTTGGGCTGACATAGGACGGTGTACCAAATTTCCTCAAAATATCTTAATATTTGCGACCTGCAGCGTGTAACCAAGCCAATTTTGGGGGACCCTTATATGGGCACTAGGTCTAAACATGGACCGATTATAACCAAAATCAATAGTCTTCGTCCTTGGCCCGATATAGGTCGGTATACCAAATTTCATCAAATCATCTTAATATTTGCGACCTGTAGAGTGCGCACAAGAATAAATGGACAGACAGACGGACGGACAGACAGACGGACAGACAGACATCGTTAAATCGAAATAAAACGTGATTCTGAGTCGATCGGTATACTAGATGGGTCTAGATCCAATATTTTTTGGTGTTACAAACATCAGCACAAACTTATTATACCCTAACTACGTAGTGGTGTAGGGTATAAAAACTTGTCTCTATTGACCCCTCCTTGCTCTTCATTTCGCTTGTCAGTAATTGATTTTTTTGTCCTTTATACCTACAAAGAATTATTTTTAACCAACTTTGTGGTTTCCTAAAGGGTGAGCGGAACCTGATAAATATTACCCTCACCCAGCAAAATATTGGTAATGACACCTCATTACTATCTGCATTACCCAAAATGATGAATCATTACCTTTTGCATTATTTTATAATATAAAATAATGACTTCCTAATAAGGGCCTATTGTATTCATTGTTTCTATATATATAAAATAATGACTTACTCGTAATAATTTAAATAAGTACTTTTTACACAGTTAAATTTTATAAAAAATTTATTATATGTAAATATGTTTAAATTTGTATGACGTGTCCTAAAACTAAAACTTAAATTTTTCTGAATTTATTTCCTTAAGCTAATAGTATTTGCCTAACTCCTTATTTTTAAGAATCAAGTAAGCAATCTGATAACCACTTATAATTCAACTTTTTGTAAGCATGTGTGTAACCACTTATTATTCAAAACCTCATAACTACTTATTTCTCATTTTTTCGTAAGCGAGCGGGTAAGCATGACTACTTATAAAAACGACCACGCCAAACAAAAATAATCAGTTTAGACGCCAAAAAATAAGTTGTGCGGAGCTATGAATTTTTATTATATAACCACTTATTTGGTAATGAAAGATTTTGCTGGGCACTCTCCTCTACAAATAACCTTTGGACATATTTTACTCTATATTTGACCTGGATAGCTGACTAGGGTCGTCAAAGAGTTAACTGAGTAAGGGGTTTCCTAAATGGTTGGCATTTATAAATCATTTTGTTATTACTGTAGGTTTAACTTTAACCCAGCAAAATCTTTCATTACCAAATAAGTGGTTATATAATAGAAATTCATAGCTCCGCACAACTTATTTTTTGGCGTCTAAACTCATTATTTTTGTTTGGCGTGGTCGTTTTTATAAGTAGTCACGCTTACCCGCTCGCTTACGAAAAAATGAGAAATAAGTAGTTATGAGATTTTGAATAATAAGTGGTTACACACATGCTTACAAAAAGTTGATTTATAAGTGGTTATCCGATTGCTTACTTGATTCTTAAAAATAAGGAGTTAAGCAAATACTATTAGCTTAAGGAAATACATTCGGAAAAATTTAAGTTTTCTCTAGTGTGTAATTTTAGGACTCGTCATAAAAATTTAAACATAAAACATATTTACATATAAATAAAAATGTATAAAATTTAACTGTGTAAAAAGTACTTATTTAAACTATTACGAGTAAGTCATTATTTTATATTTAGAATTAATGAATACAATAGGCCGTTATTAGGAAGTCATTATTTTATATTATAAAATATTGCAAAAGGTAATGATATATCATTTTTGGTAATGCAGATAGTAATGAGGTGTCATTACCAATATTTTGCTGGGAACTATTAAACAAAAGAAAATGTCAAAAAATTGTATACAAAACAAAAACAAAATGTTGGGTTAACTATTAGAGCTTAAACCTGCAGTATGAGACTCACCGTTAGTAATTAGTAAGGCAAGGAATTTCATGCACTTAAAAAACGACTACAAAATGCAGCTAAAAAATAAAAATATGCATTAAAAACATATGAAATATGCACTAAAAATACCAAATTCTTTTGTTTAAAATAAAATAAAAAAATTATAAAAATCTATAAATTTTTTAATTTTTTAACAAATTTAAAAAATGTTACTAAAAAATTAAAAATATTAATAAATATGCATTAAAAAGCTTAAAATATGCATTAAAAAGTCACGAAATATACATTTCCAGTCAATATATGCAAAAACATGCATTTTTGACATTTTTGTTCTAAATTTGATAATTCGGATAACTACCCAGTCGGAAAAATACAAACGGCAAAGCGGTGGCAAAGCACTTTAACAGGTGGTACAAGTACTGGCAAAAAGTGCTTTTCCATTCTCAAAATGATAACATCATTAGACAAAAGGACCGGCTGTTCAAAAAGCGCCGGAAAAGCACTGGAGGAACAAAATTTTTAAACGTTGGCAAAACGCTGGCAAAACCAATAAATAGGTGGTCTGGAAATATATTTTCCAAAATAAAATTTAAAAAAAGTTCATATGTATTTTTTTTTTTGGTCCTGCCGTGATTTGAACCCAGGCCATCAGATTGCCAGACGATTGCTCTACCCACTGAGCTACCGCGACATATAATATTTGATGGCTAAACACATAAATGTGTGATAATAGCTGGACAACTACTGGCTGTGCCAAAATGCTAGTACTGGCAAACAATTTTTTGTAACTAATATGCCAGTGTTGGGAGGGCAAAAAAAAAGTTGGTCTTGAAGGAGCTTTCCCACAAACAAAAAAATTGATTTTATAAAACAAAAAAAATTTTAAATTAAAAAAAATCCAAAAAAAAAATTTTGCTTGCAACCGGATTTGAACTCGGAACCTCCTGACTACAAACATTTTTTAACGAAGCGTCAGCATTTTTATAAAATCATTGGTCGACCAGTGAATTGATTTTTGTACGCCTGGTAGCATTGGCTAGATAGCACTGGATAACCACTCGTTGCAAACCTTGGCATATCACTCTATGGCAATTATTTGGCAGTGGTTTTTTTTATAAACCACCGAAATTTTTGTAAAACAAATACTGGTAAAACGCTTTTTGCAAACCCTGGCAAAGCGTCCAAAATGAGTGTTCTGCCAGTCATTTATTTTTAACACCCTGTTACCCAGTGGTATGCCAGTGCTTGATTTTTTGTACCACTGGCGATTTCTGACTGGGTATTTAATCCATATTATTTTTGGACTATCCACAAAAAACATGAATTTGCTTGCCCTAGTTATTAGTTTTAAAATTTTTTAAATTTAGTCTTAGTTGGTTTTTATATATTTAGTTAGAATATTGTTCTACCTCAAGTCCAAATTCTAATATGATATTGTCATATTAGATTGTATTGTCTATCATGAAAATTATCAACCTTTTAGAAACAACAAATAAAATCTAATATGACAATATCATATGAAAATATAGAAAGTCCGAAAAAACAATTTTTGTATTTTTTAATGCGAAAATTAAAATAATTGTTTATTTGGTTTTATTCCAATTCTAATCAAATTTAGTCGAAACTAGATTGTTTAGGTTTAAAAACTGAAACCACTAAACAAAGACTAGTTATTTTTGTTTAAATTCGAAAACACTATTTTGTTTTATCAGTAATAGCAAATAAATAGTTGCTATGAGCAAATTATAATAACATATATGAAGGCTTTTTATATACAAACATACTGATGTGATTACAAAATGGTTAACCTTAATCAGTACAGTTAGTATTCAATTTATTATTAGCATCTTCCGTATATAAAATTTTTTATTGATTTGTTTCCATTTCCATCTCTTTTCATTACAGACTTGGTATGAAAATCTCTTCGAGACTATGAAATCAGTTTTTGATTTTTCATTATTTGCGGATCTTAAATTTACTTTATTTAATTTATCAACATTATTCTTATTTATATGGTAAGTACCTACTTATGATCTTATGATAACAATTTATTTGCAAAACTCTTTATAAAAAAAACAATCTCAAACAAAAGGTTTAAATATTTTATTTAACTAGCAATAAGTAAAGAAAATAATGGGGTTTAAACAGCTTATACAGGGTGGCGCAAAAGTAATGTCATAGTGTGAATGTGCTTTATTTTTGCAAATGGCGTCAAATGTCATTGTGCTTTGATATCTATGTTGTAGACAGTTAGAGAATTATTTGACAACAAGCAATGGAGTGATGCACACCTGAACGTGGAAATATTGTTTCTGCTTATTTGACCAATTTTCGGTCTGTTGTTTTAACGCAAAAATCATAATAAGCAGCGACGAAGCCCATTTCCACTTAAGTGATTATGTTAACAAACAAAACATGCGTTTCTGGGGCACAGAGAACCCACATGAAATGCAACAAGAGCCATTGCTTCCCCTCAACGTGACTGTTTGGTGAAGTTTTGCAAAACATTGTTGCTCGCCGAAAAACGGGCACAAATGTGCATAAACTCGGGAGGTGGTCATTTGACCGATATAATTTTTTTAACTTAATGTAATAAATTTTACATCTTCAAATAACCTTTTCGTGAAAACAGAATTCATTTTTTTTTTAATTTCTAACAAAATGGTGGGCAATTCACATTATGACATTACTTTTGCGCTACCCTGTATATATGTATATATGTCTAGCCTATATTTGGCATTAATTCAAAAAAATATATTGCGTTACGCTTTTATGACCACGTTTTTTTTAATTTTCAATGGATTTTCACACATTTATTTAAGTTCTGTGACATTTTTAGACAGCAAGAATTTATTATAGCGTTGGTGTCGTAATGTTTTTTTAAATTAACAAATTTTCGGTAAATTTTTACCATAATAAATGTCATTTAAAATTAACGAATTTGTATTTAAATATTTTTTAGAGCTCCACTTAGAGAATAATGGCGGTAAAATTAACTGCATTTGACGTTAAAGAAGTGTACACTGCATTTGCATTTGAATTAACTGCAGTTAAGGCTATTTTTAATTGTATTCGCAGTTAAAATAACTGCAATGTCAGTTAATTTCAAATGCATTTACAGTGTTCACTTTTTTAACTGCAATTGAAGTTAATTTTACCGACATAATTAGTGTAGTCCCATTATCACAATGTCCCGTTAGCTACATACTAACTGGAACTTTAACTGATGCATTTATTGTTGTTTCCCATATAAATTTTGAATTTAACTGATGATTAAATTTGAACTGGACATTTTGTTATCGGGCCATAGAGTACGAGTATTCTACTTTTAGAACTTTTCTTTGTATGTCAAAATAAGTACATTTTCTTCTCCATAAATCCATGATTAAATGAAAATTTGTATAAAACTTTAGTGTACCTACAATAGAGCCTACCACCTTACAGGCAAAGAAAAAAGTTCGCCGTACACCCTTCAATATGAAGTATTTTTGCAAGGCAATTAAAAAAAAAATTTTTTTTGCTGAACGTAGGGGTCGCCATTTTACATTTTTCGTTATATCTTTAGCATTTACAGTCGGATCTTAAAGTAAGATACATCGATGTTTTTCTTTCGAGGAGACCAGTGTTTTGCCCTAAGGCCATTGACCTCAACTATCCCGTTCTAGTAGTTACCCACCAGATCTCAGTTGCTACCACCCTAATGTACCACCCTAAGGTCAGAAAATTAAAGCTCGCAAAAAATAATTAAACTTTTGCTAATGAAGTTTTTCTATAAATCCAGTAGAAATTTTTTTACATATTGGTTGCCGAACGTAGGGGTCGCCTTTTTAATTTTTTTTTTAATTGGATTTTTCCTTTAAAGCAAAACACTGGTCTCCTCGAAGCAAAAAAATCGATATATCACACTTTAAAATCCAACTTTAAATGCCGAAGCTATAACGAAAAATTGAAAAAGGCGACCCCTACGTTCGGCAAAAAAAATTTTTTTTTTTGAAATTGCCTTGCAAAATGACTTCATGTTGGAGGGTGTACGGCGAACTGTAAACGAAATGTACAAAAACCACCTGGTTTTTGTACAAAACTAAATTACAAAAACCAAGTCATTTACACTGCCCGGTGAAAAATGTCCATATATGAACATTTATGGTTCAACCATATATGTATGGATCCGAAAAATGAGGTAACACCTAAGTATATATTCATATATGGACATATATGAACATATACATTTATTAAATATATGCGAATACATGCGAAGGTTGCTGTCCTTTATTATAAGGTTGTACGATAGATATAAATGTATGTATGACATTGAAATTAGGCGCTACATATTATTCATGGCATTAAATATAATTCCATATTTATCCAAATATGAGTTCCTTTTACACATATGAAAAATGTATTCTTCCAAATATGTTCATATACAAGTCCCTTTTGCATAAATTGAATAACATATACTTTCATATTTGTCCATATATGAGTGCCATTTCCATATATGAAATAACAGATGCTTCCACATATGTCTGTATATGAAATTTTTTCCATATATGGAATCACATATACTTCCATATATGTTCATATAAAATCCATATATGTTCATAAAAAATCCATATTTGTTCATATGTGTCCATACATAAACCATATATGAACATGTTTGAGCGTATATGAACATTTTTCACCGGGTGGTTATTTAGTTTCTTTGTCACATCACTTTTTTATTACACATTTTTCTTTCTGTTTTTATAATACATTTAAAAATTAATAACAACACACAATTTCAAACTAAAATAGAAATATTCTTAAAAAACTAAAAAATATTTTTTGACACTTGTTTTACTTCTATATTCTTTGTAGCAGGGTGCATCGAAAGTTAAATATAAATGATACCGGGTGTATCAAAAATGCACATTTCAGATATTTTTACTTGGTTTTTGGCAAAAACCAGGTAGAATCTTGTTTTCAATTTGTATGAAAATTATATGGAAAAACTAAATTAATTTTGTAGTTTTCTGCTCAAAAATTAAAAATTGCCAAAAACTACTAGTTTTTGCACAGTCTAATTACACTATAAAATTTATAATAAAACGAGTACAAAAGTTAAAGTCGGGCATGCCGACTATACAATACCCTACACCAGTCTGGCTAAAAGCCAACTAATGTTTGGATCCGAAATTCGAATGTGGTAAAATGGGACTTGTGTCAAAATTTTCTATAAAATGATTGAAGAAGAGAAAATCCTAAATATAACCCATATGGGCGATAGGTCCAAATATGGATCGATACTATCTAGAATATATTGGCTTTGTCCTTGGGACCATGTGAGTCAGCAAACCAAATTTCATTGAAATATCTTCGTATATCCGACCTCCGGCGTGTAAAAAAGCCAATTTTGGGGGGGCCTTATATGAGCACTAGGTCTAAACATGGACCGATTTTAACCAAAATCAATAGGCTTCGTCCTTGGGCTGACATAGGTCGGTGTACTAAATTTCATCAAAATATCTTAATATTTGCGACCTGTAGAGTGCGCACAATAATGCATGGACAGACAGACAGACGGACGGACTTCGTTAAATCGAAATAGAACGTGATTCTGATTCTACTATAAGGTTGGTCTAGATCCAATATTTTTTGGTGTTACAAACATCAGCACAAACTTATTATACCCTGACCACGTAGTTAGTGGTGTAGGGTATAAAAACAAAAAGCCAAAAACACAGCCTCTTCTGAATTTATAAATGAATGGAACATTTTGCTTAGTGCTTTTTGCGCTAAATCTGATGCTTTTTGATGTGCCAAAACGCGAAAAATATTAGCCTAACGCTTTTTAAAAATTTATTTAGCGCGTTTTGCGCATTTTTACATATATTGTTTTTATAGCAATATCAAGAAATATGTCAACAGTTGCTTTTATTTCAATAACGATACATTAAAATATCAAGGAAAAGTTGTATATGCCAAATAGTGCTTTTGGCGGTAAATGTAGTGTTTTTTGATGTGCCAAACGCGAAAAGGTTCCATTTTGCACGTATCACCTTTAACACAAATTTAGAAAAATCTTAGTTATAGAACAAATTTTGGGGCCAGTTTTTTAAAGTCAGAACTAGAAACGAATTTTTCCTAAAATTTATTTATTTAACCCTTTCACGACCGAACATAAACTGCTGGAAAATTTGTATTTTTTTTGCGGATTCGTGATAATCGACCCAACATTTCTAATTAAAAGTGTCGTCAAAAATATTTTACAGCCAGAACTAATATCGATTTTTGTCTTGAATATTTCTTAAATAAGAAATGTTGTTTAAAAATTCTTACTTAATAATTTTGATCATTTGGAAAAATCGATTAACAAATAATGAAGAAACCACGTTTAATAAAACTGCGTACTCAGTTTTTCATGATTACCTCAGTAGTCCTTATAATAGGACTTTAAATAGTCAAAGCAGGGTTTTTGGCAAACCCTTTTTTAAGGATATTTTATACATTCCCTGCTGCTGATATGGAATCAAATGAAAGAGGAGAATTTCTACATTTTAATAAAAGTTTTTCTTTTTTTTCTACTGAAAATTTTCAAAAAATATTTTCTTCGTAATTTTTTGTCAAAATTTACATTATCACTGAACTGGGGAGATTATCCTTTCTTATTTGATGCCCATTTTGGAGAGAAGTGAGAAAAAAATATATTGCCATTTTAGTATGCATTATTATTTCGAAGTCCTTTAAAAAGGACATCTGACGTAATGGGTATTTGTATATATTGATTCCTTTCGTTCCTATAAGGAGCATAGGGCCTCGACGTGGTGGGTATGCAGTTCATCTATAAATGATGTCTACCTTCACATATATGTATTCTTCCATGGGTGGGAGCAAAATTTAAAAATGTTGCACGGTGTAATATATAACTGAAATAATAAAAGAACTAATCAGCGTCGATTTTATGCAGCGGATGAAGTTGTGGAATTGCTTAACGCATGTGAAAATTATGAAACCCTCCAATTAATATCACCAGTATACTCTGTGCCTCTTGTATCAAATATTATGGTTCCGCCACGATTTGAAGAAATTCGGATATCACAATGTTCGGCAACCAAGCCGTCACTATCCATCATATGATCGAGCATATAAAATTCAACCAACTTTCAACAATTACAATTCGTCATTTGGTGGAGCTATGAGTGAAACCAAACGAAAGTCAATCGATATATCTTCACCTAAACTGCAAAAGGGCGTAACAACACTTTTTTTGCATTAAATTAAAGGATGTATTTATTCTCTTGACTATAGACTTTTTTCTGTATATACGTAATGTGGTCTTGCAAAACCAATAACATCTGAATAAATGACATCCAAAACAGATGAACAAAAAAACTTATTTTTCAGATTTTGGGGTCAATTAATTAGGCGCTAAGAACACATGGGGCCAATTATTTGGTAAAACCTGAAAGCAAAAACTCTCCTCTATTAATGCAAGTCAGTTTAAAAAAAATCGGTTGGAATATGTGGAAAATATATCAAAAAATAAAAATGGGACATATATCAACCATTGGTCGTGAAAGGGTTAAGACAAAAATCCTTCTTTGTCCTGACTATAAAACAAGACCCTAAATTTTTAAAAGTCGAATAATTTTGAATAATTATGAAATTTTTCATAACATTTTATGAAAAATTCCATTAATTCAATGAAAAGTTTCAGTGGACGAATTCCAGTGAAACTTCATTAGTTTTAAACAAAAATTCATTAATATCATGCAGATATTTCTCTCAGTGTATGTAAAAAATTACAAATTCTTTCTAAAGGCCCAAAAATCTGTTTAGTGTTAGTAGAAATTTACGCGTTTTTATCCTTTTTTGTAACTTTTGCGCTTTTTGCTATGAAAAAGTTGGCATCTATATTCGAGATTACTACTTCCATAGAAGAATCATGAGTTTTTCTACAAAAAATCATGAAGAAATCTGTGGGGGTATTTTTTGTCGTTTTTTTAAGAAACTGATAATATTTTTATTCAGATCCAAGTCATCCGAAAAAAAAATTTAATATGGCTGCACTGAAAAACTTAAAAATGCTTTAAACAAAATATGGTCTGGTATTTTAGTGAATACTTAAGTAAAATCTAACATTTAAGTAAACATTTCTTCCTAGATTTTAAAGTATTTTAGCATAACTTACGATTAAGATAACAATCCCACAGCTTCAAAATTTTTTAAGATTTGTCGTAAGTGGTCTGCACTTAATTTAAAAAAAAAACTTAATTGTTTACTATAAATCTGGTCCTATACAATCGCCTATAAAATCCGGTCTTAAATTTATAAATAAATTTTTAAAAATTTCGTATTTTTTTTTATTAATTCTCATTTGTTTTTGCAGGTTTATTATACCATATCTTTATTTACCCGAATATCTAAAAATTAATGACTACGATACATCGGCTAGCGCTCAAATGATATCGGCTATAGGAGTAGCTCAAACCATTGGTATGATTGGTTTAGGTTATATAGGTGATCGACCATGGATGAATATTAATATTTGTTATTCAGGATGTATGTTAGGTAAGTTATCGAATGGACTTAACGCCAACTTAATATCAGGATTACTTAATATATTCTCTTTCTTTTTTGCTATTATTATTTTTCAGTCTGTGGCCTTTCAGTTGTGTTAATGCCATTACTTATATCCAGTTATAATGGCTTATTGACATTGTGTATAATATTCGGTTTCACATTTGCCAGCTCCTTTTCATTTACTCCAAGTATATTGGTTAGTATAGTAGATTTAGATGATTTTACCTGTGCCTATGGTCTGGTACTATTGGTACAAGGCGTCGGTATGATTGCCGGCCCACCAATAGCTGGTGCTATATATGAAGCTACTTTAAGGTAAGTTAGAAACCTGGTAAAAAATTCATGTTTTGTCTTGATTTAATTTTCCTTTTTTATTAATTGCAGATGGGATAATACCTTTTATTTTGCTGGTATTTTTATAGCTTTATCAGGTATTTGTTCATATCTGATAGAATTTTGTGAGAAAAAATCTAAAGATAGTGATAGTGATGATTCCGAATTGAAAAAAACTAACCTCATACATTAAGTTTCCAATTTAACACACAACAAAAAAACATACATCTATTAAATTTAGGAAACATTTAATTCTAAGTACCAAAATATGTCGATTAATTAAACAAAAACATAGTTATAAACAATTTGTTTAGCAAAAAAAAAAAAAAAAAAAGTTAAATAGTTATTATTTTGTTAATTATATTTAATCTTAACAAGAAAAGAAAACACTTTCGATTAGTTCATGTTTTTTTTTATAAAAATTAAAAAAATAATTAAATCTACAAATAATTAATTCAAGAATCTTTTTTTTTTACAATGTCTTCAATTATTGAATTCATTAGTTTTATTCTTAATTATATTTAAAACAAAAAAGATACAAAAAATGGCTACAAACTGGCAAATTTTATAATAAATTAAATTGTAATTCGATAAAGAATTTAAATTTTATAAAAAAAAATTTAAAAAGTTATTATAATTTAAAACTTAAGAATGAAATCGTATTCCTTATTAAACACAACATTAAAAATTTTCATATTTTAAAACAAAATGTTCTGAAAGACGATCAATAATATGGACAATATTTTTGCAATATTGCATATTATGTTAAAATAAAATCTTGTAACGGTGGGTTTCATGCTACAGGTTTATCTATAATTTAACCATAAAAAAAAAATGTCAAAAAATTATATTAAAAACATCAATAAATTTTTGGCTGAACTAATAGTTAACTCAATAACCGTCAGTATGAAACCCATGGTAAGTGGCTGATGTTTTAAACTTTTGTCATTAATATTTATCGTTTGTGGAGTTCTCAAATTGTTTTATTTAAATTTCTCTGTTTTGTTCAATTATTTAAGAAATTTTGCATTCAGGAAATATAATTTTTATTTTAAAGTGGGCCACAGAGATCAATATTACTTAACAAAAATCTTTATTTTGTTAAACAAAAAGTTGTTTGGCAGATACCACAGATAATTGTGAAAAACTATATTTTTTTACAGTACTAATAATATTTTTGAAAATCAACCAATCCAATATATTAAATTTGATTGCTTGATGTAAAATTTTTTTATCAATTATATTGATCGTTTGTAGCTGCCTTAAGTGCTCCAAAGATTTTCAATATAATTAATCAATTTTTGTTTGTTTACAAACTAATTAAAATTTAGTATGAGTTTAACGGTTTTTCAAATAAATTGAAAAATTCGAAATTATTTGGATTTTTGTGTTTCAATTTTATAATATTAAAAAGCGTGTGGCCAATATTGAAATTAAAGTTTTTTGAAATCTGTTATTTGTGGTTGAAAGAAAATGAAAAATATAATAAAACGCTCAAATTATAACAAAATGGAAAATAATCAGGATAAACGTGGTTATATTAAAATTTTTAAAGTGTGCTAAATGAATTAATGAATGAAAAATATTGATCAATAAGAATCGAATTCAAATTTTAAGGAAAACACTGAAAATGTTTGTGAAAAAAATCAACAAAGAAGAGGTCAATTATATTGACCGACTATGCTCGGCTTTACAAAAAACCTTTAATTTTTTTTTTCAATTTCTGTGTAGTATAAATTATACCAGTTTGTAACCAGCCATAAAACCAAAATAATTATTTAATTTCAATATTTAAATTATACAGATGTCAATATAAAAAAACTTTTTATTATCAATTTATAAAATTTATAGCAAATATTTTATAATTCTAAAGTAAATCGATAAAGTAGATGAACATAATTTTAGGGAAATTGTATTTCTGCAAGTTTTTACCAAAAAATATTTGCCAAAAATAAAACCACACAATAAGCTAACTTTTAAATTAAGTGTCCCTGATTGGGCGCCAATAGTTTTTAAAAAGGGGGGGGGGGGCGGGTTATTATGTAAGCTAATTTGATTGTTCGGATTTGGAAATTTTATAACTCTTGTGTTCATTCTTAAAAGTCCAAATATTTCCCCTTTTTACTTTTACTAAAACATTAATTGCTTATATAATTTCAAAAATTTTAATCATAAAAATGTATTTTTCTGTTAGTTTATTTGTAATGTGTAAACTCTGTTCGAAAGAGTTTTCTCGAATCGAATTACATAATAACCCTCACTCGCAAAAAAAATTTCCCAATAAATTGGATATAATAGCTCTATTCAATTTTTTGGTATGAAAAATGTGAAAACTTACACAATTTATACAAAACCTGTTTTTTATTCAGAAACTTGAGAAAGTTTAAGAAGTTTTTGGCTGGAAAATGTAAAGCTTATATAAATTTGGATAGCGCTATTTTACCCAATTTATTGGCAAACATTTTTTGAGTGCAGGTACAAACATCTTTTTCGTAAGAAATTTTGTTCTTAACCTTAGATTTTGTGTAAAAAAATATTTATCAGAAACTTCGATTTTTAAGTAAAAAAAACTATGACTTCGTTATATTATAAACGGTATCACATAACAACGATATTTTTTTCCCCTTAAAAATTACGAAAAAGAGACGTAAGAGCCCGAATTTCTTCTGAAAATATATTAAAATTACAACACAGTAGTTTGATAAATCTGAACATACTTAGGTAGGTAAAATACAATAAAAATGCGTGGGAATAGAATGAAACTAAATTCTTGCCTTAGTTTTTGTAACTTAGAAAATATTATATTTGAACTAAAAAATTGTGTAACTTAGCAAAAAAGTTTTGGAGTTGCATTTTACCGCAATACTTCGATTCATTATAACTCCAAAACTTAAAATCTCCAAAAATTACCATATTTAAGCGGGGTTTACATTATCTGATTTTGTATCTGATTTTACGTCTGACAAATCAAATAAAAACTCCTACGAAACGACGTAATTGTCAAAAAAATCTTTTATATTTGTTTACACCATCAAATGCAATCAGATGAAAACAGCTGTTACCATCGGATTCTCATAATTTTATGAAATATTTCAAAATCAATCTGACTGTCAAAACTTCAATCGGATTTTCTGTTAGTATCAGACAAAATATGTTTACATTATAGGATTTTGGTTATCTGACTGATTTTTTTTGACAGATCCTATGACTTATGGTATAATCTAAACCCAGAGACAATTAATTATAGAGATAGGAAATCAAAACTTACACTACTCACCGATAGAGGGCGCTGTAATTTAGTATTACCTGAGCAGCTATTTAGTATCAGCTTAGTATCAGTTGAGCCTATATTTAAAAACTGAAAAACTGCTGAAAACTGCTCAAAATAAGGAAAAAAACAAGCCGGGAATATATTCAAATAATAAAATTTGAGAGATCCGTTTATTTTTTTGCTTTATTGTTTGTTATTATTTTAATTTAAATAAAAAAACAAAATTGTCAATTTTTTTAATAAAGTGCCATCTAGTGATAACGATTTTTTTATAACTTATTTTTTTGGTGATGCCATACCCCTGTGTAAACCCCGCTTTAAGAGTACTTTAAGACCCATATTTTTAACGGAATCGTTTGCCATAACTGAAGGAAGGAGATATTTTTACATTACGTCAGCTTATTATTGTTTTGACCCACTTACCATATTTGAAAAAATTGAGTTAGTAATGGATCATATATATTTTGAATACCCCCTTTCTGTAGTGGGATTCCCTAACTTTTTAACGACAAAATTCGGTAGTTAAGTTGTCAGTTTTCTATAAAAACTTGTCAATTTAACTACCGAATTTTGTCGTTAAAAAGTTACAGAATTGCCCCTCTGATTTCGATTCCGTTTTTCGATATCTTGTTTTGTATCTAAAATATCCAGTATCAACTTCAGCTATTTTAACAATTAATAAGTATTGTTTAGCTATATTCACCACTGTTTGGCAAATACAGGAAACTTTGCATACAAAAATAAAAGAAAAAAATTGTTTTATTATTGTTTTGCTGCATTACCAAACTAAACTATGGAGATGTATGGGTATTGAGAATTTAGGTACTGAGTACTCATTACTTCCACTGGTTATTTCCATGGCAAATTATTTTGACAATACAACTCTGCCTAATAAAATTCTTTAGGAAAAATATATGGAAAAATATTTCGCAATATCGAGTACTTAATTAAAAAAGTATTGAATACTCAAATATATCGAGAATTTAGAACTCTTGCCGATTTAAACAAAAAAGAGAACTACTTTTAAGCTCAATCCAGATCCAGTGACAGTGGACAGTGGCAGTTCGCTCAAAATTTGTTCTTGAATTTCGCGATAACTATTCAATATTTTTTAGAATTTTTTACACTGCCTTTATCTGGTTTGGGCTTTAGGCGCACATAAAAGTATGGATAAACAGCAAAACAGTCAAATTAAAAAAAAAAAATTAATACTTAGCAGAAAACACAAGTTTTTGCGAAATCGTAATAACTATTAACTTGTTGTACATATTGAGTCATAACCGCCAAAAAAGCTTAAGTGACAAAAACAACATTTTATAGGAGAAGCCGTTTTATATTTTTTTTTTTGTTTTTAGTCTTACAGAAGATCAATTCTTATGAAATTTGAATATGTCATAAAGGACACAAAAATAAGAAATAGTTTTTACTTTTTAGCTGCCCAATCTCACTTTTAGGGGTTAAAGTGATGGGATCAAAAATGATCAAATTTCCATTTTTCCCGTTCTGGCATGGTGGGTCCAAAATTTATTAAACATATTAGTGTCAAATGAAAGAAATTTGAACAACACATCCAACGTTGCATAATAGATTCCCAAGTGCTGCCAAGTTGTTATGTGGTTAAATAAAGAAAAATTATCTTAAGTGACTTTGCGGCCACGAAATATGTAAACAAACTGTAGTTTGTGAATAGGAATTGGCAATTAAGATATTTTTGCCTATTGCTTAAAGTTGCGTTTACATCTGTTTTCAAATCCCGAGATTTCAATGGAAATCTCGAACGGAAATCTTTACCGTTTACATTTGCACTTTATGACAGTAGCGAGATTTCGATTTGACAGCTGCACTTTTTTTGTAAACAAAGTACCATAAAAAAATAACCTCAAATTAAAAATATTTCTAAAAACATTTTATTCATTGGCGGAGTACAATTTACATTATTTTATGTAAAGATCTAACGCTAAATATGTTAGTAAATTTGTTTTTTTATAAGGACGACAAGCTAGAACCCAGATTTTGCAATATTTTGGCGGAAGGAAGACATTCACTTCCCAATGCTTTCTTCATAGTTATGCTTCGCGGGAAGCAAAAATTAGAACCACGCAACACTTCTTATAATCATTAGTACATTTCCATTGGGTCTAAAGTCATATTTATTAAATTAATAATAATTTTTTTATTTCATTATTTTGTGTTATTTTTAGGTTATTTTTTTAGTCAGCTGTTGACCATTGTTGCCACTTTTTCATGCAAAAACTCTTCAAAAAATCAGCGAAACACAGTGTTGTATTCTGCAAAAGTCTCCAGATTTGTGAGATTTTCATGAGATTTCTTCGAAATCTCGCAAATTTACGGGATTTCCTTTGTATGGGAAATCTCGGGATTTCACATGAGATTTTCATTGAAATCTCAATTTTAGTCGAAATCTCGGGATTTGGGTGCAGATGTAAATGCAACATAAATTCGTAACGGGACTTCCCACAGTTACAAAATTTTAGGAGATGGCGCAATTGATTAAAAACTATAGATTTTTATTAAAAACGAAAATCGGAAATCATGTTAATTAAGCTTTTTTGGCGGTTATGGCTCGATATACGTATAAGTTTATGAAATTTTAAACTTTTGTTTAAAATATATGCCACAATTAAGATGTAGATTTTAAGAAAAATTAATACAACTTTTGGTTAAAGTGGTGACTTTTTACCACTTTAACCAATAATAAGCTGAAGATTAGTTGACCCCGTTGGGCGCCAATTACAATAACGTAATAAAAGATTTTATTATATTTTGTTAGGATATTTCTCTTATAAGTATTCCGTAGGTGCTGTCTTCGATTTCGTTCAAATATGAATTTGTTTCATTTTTATTTTCATCGGGGCATACATTAATTGCATTAAAGTAATTAAATATGCTAAAATCCCAAACGTATTTTACAAATTGTGAAAAATAATCTGTTGGAGGCATGTCCCTATCCGGATTTCATTCTTGCCTAAGGAACTCGTCAGGGGACGATGTTTTTAGAACTTCTGGAAATATTTGTTAAGAGCTACATAATATACATTATATTACCTAATGGCACAGTATTTTCGTCGTTTTGCCACATACCCTACAATAAATCCAAATAAACATAAAACGCAAGAAATATACAAATTTGTATGAAGTAAAAAACCAAATTGTTCCACTATTTCCTAGTAAAATCCCAAATATTTTTTTATATAGAAAATTTAATGACTTGGTCATTTTTCGTGTAGAAACAATTTAAAATTCACAAGTAACATCACAAATGTATAAACAAATGAACAGTTTAATGACATCACATTTTAGAAAGAAAACTGTATGTACTAGAAAACACAGTATACTATAGTAGCCTCACTCACTAAAAAATTGAGAGCTTGTCCCTATTTCATGTAATTGTAGTGGTATTAAGAACCATATGTACAAGTAAAATTACAAACACTACTTAATTTTTTCAAATGACAGAAAAAGAGTAAAGCTCTATATTATACTATGCTAGAAAAAGCCAACAATTTTCATATAGGAAATTTTAAAACAATTACACATTGTAAGTACATCTTTCTTACGGAATATATCTCGGCCGTGATGGACCATCCCTAACAGCAAAATAAGTTTCTTTATTTTAGCCAGTATTTGTATTAGTAGTGAACTCGATTTCGTTCAAATTTGAATATGTTGCTTTTTACACACAAATATTTCTCTATTACAAATGGGTGAGATATTTTTTATCTAGAAGAATTCTTAAATATAGAGAAATTTATCTAAAAAAACGTTATACATACTTATAACTCGGTAACGTTTAAAAAAAATCTTTTAGGTTCGAAGGACCATCGTTGCAGAAAGAATTCTCTAATGTGATTGATAGACGACCAAGCAAGCTGTACAGCATTTTGGCCGGCTGTATGAATTTAATTATGTATTGTCGAATTTGACGGCTTGTTCATGTTGGACGAAAAACAAAATTTTTTTATTTTTCGGCAGGTTTGGCAAACATACGTGTAGTAAAAAAAATCATCAAACATTAGAGAATTTTACATGTTTATTTTTTTAATTGTGACAAAAAATGGATAACGTTAATAATAAACCAAAACAATGCAAAAACAAAAGAAATAATGAAATTTAAAGAAAATAATAAAAATAATTTTACTATTATCATTTATATACTTTAAGTTCAAATGACCATTTTTTTAGAGTAAAATGACTTTGATGTGTTTTTTTTAACAATTTCTAAAATTACAAAACTTCTGTGATACAGAGACCGTTTATAATAGAAGTTTTACAAGTTCTATTGATGATTTAGTTTTGCCTTAAAATTATGTTCATCTAATTTATTTTTCCATATATTATACCAAATCTATAACCGTCTACAAAATTATTAAAAATAAATGTCTCAAATAAAACTGAAATCAATATCACTTGCATATTTAAAAAAAAAGAACAGTGTATCACTGCTCTCTAAATTAACCATTACAAAAATAAATACTGGTAAATATGATCTTTAATTGATCACTGTCATTTTATTAACTAACAATAAATTTCTTTAAAATCACAAACATACATAAATTTATATCAAACAATATAAAAATTAAGAATATATTTAGTAGAGGTTTAAGTTTTAAAGAAAACTGATTGGAAATACACAGAAAAACTTTTTATTGTATATAATAAAAAATCTATGAAATTACAAAAATGGTATAGTAGTACCAAAAACTAAACTTACACGACACGATATTTTAAAATTTGGCATTTCTTGTAAATTTATAAGCGGTTCATAATACGATTCTTAAATCCTAACATAAAAACTACACATCTATTCACCCATAAAATTGAAGTGTTTAAGTTAAACATTTCGAGCAGCTATGCCTTAACAACTGTAAGGAAAAAACCAAAAATTTTGCAAAAAGTAATTTTTTCTTCGGCCGGCTACAATAATAATCTATTTTTACTTTTTTGCTATATTTGATTAAGGGACATTAAATGACATGTTTTATAGTACATTTTACTAAACCCAAACACTTTAAATTATCATGTTTAAAATCTAAACAATTCGTTCAACGCGATGTTTGAAGTTTAAAGTTATCAATTAGTGTGGATGACAAGTTTAAAACAGAAGAGGACATCAAAAGAAAAAAATAATAGTTGAAAAAACATATGATTGAAAAACATATGTTTGTTTGTGTACATAAAGAATTAAACATTTTACAATTATGTATGTTATTGTATGCAAATGCAAATCAACAAAAATTATAAAATAAATAACATAGGGGTTTCACCTTCAATTTTTGCCTTTCAAGTTTCAAAACACTCACACTTTTTTACTGACACTCTCACACTTGAAAAAACTTGACGGTCAAGTTTTAAACAGCTGATCAAATTTCTTGTAAATTTGTTTTTCTTTTTACAAATATTCAGCCTTATTGCGGTTGTCGTTGTCGTATTACGACAGCAGGCGTTGTCGTTGTCGTTTTCATTATTTTTTGGTATTGTGTAAAATATACGACAGAAAATATAAGAAAATTAAATATTTCATTTATTTTTGTAGTGTTTTCATAAAATAATCAAAAAAAAATAAATTTTGTAATAATAAAACCATTATTGTCTCATAAAAGCAAGGTGTCAGAATGAAAATTTTCATTTTAAGGATAGTGTGTTTTTCCACAAGTTGTAAAATACCCAGGGCATTAAATTTTTTTAATTTTTTTAATATATTAAAGTGATTTTACGTCTAATTTTACTTAATTTAATATTAAAAGGTTTAAATTTTTTGAGGCTGTCGTGAACAAAAATGTATACGACAGTTTTTGGTGTATTTGACCGACAAAAACGACATTCGCGGTACCAAAAAATGGCTTTTGGCAAAAACGACAAATTTTCTTGTCGTATACGACAACCGCAATTAGGCTAATTGTGCCGCAATAAAACACGATGGATAAAAAAAAATATGTGTTGCGATTTATAATTCTATATATGTATATATTTTGTTTTTATTATATAAATGCTTTACTATATTTCAAATAAATTTAGGGCCTTAGGCCCTGTGTGAGGTGGCTAAATAAATTCTAAACTAAATAAAAATTGACAAAGAGTTTAAAATTTCTTCGAAAATTTTTTGAAAACTTTTTCAAATTTCATAGAAATTTGCAAACTTGAATTTAGTTTAGATTTTATTTAGCCCGCACCCACCCTAAGGGTGCGAAGAAATTTAAAATTTTTTTTTTTTAATTTGTATTTAGTTTAGAATTTTTTTAGCCACTTCGCACAGGGCCTAAATTAAAGAAATTTCTGTAAAAAAATCAGTTTTCAAACTTCCGTTTCTATTAATTTTGTTAATTTTCAATCGAGAATCTTCATACCCAACCTAAAAATTAATTTTACTAAAAAAATTGATTTTAGTAAAAAAAAAATTGGCTGATTTCAGCAAATCGATTTCCAATATGAGTTTACTAAATTTAACTAATTATTCTAGATTGAAAAACTGTTCGTTTTCGATTTTCATCACATCCCTGAATATGTTCGAAATTCAACGGAATTTCAATAAACCGTTACCCTTAGTGGACCAAATGCGTATCTGTTATCAAAATCTGGAAAAAGTTCAAATTTGTTTTAATTTTTTTTTATTTGTTAAAAATATAATTGTCAATTTGTATTTGAATGCTTCACTTGCCAAATCGATTAACTCTACGTTCAGTATGACTTTCAGAATTGTATATAACTTTAATTTCAAAACACTTTATTGACCCCTAACTGTAAAATATTCAAAACAAGTTTCTCTGATAATAAATATTAGTACTACTAAACGACAAAATTTATGATTTAACAAGAATTCAAAAAAACAATATTTACATTTTTCTTACTTTTCTCATTGATACTCATTAATTTTTCTGTATGGAGTTAATCGATTTGGCAAGTGAAACATTCATTTACAGGGTAACCGAAAAACTGTTAGCTGATAACGATTATTTCAGTTAATTCAGAAATTTTCGATTCTGAGGAATTATTTATCTGAGCAACTGAGAAATTTTATGGGTGTAGAGTTGACTGAAAAAAATAAACGAATGAACCTAATAATTGAATAAAATAAACTAAATACATATACGTAAAACCCAGATAAAACGTTCTTTTTTATATTAAGTGCTAGTCGAAAATTCTTGTTTCCCCGACTGGGCCGGATAATTTCAAAAATTTATTATTCTTTTACCCGGCCGAAGAAAAAATAACATTTTGTAAAAATTTTATAAATTTTTTTTTACTTTTTCTTTTGTTTACAACCCCGTTAAAAATGGTTTTAAGACAATAGTATATAATTTGATATAATTATATCTAATCAGATGTGGTTAATGTGATATCATATAAAATTATATGTAATTTCATCAATATAAATAAAATTATACAACTTAGATCTAATAATATTGGGTAATTTTCCCTACGAAATTATATAAAATTTTATATGGTCCATCAATTTATATACACTTATTTGCAATTAAATAGGTAAATTGACCCAATGTTATTAAATCTAGGTTGTATAAATTTATTTATGTTAATGCAGTTATATACAATTTTATATGATATCACATTAACCATACCTGATTAGATATACATACTTATATCCAATTATACAATATTTTATTAAAACCTTTTTTAATAGGGAATTGTTAAGGCACAGGTGTTAAAATTTAGCCGAGTGTTAAATTCAAATTTTATATGGGAAACAACAACAAATGTCTCAGTTAAATTCCCAGTTAGTAGCTAACTGAATATTCAATAATTTGGCCTAAGAATCGTGCTATGAACAACTTACTAAACGCGATTAAGAGATAGGTGTGAAGCCTACATTAGTTAGTCCTAAAAAACTAACGATGGCAATTTTTTTTTAATTTTAGTTAAAAGGAAAAGGCGCTGCGGTGTAATGGTTAGCGCGTTGGACTGTTATACGTGAGGTTGCGGGTTCGAGCCCCAACCAAGGCAACAACAATTTTTGAAAAATAGTAATATGTATGAGCTTTTCTATCCCTCATACATATCGCAGCGTCCTACTTCGTCCAAAAACAAAAGTTATAACGACATCGTTATCACTAGATGGCACTTTGTTCAAAAATTGACAATTTTCTGTTTTTATTTAAATTGAAGTAATTACAAATAAAAAAGCAAAGAAAAAAAAGTAATTCTCAAATTTTATTATTTAAATATATTTTGCGCTTGATTTTTTCTTATTTTGTGCAATTTTCAGCAATTTTTGAGTTTTTAAATATAGGCTCAGCTGATACTAAAGTGATACTAAATATTTGCTCAAGCAGGGATGATAAATGGGATTTTTAAAATAGTACCAACCAGCTTAAAAAATAGTACTTTTTTGACCTCTATAGTACCAAAAAATTTTTTCATTTAATTTTTTTATCATTATAAATAAAAACTCATAAAAAATAAAGAGTTCTGTTATATCTAACTACAGCAATAGAGAAACGAAAATTTTTAGTTAAAACTACTAAAAATTAGTTAAAAATTACCTTTCATAAAGAAATGCAATCAGATTACTTTTGTAAAATATTAGTAAGATAAGAACAGCAAAAACAAAACTATTAAATACATATACAAAATTTTATATATATTTGATATATTATATTATTATTATATTTTATTTGAATAAATTTTAGTTAACAGAAAATAACGACTTAACCTGCTAAAACCAGAAATAAATAATAATTAATAGACTAAAAAATCACAAAAAAATTAAAATCTTGAAAGCTTTTTTTAAATTTTTTTAATAAGAATAAAAATCTAGTCTGCTGAAACTAGCAGTTTATTATTTTTATCAACCATTTCCGTTGATTTTAGCAGGATAGACTGCTATTTTCATTGAACTAAATTTAAATTAAAAATAACAACAAATTTGGTAATATAACAGTTTATTTTTGCTATTTTTAGTCTACTAATTAGAGTTTGCTGTTCGGTTTTAATCGAAACCGAAACCGCGGTTTTTCAAGCCTCAAAACCGAAACCGAAAACCGACAAAAATAAGTCGGTTTTTAACAAATACTTTGACCAATTAAAATAATTAATTAAATTGCATATTATTGAATCTTGAATTTCGAAAAGACAGCTTCTATTTTACAAAATATTGTATTTAATTGTAATGAACATTTTCAACATTAAAAACTGCTTTAAAGAATTTTTTGTCTTTGTTATTACGGATAACATAAACTGAAGCTTATAATTCAAGTAAAAAATTGCACCAAAAAGTCAAGTGGTTAAAGAGATAGTCGCCCTTTCTATCTAAAATTTTCAAATGTATATTTTAGTTAAAGTCGACTTTAGTTAAAATATTGGGTGGCAGTATGCCTTGACTTGATTTATTTTTGGATAATTCTGATTGGTTAATTTATTTTCAACCAATCAAAATGTTTGGAAATATGAATATTTTTGTAGGGTTTTCATACACAAAATGGACAAAACCGTATGATTAAAAATAAAGTCGTCTTTAAATTTAAAATACTCTTTTATAGTAAGGACCATTGAGTTTCACATATTCAGTTACGATTATCGCCGATTTTTCAAAAAGCCTTATTTCGTATTCCGCGAAATTTATAAAAATTTTAACTTTTTATTGTTTTAAACAAATTGCTAAAATTTAAACTATAATTAATTGCCGAAAAAAGAAAAAAAAACTTTTATAACGGGTTTCCGCGTTTATTTCTTCTCCCGGAAAGGTTTTGAAATGGCGTTATTGCCTTTAAATATTCGAGTGAGAAATTCAATCGAATTCTAAAAGATATCTTGGATGTATTAAACTGTTTAATTTTTCTGCATATTTAATTATCATATATTTAGGTAGAATATTGTTATATTTAATTATTTTAAAACAATTCTATTAATATCACAAGATAACCGAAAAATAACCGAAACCGCGGTTTTTATAATTTTGAAAAACCGAAACCGCGGTTTTCAAATTGTTCGGTTTTTAGCAAACTCTACTACTAATATTAATATTTTCTGCAGATTTCACAGTATAATTTGTTATTTGCAATGAACTAAAAGTAACTTAAATATAACTAAAATTTTGTAAATTTACCAGTTTTATTTTGCTGTTCTTATCTTATTAGTATTTAGCATAAAAAATCTGCTAATCTCAGAAGTTTCTTTTGTAAGTCTATTTTTTTGCTATTTGCCCTTTTCTGCAATTTTTACAGGTTGCTACCAACGGCCAAAAACTAGGTAGTTTTCGCTCGGTCTAAATGCAATATTAAAGCGAATATTATTTTAAAGGTATTTACGGGTTTATTCCACATTGTGAATGTCATAAGAATATTTTCGAGTGAACAAATTGATTGACAATCAAATCAAATGAATTTAATGATTGAATTAGGTGTATTAAGAATTCATTCGATTATTCCAAATAGGGTTTCGGTAATCATTCAGAATTGAAAATCGAATGAGTGAATTCTTTCAGTTTTGATGGGGAAAAACATTTTGCTAGTTTCAAAAAACACAAAAATTTCTAGATTTTTTAATTCTCCTAATTTTTAATATTTTTTTGTATAAGTATTTTAATTAAAAATACGAAAGAACATTTTTTATGTGTTTAACTTGAGTTTTCAATAATATTATCTAATATTTTAAATATTTTCCACAAAAGTATTTTTTATTTAAAACTTCGATATTTGATGTGTTCGCTATAAACACAATAATATCTATGAAAATTAAAAAAGCCAAAAATATTTAAAAATCGGAAAATGTGTAAATAATACTAAATGAGTCAGAGGAGTACCATAGTACTTTTGAGGTTCCAATAGTACCACAAAAAGTACTATAGTACTAACTTTATCATCCCTGTACTCAAGTGATACTAAATTTCAGCGCCCCCTACCGGTGAGTAGCGTAAGTTTTGATTTCCTATCTCTATAATTAATAGTCTCTGCTTAACCCTACCGAAGTAAAATAATATAACTGGGCTATGAACTAAAAAGCTTCAACAAAGATCGCCAACTCACCATCAGATGGCGCGTCAACTGTTCTAAAATTCAACATCTCGCGCAATTACAGTGTTGCCATATTTGAAGCCCTTCATCTTTCACCACCTTTCACTTCTTCGCTATACCCTTTCCAAAGGAATCAACACGTTAATTAATAGGAAGAATTTCCTGAGTGTTGCTTCTCTTAAAAAAAAAAAAATATATATATATATATATATATTATTTGTCTTTTTTTGGGTAGTCGATACTCAAATTTACTACTCGATATTTTCAGAGTTGCATTTTGGACAGACAAAATATATAAAAATGTGACTCCGCCAAATTATTTACCACAAAAATGTGACTCTGCTCAAATATTTGTGACAAAATTACAACTCTGCTAAAAGAAAAAATCAGAAGTAAAATATTTAAAATAATATGTTAAAAAACTGAAAAACGCAATGAATAGTTGGTGAAAAAATTAAAAAATATGTTTATAAATTTAAATATTGAATTACCATAAACATTTTCAAAGAATTTTACCAAAAAATTTCAAATTTAAAAACCGTTAAAAATATCAAGTAGTATCGAGTACTGAAAAGTAACCGAATTTACCAGCACTACAACACAGTTTATATCAAATCAAATGGGTAATCCAACGTTCTTACTCTTTCTAACACTGAAAATCGAAATACACATTCAAAAAATTCAGTATAGGTTGAGTTTAAGTTTTTGACATCTGGCACTTTGTCGTGTCTGTTTAGTCTATGGTAGTAATGGTTAATAGCGTATTTACATTGCGTTTATCATCTACCAGATTTTGATTATAATGATTTTTTCTATAATTATTATTTACATTCAGTTTATAATCTCATAGGTTATGATCTATATCTATTTTATAATCTTGATTGTTTACGCTGTCTATTTTGATGTGTATGAAGAATACAATTGCTTAGATAAATTATATTTGACACTTAAATTAAGCAGGGTTTGATTTTAAAAACGCGGCAGATTTAGCGTTTTTTTAATTTTTTATGGTTGGAAACATTGAAAAAACTGTTATCGGAGATAATCTACCAGATTATTAATCACGCAAATTTTACAAGATTATTTCTATATTCAGCCATAATCTTCTTGAAACGAGAACATGTCGACAATGTAAATACCCTATTACACTGGCTATTTTGACTTTTTAAAAGATCATAATTGTTCGGGAAGATTATATCTGACAGTTAAAAAGACAATTAAGCGGTTTCCTTTATTTTGTGACTTGCTAATGCCAACTTTTTCAAGTTGGCATTAGCATTTTTGTATCATCACTAAAACAACAGAAATTTAGATCCCGTTGTGACCAAAACTATATCGTTTTTCTTACGGAATCGACTCCCTGGCTAGCGATTCTATAAAAAATAGACAATCCACTTTTCGACATCGCTGATAATATTTATGGGATTTTTGTTGCCGCAGCTTGAAACGAATTTTATTGGCTTAGCACATAAGTCGGCTAAATTGTAGCTGCTAAATTTTTTGTCTACTCTGCCGCACTTGAATTTTTATTGCCATTTTTAAATAAAATTTTTCTAAAAAAAATTAAATTTTTTTTGAAAAATATCAATTTATTTGCAGCCGTTTTTCAGTCCTTGAATCTATCGCTGATAGAGTTGTCAAAGCCGGTTTCCGAATTATTCGAGAAACCGGGTTTTTCGTGTCGAATAATTCGACATTTTCGAATATTTATAAGGTGAAAATTTCTAATAAATTTTCTTCATTTGTTCAATAATTATGCAAAATATTTAAGTGCCTATGCATAATAATTTGAAAACCTTACAACACATTTATAAAACGATTTTGTATGAAAAATTTATAAGTCACTTAAAAATTTTCAAAGTGATTATGCATATGACCTTTAATGTTTGATTCCCGCCTTTAGGTAGGGTTTATTGACTTTGTCGTTGCTATGACGTACATTAGTGGACTATTATCGAAAAAATTTATTTTTTCGAAACAAAAATGTTGAAATTCTTTCAAGAGACTGTTTTTTTTGCAGATTTCTACAGTTTCTCTCTATCTTAAAAAAGTCATAATTTTTTGACAAAAAGTTTAGTAGGAAAGATTTAAAAATTTGTCCTAAAATGCATATATACTCATGTTTCCTATTTCCTCAATAAATAAAAGTAGTTTTTTTTCTTATTTTTTAGCTTTTCTCCCCCCGTGATAAAACATTTTGCGATTTAAAACCGTAAAATTGTAATAAAAATTTTAAGTTACAAATTATTTCACATTAATTGGAAGACTACAATCTTCATAAGGCCAAAGGTATTTTTTGCGACAGTTTCAAATCGTCCTGTCTATTAAATTAATGCAAAAAAAACTTCCACCGCAATTTTGTAACAATTCCAGAAAAAGTGAAAAATCATCTCTGTTTTTTATGGACGTTAATAGCTTTTTTCTCAAAAATTACGAACAAAATACTGCGCTTTTAGATCTGTCCGAAAGTGTTTTATTTAGAAAAAAAACAGCGCCTTTAGAAATAATAAATTTTAATTTTAAAAGTGGATTCGCACTAATGGAATAATTTACGCTTTAAATTGCTTTCAAGAAAGGAAAAAAATATGTTTCAAGATTTTTAGCAATTTTTTGCAAGTTTTATAAGAAAATTTGCATATATAGCAATACAAAATGATTATTTACAACAAACCGGAAAAACCGGTTATTCGAACCGGGTTTGAATTAAAAAAACTGAAACCCGGTTTTTCAAAAAGGCGGTTTTTAGAAGTATTCGAAAACCGGTTTTTCAAATAGGTCGAATTCTTGACAACTCTAATCGCTGAACTATTTTATTCACGTCTCCGCTGTCGATTATTTGGAGTCGGTTCTCCGTACTGGTTCATAGCTAAATGGTCTCCCGCTTCAAAACTTTGGCATAACCCCCATCCCAAAATCAAAGTTAGTCGCGTATGACGTTTACGCACGAAACAATAATCAAATAATAAAAACAATTTTTTGGTTAGCTGTCAGGGATGGAAAAGTTGATATTTGTGGTCTTTTTGAAAGGACATTAAAATAGAAGGTTTATTGAACAAATTTTATATGAAAAATGTATTTTGTAAACCTCTTAATCTTTACAAAGTGATTATGTATTGAGGGGTTAATATATTTATGTTTTACCCCTCAATTCATAAATGCTTTGTAAAGTTATAGCAGGTTTACAAAACGTCATTTCCATACAAAATTTGTTCAATAAACCTCCTATAATTTTACAAAGCGTTTATGAATTTAGGGGTTAAAAAATTAAATAAAAACATATAATAAATATATAACACTTCAAAATTTTTGTTAAAATTAATTTTATGAAAACGATTTAAATCGTATTATAAATTTCTTCGTTAAATCCGTAGAGAGAATTTGCAGAATCCAATATCGTTTAATAATTTCCGTACAAAAAAAGAATGAGAAAATTTTCTAAATTTTTCTTACGGACATTTCTACTGATTTAATGAGAAAATTTCCTATCAGACCAAAACAATTTTTTTTAAATAACAAATTTTGACATCCAATTTTTAGAGATATGTATTTGTTATACGAATTTATTAAATTTTCTGAAACACAAATATTTAAAAAGTGTTATGACGTCATTGTAATGCCATTTCCGTTAATTTTTATTACGTACTATATGGGTCAAAAATATAACCTTCAATCATTTTTTTGATTTTTAGTTGCAGCCAACTTCACACTAGAACGTTATGTCAGTCTTGGATTTTTCAACATTTTAAATAGTAGGTACATCGACGTATTTGTGAAGCTTTCATACAAAATGTACCTACTAATCATGATTTTTTTGACAGAACCTCACTCTTTATAACTGGATTTTGAAAGATAATATACCATTTTTTTTTAAATATGAAGTCTCAAAACTCTTTTTGAAATTCCGTTTTCAAAATATCTCATTAGCTGCTAACTAAGACTTCATATAAAATAAAAACTTAACTGTTGGTTACATTTTTACTGAATATTCAGCATTTGGGTCTTATTTAAATATTTTCATATCAGAATAGTTTTTTCTAAATCGGCCTGATTACGGTTGCCGAATTTTTAGTTAAAATTTTCGACTCTATACAAAATGATTTTGAATATAATGAAAATTATAAAGAAATTAAACACTGATGATGCAATTTTAAAATCTGATTCCTGTTTATGGTAAATCCAATTGTAAAATTGTTGAAAAGTTGTGTTTTTAACGAATTTTCAGCAAATTCGACTTATTCTCGAATGCGAATACGACAACCGCAATAATGCCGAATTATTCGCATTTGGAAACAAACAAAAATCAATTGTATTTCAAATATTAATTATATTAAAAAAAAATTGTTTTCTGGTTTCTTTAAAATTTAAACTTTCTCTAAGTAATTTTACCCCTCTTTTTCAGAAACAAATACAAAAAATTAAAGCAAATTTGTATATAAAAGAAAAATATATATAAATATGGCTATAAATTCATAATATTGGCACTAAAAAATACATTTTTATTCAATACATTTAAAAGAAATAATAAATTTTTTAGATTAAAATAAATAAAACACACATTGATAACTTCAAAACAAATTTATATAGAAATATATCTAAAATTCACAAAGAAAAATGTAATTTAAACATACACAACATTATTGAATTTTAATAATTTTATTTAAAATTAAAACGAATTATTTTTTTTTTTTTTTTCATTAGAATGTGTATTTTTTTTTTTTTTCTTTTTAAACATTTTTATAAAATTAAAATATTAAAACATAACTTTAACCGTTTAAAACAAAGTATTATTATTTTCAATAATCTTTATCCTACAGATTTTGGAATATCTTTTATTTTCTCCCTCCTCAATATAGCCATAATATTAATATACACAAAAGAAAATACATAAGAAATCCTTTGACACTCTGTGTATTTAATGAGAATAATTACACATTAAAAGTAAATATTTAATAAAAATGAATCCTTGCATAATAAAATTTGTGTAATAAATACAATTTATTATAATTATTATTTCCTACAATTATTTTTTATGTATAGAACAAAATTTAAACAAATAAATAAAAATTTAGCCTAAGTTTAGTTATTGTTGTTTCAATTATAAGACATAAATATTTGAAAATTAAATAAAAATGCTGAAAAAAAACAATATTTAATTCTAATTAACTTATTACGGACACGTCATAGATTCGCTGGAGATTTTCCAACCAAAATCTCCAGATATGCATATAGGGCAGGGACGGCAAAACTATGGCACACATACCAGTAGTTGCACGCGACATTTTTTTGAATGCTTTAAAAATATTATAATATTTTTAAGGTCATATAAAGACAAAAGTATAGTAAAAATTTTAAAATTATCTTTCAAGCATTATGGGAATACAAATTTTAAATATTAGATGTAAGAATACATTAGAATGTAAGTATTTTCTAATATTTCAACTATTTGATACAAGTTTTAAAATCTGATATCATTTGAATAACATTTTTTCAAGAATTTTAGATTAAGAGAATGTTATTCGTTTGGAAAAAAGTGGTATGCCTCATTCATACTGAACCCAAAACTAGTAGTTTTAAAATTTATTGTGTTATCGATTGTCAAATCCCATACAAATTTAAAATCGAGAACTTAAAAAAAACGAAAACTTCTAGTTTTGGAAAGGAACAGAAAAGTTCAAATTGTGTTTGAAACCCCGAGATATGCGGCTTCATTTGATTTTGCTGAAAATGGAATTTAAATATTTGTTTTGAATTGAAGAAAATATTTTGACTGTAAAATATTGTGAAATGTCGTTTGGAGTTTATTGTCCTAAATTTACGAAACTGTCGTTTCGATTTACGCCAGTGTTAAAAGCAGCGATTGACACATAACGCGATTAAAAAATACCATCAAATTGACGAAAAATTGCAGCTGTCTTGAATTTATATCTAAAAAAAACAAAAAACAGAAAGGTCCCAGTAAACCTCGCAAATAGAGGTTTAATGAGATCCTTTTAAAAGAAAAGTATTTTTAACTCAAAACCCTTTTTCCAATTTTATATATTTTCAATTTAAAAAAAAAACACGGTTTTAAATGAAAAAATCAATTTAAAGCGAATAGTTTTACAAAACCATATGTATATAGGCCAATGAATGCTTCATTATATATTGAAAACCATTGCCAAATTTGGAAAAAAAATCGACAATTTGGGGTGAACGATGAGGGCAAAAATTCAAAAATTAGCAAATTCTGCTTAATCGCTAGATGGCGTTTGTGTTCCCGTGAAATAAACGAAAAAATATTTTTGTTTGCGAAATGTGCTACAGAAGGAATTGAAAAAATGTAACAGGCGAACAACAGAATTAGGTAGGATAGGGAAAAAACAAAAAATGTTTTTTTTTTAACTTTTTTTTTAATTTTGTGAAGTTTTTAAGCCTGAAAACAGGTTAAAATTACCAGGCGAGCATAAAAATCAGCAAAAGTATTTTTAAATAAAAAATTTTTGTTTTTAAAACAACAACTTTCGTTGTACATTATTGTTTCAAATATACAAGCCAAATAAAAATAAGTCCGAATTACAAGAACAAAATACACACATTAGATGCGCGTGGACATGAATTTTCCTTTGTATGTATTTGTAACAAAAATAAGATTTACATGAAGAAGCAACAGCAAAGAATTTATTTTGTTAGGTGTAAAAAGAAACGGCAAACTTATACAGGACCAACAACAACGATCTATGCACGCCCACAGCATAGTTTTTTCAAATATTTGTTATTGTTGCGAATAGCTTTGTTGCTAAAAATATTTTCTATTTCGGTGCTTTCTTGCTATTATTGAATTATGTTCGCCTGGTATTTTAAAATTATTCAAAATGATATTTTCCATTTTTTTAAATTTATTTTGATGAATTTTGTTGTTGGAGTAAGTTTTTAAGCCTGAAAACAGGTTAAAATTACCAGGCGAGCATAAAAATCAGTAAAAGTATTTTTAAATAAAAACTTTTTGTTTTTAAAACAACAACTTTCGTTGTACATTATTGTTTCCAATATGCAAGCCAAACAAAAACAAGTCCGATTTACAAGAACAAAATACAGGCATCAGATGCGCACAGTGTTGTCAGTTTAGGGGATTTATCCCCAAACTGGGGATTTTTTTCGTCAATGGGGATAAAAATTTCCGTTTGGGGATCCGGGGATTTATTGGGGATGAAACGAAATTTTAGGGGATTTTTTGGGGATAATATATTATTGCCTTTTTATATTTTTATGAATTTAACCCTGATAATTCTAAATATTTATATATTTCTTTTAAGTATGATGATAATAGTGCATGATTTTAGGCTACATAAATTTGTGTCTGGAAAGTTAATGTGCGTACAAACCTTAATTCCTTTTGGTGAAAATTTGAATTCCTTTTGGTTCCAAAATATTTAAGGTTATTCGGATGTAATATGAGTTATGAGAAGCTCTTCTTAAATTAAATATATACTTTACATGTTATTCAATTTTCAAAAATTCAATCCATCTGCTGAAATATTAAAACTTTTTTATATAGTACCATACGCAACAAAATATTTGAAGCTGATGAAAATTTTGATTCTGAAATATTTAAAGCGAAAAAATTTGGATCACATTTTTTTATGCTGTTATTTAAATTTATTTGTTCTTTTTTGTAATTTGTTAGAATTACAAAATTTATAAAGTTTGAGTGTATAAGGTACCGAAAAGAATTAAATAAATATGGTATTTTTACATTAATTTAAAAAAAAAAAAGTTAACGAGTACGAATTTTGTCCAAAAAAAAAATTGGGGATTTTTTGGGATAACAATTTGAAATTTTGGGATAAAGTCTGAAAAAAAAACTGGCAACACTGGATGCGCATGTACATGAATTTTCGTTTGTATTTGTAACAAAAATAAGCTTTACACGCAGAAGCAACAACAAAGTTTACAATGGAATTTTTTGTTCGGTGTAAAAAAAACATCAAATTTATACAGGACCAACAACAACGATCTATCACGACCACAGCACAATAGTTTTTTTTTCGACTGTTTGTTATTGTTGCAAAAAATTTACACGAAAAGTTTTGTTGACAAAAATATTTTCTATTTCGGTGCTTTCATGCTATTATTGAATATGTTCGCTTGGTATTTTAAAATTATTCCATTAATAAATAAATCCTTTTTTTTTAGATTTTATTAGTTAGTTAAGTTAGTTAGTAAGTATCCCAGTGTAGAAAATCATTACCAGATATATGGTTATGTAACTCATACTTGGTAATGGTAACTAGTTACTTTTGTTATTACATTTCTTATTACCTTTATATGGCGATGTCGTGAAAAATAATAAGTTATGGTTACTTACACACCAGCATACTAAAGATCAAAAAATATATCATTACCTATGTACTTACCAGTACTGACAAAAATAATGAGTCTAATAATAGATTTTCAAAAAAATAAATTATAGAAAAAAAATATTTTTTATTATATTTTTTTTTAAATAAAATTTGCAGGTGCGGGAATCGAACTGGGTCTACAGATTGCCAGTCAATAGCTCTACCATCTGAGCTTGTATATCGACTAGGGTTTGGGGTTCGGGAATTCCCGGGCGGAAAATCCCGGGAAAAGTTTGCCGGGAATTCCCGGGAAAATAATATATTTTTCCCGGGAAAACGGGAAATTTTAAAAATATTAAATTTTTTAAATTGTTTTTGTTTCGAATAGGATTTTTTAATTTTAGTCATAAAAAACATTTTAAATACCAAAACAAAAATGTCATTGTTAAAATCTTTTAAAAGGGAATACATTTATTTTACACGCAAATAAAATCTTTGCCAAGTAATTAGGAGCATTTCAACTAATAAAGATTTTTCGCATAACTTATTCAAAATTTAAGTAGTAAAACCTAAAAACTTGGTAAAATGTTTAAAAGAAATATGAAAAAAAGCTTTGTTTCTTACAAATAATCGCCCTTACTATCTAAATTTTTCAAATGTATAATTTAGGTAAAGTCGACTTTAGTTAAAATATTGGGTGGCAGTATACCTTGACTTCGTTTATTTTTGAAGCGTTCTGATTGGTTAATTTATTTTCAACCAATCAAAATATTTGAAAATATAAATATTTTTGTAAGGTTTTCATACACAAAATGAACAAAACCATTTGATTAAAAATAAAGTCGACTTTAAATTTAAAATACTCTTTTATATTAAGGGCCAATACTTTTATAAGTAACGTTTTCATTAATAAATGTGAAAAGAAAAGACTGGTTAACGGTGGTATCTAAATTTGGTTATCCGACATCTAAATTTGGTGCACAAAAAAATAATTTATGGTCATGCAACTTCTCTTGAAGAAAAGAACAACAAGAATAACGTTTCAGCTAAAATTAGCAAAGTACCCGAAGAAAAAAGTGTAAGCTGAATAGGCATTAAAGGTTTTATGGTAGGGCAAACATTTCCTGAAATGGTATCCAAATTAGCCGCAGTCAATCCGCCCCATAACTAGATCTTCGTTTATTCGAGAAAGTTTTTATAATAAAAACCTGGCATTGGAAAAAAATGAAACCGATGTAAAGAACATTATATTAAATTACTACAATAATGTAAAAGATATCATGATGAAAGAAATATCGAGCAATATTTCTAACAATAGGAGATTTACTATAATCTTAGATGAATGGACAAGAATATCACAACAATGTATGAATGGAAATAATTCATTTTATAATGTATAAATGAAAATAATTGGTTTATATATCAGGAAGATGTAATGCTGATGAAATAAGAAGAATTGTAGAAATAAGACTAGAAGAGTTTTATTTATTTATTTGTCTTTGGAAAATAACATTGTGGCCACCATATCTAATGGGCCAAGAGTGATGCAACGGTTTGTTTCCGACAGTCCAGTAGTAGGTGCTTTCTGCTGGAATCATGCAATTCATTTGGCAGTGCTGCGAGTAATTTATGTGAAATGAAATGTTCAACATTCTGATATTTTTACTTTGAATTCTCACTACACAGACTGCATTTATACTGAAATAGTTTTTTTTTTTAACAAAAATTACTTATATAGGTTTTCATTAACAATTTTGTTCAAAAATATTAAATTAAATAAATTAAATTTTTTTATTCCCGTTTCCCGGGAAATAAAAAAGTCCGGGAAATCCCAAACCCTAATATCGACATGTAATATTTAATAGATAAAAACACAATTGACCTGCTGCACACAAGCTGACTCGCCAACATACAAAAAATCCAAAAATATGTGGTTACATACAGCTGTTGACAACTAATTAGAAACGCATTTTTTACACTAGAGCTTGATGATCATTATTGATATTTTCGTAAATTTACCGTTACGTTTTTTGTTTAAAACAATTGTATTATATTTATTAATCTTTTTATTATCATTTACACTCATTTTTGTTGCTGTTTATTTTAAAAGCTGTTATAATTTCTGAAAAAAGTTTACATATTGTTTAGTAAAATTCTAAGAAAGTGCGACAACTAATTAGAAACGCGTAATTGTTTATTAAAGTATTCTTGGCTAAGAGCTATTTTGATAAAAAAAAATTATTTTACGGTTATATGTTTCCAATTTAATGTTTTATAGCAAATAAGAAATTATAATTTTTAAGATCTATCATGGGAAAAGGCAAAAGCTGCACTCCTGAAGAACGGAGCCCAATTTTTGAACTTTAGAAGTCTGGAAAGTCTTATAGAGAAATAGCAGAGCAGCTAAAGTGTTCCAAAAAAATGGTTTTTAATGTTTTACAGCATATCAATAAATATGAGACCATAGCCAATGTTCCGCGAAAAAAGAGACCCAGAAACACATCAGCATCTACCGACCGAATGATAACGCGAATCTCCAAATCCGGTCCAAAAAAGTCATCTACTGACATCCAACGTGATATTCAAGAAAATTTAAATGTCACGATATCCAAGCGGACTATTGCACGTCGTTTGGTGGAAGCCGAGCTACATGGAAGAGCAGCACGAAAGAAGCCACTTCTGAGTAGGATTCAAAGAAAACGTCGAGTGGATTTCGCGAAGTCTCATTGAAATTGGACAGCAAATCAATGGAAATATGTGATTTGGAGCGATGAAACAAAGATTAATCGTCTTGGTCCAGATGGTCGGAGATACGTTAGATGACCCATTAACCAAGAATTTAATCCTCGCTTCGTTTCACGGGTGGTGAAGCATGGTGGAGGGTCAATTATGGTATGGGGATATTTCTCCTGGAATGGTGTTGGCCCAATTTATAAAATTTTTGGAATCTAAAATAAGGAGAAATACGTTGATATACCAAATACTGTCATGCTCCCGTGGTCTGAGAAGAATTTGCCTATTATATGGCAATTTCAGCAGGATAATGATCCGAAGCACACGGCGAGGCCGGCAAAAAAAACTCCGGACTTGAACACCATAGAACATCTATGGGGGGAAGTAAAAACAGCCGTTAGTCTGAAAAATATAACAAATATGGCGACTCTTTTTGAGGATGTTAAGACAGAAGAAAGAGCATTATAGGGTTAAAAAAAAAAGTTTGCCAAAATGTACCACCCTCGTCAAGAAACCTTTCGGCCAATAAAGAAAGACCTTTTTTACACGCACATATGCACATAATATGCGCCCCTCACCATAAAAAAACATCTTTTGATTTTTGTTTTTTCTTTCTCCTAATTCTAAATATTAGTAAGATAAAAACAGAAAGAAAAATCCGTTAGGTTTACAGAATTTTAGTAACCTGCTTTTTAGTTAACTTCTAATGACAATTTACCCTGCTTAAATCGACAAAGAAAATTTCCTGAATGCTAGACATAAAACAGCACGAACAATCTACAAAATCTTAGTTGTATTTAAGTTATATTTATATTTGAAATTTAGTTGAAAAAGGTGACAAAGAGGAGATAAGAGGAAAATCTAAAGTAGAATGTTTGTATGTCTGTTTGATCACTTCTGAGAGTAAATTATCATATAGAGACAATCTGACAATAAAATATAAACAATAATACAATTTAATGGAAAATCACTGATGAAACCTGTCCACAGGCACCGAAAACGTTTTTTTTTTGTTTTTATCAAAAATAAATATCACTAAAGTTCAAAAAGTTTTTATTTCTCAATCGAAAACAAAAAATTTCAAATGTACTTTAAAACAAAAATATCCCTCAAGTTGAAATTCCAAAAATATCTTTAGGTATAAATATCAAAGATAAAAAAATTGATAAAAAAATAAAACTTTTTAAAACGTTTTTTTTTTTGTTTTTCATCTTTGTACTGAGTACAAAAATATGAATAGAATTATAAAATTTTTGTTTTATTTTTATGGCGGAATACTATTCTGGTTTTTGGTTTCAAATCTGTAGAAAATTATATAACACCCTGGAGTGCACTGTTGGGCGGTATATACATACAAACATATATTGCAAATATTTTTTTTTTCTAAAATGTTTGCCAATTGACTAGCATTTTGCATTAATATTATTCATTTTCGGAATGAAACCGCTGTATAAGTTTTCTAATTAAATTTTTGCACTATGAAACCTTTTTCGCATTTCGCCATAAATTCCCAATTTTTTAAGTGCAGATTTTTAAAATTCATAACCTAGGAACCATAATACCCATAACTCATACCAAAGTTTGGTAATTAGTTCTCAAAAAAAAAATTGCCGAAAAAAATTTGCAAAAAAAAATGTTTACATTAATGTATTCTTTTGCAGAATATAAATTGCTGATTAGGTTTCTTTACTATTTTTTTTTGTATCATATTTTTGTCGCATTCCGCCAATATTTTGCAAATTTTTTGAGTGCGGTTTTTTTAAATTTTTAACCTTAGGACTATTATTGCCCTATCTTATGCCGAAGTTTGGTGGTTAGTATGCAAGAAGTTTGGCGAAAAAAAATTTTTCAAAAAGGAAAATTTTTCCATCAACATATTTATTTGCAGAATGTAAATCGCTGAGTTTTTTAATTTATTTTTTGTACCATAAAGCTTTTTTTCGCGTTCCGCCATTATTTTGCAAATTTTTAAGCGCGGTTTTTTAAATTCACAATCTAGGGACTATAATACCTATATCCTATACCAAAATTATCTGGTTAGTTTGCAAAAACAAAAAAAAATTGGAAAAAAAAATTTTACAAAAAGGAATAGTTTTGCATCAATATATAACATACATACTATGTATAGCAGAATGTTAATCGCTGATTAAGTTTAAAAATTTTTGAGTGCGGTTTTTTAAAATACATAAATTTGGGACTATGATACCCATATCTTATGCCAAAGTTTGGTGATTCGTATGCAAAAAATTTCGGAAAAAAAATTTTGCAAAAAGGAAAATTTTTGCATTTACATATTCGTTTGCAGAATGTAAATCGCTGACTGAGTTTTTTAATTTATTTTTATTACCAATTATCACATATCAAAGTTTGGTGGTTGGTTTGCAAAAAAAAATTAGCGATTTTTTGCATCAGTGTATTTGTTTGCAGAATGTAAATTTCTGATAAGAATTTTTAATTCATTTTTTGTACCATACATTTTTTTTCGCGTTCCGCCATTATTTTACAATTTTTTAAGTGGGGTTTTTTAAAATCCATAATCTAGGGACTTAATACATATATCCTATACCAAAATTAGCTAGTTAGATTGCAAAAACAAGAAATCACTAAAAAAAAAATTTTGCAAAAGGTGAAATTTTTATTACTTTTTAATAACGCAAAGGTATATATCATTGGATGCAGAAATGTGTCCATATAAATATTTATTTAAGAATTTTTACAAAATTTGTATGTAATTGTAATCAGAAAAAACTAAAAAAAAAACGATTTAAAACGTTTTTTTTTTTGTTTTTTCCTCAATACAAAAATAATAATAATTCTGAACTTTCCTGAAATATCAGTACAGATATTTTTTAAATTTTGTTTTCGAAAAGAAAACAAAAAATAAAAAAATTGATGAAAACAAAATATCCGGCAAGAAAAATAAATTCATTTGTACACAAGTGATTTTTTTTTTATTGATAAAATAAAACGTTTTAAAAGTATTAATATCGGGTGCCTGCCTGTCCATAAAAGAAGGCAGAAACTAGATCTAGTCTGAATTGCAATTTAATAATGTGTCTATAACTTTGGAAAAATGTTTATTCTTCTTCTTAACCTCCAACCTACTTAACCAAATAAGAATTTTTTGCTCTAAAATAGTACACTGCTTATTTTAGAACGGTGGATTTTTATTTGTATTAAAAAAAATTTTTTTTAAATCTTTAAAAATTTATAATTTTCTTGTCTTGTTTTTAGTCGACAAAATTTTAGGGTGATTTTAGCGTGACGAAATTTTATTTACAATTGATTAGAAATTAGCTAAAATTTTGTAAATTTAATAGAATTCTTTCTTACAGTTTTTCTCTTACTAATGTTTAGCAAACAGATTATGCTAATATTAACAGTTTTTTTCTGCAGGGCCCTTTTTAACTACCCAGTCAGAAATCGCCAGTGGTACAAAAAATCAAGCACTGGCATACCACTGGGTAACCACGGTGTTAAAAATAAATGACTGGCAGAACACTCATTTGGGACGCTTTGCCAGCGTTTGTAAAAAGCGTTTTACCAGTAATTCTTTACAAAAATTTCGGTGGTTTATAAAAAAACCCCCTGGCAAAGAATTGGCTTAGAGTGATATGTCAAGGTTTGCAACCAGTGGTTATCCAGTGCTACCTAGCCAATGCTACCAGGCGTACAAAAATCAATTCACTGGTAGACCAATGATTTTATAAAAATGCTGAAGCTTCGTTAAAAAATGTTTGTAGTCAGAAGGTTCCGAATTCAAATCCGGTTGCAAGCAAAAATTTTTTTTTTGGATTTTTTTTTAATTAAAAATTTTTTTTGTTTTATAAAATCAATTTTTTTGTTTGTGGGAAAGCTCTTTCAAGACCAACTTTTTTTGCCCTCCCAACACTGGCATACTAGCTACAAAAAATTGTTTGCCAGTACTAGCATTTTGGCACAGCCAGTAGTTGTCCAGCGATTATCACTCATTTATGTGTTTATCTATCAAATATTATATGTCTCGTTAGCTCAGTGGGTAGAGCAATCGTCTGCCAATCTGACGGCCTGGGTTCAAATTTTGGCAGGACCAAAAAAAACTACATATGAACTTTTTTTAAATTTTATTTTGGAAAATATATTTCCAGACCACCTATTTATTGGTTTTGCCAACGTTTAAAAATTTTGTTCCTCCAGTGCTTTTCCGGCACTTTTAAAACAACCGGTATATATATATATATATATATATATATATATATATATATATTTGTTCCTTTTACTCCTGCAAGGAGCATAGGGCCGCAAAACAACCGGTCCTTTTGTCTAATGATGTTATCATTTTGGGAATGGGAAAGCCCTTTTTACCAGTACTTGTACCACCTGTTAAAGTGCTTTGCCATCGCTTTCCCGTTTGTATTTTTCTGACTGGGTAGTCTCTGTATTAAATTGTTACACTTAAAATAACACGTCTGCAGAAAAATCTTATAAACGGGTTTCAAATCGATTTGACTAATTTTTAGTTGAAACACTGATTTAAATTACCTTCATTTAACACAATACTAAAAATCCTCAGTATTTTAACCAGTTTTTAGTGTTAATTTTCATAACTATTTATAACTAATTTTTAAGAACCCATTGGTTAAATTTTACACAATTTTTTGTTGAAATATTATATTTTCATGTTACTGTTATTACCCGGTAGATGGCGCCACCAATGCATACGAAATTTTAAAGATGGCTCTATTTCTTTCCCTCCCGATTTTTATAAACTAAGAGAAATAGTGCAAAATTGACGAAAATTTCGACTACCCGTAACCATGTTACACCACCGTGTATAGGTTATCTCTATGCAAAAATGGATATTGGTGGGGCCTTGGACCCTCGGAAATTTTTAATAAAAATTGTCCACTTCATAAAATGAAACATATCTCGATACCCAGCAAAAATGTGGTAGCAGTAAAAACGTTGACTGCTTCCTTACTGCTACTTTTACCGCTTCTAAAAATGTATAGCTTCGTAAACAGCACTAATGAAAGGCCTAAGTTGATTAATTGTTTACATCGCTTTTTGCTGTGCTTTTCAAAAAGGCATGTTATGAGCAATACATTTTGATTGTTTAAATATTTTTGAGGTTCTTTTATCAAAATTTTTTTAAAATGCGGAAAAAAGTTATTTTAATGAAAATAAGAGGTTTTACTAAAAATAAGAGGCATTTTTTCTTCACGGAAAAATATGGAGGAATATTGTGCTTTTGAGAAGGCATGATTTTAAATAGTTGAAAATCTTTATAATATGCACTTCCGAGAAGGCATGAATTATCGACATTTTAAAAGAAAAACAGGAGCATTAATTAAAAGCGGTGAACTCATGCCTTTTCGGATCTCGAAACACTTCACTGCTCAACTTTCCCTGACAAAACTGCTTCCAAGCAAGCAGTAATTTCTGCTGGGTAACTAAGGGAGATAGAGCAAAATGGACAAAATATTTGTTCCTTGGGAGTGCCCTTACATGCCCTTAGATGACATGGACTAGGCCCGGGAAGGGTCTCGCGACCCTAAATTTTAACAATTTTTACGACTTAGTATAATTACAGATAAAATTTTAGTTTTACTAATTGTTTACTTAAAGTTAACAAAAAATGTTTTAAAATCAACAAATTTTATTTTAAACCAAAAAAACAGGAATCATTTTTTTTTAAGTAACAAATTTTTCTGTTATTTTGAGTGTATTTAACACAAATATGAACAATAATTATCATAAATTTTCTTATTAATTGTTTATTTCTTAATAATTTTAAAACTTATTAACTAAACTTAACAAAATTAAAACAATTTAAACTTAAAAACGATTCTTTATAAAATATAGTATACATTTACAATTTAGAACAATTAAGGGCGGGTAACTTATCTAATAAATAACCAGAGTAAAACTTTAACCGCAGATATATCATTATGAATTAAACATTCATAAATATGGTTAAGCACTAAACTTTGATTATTATGAGAAAAGTTAGCAGGTCTAAGAGTATTAAGTCTTTGTAGGAGGCAGCAAAAGTAAACCCTACAAACTACTTTCCCTGTTCTACTTTTTGGCCAAATTTACTCCAAAACGTAACAGTACAACTTAAACGTTTGCCAGTGGTCTTTTCAAACATGGAACAAGTATTAAAAGGTGGACAATATAAATGCAAAGAAACAGAAGTATCAGAATGGCTAGGATTTTCAACACGATGAAGACCCAAATTATCTATAAAGCAAATAAGTCGCAGATTAATAAACTGAAGACGAAAATGTATGATTATGGGTCATTCACATAAACGAGATAACTAAATCTCCTCATTTGTGTTCTTTATTCTATTACCATATAACATCATATTTTGACATTATGTGATAATAGAATAAAGAACAAAAATGAGGAGATTGAGTTATCTCGTTCATGCGAAGAGCCTATCAAACAATAATATATATCTTACCATTAATATAGGCCACATCATTTAAACCCATTGGGCGTTGTCCTAAAATTTGTAGAGCATCTTGATTTTCATATACTTCACCTTCGGTTATTGTTTGTAATTGTTCTCGCTCCTCCTGTTGTTCTGGCCATGAAAACCGTGTTTCTACTAGATCTCCCTTTAGCATTTTCATAAAACAATGAGAATCCGAATGATCATGTATTGTCGATGTATGGCCTTCACCCCAACATAAAATCATTAAATTAAATTTTCCATTACCAGCATCCACTAGATTTCTGGTATATTTATAACGATCAAATTTAGCAAATTTCTGCCATTCTTTGGGATTTGATTTGTAGGATAACATTATGTGATTTACCATTTCAATATTCACATAATTTGTAGAGAATTCATTGTGTAGGGCTGCTATTAAATTATTTAGACTCTCAATGACGGGACCGTATTTTAAAGGCTTTTCTATGCCGCGAAAGTGTTGGGTAACTTCACGTAAGTATTTCTCCTGATCCATTTCTGTATCGATTTTCGATAAAGACATTTTAAAACTTTGATTTACCTAAAATTAAAAAAAAAAATTAAAATAATAATAAAAATAACCGATACAAATTCATTAAATTAATTAAAATTTGTAAAGTACGTCATTTGCTAAGCCGAAAGATAGAGCGACTATTGATTTGAATACAGAGTTTATTAAATATTTGATAAGGTTTTTGAATTTTATATTGATTTCTTAAGAGTATCTGTATCAATATTGAATTATGTATAAATATATATACAAAACATTTAAATGTTTTTTTTTTTTTAATGTGGAAAAGTTTATCAGCTAAAGTCATATATTTGTAATTAAAATTCCCATTATCTGTATGAAAACATGTTAGCAAAATCCTATAATCCGGTGAATTAAATTTTTAAGATTAACATCACATCATATTTGTACACAGAGAAAATTTTGCTGGACAAGTTTTAATGAAATTTTTCAGTAAACTAATGAAGTTTTCTTCTTAAATTTGATGAAAAAGTTTCATATATTTAATCAATCTAGTTTTAATGAAACTTGAATTTGAATTAATGAAATTGAATTTTCAACATTTTATGACAATGGACAAGTTCCAGTGAAACTTCATTGGTTTTATGCCAAAATTCATTAATATCATGCAGATAACTCTCTCAGTGTATAGCTACAGCGTCCTTTGGTAAGTAAAATTTAAACAATTTCGCAGTTCTTGAAATCTTCAATAATTCGATATTAGAAAAAATCTTTTATTTACCCAAGTAAAAAAGTTTTGATATAGTCATATATTCCCATGTGAAAATCGAAATATATATGAGCATACATGATCATACATTGACTTGTATATGATCATGCATGGGCATACATTGTCATATACGTACATGCATAGTTCAATGTATGACCATACATGGTCTCATATATTTCCAATATCTTTGGATCCGAAATTTGAGGGTATATGACCGTACATGTTCATATATGACCATATATGCTCACATATGATTCATGTATGCTCATATATGATCATATGTGGCCATATACCTCCATATACCCTCAAATTTCGGATCCAAAAGTATATGGAAATATATGAGATCATGTACAGTCATACATTGAACTATGCATGTACGTATATGACTATGTATGCCCATGCATGATCAGATACGAGCTAATGTATGATCATGTATGCTCATATATATTTCGATTTTCACATAGGTTATCATATAAAATTTTGTATAATTATATATTGGAACATATATACCAAGATATAATTATATAAAATTTTACGAAATTATATCCTAAATATATAACTATATCTTGTTATATATTGCACAATATATAGTGCAACATTTTACAATATGCAATTATATATAGACCTATATATATATTTACGCATGCCTCATATAATTATGTATAATTGTATCGAATTATATACCATTATATCTAGTTGGATATGATTATATTATATTTGATACATTTGGATGAGGACAAAATCCGGATAAAATTGCATCAAACCATATCTTATTCCATCAAATTAGATCTAATTGTGTCAAATTAGATCTAATATGATCATAATACGATCTAATTTGATACAATTAGATGTTCTCATTTTTCGGATATTATTATATACAATATCAAAAGTCATATAATTTTTTTTAGTAGGGTATATAATTAAAGCGGGATGAATAATTTAATAGAATCATACTTGGGAAATTTTCATTGGTACTGAAATTTATTTGGCATTTACTTGATGCCAATGCCAATAACAAAAAATTTGATTACAATGCAATGCCAATGATTTTTTTTGTCATTGATTAAAGCAATGGTAATGAAATGTACACCAATGCCTTAAAGCAACCAAGTATAACTGAGGAAAAAAGCATTGTATGCAACAAATCTTGGTCTGGAAAAAGGGAAATTAAGATAAGAATTTAAAATTTCAGAGCTATAAACATATTAGGTGTGTTTCTTTACTTTTTGGGTAAAGTTCGGTAAAATGAGAGTTAACAAGAAATACTCTCACGAAGTGACAAAAATGCACAAAAGTAAACGAACGCGAAAAACCACATTTGAAGACCAAAAAACAAACGTCAATAGATTTGTGCATTATAGTTCGTTTTGGTGAGCGCTCTTTCTAGATATTGTTCAATTTGTTGTAAAAATCTAGATAGCTTTTCCAGTTAAACCGCTTTTCAAATCAAAAATTTTAATAAAAATTTCCTTCTCAGGCATTTTTATATACAAAAAGGAATACATAGTTTATTAAATCTGGAAAAAGATTTTAATATTAAACAAAAGCCTCGATTTATTTACATATTTATCTCTTTAACACATTTAAACAAGCGTCTTGAAAAAATTGCCGGTAATTTTATGGAGTTGTAACATTACCGATAAGCCTTTGCAACTTTTACGCTAATTTTTGTAAATGATAAACATATTTTTCTGAATGAATAAAATGAGCGATTGAACTAAAAGAGCTATTAGTTGTGAACTAGGTCTTTGGTTCACAATTAGTGAATAGTTCAATTGAACTAGGTGAACCCAACAGATGTTATAACAGCTGATAAAAACAATTTACCCAAACTTACACGAAAAAAAAGTCTGGGCTTCTTCGTGCAAGAAGAACAAGAATATTACTCTCTCATGACATCTCTCATTTACCCAATTGTGGAGTAAGAAAACGCTTTTTGGTAAAATTGGGATCCCGCGGAATCCTAATGTTGAGTACCCGAACAGACCTAATAAATATTCACTATTTTATCAATATTAGAGTTGTGTCGTCTATGAATGAACTAGTTCATTTGAACCGTTTCATTCGTTCTTTTCGTTCATTTAGTTCTTAAGCCTATATCAGATAAACGCAGTGTATACAGTTTTTTACCGCAGTGCGACTTTTCGACGAAAAAGCAGGTTTTTGTATTTTCTTTATTTGTCACTTCAGGGAAATTAGAAATTTTTCTAATCTTCAAACAAAATTCTTAAAAATATTGTATAGTTTTCGCGAAATACAAAGAACAAATTTCACAGCACTGCTGCAGTTCACGATTAGAACGAACTAATTCAATGAGTTATATTGAACTATATGATCGAGTCACCAAAAAGAACGATCAGCCTCTAGTAATGTAAACTTGACGAAATAGCGAATATTTAGATAAGAATTTTGCGAATTTAAAATTTTTTCCTTAATTTGTTCTTTTATGAAAACAAAATGTTTCTTAAAACAAATTCTTCTTTCATAAATTATAATTGTTTGTTTTGCCAATTGAAACAAATTTCATTGCCATTGATCAATTGTAATGCCAAAAAATTTAATTTTCATTGACCAATTGTAATACCAATAAAATCGTCAATTAATTGGTCCATTCAATTGACTAGTCTCAAGTATATTTAGTTCGATAGAATAGTATAAAAATAAAACCAAAAATTTACTTTTTCAAAGAGTATATTGTACTAAATGAAATCAAATTTTACACTCAAATAAAATAAATAAACCTGCAAAAATAGCAAAAAAGGCTACTAAAAATTAGTCAGTTAATTAGTCTTGCAGAAGAAACTGCTAAAGTTAGCAGATTTTTTTGCTAAATACACTGCATGACAAAATCTTGACTTTTAAAAATTAATAGAGCTCTGACCATCAATATACACTTGTGCTCACGAAATTAAGTCAATTCAATTTTTTTTTTTTATTTTATTGTTGTTGCCTTTATTTTTAAAGATCAAAATAGTGACTAAATTCGCCACGAAAGGCAAGGAGATGGTTCAGAAAATTGTACAGAATTTTAACGTAATATTTGTTTTTTCATTTTGTCACTTATTTTAAGTGGGCGTGGCTTTTAACGAAAAGTATTGTTAACTTTCTTTTAAAATCGCTAAAAACAAAGACAAATTTGGTCATGTTTAAAGTGCTGCAATTTTAAGTCTGGTGACTATTTGTAGATAAAGATAATGCAAGACTTAAGGACATTTTATAGGATTTCCAAAAATATACAGTTTGTACAGAACCGATCAGTACTGCCTAAATTTTACTATGTAATTTGATAAAAGGTTGATATCGCTAATTTTTCGTTAAAAGTCACGCCCACTTAAAACAAGTGACAAAATGAAAAAACAAACATTACGCTAAAATTCTGTATAATTTTCTGAACCATCTCCTTGTCTTTCGTGACGAATTTAGCCACTATTTTGATCTTTAAAAATAAAGGCAACAACAATAAAATTAAAAAAAAACTTGAATTGACTTAATTTTGTGAGCACGAGTGTATATACTTCGGACATGCTGATTACAATGGCGTACTTTATTTTTCGATCAATGGTACAGATTTTTCGCTAAATGTCTTTAAAGTTTGGCGGTTGTCCATTCAGTTTTTTATATAAATTTTTCAAATTCAATTAATATGAATTTTTGTGTTCAAATGTAAGCACAAGACCTGTGGCCATATTCACGATATAAATGCGATGTGCTAATCTTGATATTTAAACCACTACTTAGCGTTTTATATAGGTTTTTATGGTTTTTTTGCTATTTTTCAATTACCTTTCCTTTACATCCACTTTGATGAATTTACATCACATGTGGTCGCATACAGACGTGTTTTTATGTTTTTTGGTGTGCCAAAAAAAATAACTGATAGCAACTACAATTTGAAATAACTTCCTTCAATCGTGTGATAAAGAAATAATTTTTCATTATGTTAGACCTATAATCCTAACCTAGTATCTACAAATGCAATGAAATGTTCAAAGAAATTTGAAAATAACACACAAAGCAACAACAACGAAAATAATTTTGTTGTTGCTTTGCGTGTAATTCGTAAATTTTATGGCATATTTTATTGCATTTGAAGACACGACCCTACGGGGAAAGGGACCGGTCCCAGATGACACGCAGGATAGGTCCCAAGGGGGCGGAGACCGGTCGTTGATCGGACTTTCTGTTTGAAAGAGACATATCACTTTAACATGGCGTTGTCATTGGAAATGACGAATTGCCACAGTTTAGACACCTTGGGACAGTAAGGTTGTGTGTCTAAAAATAGCTTTTCAAATAAACTAATAAAAAATTAAGAATTAAAAATAATCTACTTGGCGTCAAAGTAGGACTCGATAACACAACCTCCTGCTTGTAAGGCAAACGCTCTACCGTCTGAGCTAATGTTGCTTATGCGTGATGGCTGGCTGGCTGATGGTAAAGTTATATATTTTTCGTTTCTGTTCAAATAAAAAAGAAAAAGAAAAAACAAACACTACAAGCAAATTAAAAAAATGGAAAAGAAAAAAATAGAAAAGATTACAACACTAACACACACACAAATATAGTGGAAGTGCCTTCAGTATGCCCCCGATTGACCAGTCACGGGATAGGTCCTTTAATGGCAGTTGCTCGTTTTTTGCGTTGGCCATAATTAAATTAAAAAATCAATTAAAAATTAGAAAATTACCTCAAAACCTCTGATAATAAAAATAAAAATTTTAAAAATTCGCCTTAAGTTAAAAAGAAAATTAAATGAAATACCTATTGTTAAAACTAAAACAGCTTTAACATTAAAAAACGTTAAAAATACAAAACTTGAAATTTTTTAGCAAAAATTATAAAAATTTAGAATAAGAGCTAAAATAAGCAAATCGTAAAAAAATAAAAAATAAATAAAAGAGTAAAATAAATAAAAGAAGTATTTTAAAAAATATGGCGCGAATTTTATTTTTTATTTCGGTCTTGGTCAAGTTTTTTAAAAGCAACAGTGAAAGTAACGAATCAGAAAATAGTTAGAAAATGAATTCATTCTCTTTGGTTCATATTTGTACTAATTTAGTAATATGCCTTCGGTTGACCGGTCACGGGATAGGTCCTTGGAGGGCAATTGACTCCTCATACCCCGTAGGGGAGGTAAGCTTTCAAATAATAATAATTTGATTGTACACTAGAGCGTATCACATTACAGGCAAAAAAAAAAAAAAAGTATTCCGTACACCCTCCAATATAAAGTATTTTTGCAAGGAGGTTTCAAAAAAAAGGTTTTTTTGCCGAACGTAGGGGTCGCCATTTTACATTTTTCGTTATATCTTTGGCATACATTGATGTTTTTGTCTCGAGGAGACCAGTGTTTTGCTCTAAGGGCCATTGAGCTCAAGTATCCCATTCTAGTAGTTACCCACCAGATCTCAGTTGCCACCACCCTAATGTCAGAAAATTAAAGCTCGCAAAAAATCATTAAACTTTTGCTAAGGAAGTTTTTCGATAAACCCAGTAGAATTTTTTTTATATATTGGTTGCCGAAAGTAGGGGTCGCCTTTTTAAATTTTTTTTCCTTGGATTTTTCCTTAATAGCAACACACTGGTCTCCTCGAGGCAAAAAATCGATATATCACACTTTAAAATCCGACTTTAAATGCCGAAGCTATAACGAAAAATTGAAAAAGGCGACCCCTACGTTCGGCAAAAAAATAAAATTTTTTTTTTGAAAATGCCTTGCAAAAATACTTCATTTCTGAGGGTGTACGGCGAACTTTTTTTTGAGGTACGGTCTATTGTACACTCAAAATAATACGTCTGTTGGCTGGACAGAAAAATGTGTTACTTTAACAAAATTTATTCCTGTTTTTTGGCTTAAAATAAAATTTTTTGATTTTAACAAATTCTTTTGTTAAATTTAACAAATCTAAATTTAAGTAAGAAATTTGTAAAACTACAGTTTTATCTGTAATTATACTGAGTCGTAGAATTTATCCAAATTTAGGTGCTCGGGACGCTCCCCGGGTCTAGTCCATATCATGTGACGGCATATATAGGCATTCCAGTGGAGCAAACATTTTGTCCGTTTTGAGCTATCTGGCTTAGTTTTTGAGATATGGGCCAGTTTATGAAGTGCAACATTTTTATTAAAAATTTCCGAGGTCCATTTCTGGATAGAGATACCCCCTTCCACTGGGATATTACACGGTTAGGGGTAGTCGAAATTTTCATCAATTTTGCTCTCTATCTCTCTTAGTTTTCGAGATATGGGTCATTTTAAAAAATCGGCAGGGAACGAAATAGCGCCATCTTTAAAATTTCGTATACATTGGTGGCGCCATCTACCGGGTAATAACAGTAACATGAAAATATTATATTTTAACAATAAATTTTGTAAAATTTAACGAATGGGTTCTTAAAAATTAGTTTTAAATAATTTTGAAAGTTAACACTCAAAATTATTTAAAGTACTGAGGATTTTTAGTATTGTGCTAAATGAAGGTAACTTAAAGCAGTGTTTCAACTAAAAATTTGTTAAAAATTAGTCAAATCGATTTGAAACCGGTTTGACAGATTTTTCTACTGACGTTTTATTTTAAGTGTAATAAATGTTTAAAAAGTGTGAAAAATATTAATTTTATGTTTGTGCCTGTCTATGGGGCACAATCACCAGATGGTCCCTGATGCATCCCTGCCTAAAATGCTCTATAAGACTTTTCTATATGTTTAAAAATTGTTTAATAGTAAATTAGAACAATCGTGTGCATTCTTAAATTTATATTAATTACACAGTACAACAAAATAAGAAAAATTTGATGCATCGGGATTGCGAGTTGGCCATAAAATTTTAAAGTTAGCTACAGTTTAGGAAATATTTGCAAAAACGTTTGTAGGAAAGTTAAATTTTTTAATAAACTTTTTGCAAAAAAATATAAAATTGAAAGCAATAACGCTATACTCAAAAAAATAAGTTAGTAGAAAAATTAGTAAAACGTCTTGTATATCAAGTGTACTAGTTTTCAGCAATTTTTTTGTTGAAATTCCGTTTTCAGCAAAAATTTTAGTTATATTTTTTTAGCACTAAACTAATTTTGAACTAATGTTTTACTAATTTATTTTGCTACAAAAATTGTGCTGATAACCGCATTCATAGCGTGGACGACAACCAGATAGACAAGATGTCGCAGCTTGTCTGGAAACGGAAATGACAAAAAAAGAAAAACAACTCTACACATATTCTATATTTCAATTTTCAGAAAATAAATTAACTAAAGTAAAATTTCGCTACAAGTTTTTGAGTTTTTTTCAGTCTACTAATATTCAGCAAAAAGTTTAGTGATTTTAGCAAGGATTTTTTTTTATTTGTTTTTTATTTGAAGTCGACTAAGTGTTAGCAAAACTTTTGCTGAAGATTACTATTTTTTTGGTAAAAATCAACTCGCTGATTTTCAGCAAACCTTTTGCTGAAATTACCAACTTTTTTGCAAGCACGCTCCTGACTAAAAATTTGTTGACACAGCAACATTTTTTGCTGACTTTACTGACTTTTTTTTGAGTGTACTTTTGGCAACATTATTGATTAAAAGGAATCACATATCTTAAAGAACTTATTCTAAATTATTTATTTCAGTCATCAAAAGATTAACTTTGCCGTATTTACAAATTTTTTTTTGTTGAAATTGTATCTAGCTCTTTTGGCGAATATCCCCCAAGTTTGAGGCAGTTACGCCGATAATCATTAAAAAATAGAAAATATGCAAATAATTAGAATAAAAATCATAGAAATTAAAGCCATGATATGTAGATCTTCAATTTGAAAGTAATTTTTAGGGGTTAAGAAATGACAGTGCTATGAAAAAAAAGTGGCGAAAGATCCCCCTATTTTAACTAATTTTGAGTGTAATTTTCAAAATTAGTTAAAACTAATTTTTAAGAACTTAAATTTTACAAAATTTATTGTTACATAATATAATATTTTCTCGTTACTGTTATTACCCGGTAGATGGCGCCACCAATATATCCGAAGTTGTAAAGATGGCGCTATTTCTTTCCCTCCCGATTTTTGAAAATGACCCATATCTCGAAAACTAAGAGAGATAGAGCAATATTGATGAAACTTTCGACTACCCCTAACCATGTAATACACCAGTGAAAGGGGTTATCTCTATCCAAAAATGGACCTTGGCGGGGCCTTAGACCCTCGGAATTTTCAATAAAAATTGTCAACTTCATAAAATGGCCCATATCTCGAAAACTAAGCGAGATAGAGCAAAACGGACAAAATGTTTGCTTCGTTGGAGTGCTTTTATATGCTCTCACATGATATGGACTAGGCCCGGGGAGGGTCCCGAGACACTGAATTTGGATAAATTCTACAACTCAGTATAATTACAGATAAAACTGTAGTTTTACAAATTTTTTACTTAAATTTAGATTTTTTAAATTTAACGAAAAAAGTGTTAAAATCAACAAATTTTATTTTAAGCCAAAAACAGGAATAAATTTTGTTAAAGTAACAAATTTTTAGTTTTTAGTAACTCATTATTATATGTTTTAAAATAATAAGGAAAGTAAGTCGGTATCATTACTGGTAGTCTAAAAAATAATGATATGTCATTACCGTTTCTTCACTGTGAATTAACAAGATCACCTAAAGTTTGAACTCACTGTTATAGACGACAAATTACATATAAATTTTGTTTTTTTTTTAATTTTAAGTTTATGTAAACTTTAGGTTCTAGAAGCTCATATTAAAGGATCTCTCAAAAAATTCGTTTATTTCCCCCAAAAAAATCGTCTAAAATTGACAAAACAACTTAAGTCGATTTCAGCACTTCTATCAAAAATCCATGAATGAATGTATGAACTTTTTTAAATTAAAAATTCTGATAATAATTATAACTGACAATTTTATATATTTTTAATTAGGTACTTAAAGCGTTTTTATTAATTTTTAATTATTTTTATTATTAATGATTTTTTTTAATCTAGGTTTAAAATCTTTTAAAGATTAATAGAGTTTTTTTCAATAAATTGTTTACAAATCAGTATTTACTAAAAACAATGAACTCACTTTTGTATATTTTTAGTTTTGATTTTTCTTTTATAAATTTTAAAACTATTAAAATCGAATATGTGAATTAAAAAATAAATAATAATTAACCGTAATTTAAGCGTTTTCGTGTTTTTAGCGTTACGTTCTAAATGAAGATGAATTTAATATTGATTTGAAAATCAGAGATTAAACTAGGCTAAAGCTTTGTTTTTATGAAACTCTAGAATTTTTTTTATTTCAGCGATATTAATATATAAGTATTATAGGATTTTGTTTTTGTATTTCTTTTCATTAATAAAAAAAAAAATAATTGTAAAATATTATTATCAGTGAAACATTAAATGTATTCAAGCGAATTTTGATTCTGGGACTACATATACATTGTATTTTGGGACAACAAATATTTCGGATCTACGCAAATTGATAATTTTGTATTTGAGTTCAAAAAAAAAATATATTTTTGTTATTCTGTAAATTAAATGACGTAATTTGCAATATTTGGTTTTCTTATTATTAGTTGCATCATTTTGTCTAATATAGACAAAATACACACCAATTTTCTTAGTATTAAGTATCAACGAACATAAAATCTCAAGTCTGGCTCTGTCTGACATTTCAAGAAGTTTTATGCTAAATTTTTGATAAATATTAAAAATTGTTTCTATAAATACACCAGATATGAAAAAATACAATAAAAAACTAAACCAATTAGCAGCAATTTATAATAACTTCTTGAAATGCAAGACAGAACAAGGTGAGAGAGCGGTAAACAGTAGTTGAGAGATTAGCATACAGCCCGGTATTATGAACTCATTAAAAATCTAATATATTATTTTCATTCTAAAATATGTATTAAAATTTCAACTTTTTACAATTTGCTCTTATCAGTTTCAGTTTTTTAGTTAATTTGCCGATATTAGTAGATGAACTTCCTTATTAAAATTTTTTTTATCAGTTTTAATAATTTACCTAAGTTCGCTAGTGTTAATTTCAATAATTATTATGTTGCATTTACATCTGCATCCAAATCCCGAGATTTCGACTAAAATTGAGATTTCAGTGAAAATCTAATGTAAAATCCCGAGATTCCCCATACAAAGGAAATCCCGTAAATTTGCGAGATTTCTAAGAAATCTCATGAAAATCTCACAAATCTGGAGACTTTTGCAGAATACAACACTGTGTTTCGTTTAATTTGTAGAGTTTTTGTATGAAAATGTGGCAACGATGGTCAACAGCTGACTATAAAAATAACCTAAAAATAACACAAAATAATGAAATAAAAAAATTATTATTAATTTAATAAATATGACTTTAGACCCAATGGAATTGTACTAATGATTATAAGAAGTGTTGCGTGGTCCTAATTTTTGCTTCCCGCGAAGCATAAGTATGAAGAAAGCATTGGGAAGTGCATGTCTTCCTTCCGCAAAAATATTGCAAAATCTGGCTCCTAGCTTGTCGTCCTTATACAAAAACAAATTTACTAACATATTTAGCGTTAGATCTTTACATAAAATAATGTAAATTGTACTCAGCCAATGAATAAAATGGTTTTTAGAAATATTGTTAATTTGAGGTTATTTTTTATGGTACTTTGTTTACAGAAATAGTGCAGCTGTCAAATCGAAATCTCGCTACTGTCATAAAGTGCAAATGTAAACGGTCAAGATTTCGGGTCGAGATTTCCATTGAAATCTCGGGATTTGAAAACAGATGTAAACGCAACTTTAAATCAAAATTTAAAAAAAAATTTTATGTACATTAGACAGACAGTTTTTTTTTTATTCCAGGTTTTATTAATTACACTGTGCTAGTTGAAAATCCCATAAGCGGGGCACCCGGTGCGTAAACCTAAGTCGAGTACGTTGACAATCCAGTATTGAAAGCCGTTTTTCTAGATTAACTCCTAGAAAAAAGAAAATTGTATTTGAAAATTATGGTTCCAAGGACCCCAAAAACCCCGATTTCTGATAGGTTTAAAAGTTGTGAGTGAAAATATTAGGACACTTTGAAATTTTCTATACAAAATTGTAAATGGTTGTAAAATGATAAAATGTATTGAAATGAAAAAGTTGCACGCAAAGAAAAAACATGGTTGGGATGACCATAATCGAGGAGCATCATATATTCTTGGGTTTATGATTGCGACATTCATGTTATTACATAAGGAGTGTAATGTTTTAAATCTGGAAATTTTGTAAGAAAAAACAACAATTAAATAAATAGTTATTTTTACTTTTATTATTTTGTCTGATAAATAAGAGTATTAAAAGTATATAAGTTTTTGACAGTGCTCTTTGTTATTGCTTTGGATACAACTTTCCACTTTTTTTCAAAATCTTTTATATAATTAGCAATCTGTTTGGTCTTCTTTAACTTCGCTTTTATTAGAGTCCAATACCTTTCAATGGGTCGACATTGTGGAACATTTGGTGGGTTCATGTCTTTTTCAACAAATTTAATATTATTAGCTCTGAGCAGATTTAAGGTAATTGAAGCATAGTGAGCTGAGCCAAATCAGGCCAGAATAAAGTAGATCTACCGTGTTTTTTTATAAAAGGTATTAATTTTATTTTTAGGCGCTCTTCCCTGTACACATCTCCGTTAATTGTACCTGTTGTTATATATGAAGATGTCTTTTCGCCGCATTGGCAAATTCCATGCCAAACGAGATACTTCAAACCCAACTTTTCAATGCCGATAGATGTTTCAAAATAACGTTTCAGGACTGGATCTACCGTACTTCTTGCCATTTTCAAATCTTTTGAAATAAAATGTAATGCTCGGTATGGATTTTCATTCCATTTGTCGATAATTAATTTTCGTCGTCCCAATTGATTTTGCTGAAAAAGTATCACTCAAAGGATTCAAAATGTTATGTTGACACAATTTTATGAAGTTACTGAATATTTTCCTATAAAGTTTTTCATTTTAGTTTTAATGATTTGGAACATAGCCTACTTTAAAATTTCCAGATTTGAAACATTACACTCCTTAGTTGTGACAATCATACTCTTACCTCATTTGTATCATAATATGGTCAATAAGTTACCACACTATGATTGCAAAATACTCCCAAGATAAGCATATTATAGTCATTATTTTCATATGATCATTATAGTATTCTCCCAGCATTCTCTCAGGACATGTATTTATTAAATGACTATTTTACACATTTAAGTAAAGTCATAATTAAATTTGCTTTAGTAATCACTTATATATAAATAAAAATAAATTATGCAAGCTATCAAACGTAGAAAAATTTTGCTAAGAATACAATTTCCCAATACATTAAAAAATCATCATAATATATTTCCTTATGAACATAATATAATCTTGATGATCATAATATATTCCCAATGATCATATTATTTTCATTGATACATAGGAATATATTATGATTATTTTGTGAACTCTTTACATTTTCCTCAATTTTGTAAATTTTTTCAATTTCACTTCCGTACAAAACTAAAAGCTGTACAAAACTACAGCCTGGTTAGATCGAATTATTTCTTACAAAAACAATGCCACTATTAAAATGAATACCAATAAGTTGTTTTTCTATATATATTTTTTTTATGTATTATTTTCTTTGATTGCTTCTTACAACTTCTTCTCACAGAATCTCAAACAAGATAACGCTAATAAAATCATAAAAAAATATACTGACCATCTTATAGTTGTCGAAACCAAACCAATATTTATGAACATGATATCTCTCAATACAAATAATCATATGATTGCAATTCGAAGAGAAGAATATTATCGTCCAGATAATATATGATTGTAGACGAGTGAAAAATACGATAGCGGAAAAAGAGGGATTTTAACTATAAACCGATTATAGACGACCATATCATTTGTAGAGTACACTCAAAAGAAAAAGTCAGCAAAAAAATGTTGCTGTGTCAGCAAATTTTTAGTCAGGAGCGTGCTTGCAAAAAAGTTGGTAATTTCAGCAAAAGTGTTTTCTGAAAATCATCGAGCCGATTTTTACCAAAAAAGATAGTTATCTCAGCAAAAGTTTTGCTAACACATAGTCGACTGCAAATGAAAAAAATTCTTGCTAAAATCACTGAACTTTTTGCTGAATATTAGTAGACTGAAAAAACTCAAAAATTTGTAGAGAAATTTTACTTTAGTTAACTTATTTGCTGAAGATTTAAATATAAAAAATTGTATAGAGTTGTTTTTTTAATTATTATTTCCGTTGTCTGTACTACACCCAGACAAGATGCGACATCTATATCTTGTCTATCGGGTTGTCGTCAACGCTACAATTGCGGTTATCAGCACAATTTTTGTAGCAAAATAAATTAGTAAAACATTAGTTCAAAATTAGTTTAGTGGTAAATAAATATAACTAAATCTTTTGCTGAAAACGGAATTTCAGCGAAAAAATTGCTGAAAACTAGTAAACTTGATATACAAGACGTTTTACAAATTTTTCTACTAACTTTTTTTTTGAGTGTATGATTGATACATTCTTTAATAATATGATTGAAACAACAATGTATGACAGTAGGGAACATAGTTTTGTAGCTGTGATCATATTGCAACCATATCTTTTCTCTGCGTGTGTATGAAGATTTTAAAGGTATTCTCACATTTTTAATCACAACTATTGAACCGCTACAGATTTTGATTATTTTTAACATAAAGCTTCTTGGTTGAGTATCAACAACAACCTAACTAAAAATTAATTGTAAACAAATTAAAAAATCACGTGATATGAGGCATTGGGACCATAATTTTCAAATTCAAATATCTTTTTTTAAGAGCTAAGGCTGCGTTCACACCTAGTTCTTAAACACGTGTTTAGGTAAAACACGTATTTAAGCTCTGTATTCTTTTACAAAAGTTTTTTATTCTTTTACGCTCGTTTTAGCTAAACATGTGTTTAGGGTTTAGGTGTAAATGCCGTTTTACCTAGAAAAACGGCTAGCGCCACTAGATTCAGCGTACCCGAATTAGTTTTACTTATTGAATTATCCTAGGACAGGTTACTGAACTCTCATAAAAAACAAAGTTCAGGGACCTGTCCTGCGATTTGTCTTGTGACATGTCACAAGGGGTCAATTTCCACCTCCTATGACAACGCCATGTAAAAGTGACCAGTCTATTTCATATAAAGGGGCCAGTTCGGTGACAGTTTGTTAAAATTTCCCGTAGGGATATTACACCTTGTCATTTTTATGACGATGTATGATATATTTTTTTGCTTATGGGAAGCACAGCTGAGTGCTACCGGACGCGTCACAGGTTGCGGATAGTGATTCCGCAGAAATGTGGAGTAGCTGCCAATGGCAGCCGTGGCGAGCAATTGGCGTTAACCAACAAAACCAATATCCCAACCGACCATGGGCGGTATAACCCTATTGGCGCTTGGATAGAATCCTTGCGCAAACATTGCAGGCCTGGAGGCAATGTTGGCAGCCCCAACACCAGGATCGGATGCTTTGGCCCAATCAGCCATTCATCTTAAATAATACCTGATTACTGAAACCGCAACAATGCGGCCCTATGCTCCTTGCAGGAGTAAAAGGAACGAATATATATATATATTTTTTGGATGATATTATATCCAGTTACATATTGCAAATATATCCATTCACATATAATTTTATATAAAATTTTTTTTTCGGGTACTTATAATTCGGCGTCAGTACTAGTTATTTTTGTTAGGCGAAGCCGTTTTTATAAGCAGTCTAGCTTACGCGCGACTACTTATTTATTTATAAATATAATGTGAATTTGGTAACTACTTATTTTTTAACCACTAGTAAGTATATAAGTAAGTCGTATTTTTTAACAAATTGTAACCACTTATTTTTTAACTGCGTATAGGCACACGAATAACTACTTATTTTGGTAACTACTTATTTTATATACTTTTTCATGCAGCGAATATGGACAACTATTTACAAAAACGACCTTGTCGAACAAAAAAATGAGTTTTGACACCGAATTATAAGCAGTAGACCCTAATTCTACTGCTTATTATTTAGATATTAGTAATGAGCACCCATTACTGAGATTTTGCTGGGACTTATTGAAATATTAGAACATATTGAATATTAACAAATTAATTAGAAATATTAAAAAAAAATATAAAACAATGTATTTAAACTTTTATAATTTTTTGATATATTTCGATATTTCGACCCATTAAAAGAAAATTTTAAAAATTTCAACCCCGCCAGGATTCGAACCCGCAATCATCGGTTTGGAAGTAAATCGTATCCAAATCACTTCTTAGGATCACTTTTAGTGCAATAATGCTTTAGAAGCAATAATTAATTTATTTTTTGGTTGTTGTTCAGAATTGCTTTGAAATAGCAACGAAAGAAGTGGTTACCGATATTTTGTTTTATAATAACTTATTAATAAGGGTAAAAATAATAAGTTATTGGTATTGCATAATACATATAACTACTTATTATGCGCAAGTACGATTTAATAAAAATTTAGAATCTAATTACATTGCTCGGATCTTATTGTATTGCCTATATGTAACCAATGAAATACCCAGCAGAAATTCGGAAGCGGTAAAAATGAGTAAAAATTATTAGAGCTTCTTTTCTGCTTCGTTTACTGCTTCTGAGGATTTATAGCTTGCAGTAGTGTGTTAAAAAAGGCAATAGAGTTTTGAAGAGTTGGGCTTAATCGTTCTTTTTGGTGACTCGGTCATATCGTTCAATAAAATCGTTCAATCGTTCTTTTTTGTTATCGTTCTTTTTTGTCATGAGCTGTGTCTGAACAGTGATTCGTGAACGGCGTCGTTCATTCGACAATTTATTGGCGACTAATAGTGTCAGAAAATTACAATTTTATTAAAAATATGAAATTATTAAGAAAAACATTTAATTCTGTAATAAAATTAATAAGAAAGGTATACAAACTTTTTATGACTACAAAAAAGAACGAAATGAACAATGAACGAAATGAACGAAAAGAACGAATAATGGTGAACGATGTCATATCGTTCAATGAACTGAACCGTTCAAATGAACTAGTTCGTTCATGAACGACACAACTCTAGAGTTTTGTTTACCAAACTTTATCGCTCTAACAAAGAACGAAAGAATGACAATGACAACCGAATTTACTAGCTAAAAGCTGTGATTTCATGCCATTATTTGGAGCTATGATAGAAGCGCATATCGGATATCGAAACAAGTGCTTTCACGCGATCTATCTCGAACAAAAATCATGCCTTATATCAGCAATAATTAGGGTTTTTGTCCCGGGAATTCCCGGGACGGGATTCCCGGGAATCCCGCCCTTTTTTGAATCCCGCAATCCCGGGAATTTTATGCGGGATTTCCCGGGATTTTTTTAGTCTTTTACAGTAGTTTTAGCTAGTTTTATTGCAATTTTAGAAGCTTTATTTAAATTTAAAGCATTGATTTTTTTAAATTAATTTAAATAAAGAATATTTAAAATTAAAAAATACGGTTTAAAATTTAATAAATTGAATTAAGCCAAATTGTTTTTGGATGCCAATTGAATTTGGTTTAGTTAAACCGAAAAATATTATATTAGTAATTATCAAATTTACAAACTAAAATACTTGTCCTTCGGGAATTTTCTTCTTCTTTAAGATGATGATATTTGTTCAAATAAAGCAATATTTATATAGGCTGTTTTAAACTATAAGATTCTCGCAAAGATTTTGCAACCTTGCCTATATGTTCTACACGTGTACTGAAGTAAAATCGTACCGAAAATCTTATAGTGTAAACCAGCCTTAATACCTCCAATAAACTAGGGATTAAAGTTAAAAATAGCAATTTTTTCGTATTTTCAATTAACATTAGTATTTTGAGTTTCTTTTACTTCAAATAATTTCATTTAAAGTTCAATTGCTATTCCTTTATTTTAAATATATTTTTTAAATATTATTAATTTTTAAAATAATAAATACATCAGATGCTTTTTCAAATTATTTTGAATTTTTTATATGCTAAAATGCAACTAAATATGAATATTAAAAAATTTATTTTTAAGGAGTTGTGGCATAAAAAATTTCTACTCAAGAAAACTAATTAAAGTTATGAAACTATTTAATATTTTAGTGTCTACTTTTATAAAACAATTTAGGCGAATTTGCCTAAAAATTTCTGTGAAAAATGCTCACTTTTAAACTTTTTTATAAAACTAATTCTAGACGGATACTTCAGAAAATATGCATAGAAAAAAACAAAATATCTAGAAACAAAAATTTTTGGATTTAATGTATAAGAAATATTTAAGTAAAAAATTGATTTTAGTTCTGACTATAAAACTGGTCCGACACAAGTTTGCGCCCATTAACAATTCCAATATATCCTGAAAAAACGGATCAAAATAATATAAACCGTGTCTTTCACTTTTCTATATCAATTCGTTTAACAGCTTAAACCGCGAAATTAATATTTAGTTAATATATTACTAAGAGTTTTTTTTTTAATTAGGACGGCCTTCCATATAAATATATTACATAAATACTAATTCACGATTTAAATTGTTAAACGAATTGACCTGGAAAAAGTGGAAGACATGGATATTTAGCCCTCCTTTCAGAACATTTTCTCATGGATTCAACCAAAAGATGAACTTTGTCGAACGGTGTTTAACCAAAAAGTAGTTTTTCAAGTACAATATATGTCGAATTTATATATTTTCTAACGAGCGGGAATTCCCGGGATCCCGGGAAATTCCGAAAAAAATCCCGCTGTCCCGGGAAATGAAAAAGTCCGGGAAAAGAAAAACCCTAGCAATAATGCAAGCGCTACACTATTTTCTTTCCCTGACGAACCTGCTGCCAAGCAAGCAGTATTTTTTGCTGGGTATGTACTAATGTATAATGACTTACTTCACTCTATAAAAGTATGTACTTATTTTAGCTAACTAGTGAATTTAATATTAAAAGTACACACAGAAAATAAATTGGTTGGAATTCTATCGGAACCAACGAAATATTTTCATTATTCAATAATTTTAATTGTAGTTATTTAAAATTCATCATCAGGAAAGTTATATTTATTTGTGAACAAAAAATATATATGATGAACCAAAACACTGTCACATTATCCAAAATATTGGCTTTTCTAACCAATATTGAAAAATTACTAACTTCCACATTACCTTCAATACCAACAACCACCAATTTATCGAATATTTAGTCATTTAAATAAAATATCGGCAGCAACAATTTAGTATCAGTTGTGTTTCAATAAAATCGATCGCTCTATACAAAGTATTAGTTTTTCCAATCAATTTAAAATTTTTTTTTTAACTTTAGTAGCTTTAACCATTAACTTCCATTATTTTGGTAATTGTAATAATATATTGAGACAAGGAACAGAAATTTTATTTATCATAATAAAATTTTGGAATCTATCAAATTTTTTCGTTTCATACATATGCGTGTTTAAATTCTAGGTTAGACAACAACTAAACGTAAGTATATGTGGCGCAGGAGGTAGAGACACAGCCTTATAGCCTTAGAGATTTGAGTTCAAACCTCAACCAATGCATTACTTTCTTTTTAAATAATTTTTTTATTGATTCAAATTAAAAGACACAATTGATTTTCTGTTGTGAATATAATTTTATTCAAAAACAAAATATTCAAATTTTCAACCTGAAGAAATTCAAATTTGAAATTTGACAAAAAAAATTTATGTCGAGTTTAGCCTAGAGGAAAAGCAATGGGCTGAAAAACGGAAGGTCGACGGTTCAATCCCAGTTCGCGATATAAATTTATTTTTATTTTTTTTTTATTCAAATTAAAGACACAACTGATTTTCTGTTGACTGATATAATTTTATTTATAGACAAAATATTCAAACCTGAAGAAATTCAAATTTGAAATTTGACTAAAAAAATTTAAATAGAGCTTCGCTTAGAGGGAAAGCAATGGGTTCGATACCAGTAAGCGATAAAAAAATTTTAATTTTTAAATAAATTTTGTGGAACGTGTTTTTCTATTTATAGAATTTATAATCCACAAACATTAAAGTAATCTATTAACACAACAAAAATTCAAAAATTGTAAATAAATTTCAGTAGTTACAATGGTATTAAAAATAAATAAAAGTGATGGTAACTTTTAAAAATTATATAAATTTATTCGTTATAAGCTGTTGACTTAAATATAATCAAAAATAACTTAGAGAAGATAAAAAGCACTTACCATTTTGTTGTTAATTGCAGTTTTCCGTGTTACCAATAAAATTTCCTCTATTGTTTGTGCAGTCATTGAAATGTTTAAATTAATGAGCGCGCTCTTTATTTTCCAACTGCCGCAAAATACTCGTTCAAATGTTTGTGAGTTTGAAATAATATTTAAAATTCAACTTTAGCGAAAAAAAACCGTTTAATGAATAAATTACATAGTTTTAATTAACAAAATCAACCAAGTATTGGCTTATAATTTGTATATGATTAAAGTTGGTAGTGTATGGTGGTAGTTTGGCTTAATCACAGACAAATACTTTGATGTATCTTGATTTTGGTTGTTTACCTCTTGAAGTCTTTCACCAATTTGTGGAATTTCTAAAATGCGTTTCTGTTTTTGTCTCATTATGCGGTTTTGAGATATTTTTATTTGACTCAACTATTAAGCCATTATGTTAATGATTATGATGAGCGTTTTGGCTGCCTGCCGGCTACCTGTTGGTAAAAGAAAACAAATCATAAAAGAAGACAGTACAATGAAGACACAATGAAAATAAATGTTTGTTTTAAGGTGGTTGCATGGTTTTATAGATATTACACTCATCCAATTATAGATCTTTCCCTGCAGATGATCTATAATCAAATTCACTATAGTGAAGAAAAAAAAAAACGATCATGTTTATTAAAATATCTACTCATTTCTTTTTGATGTCTACTATAACGATATTTTATGGTAGTGGTTAGTGGAGGATTGATTATTGGTGTTGTACAATCTATCTTAATATTGTGGGCCACTTTTTGCTATTGGGAATTAACCATACAAGGCAAAAGTAGTTTGCAGCTATATGACTATTTTTTATTAAAGGAATTGTATTATATCGATAGAAAAACATAAGTAACAACCATCTATTCAGAAAAATATAAATGGGAAAGCGCTAGTACAAGGGTTGGCAAAAAGTATTTTCGCAATCTCGAATATATATTATTAAACAAAAGAACCGACTGTTTAAAAACTGTCGAAAAAGCATGATATTTCCAACTTTGGCATAACGTTAGCAAAACCAAAAAATATGTGGTCTAAAAATAGATTTTCCGAAATTAATAACAGTTCGTACGTACTTTTTTTGTCGTCCCGTGATTTCAACCCTAAACCAAGGAGTATCTAAATTTAGGATATGCAATCATCGTCGATCACGACATTGGACAAAACAGCTTTGCCTCTGCATCCAAAACGACAAACTGGTACAGACAAACAAGTCCGACATTTTAGTTGAAATAATTTAAGGCTCTAATGCATAAACTTTTCTTAATTTTCCGTTAAGAAATACAATTGCTAAAGTAATCGTTAAATAACAGTTTGTTAGTTTCTGGTTTTATTCTGGCAACACCCTTATTTAATGTGTCTCCACTATTAAATAAATTGTTAGTGATTCATAAAGTTAGTAAACGATTGACTCGTTAATCATAGGTGAATAATGTTGTTTTGAAGAATTTATCAATAAAAATTATTTATAATAAATCAAAACATGACAAAAACAATTTTTTTATATATCTTGGCTATGTAATAGTGTAAAATAATATTTTAAAGATAGTTTAATATTGCGAATACTGAATGTATTCGAATAACGATTATGTGTTGATTAAATCAACATCACTATATTGTTTAGTTTATTTTGTACTTTATTTGTACACCAATTTGTGAAAATTTAATGAAAAAACGCTTAAATGGTGCAATTGTTCCAGATTTTTTTAATTTGTTGGCTATAAAATGTTAGATTCTACATATTCTTGGGTGAATGACCCTTGAAAAAGCCTTTAAATAAATGAAAACTGAATATTTTTGGTTTCAACAAAGATTTTTAATTTCCAAACTTTATGAAACGCTTATTTTAGGCATGACCCTACTTTAAAAGATTGTTAAATTGTTCGTTATTAAATGAATTATGCATACTGTTTTTGACAAACTAGCTTAAAAACGTTTAATTAAACGGTTTAGAAACATTAAGGGTTTTCACAAGGGGTGTACTATTTGTTGTATCGTTGTATCGTCCTAACAAAAAACAGAGTTGTTAAAAATTAAATTGAAAAAATACAACATTTGAGAATAGCACGATACAACATTTTTACGTATGTTTAGTGTCCTATGTTTGAGTGTGCTAACCGATAGAAAACTGAATAGAAAATCGTTGTTAAACACAAATAAAAATTTTAACAACTCTGTTTTTTGTTAGGACGATACAACGATACAACAGATAGCACACCCCTTATGAACAACCTAATTATACAGAACACCGTAAAAGTGGAAATAAATGTTCGAAAAATAATCTAAACCATTTTCAATTGCATTTCAGAAATTATCATTTTATTTCAGAAGTTATCTATTGTTTTTTAGATTTATCAATTGTATTTTAGAAATAATTCCAGTTTTATTAATTTCCGAACTTTTTAATGGTTTTTCATATTTATCAATTGTATTTCAAAACTCATCAATTGATTTTTAGTTTTATCAATTGCATTTTAGAAATTATCAATTGATATTCATATATATTAATTGTAAATATTTATGAAATTAACAATTACTTATATTGGAAAAATTATAAATTTTTTTCAGAAATTACCAATTGTATTTAAGAAATTGTGAATTGTATTTTGAAAAATCTCAATTGTATTTCAAAGACTATTAATTTTATTTAAGAATTAATCAACTCTTTTTCAGGAATTATCAGTTTTTTTTAGAAATTATCAATTGTATTTCGGAAACTATCAATTTTTGGAAAAGATATACATATGTAATACATTTTATGTAATGTTACGTACAAATAAATTGTTAATGAAAACGATTTTAAATGTTCCATATTTTCCGAAGCAACTTAACTTACAAATTTTGTAAAAAAAATCACCTCAGGAATGAATACTATACGAAGAAGACGGCGGGAGCCTTTGAATCGCTAGCGATCAGTCGGGTTTTGGGAGGGGTTCGTGTCCCCTGTCGTTTAGTATCTGTATCATAACAAGTTAATTTTTATAGGCTCCCTCAATTTATACTAAAACAAGAAAAAAAAATCTACTTTAATTATGGGATCCAAGGCAATCATAGCTAATACAAACAAAAAAAAAAACAAGACAGCCCCTAACTATGATAGCAACAAAAAACGTGTGATAACAACGGTATTGATCAGAATTTTCTCAGCTTGGTCTCATGATGGTATGAGACCCACGCCTCTTAACCCACACTTACCATTTCCTAGTGGCGAGCATATTTGGTTTTATTATGTATATTACCAAGCACGATACTAAAGACATACGATATATACATACATCATTTAAATAAATGACACAAGGAAATGTTGTAAGATAATTACCTAGCAAAAAAGAGATGCCGAAGCAGTAGAGAAAGCACTACAATTGATGATCTAGATGTACTTCTTTTTAGACATAAACACTAATGATTTTAACATTGAGTTGTCATAGGAGAGGAGTACTTCCACTTCAACATTTTTTCAGTACTTTTTGAACGAGTGCAAAGTAAGCTCTTTTTCGCCAATTAATAGTAAAAAAAAAATTCTTCGCAAAAAAATTTTATTTTTTTTATTATTTTACAAAAGTTTTTTATTGCCGACACCCTGTATCGAACTTGCGACCTCATGATTGCTAGTCTAGCACTGTACGCTATTTTTATTTTTAAAAATTGAAAAATTAGAAAAATATTGAATTTGAACAAATTAATTATAAATATTTAAAAAAAATTAAAAATGTGTATATTGGTCCCTCCAGGAATCAAACCCGCGATCATCTGTTTAGAAATACCAAATGATACCAAAACCGTTTTTTAGGATTACTTTCAGAGCAATTATGCTTTAGAAGCAATACTTAAGTGATTTTTTGGTTGTTGTTCAGAAGTGATTCTAAAAAAGCTGTAAAAATATATTAACGGATACTTTGGAAGCCATTAAAGAAGTGATTTTTTGAAGTTGTTCAGAATTATTTCTAAAAAAAGCAGTAAAAATACACTAATGGATAATTGCGAAGCAGTGAAAGAATTAGTTTGTCAAGCATTATTTCAAAATTTTTTTTTGCTGGGTACCCATGTAAAATTTTTTTAAAAAGTTACAAATATTAGAAAATTATTTAAATACTAACATGAATTGTAGGGTGAAAAATCTATATTTAAATTTTTAATCACAGAAAATTATGTAATTAAATTTGATCAGAGTAAAGCCAGAGATTAAAAATTGATGAGTTACTGGTATTAAGACGTATTTGAACAGCTATTTTCTTCTTAATCATTGTTAAGTATAAAATAAGTTACCAGGCCTTGAAATCATTATCATTAATTAAAAAAGTGGCAATGAAAAAAATTTCATTACAACTGATATCAACGGGCAGGTTAACCAGAGAATTGAGATGTTGCGCTTTCTGATTACATTAATCTGGTGAATAATGCTGCTTTTATTTTCAAAGAATAATATTAGTACAATTTTCTTTCATTTTAAGGGCGTGTGCGAACAGGCTAAATTGTTACTAAACTAAAATAATTTTGATAAAAAGGTTGGTAACGCAATTTAGACTACATGCTTCTTGAACTAAATTATTTGAAAGCATTTTCTAAATGTTCTGCCAAAGAGAAATTTATATTTTTAAAAATTAAACGTATTTTTTTAAATAGTTGTGTATAAATAATTTTGTTTTGAATATTTGCTGTTGTAAAAACATCAATTTGTTCGAAAATTAAAGAAATTTGCCAGGCCTTTTTATAAAACTAAATAGAATGTCAAAATTGGTTGCCGCACACATTTTTTCTAAACTTTTTAATCAGGTTTGTATTTTTGGAAAATTAGAAAGTCCGAAAAAACAATTTTTGTATTTTTAATGCAAGAATTAAGATAATTGTTAAAAATTAGTTTAGTTTAGTTCCAATTTAGCGACACCGTACACGCCCTAAATACTTTTTTGTTTTTTTTATATCCCATGTGAAAATCTAAATATATATGAACATACATGATCATACATTGACTTGTAAATGATCATGCATGGACATACGTGATCATATATGACTATGCATAGTTCAATGTATGACCATATATGATCTCATATATTTCCATATATCTTTGGATCCGAAATTTGAGGGTATATGGATGTATATGGTCATATATGATCATATATGAGTATATATGACTCATATGTGATCATATATGGTCATATATGAACATGTATTGTCATATACCCTCAAATTTCGGATCCGAAGATATATGGAAATATATGAGATCATGTATGGTCATACATTGAACTATGCATAGTCATATATGATCACGTATGTCCATGCATGATCATATACATGTCAATGTATGATCATGTATGTTCATATATATTTCGATTTTCACATGGGTTTGTACTTTTACAATCTGTTAAAATTAATTAATAGAATGCCATTACAACTTCTGTTAAGAATTTTGTTTTTTAGTTTTTACGGTCTAAACACAACTATTTTATTACTTCTGAATATTTTGTTATTTCTTTGTATAAACCCAGTAGTAAAAAATACTAGTTCAGAACCAGTTTGTTTGAAACAGACAACTAGTACGAGTTCTACCGCCTCGCCATACAAGCAACTGTAGAATTTAACATGGAGATGCCATAGGGATAGGGGCAATTGTCGCCAAACTCCCACTTTAGTACTAGTTATAGAACAAGATTGCAAATTACAATTTAAGGACGTAAAAATAGCACTGTGCTACGATTGCTTTGTAAAACGTATTGAAATGAAAAAGTTTTATGGAGATTTTTAAGGTGTCCTCACATTTTCAATCACAACTTTTGAACCGCCAGACCGATTTTGATTATTTTTAACACAAAGCTTCTTGGTAGAATAGCAAAGAATCTTATTAAAAATTAATTTTAAACAAATTAAAAAATCGCGTTGTCTGCGGTCCTTGGGAGAATTATTTGAAAGCTAAACTAGAAAAACGCCTATAACCTTCGAAAGACACGTGTATAAATTTGACAGCTGTCGGACTATTAGTTTGTGAGATACAGTATTTTGGGTGAAGCAACTTTAGTTAGTTTGAAAACAATAGATAAAAAAGAATTTCGTTTGTTAATAAAGCATTGCTTTTCAGCGAAAAAAAAACACTGTTGAAGCGAAGGCTTGGCTTGATAAACATTAATCGGACTCTGCGCCAGGAAAATCACCCGTTGAGAAGTGGTTTTGCTAAGTTTAAAAGAGGCGAAACTAGCACCGAGGACGATGCACGCTTTGGACGCCCCAAAGAGGCTGTTACCGACGAAAACATCAAAAAGTCCACTAAATAATTTTGAATGACCGTAAAGTCAAGTTGATCAAGGTATCTGAGACTCTAAAGATATTAGAGTTGGGTTCAATCGTTCTTTTTGATGACTCAGTCTTATCGTTCAATACAATTCATTGAACGAGTTCGTTCAAATCGTTCAATCGTTCTTTTTTTGTCATGAACTGTGTCTGAACCAGGGTAAGTTTTGGCACACATCCACATGTGAAAAAAAAGCAAAAGTTTCCAACATCTTTTAACGGTTGTTCCAGGAGCCTGAAAGGGTGTGTATTGTTGGAGTGTAGGCGCATTGCTTTCGTCTTGCGTATATTGATTTTAAGACCAACTTTGGCTGCATTGGTTCCTCTCATATTCAATCTATGTTGTAGTTCGTGGTTATTCTGTGAGATTAGGCAAATATCGGCGGCGTAGTCGAGATCACTTAGCTTGGTATGGAAATCAAGGTTTATACAATTTCCTCTTTAGACGGATTGCTTCATAACTGCATCTAGCACCAGATTAAAGAGTATGGGTGATAATATGCAACCCTGTCTTACACCAGTCTTAACATCAATGTGGTTGCTTTTTAAACTGAAACAACCTAAAAACATTTTTTGCTTTTTGTGTATCCTAATTCTAAAAATTTATGTGCCAAATCTTGTACATCTCCGTTTATGTGTGTGAGTGATTATAAAAGAAATGATATTAACATCTTTTTGATTCAAGTGTATTGAATTGTAAATAATTGTCTTTTTGCAGTTTGGTGGTTTTATTTTATATTTTTTGAGTTTTTCGAATCTTGAGCATTTTTAATGACCCTAGGTTAAATGTTAGAAATTAGTTTTTTTTACCGGCTTAAAATTTTTATACTCAAATTATGTACATCAGCATCTTTTTTTAGAATTTGGTGAAACGTTTATGTTTTATTTATGAATTTGTTCGAAATCGGTGTCATAGTTCATTAGAATCTTTTATAAATTTAAAGTTTTAGAAAGTTTGAATGGATATTAAAAAAATTGTATGGCTTTTTTCAAAGGAACCTATGAATTTCTTATCCCAGAATTAAAAAAACAATTCTTAAACAAACTCGCAATATTTATATAATTATTACCTTCGAAATTCCGAAATATAAAAATAAAATAAATACCAACCCAACAACAAACCACACAACAAGCTATTTAAACATTGTTTCATACTACAAGACTGAACAAAAACTGCTGAACAAAACTAGTTTCTGCTAGTTTTTTTAAATCTAGCAAGAGCATAAAGCTAGAGAATTTTTTTCCTATCGTTAAAACAAACATTATGGCAATATTTAACAGTCGGGTAAGACTAATATTTACCAAAATCGTATTTGATTCACCAGGAAAATTTCACTTTTTGTTAATTTCGATTTTGAAAAATTCGATTTGTATGGAGGCGCTTTTAGTTTAACCCATTTTAAATTAAAAAATTTTAATAAAAATGTCCTTCCCAAGCATTTTAATTGACAAAAAGGAATAAATAGTTTATTTAAAGCTGGAAAAGATTTTAATATTAAACAAAAGCTTTGATTTATTTACATATTTATCTCTTCACGCATTTTAATAAGCATTTTCAAAAAATTTGTCGGTAGTTTTATGTAGTTGTAATATTTTGGCAACTTTTACACTAATTTTTGTAAATGATACACATATTTTTCTGAATGAATGAAATGAGCGATTGAACTAAGAGTTATTAGTTGTGAACTAGGTCTTTGGTTCAAATTAGTGAATAGTTCATTTGAACTAGTTGAACTAGGCAGTTCATATAGCAGCTGATAAAAACAATTTACCCAAATTTACACGAAAAAAAGGTCGGGACTTCTTCGCTCTCAGCTCTTATTTACTCAATTTTGTAGTACACGAACGCTTTTTGGTAAAATTGTTAAAAATCGATTATACATGAGCACATATGATTCATGCATGCCCATATGCATCGATATATCCATATATGTTCATATGTGTGCATTAACGAAATTTGAGGTAATATTTACATACATTATTTATTTATTTATTTTGATATATCTTGTACAACAAGAGTAAATCTTATAATTAAAGTACAGGAAAGCAGTTTGTGGAAAACATATATTGCAAATTGTAAAAAAATAATAAAAATTAAACCGTATTCTACATTTTCATATATTTCCACGTATGATCATGTGCGTACTTTAACGAAAATTGAAGTAATATGTTCATGTATGATTACATATTAATACATATGAATTCTATATGGAAGTTTATGGACATGTATGAATTTGTATGACTTCATATACCAGCATGTGTGAGTTCACACATGTCCATTAGAGCGTACCACCTTACAGGCAAAAAAGAGTGCGCCGTACACCCTCCAATATGAAATATTTTTGCAAGGTTTCAAAAAAAATAATTTTTTTTGCCGAATGTAGGCGTCGCCATTTTACATTTTTCGTTAAACCTTTGGCATTTACAGTCGGATCTTAAAGTATGATGCATCGATGTTTTTCTCTCGAGGAGACCAGTGTTTTGCTCTATTTTAAACAAATCAAATTTTATTTCTAGAACGGGTTCCACGGAACAGATAATTTTGCTTGGATACTATACTACAGTATATACTTAGGGTCATATGCATAATCACTTTTTAAATCTATAAATGACTTATAAACAGAGCTTTGAAGAATTAATTCCTTAATTCAATTTTTCAATTCTGAATTAAAAATTCAATGAATTAATTCCCCAAGCACCATATATTGAATGGAATTAATTCATATTTGCTTTCGAATTACGAATTAATTCAATTGCAATAGTTCTTTTTTTTAAATCAAATGAATTAATTTACTGGTGAACACGTTCAATTTTATAAATCGAACGGAAAAAAGTGAATTAATTCCTTACTGAATTAATTCACTACTGAATTCGTTCAATTTCATTTTCGTTCAGTGAATTAAAAAAAATAAAATTACGTTCAGTGAATTAAAATAAAATAAAATTACGTTCAGTGAATTAAAAAAAAAAATAAGTTCACTGAATTGGAAAAAAATAAAATAAGTTCACTGAATTGAAAAAAAAATAAAATAATTTCACTGAATTCAAATCCTGTTTTCTGCCGTTCAGTAGAAGAAAACAATAATGTACAAATAAAATTTTTAAATAAGCAATTTTACAGCGTGTGCTAGTAAAAATAAACAAATTAGAAACCGCCCAGGTAGAAAATTACAAAGGGGCCAGCACTGGCAAAGCACGCATGTTAACAGCGCTTTCCCAAAGCCCAAATGATAACACCGTTCCACGGTGGTGCCAATGCTTTACCAAGCCCTGGGAAAGCACCCATAAACATAGAAATCAAATGCTTTGCCAACGCTCAAATAAAAAAATTAAAGTGCTTTTCTGTCACCCAAATGATAACACCAATCTATTTATTGCTTTGCAAAGTATTGAGATAGCACCAAAAAACATAAAAATCAAGTGTTTTTTTCCTTGCCACCAAATTATGAGCCCTCATCACTGAAGAATTTTAAATTACTCTAAAAATAGACGATTCTTGGAATTATTGTATTGTGGAGTCAAAAATTATTTAAATATCCACTCTTAGAGTTTCTTTTTCAAAAACAAAATAATGTTATAGGAAAACAAGCGCTGACAATTCACCCTTTTTAAGCGTTGGGAAAGCGTCCAAATTTAGTGCTTTGCCAGTACTTCTTTTTGTAAGACCGCGGTCTACTTGCGCTTTGCCAGTGCTTCTTTTTTGTTACCACACATAATTTCCACCTTGGCGGATGCTGTTTATCAAACTACATAATTCAAAAATAAAGCCTTTTACTATTAAAAATAAAAGCTTTACAGATATAGAGAAATTTGGAAAAAATATAACTATTAATTTTTCAAACTACCCAGTCAGAAAAACACAAACGGGAAAGCGGTGGCAAAGCACTTTAACAGGTGGTACAAGTACTGGCAAAAAGTGCTTTCCCATTCCCAAAATAATAACATCGTTAGACAAAAGGACCGGCTGTTCAAAAAGCGCCTAAAAAGCACTGGAGGAACAAAATTTTTAAACGTTGGCAAAACGCTGGCAAAACCAATGGTCTGGAAATATATTTTCCAAAATAAAATTTTAAAAAAGTTTATATGTATTTTTTTGGTCCTGCCGTGATTTGAATCCAGGCCGTCAGATTGGCAGACGATTGCTCTACCCACTGAGGTAACGAGACATATAATATTTAATGGCTAAACACATAAATGAGTGATAATAGCTGGACAACTACTGGCTGTGCCAAAATGCTAGTACTGGCAAACAATTTTTTGTAACTAGTATGCCAGTGTTGGGAGGGCAAAAAAAAGTTGGTCTTGAAGGAGCTTTTCCACAAACAAAAAAATTTATTTTATAAAACAAAAAAAATTTTAAATTAAAAAAAATCCAAAAAAAAATTTTTGCTTGCAACTCGGAACCTTCCGACTACAAACATTTTTTAACGAAGCGTCAGCATTTTTATAAAATCATTGGTTTTCCAGTGAATTGATTTTTGTACGCATGGTAGCATTGGGTAACCACTGGTTGCAAACCTTGGCATATCACTCTAAGCCAATTCTTTGCCAGTGGTTTTTTTTATAAACCACCGAAATTTTTGTAAAACAAATACTGGCAAAACGCTTTTCGCAAACGCTGGCAAAGCGTCCCAAATGAGTGTTCTGCCAGTCATTTATTTTTAATACCGTGGTTACCCAGTGGTATGCCAGTGCTTGATTTTTTGTACTACTGGCGATTTCTGACTGGGTAGTTATATAGTTATATTTTTTTCCAAATTTATCTATATCTGTAAAGTTTTATTTTTAATAGTAAAAGGCTTTATTTTTGAACAGCATCCGGTTTCTAATTTGTTCATTTTTACTAGCACACGCTGTACAATTGCTTATTTAAAAATTTTATTTGTACATTATTGTTTTTTTCTACTGAACGGCAGAAAACAGACTTTGAATTCAGTAAACTTATTTTTTTTTTCAATTCAATGAACTTATTTTATTTTTTTTCAATTCAGTGAACTTATTTTTTTTTTTTTAATTCACTGAACGTAATTTTATTTTTTTTAATTCACTGAACGAAAATGAAATTGAACGAATTCAGTAGTGAATTAATTCCTTACTGAACGGCAGAAAACAGACTTTGAATTCAGTAAACTTATTTTTTTTTTTTCAATTCAATGAACTTATTTTATTTTTTTTCAATTCAGTGAACTTATTTTTTTTTTTTTAATTCACTGAACGTAATTTTATTTTTTTTAATTCACTGAACGAAAATGAAATTGAACGAATTCAGTAGTGAATTAATTCAGTAAGGAATTCAGTAAGGAATTAATTCACTTTTTTTCCGTTCGATTTATAAAATTGAACGCGTTCACCGGTGAATTAATTCATTTGATTTAATAAAAAGAACTATTGCAATTGAATTAATTCTTTGAATTTGTTGTTTGATGAACGCGTTATGTTGAACGAATTCAGTGAATTACTTAAGAAAAGGAATTCATAAAATTCTAGAGAAAATTGAATTCGATTGGTAGTGAATTCATTCCAAAATGAATTAATTCTTTAAAGCTCTGCTTATAAAACTTATAAGGTTTTCAAATTATTATGCATACGCACTTTAAAATATTACAAATTGTAGAGCTTTTTGAATATATTGTACACAGAAAAAACAGTAAGCACCAACAATGGGAATTTGTAGAATCACATTTTCTTTTAAATTGAAATTTTATTTCCAACAATTTTTTTGTTTGAAATATTTGTAACTCGTTTGTAAATTGTTATCTTTCATATAAAAATTTATTATTTATTAAAAATAAAAATTGAAAGTTATAAAAAAAAATTTTTTTTTTTTTGGATTTACAAATATCTTTGTTGGTGCCTTTTTAAAAAGTTTTTTTTTCTATTTACAAATTTGGTATGAGAAAGGTGTTTAAAAATTTAATTAGAATTTTGTAAATTCTTTCCGTGTATATAATATATAGAAGTATGAGTCCGATAAATATTTTAAATGAAAACCGAAGGAAAATATTACATGTAAAATATTAACAATTTATACGAGGGGTACTATTTCGGAAATAGCTAATAATAAAAAACATTTTTAAATGAAAATGGCTTTATAGTTTTATTGGTCACTCTTTAAGTAAGAGGGTTAGAATGTTCCACAAAAATGTTCCTCGTAGTGTTTTACATAAGCCCGCTCAACACATCCTATACCTTAAATGGAAGGTTAACATGGTTTGAATACTAAACGCTCTTAAATGCAAGAAATTTGAGTAAAAATCATTAACTTCAAAAAAAAATTTTTTTTTAATTTGTGGTAAAAAATAATAACTAATTTTTGAATGATCTATTATATATAGGGTGACCATTCGTACTGATTTAATCAGTAGGTACATGTACTGATTTTTGGTCACGTGTACTGATGAAAAAGTAGTGTACTGATTTGTACTGATTTTTTAAAATTTGTACTGATTGTACTGATTTTTAGCATTTAAAAAAATATTACATTTTTTAGTAAGAAAAAAAACAAAATGCAAGTACAATGTAGGTTTTTTTTATAGGATACATTTTTGTGAATGTGAGAGGTTTTCTCTACCGAAAGCATTCAAAATGATTTTTCTACATGTAAGTTTCTAAATCTAATATATAGTTTCATACACAGAAGATTCGTGGTGACAACCGAATTTATCAAGTGGTTCCATTGCGATAATAGAAAATCAGTTGATACAACAGTTATTTGACTGCGATAAAAATATCTTAAATATCCCGTTGTCAGAATGATTCTGTTTTCTAAATGTAAGAAACGATATCGAAAGCTGAAGATTTTTCCGTACAAAAATCCTTAAAATCTAAAGAAATATATGTGGGTATTTCCATGGAAAAATTTTCGAATCTGTGGGATTTTCAATAGAAAAAAGTACACAAAACCTTAAGATTTTCATTTTTAAAAACGTTACGAGTTTTTGTAGTAAAACGTAGCCAAAATGTGAAGTTTTTCTATTTGAGAAATCATGCAGAAATTAGCAAAGAGAAAAAAGATTTGTTCTGACAGCTAAATTTGTAGCCAATCTATTGGTTAGTTTGTACCTACAGAAAATTAGTTTAGAAAATGCAATTTGCTCGTGACAACAGAAATTCGTTGGAAGAATTAACGTTCATACTATCCTGGGGTCATATTTGACTTCATTCGTAGCATGGCTATAATTACATCAATCTGTTACAAAAAAAATTAGAAAAGAAATGGTAACAGATCATTGAAATTTCTAAATAATGGGTCCGTTTCCTGTTCTTAAAAAACTGGATTTTTTCATGCGAAAAAAATTTTTGCCTTGGGGTTTTCAGGATGGTATGATGGTTAACCGAAAAATTTGTAGCCTCAACCAAACTATTCGGTTGACTACAAATTAGGTTAGCTGCATAATAATTTTTTTTATGATAGTATTTTTTAAAAATGTGTACTGATTTGAAGTCAGAAAAAATGGTCACCCTAATTATATAGCAGTATAAACTTACAAAAAAAAAAACAGGAAAAAAATATCTAATTTTATATAATTTTTTTTTTAAACTCCGTCAAACTTAAGTAATTTTTGAATTTTCAACAAAAAAAATGTCTTTTTGCGAGAAATAAAAAATATTTTTTTTGCAAAGATATACTAAAATCTATATTTTAATTTAACTACAAATATATTAAAGTAATTAGAAAAAAGTCTTCGAACCAGTTTAAAAAAAAAATGATTTTTGAGAATTATTTTCGTGAAACAAATAAAACCAATTTTTCTGTTCAGTCATTTTTGTATAAAATTCTCTGAGTTTAGCGCCCTCTCGTGGCGGCAAAAGCAGTCACACCAAATAGTTTTTTTTGCACATTTGTTTGAGTAATTTTATTATCTTTCAAAAAATGTGTCTTTAATCTTAATTTGGTAGAAAAAAATTTTTTTTTTGTCCATGGGACGAAGGATTGTGCTCGCCTAGGAGCGTTTCTAAACATTTAAAATATCAAAGAAAAAAGAAATACAATTTGCTTTGTCATTTTCCAATATACAACTCTGTTGTTTTGACAGATCTAGAAAATAATGGCCGTTTTTTTTAATCACTGGATTTATTTTCGGATTTATTTTATTTTGTTAAAAAATCCACATTTTGGTTTTTAATTTTCAAAATTGAATATTTTTTATCAAAATCTAACGCTTATTTGATAATATAATGTGAAATAAAATCATTAAATTTTTTTTAACATTAAGAATGAAGTTTTATGTTATTAAAACTAAATAAATAAAAAATTTAAAAAATAAAAATTTAAATACAGGAATTGAATTAAGCTAAATCCAAAATGGATTTATAAAATAAATAAATCCGTTTTGAATTTAGCTTAATTTAATTCTAAAAATTGTATTTTCGCAAAATTTTAATTTCTTCTTTCACGTTATATTATTATATTAGCGAATATGTAAGTGTAAGATTTGAATAAAAATATAGAATTTTTTAAATTTAAAAAGAAAATGTGGATTTTTTAACAAAATTAAATAAATAAATCCAAAAATAAATCCGGTGATTAAAAAAAGGCCAAATATGTTTTCTAAAGTGTCAGTAGTATTTATATTTGCACAGGCACTTCCATATTAATTAAATATTTAACAATTTTTTTTTTATAGTTAAGCTAATTTTAATTCTAAATACATAAAGCTTATATTCAATAAAGTGTCCTTAAATAATTAAGATAAAAAATCAAATTTCATATTTTTCGTGAGTATTTCGTAAGCGTGAGTACTTCGTGAGCGTGATTCAAATTAAAATTAATCACGTGAGCGTGATTATAAAAAAATGTTCGTGCGTGAGTCGTACGTGATTATTATTTTTCTTTCGTGAGCGTAAAGTGAGCGTGAGTCAAAATTCACTCACGCGCCCATCTCTAGTACAAACCATACGAAATACAAATGCAGTGATATTCGTTTGAAAGGCAACAGTTCAAGGAAACAAACAAATTTTTGACTATCCGATCTTATCAAAGGAGTTAGTGTTATATAATGTATCAAATTTAGGTGAAAAAAACTATGAAAAAAACATTGAAATATGTACAATAGGATGCTCCAGAAAAAAAAATTGTGAGTTATTGTCTGGGCCCCCCCCCCCCCCCCTCAAAATATGTATTTGGGTGTAAAACAATGTCTCCCAAAAAATTAGGACAATCGGATAAGAGGAACACGTGCCTCAACGGCCCTGAAGTTTGAAATACGATTTACAAGGCGTTATTAAGGTTTTATGAATTTTTTATCGTTTATATATCGATTTTCATGTCAAATGACACTTTTTTTACATTTAAAAAATTTGGTGTCATTTTGACCCCATGTGCCTATAAGGGTTAATTTCTAATTTTTTATTACTATGTATAAAATTTGGTGTTAACAGAGTTATTTGGACAACTTTTACCAAATTCCGCAAGAAACAACACATTGTTTTAATATACTTCCAGAAACAATCGAAAATTTTCAAAAATTTCACCTTTGACCTTGGTAAAGAAAAGGTTAACGTTGTCGGAGTTTTACAAAATTTTCGGAAAACAAGCTCTTGTATCAGGCTTAAAGGTAATCGGAAGTGATTTCGTTCCAGCTGGCTAAAAAAACAAAAATTAATACAATTATCTAAATTATTGGCCAAAATCACACTTTTCTCTAAAATTTTCAAATTTAAAACGCCGTCACTGTTAAGTTAAAAGAGGGATATGTGTAATTTTCAGTAGAATTATTCTCTAAGGTGTATTTAATAAACCCCTATACGTTAACAACTTTTTACACTATTTTGTTAAACAAAATATTAAAAAACTCAAAAATAGAATTTTGCAAATTTATAAAAAAACAAATCCCATCTTTGGCCATACCTGGGACTAGGTTATCATAAGCCAGGAGAGACAAAAAATTTTATATGAATATTTGTGGATCTTAGAAATGAAACTAGAGTATAAGATTGTAAATTTTTGGAAAAAAATTGTACCAATATGGGACGTGGAAAACATTGTAATCCAGAAAAACGAAGACTTATATCTCAATTCCACAACGAGATGAAATCTCCAACTGAAATTGCTAAAATACTCAAGTGTTCGCGAAATATGGTATACAATGCTATTCGTCTATGTGCTGCCGACAAGAAATATCATACACAAAATAAAGAACGAATAAGTAGAAAGAAGCCTCTTCTTTCAAGAAAAAATATTAAGAAACGTATTGATTTTGCCAAAACCTACAAAGGAAATGAGTTGTCCTTTTGGAAAAATGTGTTTTGGAGCGATGAAACGAAGGTAAATCGTGTCGGACCAGATGGTAGAACATTTGTACACCGCCCAAAACACCAGGCTTTAAACATTAAGTACGAAGACCTAGTCAGAAGACCTTGAAACATGGGGGGGGGGGGGTAATATTATGGTATGGGGGGCTTTTTCCTGGCGTGGTGTTGGGCCTATCGTAAAAGTAGAGGACAAAATGGAAAGGTTTCAATATTTGAGCATTCTTAAGAATGTTATGGAGCCATTTGCCTATGAAAATATGCCAGTTAAGTGGACATTTATGCAAGACAATGATCCGAAGCATTCGTCAAACATAGTGAAGGATTGGTTTTTACTAGAACAAATTAAGGTTTTGGACTAGCCAGCCCAAAATCCGGACCTTAATCCAATAGAAAATCTATGGAATGATGTAAAAACAAAAGTTTCACAAAACAATTACAAAAATTCCACCGAACTTTGGCTGGTATTCTATACCAAAAGAAAGATGCCAGAGATTAGTTGAGAGTATGCAAAGAAGGTGCTAAGCGATTATTGATAATAATGGATACAGCACAAAATATTAGTGTAATATTAACGCTAAAAAAATAATAATTGTTTTAAAAACCCAAAAAATGTACGGTTTTTTGTAAAAATATAAAATGTGTCCTATTTAGAAGTCCAGGTATTTTTACTAGTTTATACATATTTACCAATATATATAAAATAGTTGAAGGATTTTTATTTAAATAAAGAATGAATTACAATCATCAATAATAACACTTCCCGTATATGAAATAAAAAATTTTATTTTTGTTTTATTTTTCAAAATAAATAATTATGTTTCTTAACACATAAAAGTGTCCTATTTCCATGTCCATAGCTGTAAATTGCTTATCTAATTATTTTTTTTATTTTTATCCTTTTTCCCCACAGGTCCTTTCCATTTTTGTATCATCTACTATTCATTTTAAGTAATTAACAATAACAATGGTGGAGCATAAAAAAGACTCGGCATGTTCAAATCTAAAGCATTTGATCGTGTAATGCCGTGTTTGATGGAAATTACAAAAACAAATACACGGAACCATCAAGCCAAGCTGTATAGCATGCTTGATCGTCTCTAGAGCCTATTACACTTTCATTTGTTTAAAGCTTTTTTTAAATTTATTTAAATTAAAACTTCCATATAGATTTAAATAATTATAATACAACATCCTCGATATATACTCCTTATATATAATAGGAGTGCCAAAACCTGTTAAAAACAACAAAATACCAAACATCAAACAAAACATTTCGAAAATAGGGTCGGGTTCCCAGAAAAAATGAAGTGAAAAATTGTTATTAACCTTCCTATACACGCGCTAATTTTTGTAACGCCTATACCCGCGCCCGGTCTCACAGACCGAAGGTTTGAAAACCTGTTTCTTCATAGTTTTTCCTAACACGATCTATATAGATAATATTTTTTTTAAACTTAAAGATCTAATGAAAAAAATTATACAATGCAATAACTTTATTTTCAGTAATTTTATCGATTTTCAGGCTTTTACGAAACAGCCTTAAATTAAATATATTTGAAAAAAGTATTTTATCGGTCTCACAGACCAACGCGCGGGTATAGGAAGGTTAAATTATACAAAATGCTTTTGAAGTTATATTTCACCTAAGGACAAATTACATATACTTTTTACATGTTTCGTGTTTTTGATACCAAATATCCCCAAAATGACAATAAATCGTTAAACCTGGCAACACTGCATCAAACATTTCAAAAAGCTCTGATGTATATAATACAATATGTAATCAGAAAGCTTTTTTAGTATACCCTCCACCATGGTAGGGATTGTATTTTTTCTCATACCTTTTGTAACAAATCGTATAAGTCAGAAATCTCAGGAAGTGTAGATACAGGGTGGCGCAAAAATAACCTTCCGATGTTTTTTTGGCTGTAATTAAAAAAAAATGAAAAACTTTGATTCTTCTTGTGGATTATTTTTATTTGGTCTTTTAATTTTTTTTACATCAAGTCGAGAATATGGTGTCATGTAAATGGCCGCTGCCACATTTGATTGTCATTTGAGCCCTTTTTATGGCATTTTCGAAGGTCCGATGACTCCTCCAGCGAAAACAGCACACAATACAGTGACTTTGAGCGGGTGTAATGGCTCTTCGTGGGTTACACGCGGATTTTCAGTGCCCCAGAAGCGTAAATTTTGCTTATTTACGTACCCGCTAAGATGGAAATGGGCCTCATCACTCATGATTGGTGATGAATGAAAAAATGGGCTCAAATGACAATCAACTGTGGCGGCGGCCATTTACATGACATCATATTCTCGACTTGATGTAAAAAAAATTAAAAGACCAAATAAAAATAATCCACAAGAAGAATCAAAGTTTTTCATTTTTTTTTTTAATTACAGCCAAAAAACATCGGAAGGTTATTTTTGTGCCACCCTGTATATGTTAGAGGAACTTGTAAAAGAAATCAAATACGATATTGTTAAAACAGCAGTCTATCTGCTAAAACAACGATAGAGAAATTAATTTTAACTGAAAGATGGATGTCTTTATTACATACGATGTTTGGGATTGAAAATGGACGAAATCGGTTCAGTAGTGAAAAGATCCCCCTCATAAAGCTAACACAATATAACCTCCATAAATATTTAATTGGCAGTGTTAATTAAAAAATGTGCTTAAATTCCAATTTAATGAATTTTGGCATACTATTTATTTACTACTATACATTTTAAATATTTAATTATAACAAAGACGGAGGGTATAAAAGATTCGGCATGGCCGAATACAACAATTTCATTTGTGTAAAGCTTTTTTTATATTTAGTCAAACTAAAACTTATGTGTATATCTAAATAACCATATTACAACATCCTCGATAGTATAGTGGTGAGTATCCCCGCCTGTCACGCGGGAGACCGGGGTTCAATTCCCCGTCGGGGAGGTCTTTTTTTTATGATTTTTTTTAATTTATTCCCCGTAGCGCCTAACAGCTATTTGTAGAAAAAAAAATATGAAGCGCCTACGAAACAGCTTTTTGCGACATATTTTAGAAATTATTTCTTTACATTTATATAAACAAGACTCTAAACTTTCCATTTATAAAAGAATTACTTCCAAAAATCGTAGCTTAAGCACCGTAAGTTGTTTTTTACGTGGAAGTATTTTACTCGAACTGTGAAGGCATCAAATCGTAATATAAATTCTGAAAATTAATCACAATAAACACAAAATGTAATTTTTTCACAAAAAAAATAATAGTCTTGTATATTAAATTTATGTGAAAACAAGGCTTACAAGGTATATCGTTAGCTGAAATGCAAAACCACGTAACTAACATTTTTACTATTTTACAGGAGAAACAAAAAATGTTATATATTGAAAAATAAATGGAGTTTTGGTAATCAAATATCGCAGATTTTCTAAATATAGACTGATTAATTCATTTCTGGAATAAAAGTAATAATTTATTAATGTTTCAAAGAGTTAAGTTAGTTATGCGCTTTTGAACTCGTATTTTCTTAAACAAAAACACGTAACTACAATGAATTTTTTTTAAGTTTCAAGGAAAATTTAATTTAATTTAATTTAATAAAATGTAGAATAAAAGAAGTTGTTCTCTTGTTATTTAATATATCGCTTTATATATTTATTATTTTTTTTTAAATATGAAAATAAAAAATGATTTACAAAAGCAAAAGATAATTAACAACAATAACTACAATACAAATAAAGGAAAAAATTAAACCTTTACTTCTCAAATGGAATTTCATTGTAATAGTAATGACAATCGGGTGGAAGAAATGGTTTAAGGTCCTGAAGATGTTGCCATTTTTTGCTTGAAATTTTTATTCTTTGTAAATGCAACTTCAAAGTTTCAAACGCTTTTAATTTGTTTCCAATTCTTTGTGGAAATTCCTTAAACTCATCTGTTGCACTTAATTTAAAATAAATTACTCCAGAGGGATCATACGCTAATACACGAATCATATTGACTGTGGGATCTCCAAAAAAAAAATTTATTATAATTATCAAAGTAAAAATTTCAAACTATAATCACTATAAATATGAGAAAATAGGACTACTAGGGGAGGGGAGCGTAGTAGCACTATCCGCTAGTGAAATATAAAAATTCAAATCCTACTATGAATAAATAAAATTCAATAGAAATAAATATGTGTTAGTTACAATTTTCAAGCAACAAGTATGTAGTTACGTGCTTTCGATTTTCGCTAATAATATGTCTAATTTTTATTATATGACAGTAAAAATTGGAGAAGACGTGGAGCTCGTTGATATGCATCATAATCGATCAAAAAACCGATTTTGAATTTTTTGTTAGTTACGTGGTTTTGCATTTCAGCTAACGATATGGAGTATAAAAATATTTTAACGTGAAATCGTGGTTTCTTGCCAATATGTATGAAAAAAAACTTATTTTTAATAATAATAATTTCTTTTTAAATAAAGTGTGTACAACCTCGTAATAAATATTAAATTAATTGCTAATGAATTTCCCAACTAACTTTTCTGCAGCCAGAAAAAAACATTTGCAAAATTTAACAGAAACAAGGAAAACGGCACTTTCTTTTTATTTGGGAAAAATAACATTCACACATATAAAGCCCCTTTTAACATAAAAGCCATAATATATAAGTATTACAAAAAATTAGGAAGGTTTTGTTAAATAAATGCTTTGCTAATTTTGGTATAATAAAATATGTAGATGTATCGTTTGTTCACATTAATTTAGTCATCTGACATTTCTAAGTCAGAATCATTAAAATCAATAATCTAAAAAAAAAAAAACAAAATTATTTGGATAAAAAAAGCTTACATGAAATAAATATTTACCTCATTATTTAAATCTTTATATTCCGAAATACCCGTTAAATCCTCCAAGTATTTAGCAGTTTCAAAAACTTTAAATAAAAACTCATTACCCTGATCGCAAAATGCCGATAATACTTTCTAAAAATTAAATAAATTCAGTTTTCAATACTTTTTTTAATTGTATGTATATTTTTTACTAACCTCTGAGCAAGCTATACATTGCGTAAATTTTTGTGTTGCTGGTAATATATTTTCAAAACTACTTAACATACCCCTAATTGAATGTGGTATAATGCCCAAAATACCTTCAGGGGTTTTACCAGCAGCCGATGCTGCTTCCGAAGTGGATGAAGCTAAATTAGCTGTTGCTGCATAATATGCTGGCGCTAATTCTTTTTGGGGATGTTGTAGTATTGATACTAGTAATTCGACAGCATAACTGGCAGCAATATTCGAAACACCGGGACGTGTAACCGTACATTGTTGATCTAATGTACGTTCTTTGAGAGACTTGAAAAAAACGGCAAGTTTTAAAGAATATTACTTAAAACTGTTTAAACGTTAATTTATAATAAAATATATATAATTTTTATTGAATGAATGGTATGTATAGTTGATCTTTTATTTGGTAAATGAAAACAAAACAACCCGAAACAGCCCAAACAACAATTTCTAATGCTGAGTACGGAAATGCATTTGTGTTGGGTTGGGTCACCGCCGTAAAGTACGGGAAAGGACATAGTCCCCCCTGTTCCCATTTTAACTTCAGAATAAAGTTAAACATTTAGAATATTTTTGGAGTTCTGGATTTTCAAACAGAACAATTTATTCTTTTTACTTTCGTTTTATTTCGTCAACAAAAACCTTGTAGAAAGTAAATTGAATGTTCTTTTTTCCTAATAAAAACTTATTTATCAACAAAAAACACAATTTCGATATTTGGTTTGGAATGTTCTTTATTAAATGCGATCAAAATTTTGAAATTTGTACAACAATTAATACTAAAAATTATTTAATTTTTAGAATACTATACGGCCACTTTCATTAACTTTTATTTAATAAAACACTAAAAAGCCAATAACATTTTCAACTTTTTCCCAATATTCAAGATGGCACTTCTTGTATTTGTTAACCCTTAACAAATACACGTTTTTGTTAACTAAGTGCAATTCCCAATACTACCACAATATCTTTCTCAAAAAATACCCAATTTAGTTTCGGAAGATTATTATACATTTTTCTTTTGTTTTTAATAAACATAAATGTGAACTTGTTAATACATATTGTTAAGTGTTTTTATTTGTTTTTAATGAAAAAAAAAACATTAATAACTTCATTTATTTTTATTACCAAATAAAAAATCTCAAAAACATTAACTTTGCCGAAAGTAGGCAACTCTTACTTACTCTTACTGCGTACCAAAAAAGAGGTATCAACTTTATTGTCTTAATAATTAAGGTCTGATTACTGAATGTTCAGTTAGCTGCTAACTGAGTCTTTAACTGACACATTTGTTTTTGTTTCTCATATAAAATTTGAATTTAACTGGCGGCTAAATTTTCACTGGACATTCAGTAATCGGGCCTAAATAAGGTAAACGCAATATTGAAAAATTTTATAAAATTGATTATTTTAAAACAAATCCTTTAATTTTTTTTAGTATTTGCGAACACAACGGTAGAAAGCAAATGGTGAAAACTTCAAAAAATGTGGTAGCACCCAAGTACTAAAAAGGTGGCACCTTTCCTAGTTAATAAAACTCATTATGAATGAAAATAGGAATTTATTCACAATCAAAGCAAAATTATTCTTTTTGGGAGAAGCTTTTTGAAAGTTTTTTCTATTTGCAATTTTATTCTATTTAAATTTTGTTGTTTTTTGGGAACATAGACGAATATTATAAGAGCCTTTCCAATAATTTTTTTGTTATTTTCAACAAACAAAAAAAGTACTTTAATGCCTTGGCATCTCTATTGTATAATGTATTTGTTTTAAAAGCTTTCTAGAGCTCTTATTAAATGTAAACAAATGTGTGTAGCTTTATTACTTGCTTTGCTTGCTGTTTCCACAGTTTCTTCTCCAATAGTGAGTAAACAATCAAAGTAAACAAACGGCAAAGCATATGATATGAAGTAGCCAGTCTTGGCCAACATAAGGTACCAAACATACCTTTAGATTGAATTGCCAAAAAAAAAAATATTTCAAAATCAACAAATTTTAAAAATGAATTTGCTAGTTCATAAAAAAAATGTATTTGGGCTTTAAAGTTTCCTATAGGTAAAGTACAGATGTTGCTTAGTAAAGAGTTATAATTCTTGATTCATAATCGTACTTTAACTATAAATTAATTTTTCATTTTAATACTAGCAACACTATTGTTTATTTTATCTCAAATAAGTTGTAACTGATGCACAAATTCAGCAATCGATTGACTCGTTAATCGAAAGTGAATATTTGTATTTTTAGTTAGCCAACAAATTAAAAGGTGATTCGATTAAATAAATTAAAAGGCGATTAAAAACATTTTTTTTTATTTTTAAAGGAAATGAATAGAAATGTATGTAAAAAGCAGTTTTTTAGAACATATGATTCGAAGCATACAAAAAGTATTCGAATAATGTTTTGATCGTATGTACATCACTATTTTGTTGCATTTTTTTTTAATTTTTTTACATCTTTTTGGAAACATTTTCGTTATCCGTCGTTAGCTACTCATCTTTTTCACGATTTTAGTTTTTTATAACTCTCACTCATTCGCATTACCTTGCAAACTAGTGTTGATAAATTTGGATACTCGATACTTTTAATGGTTTTTAAATTTGAAATTTTTTAATAAAATTCTTCAAAATTTTTTATGCTGATTCAATATTTAAATGTATTAACACATTTTTAAGCTTTTTTCCCAACTATTCATTTTTTTCCCCCAGTCAATATATTCCCCAGCCAGCAAAACTTGGATACTTTTTTGAGGGTTCTTATTATATGAATCAAAACTTATGTATTTAATAGTTACGATAACACCTAATAAAATCATAATATGAATTCTATATTATAATATAATATATATTCCATATATATAATTTTATACATTTTACTTTTATTTATTGTTATTTCGCAATACATTTTATTCTGACATAGTTAAATTTCCCAATAATTAGTGATTGCACTTTTCAATGATTTTTTAACGTATTGATTGTCATATTTAAATACTTATTTTATTTAACATTATTATTTCACAATACATTTTATTTTGACATAGTTAAATTTCCCAATAATTAGTGATTGCACTTTTTAATGATTTTTATTTAATTTATTGATTGACACATTTTGTTTTAACTTGTTAAATTTCCCAATAATTAATAATTGCACTTTTTAATTTAAATTCATTTTATTGATTGCGAAATAGCAACGTTCAATATTTTTGTTTATTTTACCTTTACCATAAAAATACTATAAATATAAGTGAATTGTAATATTTTAGTTAGTCTAAATTTTGATTCAATAAAAAGTAATAAAAAAAAAACTGACACTAGTTTTTTTTTTTAAGGTATTATTACCAAGAAACTTAACTGGCGACGAGGATAAACGGGATATAACTCGTTAACATATTGTCATATACTTTGGCAACATCGGTTGAAAAAAAAAAAATAATAAATTTTTTTTTAGGGAAACAAATTTACTACTTTCCTTTTTTTACAAACAAGTGAACTTAAAAAACTTCTAAATACATATTAGTATAACAAGAAACTCTGTTTCAATTAAAAGTGAACACAACAGTGATTTTTTTTTTAAATTTAAAACGCTGTTACATACTTAGTTATCACAAAATAAACAATCTAAAAGTGTATATAACGAAAAAATATAACTTTTGAAAAACGTACTTATAAAATAAAGAACATAAACCGGAAATAAAATAAACACAAAATAAACAATCTAAAGTACATATGGAAAAAAAAAGTAGAACTTTTGAAGTACGAAGTGAAATTTAAAGAATACCCTTTGGAACTAATTGCTTTAAGGAACAGTGTAAAAAGCCATCCACAAGTGTCCTAGAACTTATTCTACAGCATCAAGTGAAGAAAATACATTCTACAACATCCTGGAAAACGCAGAAATACATCAAGATTATCGTAAGCAATAATATAAGTTATTTTTTATATATTTTTTTTTTATTTTAAGTCTTTAAAAAGAAAATTTAAACAGTGCGGATAATTTTTTTATTTTTGTGAATAATTTTCTGTTTTTGCGGAAAATTGGGAATATTCTTTTACAAAATCGAACGCTTCCTTTCTTTTCTTCTTTTCATTTGCGATTTTCTTCTAACAAAAAAAAAATTTTTTAGTTCAATATGGCAAACCCCCCACAAATTCAGTTAGACCCTCTTAAATATCTGAATAGCCTTCCCCAATTTAATGGGAATATTAACGATTTACCAACCTTCACAAGATTAATAGATAGAATTTACCCGATACTTGCGTCTTATGACGAACTGTCACAATTACTTTTTTCCGATATAATCAAAAGTCGAATTGTTGGAAAAGCAAAGGAAGTATTGGAGATAAACACACAGGTTCAATCTTGGGAGGATATAAAGCGAACACTCAATAATAATTTCGGTGAGAGAAGAAGTTGTGATGAACTTTACGATGATCTGAGGGCAGTAACCTTCCAAACGAATACCACAGATTTTTACAATGATATTAAATACAGATTGAGGCGTTTAAATAATAAAACAGTATTAATATTGGGAGAGGGCGAAGCTGCCAATCAGGTTGCAATAAATAACCAAAGATCAGCTCTTCATGTTTTTAAGAATAAAATGCCGGAGCCAATGAAAACCATTTTGGCATGCAGGAATCCGGAGTCGCTGGAAAAAGCAATGGATATCCTTTATGAAAACAATTACGATAGAATGGGTAAAGATGGTCGTATACACCCCGGCCGAGCCAAACAAACAAATAACCAGAAGTATGGAAACCATTTGCAAAACTCAGTGAAACCCAAAGAACAAGATCATCATCAATTAAACCAAAATTTCTTCAAAAATAATACACAGGAAAAATGGAGGAACAAACAAAACCATCAGCAACAACAACAAGCACCCGAAGTGGAAGCAATGGAAGTGAACAGTAATGAAAATTTTCAGCAAGTAGCCTCCACGGAGAACTACCATATATAGTCATAAAAACAAAATTAGGATTCCTGAAATTTATAATCGATACCGGAGCAGCGCACTCCATAATCAACCCGGGAATCTGTCACTCAAAATGGAAATTAGATTTCAAGCCCATTAATGTAAAAACACTACAACATATAGTTAAAATAGAAGAAAAAGTATCCATCCCGCTATTTGAAGAATTAGGTAATACTGAGAACAAAATTGAATTTCTAGTCTGTAAATTTCATACAAAATACGACGGACTAATTGGCAATAATATTTTAAAAAAATTAAAAGCAATCGTAAACCTAGAAGAGGATATATTACAAATTGGAGACAAAAGAGTTCCTTTAAATTATACCCTAGGAAACTTGGAATATTTTTTTGAAGCAGACGGTATATACCAAATAGAATTAAATGTTAATCAAAAGGAAGGATTAATCTACACACCCAAAACAATTTTGGATAATCAAAATATCGAAATAATGGAGGGAATATACGAAGCCGAAAACTTTAAAGTCAACGCTTTTGTTAACGTAACTGGTAATACACCAAGGAAAATAAAATTCGATACTCAGGAAACTACAGCAGTTACAAACGAGAATTTTTTTGTTTATACAATTGAAGAAGATGACGAGAATACAAAAGTTCCCCTCCTGGAACAATTACGAACCAATCACTTAAACAGTGAGGAAAAGGAAAAACTTTCACAAGTTGTAAACAATTTCCGAAAAATATTCTACGCAGAGAATAGCGACTTAACATTCACTAATGCTATCAAACACGAAATACGAACGATAAATAACATTCCAATCGCTGCGAAAACCTATCGTTACCCATACATCCATAAACTCGAGGTGAATAAACAAATTAGGGAAATGCTAGATAGTAAAATAATCAGACATAGTCATTCCCCATATTCAGCCCCCGTTTGGATCGTTCCAAAAAAATTGGACGCCAGCGGTAGAAAAAAATGGAGATTGGTAGTCGACTATCGAAAACTAAATGAAGTTACGATTGATGATAAATATCCAATTCCAAATATAGACGAAATCTTGGAAAAACTTGGAAGATGTCAGTATTTTACGACTCTAGATCTCGCGAAAGGTTTTCATCAAATAGAAATACACGAGAAAGATATACCAAAAACAGCATTTAACGTAGAAGGTGGACACTACGAATTCCTTCGTATGCCGTTTGGACTAAAAACGGCTCCTGCCACATTCCAGCGGCTGATGAACAACGTTTTAGGAGACCTTATTAATAAGATCTGCCTGGTATATTTAGATGATATTATTATCTTCTCTACTTCATTACAGGAACACCTGGAATCATTAACCAAAGTATTTCAACGATTAAAAGATGTAAATCTAAAAGTTCAACTCGATAAGAGCGAATTTTTGAAAAAAGAAACCAATTTTCTCGGGCATATTGTGACTGAAAACGGCATTAAGCCAAATCCGGATAAAATAATATGCGTACAAAAATTCCCGTTGCCTACTACACCAAAGGAAATCAAGCAATTTCTTGGTTTAGCAGGTTATTATAGGAAATTCATTAGGGATTACTCCAAGATTGCAAGACCCATGACTAAATATCTGAAAAAGGATACTAATATTGATACGAATGATCCCGAATATAAGGAAAGTTTCGAAAGGTTGAAGACATTATTAGTCAACTCTCCCGTTCTAGCATACCCTAATTTCAATGAAAAATTTACTCTGCAAACTGATGCAAGTAATTTTGCAATAGGAGCAGTACTTTCCCAGAATGGGCATCCTATTTGTTATGCGAGTCGAACGCTGAACGATCATGAACAAAATTACAGCACTATTGAAAAGGAATTATTAGCAATAGTGTGGGCCACACAACAGCTACGACCATATCTATTTGGCAGACGCTTCTTAATTGAAACCGACCACAGGCCACTCACTTGGCTATTCTCCATAAAAGAACCTAATTCAAAATTAGTAAGATGGAGATTACGGTTACAAGAATACGATTACGAGATAAAGTATAAAAAAGGAGTTCTAAATGGAAATGCTGACGCTCTTTCTAGAGTTGAGATACATTTAAATGATGAAGACAACTCTACAACACTGACTAATAATAACGTAGTTGTAGAAACAACCAATCCCTTAAATTTTTATCGAAGACAAATCGTTGTCAATAAGACAACCTCCGGTTCACTAAAAATAAAAAACGAAAAAATCTTTAAAAACAAGAGGAAAACAATATCGGCCAAAGAATTCGACGAATCAACTATTATAACAATATTGAAAAATCATTTTGATTCAGATAAAACCAATGCAATCCTGATTCGCGATGAATCCGTTTTAGAAAAATTTAAAGAAGTCATAAATAGATATTTTGAAGCCAGCAATGGATTCAAAGTTCTGATATGTAAGAAAATATTAGAAGATATCTTAGACGAGAATGTGCTAACCGATCTAATAGAAAAAGAACATAAAAAGAATAACCACAGAGGTATAAACGAAAATTTTGCAGAATTAAGAGCGGAAATCTATCACCCACAATTAAAAACACGAATAACTCAATTTATAAATAATTGCGACATTTGTAACAAGGAAAAATACGAGAGAAGACCAATCAAACAAGAATTCAAAATAACGGAAACTCCAGAAAAACCTGGGGATGTAATACATGCAGATGTATTTTATAGTTTAGGAAAAACTCTATTTTTAACATTCATCGATAAATTCTCCAAATATGCCCAGGCTATAAGGATAAAAAACAGATCCTGGATTGAATTTAAAATAGGTTTAACACAATATTTATCAATTGCGGGAAAAATAAAAAAATTGGTTATAGATAACGAATTGGGCTTCAAGGCCTTACCACTTTTAGAATTTCTTAGAGAACAGGAAATCGAAATACACTATACTTCGAACAATAATCACTCTTCAAACTCTGATGTGGAAAGGCTTCATAACACGATTAACGAACATATTAGAATACTTAAACATGATCCCAACAGAGAAACAGAAACAGTCGAGGAAAAAATTTACAAGATAATAATGTATTATAATAATACTATTCATTCGACAACTAAAAGAAAACCGGTTGATTTTAGAAACGGTACCATTAACCAAGAGGAGTACCCCTCAATCAGGAACTCTATTATCAAAATGAAGGAAAATACTATTAACAAACTCAACGAAACCCGAGAAAATGTAGATATTCAGACAGCAAACATTTACATTAAAGACGAAAGAGGCGGAAAAAACCATTCTAAGTTTAGGAAAATAGTAGTTTCTGAATTGGATAATGATCATGTCATAACAGATAACGGATACAAATACTATAAATCACACATCAAAAGAAAGAAGAAATTCCAAAACACCGAAACCCCAAATATAACAGAATCAATGTAAAACTTAAATTTTTATTTTTCAGATGAATCCATTTCACATAATTCTAATATTGATGACACTTCCCGAAATGATAAAACCACAAAGCATGTACATCCAGAATTTAAATGATAACAAAGGTTACATCCCGATAAAAGAAGATGACACAAAAATCATCGACCATTATAATAGAATATTCCATTTCATCAATCTAACCAACTATCATCATTCCATCGAAATAATAGAGAAAAACATAAATCTGTTAAACGGAACTATTTCTAATTTGAGACCACTAGTAGATACCATCGAAAATAATTTCATCTTACTAAAAGCCAAAGTAAATAATTTATCACCACATTTTAGAAATAAACGCGGCCTTGTTAATGCACTTGGAAAAGGTCTAAAATTCATAACCGGAAATATGGACAGCGATGATGAAAAGGAAATCAAGAATGCTCTCGATGCCCTCGCAACAAACATGAAGGATAGATCAATAGAAATAAGTTCTTTCATTCAAATAAGCAAAACAATATCTTCACAGATCCAGAATATTACAACACATATTAACACACAACAAAATAGAGTTAGGAAATATATAAACAATTTCCGAAACGAAATTCAAAACAAGATATCCAACCTAGAAGATGAGGTAATGTTTCTGAGACATATATACCAAATTGATAATGATATTACCTTACTTAGAAATCACGTGGATGATATTGGTCAGGTCATATTCACAGGTAAAATGGGTATTATTCCTACAGATATATTAGACAACCAGGAACTGCAACTCATTGACAATTTTAATACTTACACTAATATTAAAGTTGGAGTTGCATACCTTTCGGAAACTATTGTAATAATATTATCCATTCCAAAATATTCCCCTAATTCACTTTCCAAAATAACATTTGAACCAATCCCAAATAAGGAAAATAAATCCTTATATTTAGAAGAAAATCAAATACTAATTGACAAAGAAAACAACATATTTCACGCAAATTTAAGTTCCAATTCCATTAAAACTCTAAGAAAATTTAACGATCATTGTATCGAAAACATTATAAAGAACAAAAAACCTGAGTGCATTTTTAGAAAATTTGAACTGTATGAGATAAAAGAAATAAAGCAAGGTTTCATATTATTTAAAAACTATTTCGGAAACATAACACACGACTGTACACACGAAAATAATGAAAAATTATCCGGCACATTCATTCTAAAATTTGAAAATTGTAAAATTACAGTAGAGAATATAACATATTACAATGATAAAATAAACTTCAAAGAAAATTTTATTTTAAGCCACTTAATCACAGATATTAAAGAAAATAAAACATTGCATGTTGACTTAAAACTTGAAGATTTATATTTAAAGCAAATAAATTACGAAAACGACTTTAAGAAAATTGATTTTAAACATAATAAAATATTTAATATAACAAGTAATGGAATAAACATCATTATATTCATTATCATTATTGTACTCACATCATTAATATATAAGAGAAAAATTAATGTATATCATATTTCGTCGGAGCCTCATACTAACGGTGGGGGAGTTACGATAACACCTAATAAAATCATAATATGAATTCTATATTATAATATAATATATATTCCATATATATAATTTTATACATTTTACTTTTATTTATTGTTATTTCGCAATACATTTTATTCTGACATAGTTAAATTTCCCAATAATTAGTGATTGCACTTTTCAATGATTTTTTAACGTATTGATTGTCATATTTAAATACTTATTTTATTTAACATTATTATTTCACAATACATTTTATTTTGACATAGTTAAATTTCCCAATAATTAGTGATTGCACTTTTTAATGATTTTTATTTAATTTATTGATTGACACATTTTGTTTTAACTTGTTAAATTTCCCAATAATTAATAATTGCACTTTTTAATTTAAATTCATTTTATTGATTGCGAAATAGCAACGTTCAATATTTTTGTTTATTTTACCTTTACCATAAAAATACTATAAATATAAGTGAATTGTAATATTTTAGTTAGTCTAAATTTTGATTCAATAAAAAGTAATAAAAAAAAAACTGACACTAGTTTTTTTTTTTAAGGTATTATTACCAAGAAACTTAACTTTTAATCCTTTAATTCCCAGTGGAACATAGTCAAATAAAACACATTATTTCGAAATTTTAAAATTTTTTGTCAAAAATTGCTCATATTTTGGACGAAAATATGAGCATTCTAAAATGAATCATAAAAGACAAAAATTTGAGCCAAATTATTGAATCCAAAAGATGATTCAGAAATGACTCAGAAAAGTAAACAAATTTGAATATTTTGTGAACAATTCAAAAAAGACCGGCCAAAGACCATTGTGACCGTCATAAGACTATTTTTAAGACTGAGAGTCTTAACTTTTCACACAAAACAACAATAAAATTCAAATTTTATTTGTCAATGTTATGATTGTGTTCATACCAGGTCTTAATTTTTTTGAAGTTTTCAAACAAAAATTTTAGTAAATATAATTTATTTTGGCTTTGCAACAACAAATACATGGGGAATACAGTCACATCTAAGAGTCACAGACTTTTCGTAGGAATAGGCAGCTAATTTTTGAGCCTTTCGAATTTTTTATATCTTTTTTGAGTCATTTTTGAATCAAAAAAGAATGCTCTCTTTATTATATTTTTTGAGCTTTATTGGATTCATTTTTGGGCTTGTTTGCTGGCTGGGTCTATTAAATATTTTACTCCTAATTTTTTTCTTTTAGGAGAGTTGTAGTTTTGTGATAAATACTTTAGCAGAGTCAAATTTTGCGGTAAATATTTTAGCGGAGTCACATTTTTATACATTTTTTCCTTCCAAAATACAACTCTGAAAATATCGAGTAGTAGTTTTAAGTATCGAGTATAAAAAAAGACAAATACTCGACACCAGCACTATTGCAAACAATTTATCATAACTCTAGGAATTACCTCTACGAATTTTAGCAAAAATAAAAAAAAGACAAAACTTTTCGGATCTGGACGCACTTATCTAGAAAAACTGCAATATATAGGCATTATATTTTTGGCCCTTCTTTCAGAATATATTGGATTTGATCATATGTGAAAGTGGTATCGGACGGTGAAATAAGAGAATATTTGAAATTTGGATTTGATACTGATGATGTGAATATTAGAATTGGTGTTATTCCTTAAAGTTGTCGATATAATGAAATGCTTAGGTCTTGTCTTGGATAATCATTTAAATTTTTCTCCATATATTATTTATCCTCTCGGGTATTATTTCTCTTAAAAAATCTATATTCATTGAATATTTGTTTACCTCGTTCAGTTAAAAGGCGGATCGCCACTGCTATCTTGATACCACATACACCTGCGGTCAAGCACATCTTACCACTGAATTTTGTTTGACTAACACTCTTGTTTAAATACAAATTATAACGGTATTTTTTTGCTGTATCGCAATTATATCAATTTATCTGTACAAGAAACTTCAAACTAAAAATAAATAAATATCATGAAAAAAATCATTTATAAATCAGTAGTGGCATATTAAACAGATAGACCTCAAAAATGAGTCCAAAATATAAGCGGTTGACTCGAGACCAAAAGGTCATTCATTATTTTTACATTGGAGGAAGAAGGAGTACCTTGCCGCGAAATTACAAGAAGGATAGGCTGAAGTAATCCAACCGTGATAAATTTGCTGAAAAAAAGAACCAGGACTACCGTTTAGAGAGCAGCAGCAGGAAAAGAACTAGGAGAAAGACATCTGACCGATTAGATACCGTTATACACCGAACAAGACCACCAAGTTAGCATTCGTTCCCGCGGCACTCGGTTCTTCGTACCGGAACGACTCGGAGCCCAACAAGCCTCGACCAAGGAGTGCCAACTCAACAAACCAACAATACGAGTTGCTACAACAACAACAACCAAGTTAGCATTAGTGTGGACACGGTTCGCAGACGACTTCGGGAATTCGGACTTTGTGGCAGTGGACCAGCAAAAAACCCCTCCTGACACAAAAAATTAGTGCTAAACGATTGGAGTGGACCTAAAAGCACCTCAATTGGACTCTCGACCAATGGCGAAACGTTATATGGTCTGATGAGAGCAAGTTTGACTTGCACTGTGCCGACAATCTTCCGTACGTGCGACATTTTCCAGAAGAAAGATTTAAGGACACGTGTGTAAATAGATCGATCAAGCATCCTCAGAATCAAATGATCTGGGGATGTTTTTCTTTATGTACGGAGTCCTTTGTTGTTTGTGGATGGAATTATGAAGGGATAAAAATATGGCGAAGTCATAACGGGATGTGGAGGAGCAATACGGACATTCTAGTGAGGCTATCTTTCAGGATGACTCCGTACCATGTCACCGTGCACAATCGGTAAGTTTGGGTTATAAATATGTAATAATATTATATTCGCATGTTTCTAGCAAAAAATTATGAAATAATCTTTTAAATCTTTCCCAACAATTGTTTTAATTTTTCCATTAAAAAATACAAAAATTGCTATATTTTCATATATTTAGTTAGAAAATTGTTCTACCTCAATCTTTTAAATATTTTTTACAAGTGCAAAAAGCATTCAAAGACCTCGGTATTCAGCACAATAATTGGTCTCGAAACTCCCCAGATTTAAATCTTATCGAACATTTATGGCCCGTGATGAAACGCAAAGTGGCTTAGCATACGCCACAGAGTAAACTGGAGCTAAAAAGAATTTTAAAAATATCTGGGAAAATGAGATTTAAAACAGTGATTTGCAAAAACTTATTGAGTCAATGCCTTCCCGAATCTATGCTGTTATAGCCTCCAGAGCGGAGTCGACATCTTATTTTTAACTCATTAAGAACACGTCATAGATCCGCTGCAAGTGCATTTTTTTACTGCTGAGTGTTCAAAGATAACTAAAAAGGTTAGTTAACTAATGAAGTTTCATTCACTTTGTGAAGAAAATTTAATTTAAAAAAGAATGATTCATTTACAGCTCTGATATGTAGATGGCGTTTTTACAACAATTTTTATTAACATGAGAAAAAATCTTGACACTGTCTGCTAGGAGTGTCTACTTCAGTGTCCTCGTCTAGTCAGTCCAGAGTGAGGTAATTTTACTAAGAAATTTTTATTTTGGAAAGTCACATAAAAAAGGAATTTCCTTCAAACGGATAATTTTACGCCATTGGGAAGCCCGTAATAATAATTCTTTTGCATTTGCAATAGACATTAACTACAAAGACTCAATACTACAGAAATAACTGGCATGTTGCAGTAACTAACAAATTATTCTAAGTTTAGGTCCTCCAAAACCTTTTGGTTGCACAGCACCGATGATAAGATACCAAATAGACAAGATCACTGAAGGGACGGACAATCAGAAATGTACTCCCGTATGAAAATTCATATAACGTGTTTTACAATACATATTAAGATTTTAATGTTAAAACGAATGCAGTTTTATTTACATATGTATACAAAATCAGAAAAACAACTGATGCTTAGAAAAGTTTCTCAAGATTCTCCAATAACAAATTTTTACACTTTTGTTGAAAACTGCATAGTTTACAAAATTTAAACAGTTCAATTCTCTTTATTCAGCTTATTACACTATAATAAATATTTGATAGTTCTGCTCTTTTTCCAAGCACCGATAAGATAAAAAGAAACAATCTGTTTCTCATTAAAATTGATAACAACTGAAATATTATTAATGTTGATAGATAGATGGTAGGTATTAGGAAAAATTATAAAGCAAGTAAAAACATATTTTCTTCAACTAAAAACTACAATATTCAGCTGTGTTCTTTAGTACGTAATAAGAGAGCGTGAATAAACGTTGTAGAATTGTTTTCAATTTGTTAGGTACGAAGTGTAAATTAGTGAATTAATTTAACAATTTGCATTTGTTTTTAAATAAACTAATAAATTAAAATACAAAAAAGAAATATTTTGAAAATATAAAAGAAATTAAAATGTTAACTGAATTTGCTGGGAATTTGTCGCACCATTTAGAATTTGGACATGCCTTGGAAATTGTTGCGAAAACCATAGATGGCGCTTCAAGGTATGTATGGATAAAATACCGTAATTCATTGATAAGGAATATCAACAGATCAATGAGTAATATTGAATTACTGTAGTAAATATCGATGGTCATAAGTTGAGGGCACATCTTTTTATAAGTGACTTGAGATATGTACAATAATTATAGCAAGCGACTTCTGTCTTATATCGTTTGGCCAGCTTAACTCAAACATTGAAAATATTGCCAGAGCTCTCAATTTATGACCATTAATATCCTTGAAAAAAAAAAATTCACTTCTTAAGCATAACTTTGTGTGTCTACATTTAAAATAAGGAAATACAAAAGTAAATTAATACACCTGCAACAACTCAGGGATTCGGGGCACCTGCATAGTTTTCTGCTGAAAAATTGTTAAATTTAAAACCGTATGGCACTAGATTTTTTTCTTCACTTTTTCTTTAAATTTTTTACGGTGTTTATTAAAGTTTTTGGTTATTTATGAAGAAGTTAAAAAGGACACAACTACTGAATCTGTTTGCTAAAATGGGATTTAAATTATCTGATTTTACGTCTGATAAATCTAACAAAAAATTCTGTTAGATGATGTGATTGTCAACAAAATCTTTTCGCAAATCTATTTGTGTTTACATTATTAGAGTTGTAAAAGTATTGAGTATTCCGGTACTGAGTACTCAATACTGACTGTTTTTTTGAGTACTCAATACAAAAACGGTACTACTCTATACTTTTAAAGATGCAATTTTCCGTAGAAATGTGTATTTATCGTATGAAAATACAACTCTAAAAATAGTGCTCTAAAAATACAACTCTGAAAATACAACTTTATTGCGAAGCAAAGACATTTATATCGAATTTTTGGGAAAAATTATTTAATTAATTTATTTAAAATGTTTTAAATTAATTAAAATGTAAGTAACAATAGTTATTTAACACGTGTATTTGAATTGTTATTATTTTTCCTAATAAATACGAATTCATAACATTTTTATTTTTAAATTCAAAAAAAAAACCGTTAAAAGTATTGAGTAGTATCGAGTACTCAATTGAAAAGTATTGAGTAGTATTGAGTACTCAAAAAGTATCGAAATTTCACAACTCTATACATTATCAAATGGAGTGATGCCAACCTTTTAAGAACAAAACTCGCAGGATGGCCCATAAAAGCGCTAACAAGCGATAAAATATAAATGTAATCAAAATAGGTACTTTCCAACTAATTCATGCGACCAAACATTTAAAAAGCCCTAAAATTCAATATGGTAAAATGTAATTTAATATCACATTATTGCACTAATAGAAAAAAGTCTGTAAAAATTTAGTTAAAACTACTAAAAACAATTTTGCAGTTTATTTTTGCTATTGTTAGTCTACTAATATTTAGCAAAATTTTCTGCAGATTTGACAGTACGGTTTGTTATTTTCAATTAACTAAAATTTAACTTAAATATAACTAAAATTTAAATTTTGCTGTTCTTATTTTACTAGTATTTAGCAAAAAAAAATCTGCTAATTTCAGTAGTTTTTTCTGCAGCATAATTTTTAACTAATTTTTAGTAACTATTTATGTTATTTTTACAGATTTATTTCGATGAGTGTATAACAATAATAACAACACATTGAAATTAGATAAAACTGTATCAAAATAAAGGTTTTACTATAAAGGTAAAAAAATAGAAAAACGTTAAACTAGCGCCTTTTTATGAAAAGCACTAACCGAAAATAATGCGAGTTTTCTTCACAGAAAAATATTTACATTTCCAAAAATAAATTTAGAATTTTTCTAATGGGGAGACAATCTACTCTTCTGAAAACAGCAGAAATATTTACTATTTATTTTTGCTATTTTAAGTCTACTAATATTCAGCCAAAACGTGTACTGATTTTAGCAGGATAGAATATTATTTACATTTAACTAAAATTTATTTAAATATAACTAAAATTTATTTAAATGCAGGGATGGAAAAGCTCGCTCACTCGGGTTCTTGCTCTTTTCAAAAAAAAGCAGAGCCCAAAAAAAAAAGCTCGCTCTTTTTTTTAAAAACGAGCTAAAAAAATTTAGTTCGCTCTTATATAAAAATGGAAGTAGCTAAAAAAATATAGCTTCCTCAATTTTTTAAAACCAGCGAGCTCAATGATTACGCTCAAAAAGTGAAAAAAAGCTTCACAAAAAAAGGCTCTTTTCCAAAATATAAATCGAGTATTATGAAAACGTAAGCTCTTTTCAAGTAAATTTGAAAACTCTTTTGGCTTGTTTACAAAAAAAAAAAATAAATTAAATATTTAGATATTAAATACAGCATTTCCAATAGAATTTCAAAATAAATGTTAAAAATTGTTAACTAAATAGATATGTAAGGGACTAAAATACCCAAATTTTATACAAAGTATGGTGGTTGTTTGCAAAAAAAATTTTTGCAAAAAGGAAAATATTTGCATTAACCTATTCGTTTGCAGAATGTTAATCGCCAATTAAGTCTTTTAATTTATTTTCTGTACCACAAAGCCTTTTTTCGCATTACGCCATTATTTTGCAATTTTTTAAGTGCGGTTTTTTGAAATTCATAACCCAAGGACAATAACACCCATATCTTATGCCAAAAAAAAATTGCGAAGAAAAAAGTTTTCCAAAAATGCAAACATTTTTGCATCAGTATATTCGTTTGCAGAATGTTAATCGCTATTTTAAGTTTTTTTACTTGATTTCTGCGCCACAAAGCCTTTCTTCGCATTACGCGAATATTTTTAAATTTTTTAAGTTCCGTTTTTTTTTAATTTATAATCTAGGGACTAATAATACCCATTTCATACAACAAAATTTAGCGGCTAGTTGCTAAAAAAAAGAAACCGCTAAAAAAAATTTACAAAAAGGAAAATTTTTTTATCAATATAGTTGTTTGCAGAATGTAAGTTGCTGATTAAGTTTTTAATTAAATTTTTGTACCATAAGATATTTTTTCGCGTTCCGCCATTATTTTGCAATTTTTTAAGTTTGGTTTTTTAAAATTTATAATCTTGCGACCATAATACCTACTTCATAAAATAAAGTTTGGCGGCTAGTTGCAAAAAATAAAAATCGCGAAAAAAAATTTGCAAAAGGGAAAATTTTTCTATCAACATATTTGCTTGCAGAATCTAAATCGCTGACTAAATTGTTTAATTAAATTTTTGCACCACAAAGCCTTTTTCGCGTTCCGCCAATATTTTGCAATTCTTAAAGTTTCGTTTTTTTAAATTTATAATTTAGGGAATATAATAACTACTTCGTAAAACAAAGTTTGGCGGCTAGCTGCAAAAAATAGAAATCGCGAAAAAAAATTTGCAAAAAGAAAATTTTTTCAGAAATATATTTGTTTGCAGAATGCAAGTTGCTGATTAAGTTTTTAATAAAATTTTTGTACCATAAGGTATTTTTTAGCGTTCCGCCATTATTTTGCAATTTTTTAAGTTCGGTTTTTTAAAATTTATAATCTAGGGACTAAAATACCCATTTCATGAAACAAACTTTGGTGGCTAGGTGCAAAAAAAAAATCGCGAAAATAACCGAGAAAAAAAAAATTTGCAAAAAAGAAAATTTTTCCATCAACATATTTGTTTGCAGAATGTAAATAGCTGATTAAGTTTTATATGTAATTTGCTGATTAATTTTTTTAATAAACTTTTTGCATCATAAAGTCTTTTTTCGCGTTCCGCCATTATTTTGGAATTTTTTAAGTGTGTTTTATTTAAATTCATAATCCAGGGAATACAATACCAATTTCATATACCAAAGTTTAATGTTCAGTTTGAAAAAAAAATCGCGAAAAAAAATTGCAAAAAAGAAAATTTTTACATCATTGTATCCGTTTGCAGAATGTTAATCGCTGATTCAGTGTTTTAATTAACTTTTTCTACCATAAAGTCTTTTTTCGCGTTCCACCATAATTTTGCAATTTTTTAAGTGCGTTTTTTGTAATTTGTAATCTGGGGACGTTAACTCCCATTTCATACAACAAAGTTTGGTGGTTTGTTGCAAAAATTTAAATTGCATTTTTTGAACCACAAAGCATATTTGCACATTCCGCCATTATTTTGTAATTTTTTACTTGTGGGTTTCTAAAATTCAAAATCTAGGGACTATAATACTGCAGGATATAGTGTAACTAAGTTACCGTTTTTGTTTTTTATAATAAGTAACTTATTTTAATGGGAGCGAGCTTTTTTAGCGGCTCGATTTCAAAAAACTCAATTAAATTTCTTTAAAGAGCTGCTCGATAAAAAAAGCTCTATGAAATTTTTTATACGAGCTGCTCGATTTAAAAAACTCTAATCAGTTTTGTAAACAAGCCTTTTCATTTTTATAAGCTCTTTATTTTTTTTAGTTGCGAGCTTTTTTTTTTTGAGCAGCTCTTTTAATTTTGGCTTCCGAGCTTTTTAAAAAAATGTATATATTTTTGGCTCGCTCCGAGCTTTCTTTCCATCCCTGTTTAAATGTAACTAAAATAAAAATAAAATAAATTTAAATTTTACATTTGACTAAATGAATAATAAAACGAGTAAAAAGGTTAAAGTCGGGCATGCCGACTATACAATACCCTACACCAGTCTGGGTAAAAGCCAACTAATGTTTGGATCCGAAATTCGAATGGGTTAAAAGGGGGCTTGTGTCAAAATTTTCTATAATGTGAGTCAGCGCACCAAATTTCATTAAAATATCTTAATATTTGCGACCTGCAGTTTGTAACCAAACCAATTTTGGGGGGACCCTTATATGGGCACTAGGTCTAAACATGGACCGATGTTCACCAAAATACATAAAAACATAGGTCTGTGTACCAAATTTCATCAAAATATCTTAATATTTGCGACCTGTAGAGTGCGCACAAGAATGCATGGACAGACAGACAGACGGACGGACGGACAGACGGACATCGTTAAATCGAAATAAATAAAATTCTGAGCCGATCGGTATACTATAAGGTGGGTCTAGGACCAATATTTTTTGGTGTTACAAACATCAGCACAAACTGATAATACCCTGACCACATAGTGGTGTAGGGTATAAAAAATCATTCATCATTTTTTACTCAAGGAATTCAGGAAAATTTGAATTGATTCAAATTGCAGTCATTTTTTAAAATGGCATTAAAGAATTAAATCTTTTTAGAAATCGATTTAGCTTGAATCAAAATAGATTTCAAACTCTATCACTCGTTTATTTAGCAACAGTATTTCAAAATTGAAGTTTTGTTTCCCTTTTGCTGAAGTATGATTGAAATAAAATTTAATAAAAGCATAGATTATATAAGAGACTATTAAGTCAGAACTTAAACATACACTTAAAATAATACCTCTGTAAAAAAAAATCTGTCAAACGGGTTTCAAATCGATTTGACTTATTTTTAACAAATTTTTAGTTGGAACACTGATTTCAACAAAGATTTTAGTTATCTTCATTTAACACAATACTAAAAATCCTCAGTACTTCAACTTATTTTTAGTGTTAATTTTCAAAATTATTTATAACTAATTTTTAAGAACCCATTCGTTAAATTTTACACAATTTATTGTTAAAATATAATATTTTCATGTTTCTTTTATTACCCGATAGATAGCGCCACCAATGTAACTGAAGTTTTAAAGATGGCGCTATTTCATTTACTCCCGATTTTTTTTAAATGGGCATTTCTCTAAGACTAGGAGATGGAGCAAAATTTACGAAAATTTCGACTAGCCCTAACCATGTAACACTCCGGCAAAAAGCTTATCTCTATCCAAAAATTAACTTTAGTGGGGCCTTGGACCCTCAGAAATTTTTTAAGGATATGGTCTATCCAGGGACGCACCCGAGACCCTATAATTTGAACAAATTTTACGGTCAGTATAATTACAAAAAAACTGTAGTTTTACTAATTTTTTACCTAAATTTATATTTGTTAAATTTAACAAAAAATGTGTTAAAATCAACAAATTATATATTAAGCCAAAAACCAGCAATACAAATTTTTCTGTTGAGCCAAGAGATATATTTTTTTGAGTGTACTCACCGGTAGTGGGGCTAAAACTTAATATTAACTGTGTTTGCGTTCTTTTTGGGTAAAGTTCAGTAAAATGAGAGTTAACAAATAATACTCTCGTGACAAAAATGTACAAAAGTACACGAACACGAAAAACAATATTTCAAGACCAAAAACAAACGTCAATAGACTTGTGCATTATAGTTCATTTTGGTGAGCGCTCTTTCTAGTTCTTGTTCGATTTCTTGTAAAAATGTCGACAGCTTTTCTAGTTCATCCCCTCATTAAATTAAAAAGCATTTTTATTTACAAAAAGGAATACATACACTCATAAAAAAAAGTTAGTACAAAAGTCTGTTAAACGCGTTCTGATTCTAATTAACTAATTTTCCTGTTATTTTGTCTTAAAATTTAGGATTGAACTAATATTTTTTGTAAATCTAATTTAGCATTACAACTACTTTCAGCCGTATTTGAACTAACTTTGCATGCTAATTTTTAGTAATTTGTGTTTCTTAACTTTACAAATTTTTCAGCTAATTTAAACCACAATTATTTTCTAATTATTATATATTTATTATATATATTTTAATATATATATATATATATATATATATATTTTAATTTTTTTTATTATAAGACCGTAAAATAGTTTGTATCTCGGAAACTAAGCGAGATAGAGCAAAATTTTCACTCTGTACCTATAAAGACACATATACTCCCAATAATAAATATGGTCCCGTCTAGAGTCAGATCCCGGAAGTCGCAATTTTAAGCGACATTTTAACAGAAATTTGTAGTTAAATCAGGTAAAATTTCTGCTGAAATCAGCTCAAATTTCCTATCTAATTTAACTCAAATTGTCCGTATATTTAGCAGTATGTAAAATATAGCTTACCTAAATTTACCAGACCATGATTTTTAAATTCATTTTAACTTGGCGCAAATTCTGTTTACATATTTATATCTTTACACATTTAAATAAGCGTCATCAAAAAATTGTCGGTAATTTTATGTATTGTAATAGCTTTGAGTGTTAATTTTCAAAACTATTTATAACTAATTTTTAAGAACCCATTCGTTAAGTTTTACAAAATTTATTGTTAAAATATAATATTTTCATGTTTCTGTTATTACCCGGAAAATGGCGCCACCAGTGTATCCGAAGTTTTAAAGATGGCGCTATTTCTTTCCCTCCCGATCTTTTAAAATGGCCCATATCTCGAAAACTAAGAGAGATAGAGCAAAATTGACCAAAATTTTGCTCTATTAAAACAACAAAAGAACTTCTTAAAATCAACAAATTTTATTTTAAGCCAAAAAACAGTAATAAATTTTGTAAAAGTAACAAATTTTTCTGTTCAGACAACAGACTTATTATTTTGAGTGTATTTTTGTACATTTTTGTAACTTCCTGAGAGTAATTTTTGTTACTCTCATTTTAGCGAACTTTACCCAAAAAGTAGGCAAACACAGCTATTTTTTGCATTGCTAACATTCAGTGTGTTCCCGTACGTTACCGCGGGAACCCAAACATAGCGAAAAGCAAGGTTGGCAACCGAAACGAACAACGGTATTGGTATCGAGTTTTTGTTTGTTTCGGTATTGGTATTGGTAACGGTACTTTATTTGTATCGGTATTGGTATTACCGATACCGAAACATCAATACCGGTACTTACCGGTACTATTGAAGGGTTGTGTTTTTACAATCTCTATATATAAAAGAATAACGTGACTGACTGACTGACTGATTGACTGACTGACTCAACATCGCCCAGCCCAAACCGCTGAAGCTAGGAAGTTGAAATTTGGTATGTAGGTTCCTCTTTCGGGGTAGACGTCCGCTAAGACGGGATTTTTGGAAATTCCTACCGGAACGGGCAAAAAGGGGGAAAGTGTCCCCCTTGACGGCCTGCCAAAACCGCTGGAAGTAGGAAGTTGAAATTTGGTATAAAGGTTCCTCCACTATCGTAGACATCCACCAAGACGGGAGTTTTGGAAATTTTTACAGGGACGGGCAAAAAGGGGAAAAAGTCTCCCCCTTGACGGCCTGCTCAAACTGCTGGAGCTATGAAGTTGAAATTTGGTATGTAGGTTCCTCGACCGGTGTAGACGTCCGTTGAGACGGCATTTTTGGAAATTCTTATCGGGAGGGGCAAAAAGGGGACAAAAAAAAGTACCTTTTTCCAAAAAAGTACCTTTTCCCAAAAAAAGTACCTTTTCCCAAAAAAAGTACCTTTTTCCCAAAAAAGTACCTTTTTCCCAAAAAAGTACCTTTTTCCAAAAAAAGTACCTTTTTCCAAAAAAAGTACCTTTTCCAAAAAAGTACCTTTTTCCAAAAAAAGTACCTTTTTCCGAAAAAAGTACCTTTTTCCAAAAAAAGTACCTTTTTCCAAAAAAGTACCTTTTTCCAAAAAAAGTACCTTTTTCCAAAAAAAGTACCTTTTTCCAAAAAAAGTACCTTTTTCCAAAAAAAGTACCTTTTTCCAAAAAAAGTACCTTTTTCCAAAAAAAGTACCTTTTTCCAAAAAAAGTACCTTTTTCCAAAAAAAGTACCTTTTTCCAAAAAAAGTACCTTTTTCCAAAAAAAAGTACCCTTTTCCAAAAAAAACTACCTTTTTCCAAAAAAAGTACCTTTTTCCAAAAAAGTACCTTTTTCCAAAAAGAGGACCTTTTTCCAAAAAGAGTACCTTTTTCCAAAAAAAGTACATTTTTCCAAAAAAGTACCTTTTTCCAAAAAAAGTACCATTTTCCAAAAAAAATTCCTTTTTCAAAAAAAGTACCTTTTTCAAAAAAAGTACCTTTTCCAAAAAAAGTACCTTTTTCCAAAAAATGTACCTTTTTCTAAAAAAATGTACCTTTTCCAAAATAAAGTACCTTTTCCAAAAAAAGTACCTTTTCCCAAAAAACATACATTTTTCCAAAAAAGTACCTTTTTCTAAAAAAATTTTCCTTTTCCCAAAAAACATACATTTTTTCAAAAAAATACTTTTCCAAAAAAAGGTACCTTTTCCCAAAAAAAGTACCTTTTTCTAAAAAAATGTTCCTTTTCCCAAAAAACATACATTTTTTCAAAAAAATACCTTTTTCAAAAAAAGTACCTTTTCCAAAAAAAAGTACCTTTTCCCAAAAAAAAGTACCTTTTTCTAAAAAAATTTTCCTTTTCCAAAAGAAGTACCTTTTCCAAAAAAGTACCTTTTTCCAAAAAACATACATTTTTCCAAAAAAACACCTTTTTAAAAAAAATACCTTTTCCAAAAAAAGTACAAATAAAGTACTTTGTAAAAACAAAGTATCTTTTTCCAAAAAATTTCGTTTTTCCAAAAAGTACCATTTAAAATAATATATAATTTCAAAAAAACTACTTTTTTTCCTCCCCCCACGGATATCTCCACTAAACAAGGTTTCTTGATATTCGGCATAGACGTGCGCTAAGACGGGATTTTTGGAAATTCCTACCGGAACGGGCAAAAAGGGGAAAAGTCTCCCCATAAACAGTCTCACAAATTGGAAAAGTGCCTGCCCAAACCACTGGAGGTAAGAAGTTGAAATTTGGTATAAAGGTTCCTCCACTGTAGTAGACATCGACTAAGTTTGTATTTTTGGAATTCCCTACAGGATATCCCAAAAGGAAACTCGGTATGTGAGTTCCTCCTTCTGTGTACGCGTCCGCTTAGACGGAATTTTTGAAATTCCTATCGGGAGGGGAAATAAGGTAAAAGTCTCCTCCTGACGGCTTGCCCAATCCCTTTTGGCCAACCTAAAATTTTAAATATGTATTCCTTGGAGTAGGACTAACTCACCGGCAACGTAATTTTTCTATTTTGGAACAGGAACATAGTAAAAATGGTGGTTGAAAGGGAAAAATGTCCCCACTAACGGCCTGCCCAAACCGCTTAGGCAATGCAGTTGAAATTTGGTATGAATGTTCCTCATCCATCGCAGATAGCCGCGAAGATGGAATTTTTGTAAATTCCTAAAGGGAGGGGCAAAAAGAAGAAAAGCCTCACCTTGGGGGCCTGTAAAAACCCCTTCGGCTAGAAACCTGAAGCTTAAAATGTGGGTCCCTGGAGTAAGGGCTAACTTATTGGAAAGATACTTTTTTGAATTTTGGACAGGGTCGTTATAAAATGGGGGCTCAAAAAGGGAAAGTTGCCCCTTAACGACCTGTCCAAACTGCTGGAACTAGGAAGCTGAAATTCGGTACTTAGGTTCCTCTTCCAGCCTAATTCCAACCGGGAGGGACAAAAAAAGAAAAAGTGTCCCCCTTGACAGCCTGCTGGAACTAGGAAACTGAAATTCCCTGTCGATGGATTTTCGGAAATTCCTACCGAGAGGGGCACAAATAGTAAAAGTTGGTTAGAAACCCGAAATGTAAAACATATGTTACTTGGAGTATGGGCTCACTTACCGGGAAGGTGCTTTTTGGACAGGGACATTGCAAAAATGGGGATTAATGAAGCGAAAAGTGCCGCTTAAAGGCCTGCCCAAACCGCTGGAGGTAGGAAGTTGAAATTTGGTATTAAAGTTCCTCCTCTATTGTAGACATCCGCTAAGATGAGATATTTGGAAATTTCTACAGGTAGGGTCAAAAACAGGAAAAGTCTCCCCCTTAACGGCCTGGCCAAACTGCTGGAACAAGGGAGCTTAAATTCGGTATTTGGGTTCCTTCTCTAACGTTGACGTCTCCTAAGATGGAATTTTTGGAAATTCATACCGGGAGGGGTAAAAGGGGAAAAAACTTCCCCCTTGACGGCCTGGCCAAACTGCTGGATATAGACATAAAATTATGTATGTAGTAGGTTCCTCCTCCAACAAAGACGTCCTCTAAGACGGAATTTTTGGAAATTCCTACCGGGAGGGGTAAAAACGGAATAATTCTCCCCCTTGATGGCCTAACCGAACCCTTCGGCTAGAAACCTGTAATATATAATATGTTTTCCTTGGAGTATGGGCTAACTTATCGACAAGGCATTTCTAGGACTTTGGACAGGAACGTGGTAAAAATGGTGGTTCAAAAGGGGAAAATTGCCCCCCCCCCTTTACGTCTGCGTCTTTAGCTAGAAACCTAAAACTTAAAGAACAAGTGTATATGAAACACTAAAATTAAGAAACTAAATAGGAAACGAGTGGGATTGAAACACTACACAAGTGGAATGAAATGGATATAAACGTTGAACGAGTGGAATTGAAATTATAGACAATGCAAATGGATTGGAAGAGGGAATTACCTGTTCAAACACTATCCACGGAATATGAAACTTATGTAGCATTGAAACATACTCTCCAAAAAGTTAAACAAATTTTCTAAAAGAGAAAAAACCTTAGAAAAGGAATGGAACTTATATATTCCGATATTTAAACTTCATGTAACGAAGCACCGGTGGAAGAAACCGACGCAGTAAATTTTCCAACTGAATTTGTGAATTTACTTGAATTGCCAGGTCTACCTTTACATAAACTGGAATTAAAAAAAAAACTTTAAGACACGCTAAGACAACGCAGCGGGCTTTGCCCGCTATTTTTAATATTATAAAATGCTTTCCAACCCTGCTGCGCCCCCCCCCCCCTAAACTTTAAGGCACGCTAACAACGTAGCGGGCTGCGCCGGCTAGTAAATTATGTGTTGTTGTAAAAAAACACATCCTTGCTAAACCAAATTTAAAAAATAATAGCAATACGCATGCTAGCAATACGATTTTTTATTAAAAACACAGATAGAATTCAATTAATTTTAAATTTTGCATATTTTGTATAAAATAATTTATATTTTTTTTGTGAAAAGCGTAAAAAAAATATTTTATTAGAAACCGATTCAATACTTTTACGATACCGGTATTAAAGGAAATGGTTTTGGATACAGGTATTTTTTAAAATTAGGAGTTTCGGTATTGGTATCGGTTATCTATTTGAAAGGGTTTTGAAAAGGATAACGGTATAATAAAGGTATCGGTTGCCAACCTTGCTGAATTCAGTTTCATCCTTACTTCTTTCATCCAATTGGTGAAGAGAGTCGCCGAGGATTTTGCAGGGGAGCTGCCTATTCCTTCCAGTGAAGCAATTCGTAAGAATTTGAAGATAACTGTTCAGCCTACCGCATAAACCATCAATGTCATGACCCCTCGCCAGTTCGTACAGTCTTCGGCATGCAAAATTAATTCCACCCCTTCCGGTGGTGCCGGGAGTTTCGAGACGTAGAAATTAAACAATATCCGGGAGATTTAACAATATGAGGGACTCCTTGTTTAATTCTACGGGGCTTGAACTTTCTGTTTCGAAACTCCACAAACGACTGGCGACCACACAGATAATTCACTATCCACCTCTTCGTACCATTTGGGAGACTCGATTCGGCAATGTCTCTGAAGAGCGTCGCATGGCTGACCGTATCAAATGCCTTCGATAGGTAGAGCGCCACTAGAACCGTCCTTTCGCAAGGGCTACCCTGATTAAGACCGTTGGTTATTTGTGTGGCAGTGGCGGTTTAAGCTGTTGTTGTACTGTGTTGCTTACGGAATCCATTCTGGTGCTGGGCAAGCTTGAAATGCTGGGGAGGAATAATGCCTCAAGTATCTACGCGACCGGTGACAATAGGGAGATGGGGCTGTACGATGCTCCCTGGTTCACATTCTTTCCTGGCTTCAAAAGCGGTACCACCCATTTTCCAGACCTCGGGTATAATTAGGGTTGATAAGGAAAGGTTGAAGACCTTTGTCAGGTACTCGGCTCCCGGCATAGCCAATTGCTTTATCATAAGAATTGAGAGCTCTAGATGGATTGGCTCGTTTGATGGCTTCGGCATTCTCTGTTGACGTAAAAACTTGTGCTCGTTGACCAACTTGCTGATCTCCCGGTTCAGTTGGCTGATCGTGGGGTCGCTGGAGTTGGTCGAACGGTTGGGATGGGTAGGACATTGAATTTGCCTTTTTGTGGGTGATGCACGTGCGGCGTTCAAAGACGATGAAGTCACTTGGTCTATCGAGCGCGATAATTATAGGCCCACGATATAATCGGCCGCCAGGAGGCGTAATTTATCAGACCTGCACTCGAAATTGTTATGTCTGGCGAGCTAGTGAAACTTCCTACAATTCCGGTGGGGGCATGCTTATTCAGTGTGCATAATGTGGAGTCATCGACTTGTTCCGCCAGAGCTATCCCTCTCTGGTCTTCCCGCAAACTGGAGTGCCAGAGCTCATGGTGTGCGTTAAAATCGCCCATCACCATACGTTTATCACCCACCTGAAAGAATCTGATCTCCGGGTGATATCCTGTGGGACAGCTGGCCAATGGCGGAATATACACATTGTACAATTCGTTCTCAGCAGCTACTGACCTTACCACTATACCTTGGTATTCTAGGTATATGTCACTTGGGTCAGGCTAGATCATTCTGTACTGCACGGTGTTGTCGATAATGAATGAGAGGCTCCCGCCTCCGCTCCGTGTGCGGTCCTTGCGCAGAATGTTATTACAATTCTGAAGGCTGCAGGTGGCATTGAGCTTAGTTTCTTGGACCGCAGCGACCATGACTTTGTGGAGCTGCATAAATCGAGTTATCTCCGTGATCTTACCTTGTAGGCCGTTGCAGCTAATATTCATAAGGGTTATCACCTCAGGTCGGGGGACAGCCACATGTGTTGTTAATTGTGGTGTCTGCTGTTGGTGTTGTAGCTGTTTTTGTTGCTGTTGGGACGCGATCGAGGTCATCGTAACCGATGATGTCAGGGCCGACGATGTCGCCGACGTTGACAACTCTGATGGCGATGAGCTGCTACGCTGGCCTATACATCATGAAGCCAGATAATTTTCGTCCCAGTCCCTATGGATTCTTAACCCACTGCAGTTTCTACTGCAGTCCTTTCTGAGGTGAACCAACTGATTGCAGATTTTACACCTGAGTGATGTTCCGCCATGTTCCGCATGGAGCAAGATCGCCCGATAAAGTTGCTTCAGGTTAGAAAAAAGAAGAGGGCATGCAGACGTATTGTGGGTTTGTTGAGTTGGCATTCCTTGGTCGGGGTTTTTTGGGCTCCGAGTCGTTCCGGTACAAAGAACCAAGTGCCATGGGAACGCTAAAATCAGTAGAAATTTTTGCTGAATATTAGTAGACTTAAAATAGCAAAAATAAATAATAACGGTGGGTCTCATACTGCAGGTTTAAACTTAGGTTAATAGTTAACCCAAAAATTTGTTGTTGTTTTGTGTACATTTTTTTGACATTTTATTTTGTTTTTAGTTAAGTTAAAGTTAAACCTACAGTAAGTATTTCTGCTGATTTCAGTCTTCCCATTAAACAAAAAATATAAATCAAATTTTTGAAATGTAATTGTATTTCTGTGATGTTTTAATTTACTAATATTCAGCATTATTTTTTTAATTTTTCATCTAACTGCATCTGATCGGGCTATCTTGAGCGCTTTTGTACCACCCAAAACTGGCATTATTTTCGGTTAGCGCTTTTATAAAGAGGCGCTAAGTTGACGCTTTTCTATTTTTTATTTATCGCAATTATGGTATAACGTTTTTTTATACAATTTGATCTAATTTAAACGTTTTATTACTATTTTTAAAGCAATAATAATGTGATATTAAGTTATATTTTACCAAAATAGTGATTTTTAAGCACTTTTTAAATGTTCCATCGCATTAATTAGTTGAAAAAGTACAATATGTATTTTGATCACATTTATCATTTAGCACTTGTTAGCGCTTTCATTTAGCGCTTGTTTTTGAGAAAAAGTTATGATGTAAAAACAAATATTTAGTTTTTTTTTGACAATCACATCATCTCACGGGATTTTTTGTTTGATTTATCAATCGTAAAATCAGATAATGTAAATCCCGCTTTAGCAAACAAATTTAGCTGATTTCAGTAGTTGTTTCTGCAGGGCCCTTTTTACTAATTTTTATTAGCTTTTTCTGCTATTTGTACAGATTTATTCCCATTAGTGTAATATCTTAATATTATTAATAATAAAAAAAAATGCTTTACCCAAGTAAAAAAAAATGATATGGAGCCATATAAAGTTATATTTAATTATATATAATCTTCTATGTAATTAGATATAATTATATCCGTCTTAATTGTATCATATTGTATCGAATTGTATACAATTGTATACAATTTGGTACAATTTGATACAATTCGATACAATATGATACAATTGTATCCGAATTTTGTCCTCATCCAATTACATAAAATTATATCTTTTTGTATAAAATTATATAAAATGTTATAAAAGTGGACACAGTTTGATACAATTATACCTAAATATTAACCCTATATTTTTACCATAATATATATGACCATATCTAACAATATACAAAATTATATTTTTAAATAAAAAAAGATATACAATATCTGGAGATCATACCTGAGGGATTTCAATTACAATTACTTGTAATTGAAATTACAAGCAATTTTAATTGAAAATTTTCAATTACAAATTACTAGTAATTGTAATTGAAAGTGATTTCAATTACATTTAGAATTAAAAAGTGTTTTTTGTTAAAATTTTGTATAAAAATCTGACTGGGATAGGTTGCATAGGCATGGATGCGTATAAAAAGAATACGTCATGTTGGGATTACCCCTAACTTGTGCTTTTTGTCATTATTTATTTTCCCAAAAAATGTAATTGACATTTTTCAAATTACAAATTACTTGTAATTGTTCTTTTTTGAATTACAATTACAAATAATTTGTAATTGTAATTGAATTTTTTTGAATTACAAATTTTGAATTACAATTACAAATAATTTGTAATTGTAATTGAGTTTTTTTCAATTACAATTACATGTAATTGTGTAAATGAATGTGTAATTAATTACAAAATGTAATGATTAACCCCCAGGTCTACTGGATATCCTATAATTTCGATAAATCTTCCATTACTTTTATCCAGATTTACCATGACAGTGCATTAAACATGAACAAATTTTTCTTTGTTTTTAGTAATTTTAAAATAAGGTTAACAACACTGAAATTTTTAACTTAATAGGATTGTGATATACAACCAAGATATAAGAGATCAGTCAAGTGTGCGTTATAGTATAGAGAATTCCACATTAAAGCTTCAGTATTGTTAATTTTATGGGCGCGTTAGCCATTTTAACTCACGCTCCTAAACAAAAACAAATTACTCAAGCACGAGCATTTCGTGTCTTACTCACGCAGACATGAGTATATTAAAAACTTACTCACAATCAGAAAATTCTTACGCAAAACAGTAAAAATTACTAAAAAACATATGATGCAAAAAATAAACTCACACACGAATCATGCACGGGTTATATATTCTTACTCACGCTCACGTACGAATTATATATTCTCACTCTAACGGGCGAATTACTTTGGTATAGTAATTATTACTCACGATCACTTGTGAATAACTTCACTCACGATCGTGTCATGCGCCAATCCCTAGTAATTACAAAATCTAAAACTAGTTCAAAATCATTTTTAATATGGAACCACATTTAATACAATACGGTTTTAAAAGGACCTTATACATATATTTTTATAAAAAATCACTTTGAAAAAATTGCTAATGTGGGATAATATATAACACTATGCGACAGTCAAAATCGGGATGGGATGAAACCAACGGGAAATGTTATATCGGTCAAAAACAAGTTATACGTGTCCCGGCGTTTCGCTGGGTCACCCCTAGGACTCGAGATATATCTTTTTGTTGACATAACTCGAGAACCACTAGTCCGATTTTGCTCAAACAATTTTAAAAAAATTAAAAATTACAATTCCTTTAATCTGTTTATATAGCGTTTTTCTATATACTCAACAGTTTTGTCGGTAAAAATAAATGTTTGTTACCGCTACCATAAAAATCAATAACCTTTTGTTAATTACTTTTTTTTTAATATTTTAGGCAAAAACTATTTTTTTCTTCATACATTTATTTTTACCGGCAAAACTGTTGAGTATATAGAAAAACGTTATATGAACAGATTAAAGGAATTGTAATTTTTAATTTTTTTAAAATTGTTTGAGCAAAATCGGACTAGTGGTTCTCGAGTTATGTAAAAAAAAGACCACCAAAGGTCAAATCGATATATCTCGATTCCTAGGGGTGACCCAGCGAAACGCCGGGACACGTATAACTTCTTTTTTACCGATATAACTTTCCCCGGTAGTTTGAACCCTTCCCGATCACTGACCCCTACCATTTGTCTCACAGTGTAATTATAGATGATTTTATAAAGAATGTTATATCGTTATATATAAAAGAAATCATGAAATATTGTAGATATGAAACCATACTAAGTTATATATGGGTTCATATGCGTCAATATATAATCATATATAACACCTATTATATAATATTTCTTAAATGGCTCCATATATAGTTTTATATTATTATGTATAGTGTCATACTAAATTATATATAAACGTATATGTAATTATATCTTTTATATATTACTTTGTGTACTTATATATAGCACATACACTTATATTCAGGCCAGTATGTAATAATATAAAATCACATATGTCTCAATATTAAAACCTTTGAGGCAAAAATATTTAATATATGACTATATAAAAGTCTATATGCTTCAATTTAAAAGCATATGTGGCCATATCTAACTATAAGTTACTATATGTAATTACATAAAATAATATATGATTATATCAAAACTTTTTTACTCGGGTTCTTAATTAACAAAAAAAAAAACCGAAACCGAAAAAATAGTAATTTTCGAACAAACCGAAAACCGGGTTTCGGAAAAGGCTGGTTTTTTGGACACTCTAGTTTCCGTATTCAAAATTGTATGTAATTTGTTGTTGTTTGGGCCGTTTCGGGTTGTTTTGGTTTACCACGGTAAAGTACGGGAACGGACATAATCCGTTAGTGTATTTTTACTGCTTTTTTAGAAGTTATTCTGAACAACTTCAAGAAATCACTTCCTTCATTGCTTCCACAGTATCCGTTAGTATATTTTTAGAGCTTTTTTAGAATTACTTCTGAACAACATCCAGAAAATCACTTAAGTATTGCTTCTAAGTAGTAATTGCTCTAAAAGTGATCCTAAAAAGTGATTTTGGTATCATTTGGCATTTCCGGAGCGTCGCGGGTTCAATTCCCGGCGCGACCAATAGTTTTTTTATTAATTATTTTTTTAATATTTATAAATAATTTGTTTAAATTCAATATTTTTTTTTAATTTTTCAATTTTTAAAAATATGTAACCCAGTCAGCAAAATTTTGATACTTTTTTGATGGTTCTTATTCCATGAGTCAAAACTTTCTCAAATAAAACATCACACCCAGAAAAATGTGGATACTTTTTTGAGAATTCCTATTCTATGAGTCAAAACTTACTCACATAAAAAACATTTTTTTGAAATTTTTGACAAAAAATTTGAGCCAAATTATTAAATCCAAAAGATGGTTCAGAAATGACTCAGAAATGCAAACAAATTTGAATATTTTGTGAACAAATCAAAAAAGGCTCAAAAAAATGATTAATTTTTGAGCCTTTTGAATTTTTTTAAATCTTTTTTTTTTAATCAGTTTTGAATCAAAAAAGAAGGCTCTTTTTTATACAAATATTTGAATTTTTAATAATATCTTTTGAGCTTTTTTTTGAATCATTTTTGGGCTTGTTTGCTGACTGGGATATTTTTTTGAAATTTTGAAATTTTTTGTCAAATTTGCTCATATTTTGTACGAAAATATGAACCTTCTAAAATGAATCATAAAAGACACAAAAATTTTAACCAAATTATTAAATCCAAAAGATGGTTCAGGAATGACTCAGAAATGTAAGCAAATTTGAATATTTTGTGACCAATTCAAAAAAGGCTCAAAATAAAGATTAATTTTTGAGCTTTTCGAATTTTTTTAAATCTTTGTTTTTTGAGTCATTTTTGAATCAAAAAAGAAGGCTCTTTCGATGAACACCTTTTATATAAAAATTTTAACTTTTAATAATATTTTTTTTAGCTTTTTTATGATTCATTTTTGGGCTTTTTTGCTGGCTGGGTATATAAAAAATGATGAGAAATTGCTTTATATGCACCTGTAAAAATAGTACTGAAAACAATATTGAATTGGAGTGCACCTTTTAAACTTATTTAATAAGTACTTTTATTGAAGAGAATAAGGAATAATATCTCACAGTAACACAATGGTGTTTTCATATCAAAGAATAGCTCAGCGGTAGAGCGCTAGACTAGCAATCATGAGGTCGCAAGTTCGATACCCTGTGGCAGCAAAAAAAAAACTTTTGTAGAATAAAAAAAAATATATTTTTTTGCGAAGAATTTTTTTTTTAACTTTTAATTGGTGAAAAAGAGCTATTGAAGTGGGAGTACTCCTCACTTATGACAACTCAATGTTAAAATCATTAGTGTTTATATTAAAAAAAGAAGTACATCTAGATCATCAATTGTAGCGCTTGTTCTACTGCTTCGGCATCTCTTTTTTCGCTGGTCTGGTACATTAATATTGTTTTTTAATAGAAAATCCCAAATTCTTAACAATAAACAAAATTATACTAATACTTTCAATATTATTTTTTCTCATTTCAGATTTCATTTTTCATTAGCCACAGCCAAGACAACCATAAATCCTAATGCGGATATTGGTTTACGTTTTACAGTGTATTTTCGTGAAGATTGCATTGTACGAAATTCCCGTATTAACGGTGTATGGAGTGAGGAGGAGGTGAAAAATATTGATAATTATTCTTTGCCCAATCCCATAACATCGGGTGATTTTTTTATGATTTATATATTGGCATGTGAAGAAAAATTTCATATATCCATAAATAGTAGACCATATTGTACATTTAATTATCGTTTACCATTGGAATCATTACGTTCTCTAGAGTTAAGAGATCAAATACAAGTTATTAAACAAATAGATCATCGTACAGTATTTCCAAATCCATGGCCAGCCATACATGCTTCGGATTATTTTAAAGCATTTAGCAATGATATACCAATATTATTTAGTCCAGGACATGTTATTGTCATAACAGCACGGTGTTTTGATAATAAAAAAGGACAATTTATAATAAAATTTATGGATTCTGCTACAAAACGTGAAGATTTACATTTTAGTGTAAGATTTGATCAAAAAGTGGTCGTACGTAATAGTCATAATAAAAATTTTGAGTAAGTTATACAATTTTAGGAACTTTCAACACTAACTATATGAATTCTCTCTTTTTTGTTTTCTTGTTTGATTTAAGATTTGGCCCAGAAGAACGTCATGGTGGTTTTCCATTCGTTTTCAATCAACAGTTTAAACTTGCCATAGCTTTTACGGAAAAAGAATTTTTAACTGCTGTTGATGGTTACAATTTTTGCAGTTATGCTTATCGTTTGCCAAATGTCTTGCAAAATTTGGTGGGTTTTAAGGTGACCTGCATAAATGGCTTACATATGCACGTTACTGCAGTTGATCATGTACAAATGGGCGATGCATTATGTACGGGTTTTGAAAAATATTCCCGATTTGATTATGAATGTGCCTAATGAATTTGTTTTTTTACTCTACCTTACGTTAATATAAAAGTAATAAATATTTTTTTACTTACATTTCCTGGTGCTGTAACATCATTACAAAAATAACAACCCAAATTTTGTCCCGGAATACATTTTAAATTATCCACTTGTATCTCGTTGGTGGTATTTTCGTCTGAATTTTCCATTTTTTTGGTGGCTCCATGACGTTGTACCAAATAACTATCAAAACCCAAAGCTGAATTAATAACGATCTGAAATATAAACACAACTTAGTCGACTATTTGTAATGCTAATTCTTAAATAGTGTATATACTTTCTCATATACTGCTCCCAATAATGTAGGCAACCAACGACTCTCTCTGGAATCTGTTAAAAGAAATAAAACATCATGTTCTTGCACCAATTTCTTTAGTTTATTGAGATCTTTTTCCGTTTGTTTTTTTAATGAATCGCCAACAGTATGACCAGGCATAGGAATTTGCATAACATGTCCAGCAGAAACCTACAAAATAATAAATATTTGTTAAAGATTTGACTGAATGAGAAATAAAAGTAATTTTTTTCTGATGTCAAATTCAATTTCAGCGACCCCAAAAACCACCAAATATATAACTCTAGGAACATTCTTAAAGCAGATTCCGTCACTCCTCAACATGTTTTCACAAGTCTCTGAAAGTAGTATCTCAACTCGCGCCTCCATAATGGCTCCACTACCAATACCTCCATTTATCGTCACTCGATTTTTGAAATTAAAGATACTCACCTACATTTTAGGCCATGATACAACTTTTTACATCATTAAATTTTCACAAAGAATACCCCATATTTATATATTTTTCTTAAATTAAACTTACGGTTGAAGGATTAATTTTTTTTAAACATTCTGTTGCTGCATCTGCTTTCATAACATCACCTTTAACCGCATCCTCGTACGTATAAAGATATTGTCTAACTGGATTGGCCAAACTAACTTTGCCATTATCAACAAAGGTAATATATTTAAAACCCCAACCCTTAAAATAAAATATAAATAAAATTACTAAATAAATTTCAGTAATCATAATTAAATAACAAACCATTAACATTCTGGCGACAGCACAACCCAAGGTACCAGCACCAAATAATAAACATTTGGTATTTTGTATAATTTCCAAATTTAAATCGGGCAACAAACGCCATTTCATAAGTTTTAAATTTAAATTAATAGAATTTTCAGTTAAACTAAAAAATTTTAAATAACAAACATAAAATTAAAACAATTGCGTTTATTAGAATATTTTAATTTAAAAACTTACACCTGTGGATCCATACTATCCCTCATAGAGACCATACGAGGTTGGGGCTTTTGATTTTTGTTCAATTCCCAGCCCACAAACTTGATTTGTTCTGAATCATTTAAATCAAGATTAACACTTTGTTTAACATGCCATATTAAACTAAAACCAATATTCATATGATTACCATAGCGTAAACCTAAAAATTTTAAGGTGTTACCTAAGAGATATGGACTAAAACAAAGAAATACAATAAAAAGTAAAAAAGTGGTGTGAAAAGTTCGCTTACCATTTGTTATACAAATATGCCGTATAAACACGCATAAGCCACGACGGTTGCACATATTCACTATTATCCGAAAAACAAAAATACATTTCTTGCAATGGCAAATCATCAATAGATTTAAAATTATTCACAAATTCTTTTAATGTATAAAATTTTCTATTTGTCTCCGTAGCTTGTAACACAAAGAAATTTTGTAGAGTTTCATTTGGACATAATTTTAAAGCTTCTTGCACATTATTGAAAACAACTTGAGAATCTCGTAATTTTATGGCTGCCTGTTCCAAAGTCAATATCGATGTTAAAGGACATGGAAAGGCAAACCAATAATAATAACTATGATTTCTTAGATCCTGTAAAAAAAATACATTTATAGTTTTTCCAAAGATAGATATTTATAAAATTAACCAATTGAATGGCCAAGTTTTTTTTGGATGTGAGTTAAGCCTGGTTTAGTTAAACTAGAAATAAATTTCGTCATGAAAATTTAGCAAAACAGCTGTCGTTTGTTTTAAATTTGAATCTTAAATGAAATAAAACAAAATAATATACATTTCTAAAGCACAATTTCAGTTTAAAACTACGTTTAACTAATTTTAAAGTTAATCCACATCCAAAAAACTCGTCCTAAGTTATTTAACTTACTGCAAATGATAGTATAAAAAATCTCGCCAAACAACTGGGATCATCTAAAGTTGTTTCACTTTGAAAATCTTTTAAAATTTTCAAACCTTCTTCTTTGAGTAATCTATTTTTATCGCAATTTTTAAAATCCTCAATTGTATTTTTATTATAGATGGTGCCATGAGATTTAAAACAAAACTTTGGAGGTTTAAAATCCCTAAAACAAAGAGAAAAGAATACAACTTATAAAAACAACATGATAATTGTAAAGACAAAAAAAATTGTAAAAAAAACTTATGTAGTGGCATAGTCAATAAAATCCATACCCAGCAAACAAAGATGATCATTAATGACTCAGAATTGAGCTCCAAAACATAAACATTTGTCCACTTTTTCCTATGAAAGCCCCCTGTGTACTCAGAAATGACTCCGAAAAAAGAACGTATAAAATTGAAATTTTCTTCATAAATTTAAATAATTTTGGAATCTTCTTTGAGTCCGAAAAATGAACCCTCGTTTTGAGACAGCTTTTTAGATTGTAGAGACAACTTTTTGGATTGTTTTCTGAGGGTTCACATTTTTTACCAAAAAAAAAGAGTTTTTTCAAAAAAAACAATAATCATTTCTATGAGCCATTTAAAAATCTTATTTATGAGCGCTCCGGAATTGCTGGCTGGGTAGTCAAATTAATTTTTTTATAAGTCAACTAAATTGTCAAAAATTAAAATGTTAAAATATAAAAAAAAGAAAGAAAGAAACGAGTAAAAAGGTTAAAGTCGGACATGCCGACTATACAATACTCTACACCAGTCTGGTTAAAAGCCAACTAATGTTTGGATCCGAAATTTGAATGGGTTAAAATGGGACTTGTGTCAAAATTGTCTATAAAATAATAAAAGAGAAAATCGTAAATATAGCCCATACGGGTGATAGGTCCAAATATGGACCGATTCTATCTAGAATCTATCGGCTTTGTTCTCGGGACCAATTGAGTCATCGAACCAAATTTCATTAAAATATCTTAATATTTGCGACCTGCAGCGTGTAACCAAGCCAATTTTGGGGGGACCCTTATATGGGCACTAGGTCTAAACATGGAACGATGTTAACCAAAATAAATAGGCTTCGTCCTTGGACCAACATAGGTCTGTGTACCAAATTTCATCAAAATATCTTAATATCTGCGACCTGCAGGGTATAAACAATATAATTTTGGGTGGACCCTTATATGGGCACAAGGTCTAAACCAGAGATGGGCTAAAATCATTACCATTACATTTTCATTACCATTACTTGATGTAATGGTAATGGAGCTTTTTTTATCATTACCATTTTTTGAAGAAATGGTAATGTTTTTTTTTTTCATTACCATTGCGTTAAAAAATGGTAATGAATATTTTTTTTAATTTTCATTTGTTTTCAAAATTAAAATGAACCTTTTTTTAATTTTCATTACTTTTACCTAATGTTTACATAGTAATTAAACACCCATTTGTTTTTCATTACAATCCGTTTTTGTCGAAGTTTTTTATTTAAAAAAAATGAGGTTTACAAATTTCTAAAAGCATTTTTTAGTTCATAATCTGGGGCCTATGGTATGCATATTTGATACCAAGTTTTGGTGTCTAGTTGCAAAAAAAAAAAAAAAAAGCGAAAAAAAATTGCATAAAGGAAAATTCTGGCATCAATATAATATGTTTGCAGAACATAAATAGCTGATTAAGTTTTTTAATTCAATTCTAGTACCATAGTCTTTTTTCGCGATCCGCCATTATTTTGCAATTTTGTAAGTGCGGTTTTTTTTTTAATTTATAATCTAAGGATTATAATACTCATTTCGTACAACAAAGTTTGGTGGCTAGTTGAAAAAAAAAACAAAAATTGGGAAAAAAAAAAATCGCAAACAAAAAAAATCCAAAAAGGAAAATTTTTGCATTAATATATTTGCTTGCAGAATGTAAATCGCTGATTAAGTGTTTTAATTCAATTCTTTTACCATAAAGTCTTTTTTCGCGTCCCGCCATTATTTTGGAGTTTTTTAATTGCGGTTTCTTAAAATTTATATCCTAGTGACTATAATACCCGTTTCATACAACAAAGTTTTGGGGCTAGTTAAAAAAAAAAACGCGAAAAAAATCGTGAAAAAAAAAATTTACAAAAAGGAAAATTCTTACATCAATAGATTTGTTTGCAGAATGTAAATCGCTGAATAAGTGTTTTAATGAAATATTTTTACCATAAAGCCTTTTTTCGCGGCCGGCCATTATTTTGGAGTTTTTTAAGTGCGGTTTATTAAAATTTGTAATCTAGGGACCATAATGCCCGTTTCATACAACAAAGTTTGGGAGCTAGTTAAAAAAACAGCGAAAAAAATCGCGAAAAAAAAAATTACAAAAAGGAAAATTCTTACATCAATAGATTTGTTTGCAGGATGTAAATCGCTGAATAAGTGGTTTAATGAAATATTTTTACCATAAAGCCTTTTTTCGCGGCCAGCCATTATTTTGGAGTTTTTTAAGTGCGGTTTATTAAAATTTGTAATCTAGGGACTATAATGCCCATTTCATACAACAAAGTTTGGTGGCTAGTTAAAAAAAAACCGCGAAAAAAATCGCGAAAAAAAATTTACAAAAAGGAAAATTCTTACATCACTAGATTTGTTTGCAGAATGTTAATCACTGATTAGGTTTTTTAATTCAGTTTTTGTACCATAAAGTCTTTTTTCGCGTTCCACCATTTTTTTTCAATTTCTTAAGTGCGGTTTTTTCAAATTTATAATCTAGGGACTATAATGCCTATTTCATATAACAAAGTTTGGTGGTTAGTTGCAAAAAAAAAAAAATCGCGAAAAAAATTTGCCAAAACGAAACTTTTTGCATCAGTATATTTGTTTGAAGAATGTTAATCGCTGATTAAATTTTTTAATTGAATTTTTCTGCCATAAAGTCTTTTTTCGCGTTCCGCCATAATTTTGCTATTTCTTAAGTGCGGTTTTTTTTTAAATTTATAATCTAGAGACATACATCAAAGTTAGGTGGATAGTTGCCAAAGAAAATTGCGAAAAAAATTTACATAAAGGTAAATTTTTTAGTGTAGAACAAAGAACAAAACGTTCTTTACATCATTATGTTAAGTAATGGTAATGAAATTTCATTTGTCTACCTAGTGTAGAAAAAATGAAAATGATTTTTTGTTTTTACTACCATTGCGTATTGTAATGAAAATTATAAAAACGTTTCATTACATGTAAAGAAAACAAATGAAATTAACATTTTTTTCATTGCAATTACATTTTGTAATGGTAATGAATTTTTTTTTAATTTTCATTTTATAGATTTAATGGTAATGAAAACCCGCAATGGTCATTACAAAGTAATTAATTACTCCCATCTCTGGTCTAAACATGGACCGATTTTAACCAAAATCAATAGGCTTCGTTGGGCCGACGTAGGTCTGTGTACCAAATTTCATTGAAATATCTTCGTATTTGCGACCTGCAGCGTGTAAAAAAGACAATTTTGGGGGGTACCCTTATATGGGCACTAGGTCTAAACATGGACCGATTTCAACCAAAATCAATAGGCGTCGTCCTTTGGCCGACGCAAGTCGGTGAACAAAATTTCATCAAAATATCTTACTATTTGCGACCTGTAATCGAAATAAAAGTCATTCTGAGGCGATCGGTATACTATAAGGTGGGTCTAAGACCAATATTTTTTTGTGTTACAAATATCAGCACAAACTTATAATACCCTCTCCACGTAGTGGTGTAGGGTATAAAAACATAAATCTTAAAATATTGACAAGCTTTCAATCGTATTTTATTTAAAAAAAAATAATAAAAAACATTTCTGCATGGACAACACTGTGATTCTAATAATTTTTCTTAAAGAAAACCTCTTAGGGCCAGTTTCATATTTCGTAAATAAGAATTTTTCAAACAACAAACTGGCCCTTAGATTTCAACAAATTATCTTTCTAAGAAACCAGTAGACATTTTTCCAACCTAAAACACAGGATTCATTCATAATAAAAAAATAATATTGTGATAATTTTTGCCATCAAAATCACAGATACTTAGAATTATAGGTAGAATTTTTTAAGTCCGTTAATGAAGATTGCTCACCCATTAAATGCAGTATAATCAACTTCCAATAGACAAGATTTGGCATTACGATTGGTGTAGTAACCCCAAATCGATTTGGGCTTATCACTGAGGCGATCTAAATCCAATTTGATTTCGGCTAATTTATGCCAAAATGTAGGACTAACAAATGATTGTAGAGGCGCAAATTGTACAATATTTGTTAAAGAATCCATTTTTAACGTTTAACTCAATTTTTAATAGATATTTTGACTTTCCGTAAAATTTTCAGCAATTGAAATCAAAACAGAGACGGCGTATGACAAATCAGCTGACTATTGTTTATTTAAAACACTGTTGCTAATTCAATTTGCACAAAAAGTCGCTTAATCAAAATCTACTGTCGACCAACGATAGCAAAATTCCTCTCAATTAATTTAATTTCAGCGACAATCGACAGTCGATAATTTTCGACGTTTAAGCCCGTTATTTTGTTCGTACTTTTGCGAAAAAAGCTGACAAACTCCATATAAAAAAAATGATTTTTCACTTGCGTGGAATTGTTACAAAATTGCAGTGGAATTTTTTTCGAATCATTTTAATAGACCGGACCATTTGAAAATGTAGAGAAAAAGTGACATTTGGGTTAATTATGATTGCAGCTTTTTATAGACCACAAAAAATTTGTGCATTTTAATGTTTTTATTATAGTTTGTAAGCTCCAAACATAGAGCGACATTTTTTCGCACTTTTAAACAAAATACTGGGCTTTAGGTCGGTATTTTGTTCATACTTTGGCGAAAAAAGTATGAACAAAATACTTCACATAAAAAAATGATTTTTGAATTGTTGAATTTCTTGTGGAACTTCTTTCGCATTTATTAAATAAACAGCACCATTTGAAAATGTAGCGAAAAAGTGACATTTGGCTAAATTATGATTGTAGCTTTTTATAGATAGAAATTTATGCATTTTAAAGTTTTTCCTATATATTTTGACCTACAAACATTTTAAGCTCTTAAGCTGCCTACACACGAAGGAACATTCGTCAGAACATGTGTTTAATTTTTTTTTACATGTTTTAATACTGACGATGCCACACTCAACAAAATCTAAAACGAAACATCATTTCTGTTTGTTTGTCGAACTGATCACATCAAATACGCGCGGAAGAAAATCAAAATAATTAATTGTTAATTTTTCATATGCTGCTGTTTTTTTAGTTTTATTTTTTTAGCTATCACATTTTATGTCCCATAATTGTTGCAAATTTTTATATTCATTTATAAAATTAATCCAATTTTCATTATTTTTAATTGTCACCATTTTCGTCTTTTATTTTCTTCAATGCGCAAATTACAAAAGCACATAACAGAATAACTGCCTTCAATGAACTAACACAGCAAAAAGAGTAGACATCGATACACACGATGGAACATTGAGTTTGGAAACACAAAATATCAAAAAATTTTGATAACACGAATTTCAACACGATACATTGGTAGTATTCGGCAGAGAAACCTTAAACTGATACCGGTGACTTGTAGCGCTTTGTGATTACTTACTCTGCTGAACGATGTTTTCTTTGTTTTGTTTTTAAATACAATTTTTCTATATTTCCTTTGATTTTTTAAAAGTTTTTGTTTTTGAATTATATTTGTATGTTTTTATTTGTGAATCATATAAAACAAAAATTTTTTAAAACCAACAACAACAAATGTATCACTATTTGACCAAAAGTAGCAAACATTTTTTACGCTACCAAAATATGACAGCGCTCATCAGACTGAGCGGTTAGTGATAAGGTCGTTCAGCAGATAGTTGCACAACTGTTGTAGAACTGTTGACTGTCAAATTGTATCTGCCGAACGCACCCATTGATACACACAAAAGGGGCAATTGGGCATTTTCTTACGAATGTTCCTTCGTGTGTAGAAAATATATAATAGGAGTCCCAAAAGTTTTCAAACACAACAAAACACACAACATCAAACACAATATTTTGTCAATCAGGGTCGGGTTCCCAGGGTTTAAAAAGTAAATATTTTTATTCAATCATTAAACTGTTTTTTTTTTTCAGTATTTTTGGTTAGTTTTTCCTTGCTTCCCTATTATCTGTTTAATTTTACGACAATACAGTAGACGCTCGCAAATTAGAGCTTTCAGTAATTCGAACGTCCAGAAATTAGAATCAATGTTTGCAATACATTAAACGCTCTGAAATTCGAATTTAAAATTCTAATTTCTGAGCGTTTTTTTTTTTGGTTATTTGAATACACAGGAAATCCCCAATTTATTTTTATTCTGTTTGAATAAAGTAAAACTAAAAAGGGGAATCACCAAATTATATATGTTTTTCCCTATTTGTTTTTTTTTTGTCGCATTTATGTACATTTTTGGCTAGTTTATTTGTGAAATTTGATACGCGTGTACATATTATTTGGCAGTCTCTATTAAATAGTGAAAGTGTATCATTTAAAATGTTAAATAAACGTAAAAAACACTTTATCATTGGAAACTAAAGTCAAAATATTAGAAAAGCTTGACAAAGGCGTTCAAGGGAACCGGTTAGCCCTAGATTTTAATGTGACAACATCTTCAATCAGCTACATCAAATCACATAGAACAGCAATATTAAATGCTGTTTCAAACACATATCAGGAGGCAAACAATAAATCTTTGCACAGCGCTGAATATCCAAAAATGGAAAGTCGTCTGTATGAGTGGTTTTTAAATCAACGAGAAAAAAAGTGTACATTGACTGGGCCAATATTAAAAGAGAAAGCTAAACAAATATTTAGAGAGGAATATTATTATTATTATTATTATTCTTTATTCAGTCTATGGAACATCATTTCCTTACAGACTATGATTAAACTATAAAATAATTATAAATAGTAATTATTATTATACATGTTTTAAGATATAGGCTTTTGAAATAACAAGAACGGACGCACTTTTACATTAGTAGGCCACAAGGAAGGCTCAAATAGATTATCATATAATTCAGCGGAGATCCCAATTTTAAAAGAAACACTCCTCAATGTGTTCTGCTCAATTTCCTTTTTAACCAATTTAAAACATTTTAGATGGGTTTTGGAAATATTAGCACCTTTTGCAACATAACTCAGGATTTGTTCTGCTGTTACGCTGGGCTTAAATGAGGAAATATGCACCCATTTTTGATTAGCAATAACTTCTAAGTCTTTGGAATTATTATCTCCAAACACCACAGGCTTACGTTGCTTTTTTTTGTAGTTAACATTAGTCCATCCAGCATTGTTAACTGGGATATTACTTTCTGCTTGAGAGTATGCAATTGAAGCTGAGCTAACAGTATTGTCAGAGTTTTGAGAACAACAAATGCTAGCTCTTCGTTTAGAATTTAAAACGGCATTTGGCTCAGTAGCAGCAATAACATCATTTGGTTTAATTGTAGCAATATTATCATTATGAATATCATCATCATCATGTAAAGAAAGACAAAGACTAGCTCTACGTATTCGCATATTAGAATTTAAAACATTTTTACTTGGTTCAGTAGTATCAACAACATCTTTACGAAAAGCATAATTAGCAGAACTTGAAGAAAAGGAATCACTCATAGTTGAACAACCTTTTTGTTGTAAATCATTATTTTTTGAATTTAAGCTTGACTCAGCATGTATGTTTTTATTTTTAATGGAGGCACTCTCAACTGCATTGTTGTTGTATATACAGGCATTGAATAACTTTTTTAATTCTCTTACTTCATTTGACAAAAATGTTATTATAGCAATTAAATTATTAGATCCTTTAGCGCATTTATTGCAGTTATAAACAATATTATTTGATGAAATTAAAACATTAAAATCACGATCACTATTGACACCAGAGCACCCTTTATGGAATAGACCACTGCATGTTATGCATCTAATAAATATACTACCAACAGCTCTAAAGCAACTAACACAATCAGTATTAGACTGCATTAGGAAGAAAAAATAAAAATGAACTTGTTTAAACGACAATCACTACTGAACGATATCCCGATAAAGATGAAAATGCATTCCGGGCAAGTGATGGATGGTTTACCAAATTTAAGAAGCGACACGTTATCCGTTTTTTAAAAATTTGTGGCGAGATTCTTTCCAGTGATTTTGCTTCAGTCACTCCTTTTATTCATCGATATCGTGCAAAGATCGCTGAGATGGGTTTAATGGAGTCACAAATATATAATGTCGACGAAACCGGATTATTTTTTCGTTGCCTACCAGACAGAACCTATGTCTCTGCTTTTGAAAAAAAAACGCCCCTGGACATAAAATTCAAAAAGACAAAATTTCAGTCCTACTTGGTGCAAACTCTGATGGATCACACAAATTAGTTCCATTGGTAATTGGAAAAGCAAAAAAACCCAGGTGTTTTAAAAATTTCAATAATCCTCTCCATTACAACTTTTCAAAAAATGCTTGGATGACTTCTCGGATTTTTCACGAATGGTTTCACGGAATATTTATTAAAGAGGTAAACAAAAATATTGATTTCAGGTTCAGTACATAATTTTAAAATTTTTTTTAATTCACAGGTGATCCGCTTTTGTCAGGAAAATAATTTGCCTCCGAAAGCCATTTTGCTTATAGATAATTGCTCCGCTCATACACCCATTGAGAAACTTAAAAGTGACGATGGAAGCATAGTTGCATTATTCTTTCCACCAAATGTGACAGCAGCTTTACAACCAATGGATCAAAACCCTATTAAGTTAACAAAGCTCAATTACAGAAGTATGTTTCTTTCTCAGTTAATTGCTGAAGGTGGTGAACTGAAGAATCATTTGAAATCCCATTCGATCCGCAATGCTATATTATTACTGAAACAAGCTTGGGATGCGGTACCACAAAGTGTTATGAAGAAATCTTGGTCAAAGTTGTCCAATTGGGACTCTAACCAATACGACAGCGACGATGACGTGCCAATAGCACAATTGTTGCAAATAGATCAGGACTGCAACGAAGTTATTCAGATAACTCAAGCTCTTTTAAAAGAAATAGCTCCCAACGATTGCATCGGTATAGAAGACATCGACAGATGGAATGAAGATATGTTTGATGACGGATCTGTTTATGTTTTCAGTAGCGATGGTGAGTCTTCAAAAAGCAGCGAAGACGACGTTGTTGCAGTATCATCAGTTGTCTCTAATACTACAGCCATTGAAAGCGTAAATAATTTAATAAAATGGTGCAAGAACAGTGAATTGTTTTCAACTAAGCACATAAGTAATCTTTTGGCTTTTCGTAATGATATTTCGGATTTAAAGAAACCAAAAAAACAAACAAATATAGCTGATTATATGTCAAACAAAGATTAGTTGTTAACTTGGCCATTGTTTAATTTTAATTGTTTAATTTTTTTAAATACAGTTTTTTAGTTTTTAATTAAAAAAAATACAAGTGATGTAATTGGACTGCATTGATATGTTTTGTTGCCATTCGTTTTTTTTTTTATATTCATATTTTTAATTTAAAAAAATACATTTGATGTATTGGACTGAATTGTTGTTTTGTTTTCTTGTTTTTATCAAAAAAAAATTTAATTAAAAAGAGTTTTATTTAAGTTTTTGGAAGTAAATTTACTCAATTTTTTTTTCGAAAAAAAAAAAACGTCCAGAAATTAGAATTGCCTCAAAAACAAAGCGGTTCTAATTTGCGAGCGTCTACTGTACTTACTTTATTTTCATCCAAAATCCATTTCCCTGCACAATGAATCCCTGGCAACTCGTCGGGATCCATGTTTGATGTTTTGTTGGTTTTGTCTTTTGTTGTGACTGAAGAGTTTTGCCCCTCCTATTATATATCCTCGTTGGTAAAACAAGAGAATGGTTGTATTGGTTTTGCCATAATCCTTCACCAATTCAATTAATTTTGCATTAATTCTTGTTGTTTTTCATTATATTGCATTTAATTTTGCTTAATTTCCCTTATATTCTGTATATTTATTCTCAATTATTTTTCTTCTATCAAAAAAATAAATTTTATCTAAATATGGCAACAATTTAATAAATATTTTAGGTGTGTGTTAGTGTGTCGTTAAGAAAATAGAATTCTAGTACGACGATAAATCGCTGGACGACATGGCGACATTTTTCTTCCCATAAAAAATATAAGGCATGTTCGTTTACTTACAAGTTACTACTTTTACTACAACTGGAAAAATTCAATACAAAAAGTAAACAAAACTTTCCAATTGTAGTAAAAATTTGGATTTTTTTTGTATCTGAAAATTGTTTGAATATTTGTAACTAATGAATACCTTATCGAAAACGTTATTATAATCTTATTGGAATATGATGTCGTTTTCGGATATTTAAGGTGATAGCGATTTCGCTATCGTATTGTTCTTTGGTTTAATTTATTTAATTAGACAATAATTTTAATTTTATTAATTAGACAATATTTTATAATAATTTTAAATCAATGATTTGATATTGAATAAAGTGAGATAATGATTTGGACTAATTTATATTAATTTAATTTTGAATCGGTTGAATAATTTGTTTTAAGAAATAATTCGCGAAGTACAAATCAGATCAGCTTTGAAGAATTAAAATTCACAAGGATTATTTTCAGAGTTAAAAAAAAACTGATTTATAGACACAAAAAAATCGTTGCCAAGTAATAAGGAGAATTTCAACTATTAAAGTTTTTTCGCATAACTTATTCAAAATTTAAGTAGAAAAGCCTAATAACTTTGTAAAATTAGTGTGGTTTTCGCATAATATATGTGAAAAACTGCATTAGTTGAAATGCTCCTAATTACTTGGCAAAGATTTTTTTATGTGTAAATTCGCGAATCAAATAAATATAAAGACAATTCGAAAGAATTATTATTAAATTTTTAATTTTTTTAGCTGAAAAAAAGTAATGTACTTTTTTAACTATTTATTTTTAACTTTAAATATTTTGCAATATCTGTTTTTCACAAACTGCTTTCCTGTACTTTAATTATAAGATTTAATCTTGTTGTACAGAATATGAGAACACAACTAAATAAATAAATAAAGCAGAAGAAAAAAAAATCATTTTGAATTTTATATATGTAACTTAGCCCTGGTTTATGTATTACGAATATACTCTAAACGAAAGCAAATTAACGAAAATTTGTTTTTGTTTCCCATGTATTTTTGATGAAAGTAATTGTCAATTTCTTTCGTTTAAGACTATTTTCGTAATAGATAAACATGCCCTTGTTAAAAATAAAAATTGTTTTCAGGTGGCTGACAGAAACTAAAAAATATGAATATTATATTAGTTTCAAAAAACATAAGAAAAAGTATTTATTTTTCAAACAAAAAAACATAACAAAAAGTATTAATTTCACAAAAAAAAAAACATTTCATATTTATATTTAATTATTAACTTAAAGATTTGCATGGATACTCATAAAAAACTTTTTGTCCGATTAGAGGCTAATTGAACGATTTTTGTTGTTGTTTTTTATGTTAATTTGTTTTATTAAACTGTAATAAAATTCAAAACATTTTTTTGAATACAAGCCTTAGTTTTTAAATAGGAACAAAGCTTTTCTGAAACGATAAAGAAAACAAAAAAGTTTTTAATTAGTTTTAAGACATTTTTATTTAATAAACATTTATTTAGTATAACAAACTTTTGTATAAATTAGTTAATAAATATGTTAACGTAAGTTAATAAACTAGCCCCTCAATTCATAAATGCTTTATAAAGTTATAGCAGGTTTACAAAACGTAATTTTTATACAAAATTTGTTCAATAAACCTCCTATAATTTTACAAATACCTACCCCAGTATTTATTGGATTAAATAATAATTTTTAAAAAGAAAATATTTTTTTTTAAACATTGCCAAATGCATTATTAAATTTTGATATTTAAATTTAACGTTCTGTATCTTTTCCAGTCCTATATATTCGAATACATACACTCATAAATGTTTGCCAATTACAGTGACATTTGATTGGGTAGTAACAAATAGTCGTTGTTTTAACTGTAATTAAAGTTGTTTTGAACTGTAATTACAGTTATTTTCCTATGGAAAAATACAAAACGATCGATTATTATCACCAGGGCAGCGACTTTTATGCAAATGCATGTGTAGTCGTTAATCCAAATTTGGTTTTGACCATATACTTCTCCGAATTATGTTTTTAAATGACTGGTTATTAGAGCTTAAGCAGTTAATCGAATATTTACGAGATTAATTAAAGGAATTAAATATGCTAAAATCCCAAACGTATTTAACAAATTGTAAAAAATAAGATTAACTTTTCTGTCTAAAGTTGCGTTTACACTTGCATCGAAATCCCGTGATTTCGATATTCACCACTCTGAAAAAACAATGAAGAAAAGCAAAAAAGATGTTCAATTTTAAATAAAACACACACAATTAGTTCCACTACTACATTCTCTAAAAATTTAAAGTCTATAGGCTTTTCTTCATTGTTTTTTCACAGTGGTGGATATCGAAATCTCAAGATTTCAATGCAAGTGTAAACGCAACTTAAGGGGGCTATTAGAATCTTAGTCTTTTTAAGTTTTTTAGGGTTCTTTTGTTTAAAAACCCCTTAAATTAAAATAAAACAAATTAGGGTGCTGATAGCTATTAAAAAGTGGGTGCGCGCCTCTGAACTAGGTACTTAAATTGGTGCTGTATAATTGGATCAATTCAAAAATAATTATATAAAATCAGATATAAAAATACATCCAATTAAAATGTTTTTTGTAACGTGAGCAAAAAGTTTTTCTCTTAAAATATTTTTTTTATAATACCAAAAAAATCGACTGTAAAACAGTTATTTTTTTCTTTTTTGAAACTTGTATGTTAATTTAAGGAACAATTCAACCAATATTTTAAGAACTTTTCAAATCTCTTTTTAATTTCTTAAGTTTAACCAGCAACGAAGGTTTAACCGAATTTTTTAAACTAGTAAAAGGCAAACGTTTATAACTGGGATTATTGAAATTTTGAACAGTTTCACAACGTGAAAATTCTGTACTATTTGTTTCAGTTATAATTTGACAATGAGAAATTTTAGAAGCTGTATATAATAACCAAAACAAAATACGTGAACGTAAATCTTCCACTTTCTGCATGGCATCATATTCGAATCTGTTAAAATGAAATTCCTTGACATCATTTAAAACTAAGAAAAAATCTCTTTGCAATGATTGAGACCAATAGGGAAAAATAGTTGAAATATTTGTGTTATTACATAATCTGGTTTTAAAATTTTCACAGGCTATAGTTGCTTCAAAATATGATTTGCCAAATTCAGCAATGGGTAATAGATATGTTGTAATGTGTTGTGATGAAATTTCTTTAAAATAATGAATGCTATTGAGATCGCGATATACACATAATTTGTGCATAGTTTCGTTACCGGAAAAATGTACAGTGGGAGGAATTGTTGCTACTAAGTTGGAATGTGTTAAAGTATTTACCTTCAAATTATTATCTTTGTTTAAAGGGGATTTACGAGTTGTTATTTCTACAGGACGATTTGTTTCTGCCGATATTGATGATGAGGTTGATGGCAAATGAGTCGTTGATACTGAAGCTTCATTACTTTGATTATAATTTAAAACTTTACGAGTTATTTTTCTAGGTGATGTTCGTGTTGTTTGTGATATTGAAGTTGTTGGTGATGAAGTTTGCTGAGACTGTCTATGATAATTGTGATCAGCAATTTTCAATAAAGAGCTATTATTGAAAACTGTACAATCAGTGGTTAATTCTTGTGATATATGTATATATGTTCTAGGTGGTGAGGTTTGTTGCGATTGTTTTTCCGTAGATGATGTTATTATTAAACTTGGTGTTGCTGCTTCAATTTGCGCCACATTTGTGGTTTGATTTTGTTGTATTTGCTGCGTAGAATGACTTGTTGTTGTAGAAGCTTGTGCGACACTTGCTCCAGGTAAAGGACGTATATGATGTTGTCGTTGTGGTACATGCTCTGATGATTTTTGTATGGGTTTAACTGTTGCAACTTGTAAATTTGTTATATTCTTCGATTTTTTTCTAATTGTGACATATCTTTCAATATCAGGAATTCCTGTTGATGATTTTGAAAATTGTACATTATTTTGTTGAACAATTTCAATGGCATTTTGTGAATCTTCAAGAGCACTAGGTAAACGTTGAGCTTCCATAAATGTTGCTTCATTTCTTGGTGATGGCGATATAAAACTTGGTTGTTGTACTGAAGTTGCTGTTGTCGTTGCATAATCGAAATTCTGAAAATCCAAAGAACTTGGTAACTGTTTCAATTTATCTTTGGTATTATTTGAATCGACATTTTGATTGCCAATAATTGTACTCATTTCATCAGAATTACCATCACTATCATCTGATATTTGCAATACTAAACCCTTTTCTTCTTCAAGTTGTGGTAAATTTGAATTAACATTTGTTTTTTTGTCATCGTCATCGATCAGAATTTGTTCTAACAACTCTTGTACCTCAAGACAAATTTTATTATATGTTGATTTAGGACTTTCACTCGTACTGCTACTGCTTGAAGAATCATAATTTAGCTGCATTAATTTTTGACTATTATGCTGTGCCTTAGTTGATTCATCTGAACTGGGTAAACGTTGTCTTATATCTGTTAAAGAACTCCTATCACTATTATCACTACGCGGCAATACACCACTGCCTGATAGTTTTTTTGATGTTTGACAAAATTCACTAAAATCGATTTGTGATGGTGGTAAGTTTTCTTCATTTGATGTATCTGTACCATCTACAATGACAATTTCTTCATCGCGAGGACTAACATTTATTTCGCCATTGTCATTCTCGTAGAAGTTAAAATTGTTTAAAAGTTTTCCCTCAATTGGTTCTATTTTGATTTTATCCGATAGCTCACTAAATGAAACTGGTTCGTCTGTAAACAACAAAACAAAAAAAGATTTTAAACAGTAATATTTTTTTATTAAAAGAGATTGTCCAGTAGAGCGTACCACCCTACAGAAAAGAAAAAAAAAAAGTGCGCCGTACACCCTCCAATATTTTTAAAGTCGGATCTTAAAGTATGATACATCGATGTTTTTCTCTCGAGGAGACCAGTGTTTTGCTCTAAGGGCATTTTGAGCTCAAGTATCCCGTTCTAGTAGTTACCCACCAGATCTCACCCTAATGTACATCCCTAATATCAGAAAATTAAAGCTCGCAAAAAATCATTAAACTTTTGCTAAGGAAGTTTTTCGCTAAACCCAGTAGAAATTTTTTTCATATATTGGTTGCCGAACGTAGGGGTCGCCTTTTTAAATTTTGTTTAATTGGATTTTTACTATATAGCAAAACACTGGTCTCCTCGAGGCAAAAAAATCTATATATCTTACTTTAAAATCCGATTTTAAATGCCAAAGCTATAACAAAAAATTAAAAAAGGCGACCCCTACGTTCGGCAAAAAAAAATATAAAATTTTTTTTTAAATCGCCTTTCAAAAATACTTCATTTTAGAGGGTGTACGGCGAACTTTTTTTTGAAGTACGGTCTATTGTCCAGGAAACTAAAGAACTGCTTATTCTCCATATTCTTATAAAGGCAAACATACACATTCAATATTATTGATCAACGTTTTTAAAATCAACCAATCAGAACAAAGTATTTAAAAATAAAATGTTCTGATTGGTTGATTTTTGAAAAATTTATCTAATATTAAACGTGTATGCCCTACTTTAAATGCACCATGCATTTTCAATATTTTTAATCAATTTTTGATTGTTTAAAAATTATCTAAAGGTCTGGACCCTGTATTGAAAGTTTATCAATTAAATTGAAAAATAAAAATGTTTTGGATTTTTAATTTTCAATTTCATGTTATTGAAAAGTCTGTGACCAATATTGAAATGTTAGTTTTTTTTTAAATTTGGTTTTTGTTATTGAAAAATAAATAATTTTATTTGAAAATCTGGTAAATTTTGCAATTTTTTATAAAATGGAAAATATTGATCAATTTTAATTTCATTTATTGGTTGATTTTTGAAAGCCTAATTAATAATATTTTTTTTTACAAAATGACTTTAACTTTTGCATTAAGAAATACAAAAATTGTTTTTCGGATTTCCTATATTTTTATATATTTAATTAGAATATTGTTCTACCTCGAGTCCAAATTCTTTCAAAAAGGTTGACCATTTTCATGATAGACAATAAAATTGTTTCATTTTAGAGATAGAAACTAGAGAAGAGCGGTAAGAAATTTTGATTTCACCTAATGTTAGGTGTATTTTTAAGAGAAAATCGGAAAAAATATCCATATGGGCGATAGGTTCAAATATGGACCGATACTATCTAGAATCAATAGACTTTATCCTTGGGCATATGTGACTCAGCGTACCAAATTCCATTACAATATCTTTGTATTCTTGTAGCGTGCGGACAAGATAATCTTTTGGACACCTTTATATCGACACTGTGTCTAAATATGGACCTAACATATTTTAACCACAATCAATAGGCTTCGTCCCTGGGCCGACATTAGTCTGTGTATCAAATTTCTAGTGTCCGACAAAGTATCGGTTTCGTCTTCGGAAAAAAAAAATTGAAAAAAATTTTCAATATACACTCAAGGAAATAAATATACTTCCAAGAGTTGTTTTATTGTTTTTTACTTCTAGTTAACCCTTTTGGCCCTACTGGGATCATATGTCCCAGCAATGTTTTTTTACATCATAACTTTATTGGGACATAATGTCCCAGAGAAAACCCTTATTGGGATTATATATTGTAAATTCCAGAATAAAGGTACACTCATAGAAATAAATCTGTAAAAATAGCAGAAAAGGTTACTAAAAATTATGCTGCTCAAAAAACTGCTGAAATTAGCAAAAATTTTTCCTAAATACTAGTAAAATAGTTCTTAAAAAAAATAAAACTGTTAAATTTACAGAATTTTATTAAAGGAATTAAATATGCTAAAATCCCAAACGTATTTAACAAATTGTGAAAAATAATCCGTTGTAGGCATGTCCTTATCCGGATTTCATTCTTGCCTAAGGAAATCGTCAGAGGACGACGTTTTTAGAATTTCTGGAAATATTTGTTAAGTTAAATTACGAACTCAATGAGAATTTCTTGTTTTCGTCTAGGAGCGTTATTAAACATTTAAATTATCAAAGAAAAAACAAAAATTTTATTTATATTTAACTTTTAGTTAATTTAAAATGGCAAATTGTGCTGTTAAAGCTGCAGAAAATTTTGCTAAATATTAGTAGACCTAAAATAGCAAAAACAAACTGTTATATTTACAAAATTTTTGTTATTTTCAAGCTAAATTTAGTTGAAAGCAAACAGCAGTCTATCCTGTTAAATTAATAGAAATATTTGCTAAAAAAAATTGTAAACTGCTGTATTAAAAGGCTCAAATTTTATTTGCATTAAAAAAAATATTAAACTTTTTTGTAATTTTTTTAGGCTACTAATTATTTAGCAAAATTTTTTGCTGATTTTAGCAGGTTAATTTGTTATTCTGTTCTAACAAATATTTAACTCAAATATAACTAAAATTGTGTATATTTCACGGTTTTATTTTTGTTATTCCGATCTTACTAATATATAGCAAAAATAATCTGCTAATTTAGCAGTTTTTTCTTGCAACATAATTTTTAACTAATTTTTGGTTATTAGTTTTATGAGTTAATTTCAAACATGGTTTTGAATCACATCTAACCCATTCAACGTTTTTAGTTGTTTGCAAAATTTGTCTTACACGTCTGACAGACACATTTAGCTGCAAATCATTTTTTATTTTTTTATTGAACAGCGTGGTGTGAATTGTAAATTGTCACTGTAATCATTTCCATTCGTACAGAAACTGTCATTAAAGGTGTTTCCACATTGTAATATTTTTGTACATAGTAAGATTAATAAATATGTACTGGCCATTTAGAATATGTTTTTATTCAGAAAAAAACAGCGCTTTTGGAAAGAATAGTAAGGGTATTCACGTCGAAAAAATTTACTCTTGCAATAATACGAAATTGGAAAACTGCACTTTCGATGACGTGAGCGCCCCTTTTAAAATTTTAATGGAGAAAAATTTTCACAAACCCTATATTATCAGATTAAAACAACACTGTATTATGTCAATCAAGTTTATTTTTTTATTTATTTATATTTTTAATTATAATTTTTCCGGTGTATAAAATGAAATTCGTTTTTATCAAGGTTGGTTACCGAAACGAATAACGGTAAGGGTAACGGTATCAGATTTCGTTTGTTTAGGTAACGGTAAAAATGACGCCTGTCCAAAGGAAAATGGCAGAAACTAGATCTAGTCTGATTTGCAGATTAATAATGTGTTTATAGCTTTGAAAAAATGTTTATTCTTCTTCTTAACCTCAAACCTACATAATTAAAAATTAATAAAAAATGCATATTAATTACAATATTAATTGCGTTTGGTCTATATGACGCGTTTGAAAAAACAACACTTTACTAGAAAAATAAAAAAACGCCCCGCTGGCAGTCCGTCTCCGATATACACAAGTTGACCGCACTTGTACGTAAAAACATACGTCAGTGTGGCAACATTTGTGAAAAGGAGACAAAGAGGAGATAAGAAAATAAATAAGAAAATTTAAAGTAGAATGTTTGTATATCTGTTTGATCACTTCTGAGAGCAAAAAACAATAACAGAAAGCTGAATAGGAAAGAAAAACTATGAATTAGCCACACTATGAGCAAGGCCTTAAGCTGCCTACACACTAGGGAACATGGTTGAGGGAACAAAAAATATCAAAAAATTTTGTAAACACGAAATGCACGCTCTCAACACGCACACACACACAAAAGCACTCACACATTCACAAAAAATGCTCTCTTTTTTTAAGTATGTTCCCTAGTGTGTAGGCAGCTTTACGTGGGTTCGATTCCTACAGCCGACAGGTTGTTGAAAAAATTATCATATATAGACAATCTGACAATAAATATAAACAATAATACAATTTAATGGAAAATCACTGATGAGGCCTGTCCAAAGGAAAATGGCAGAAACTAGATCTAGTCTGATTTGCAGATTAATAATGTGTTTATAGCTTTGAAAAAATGTTTATTCTTCTTCTTAACCTCAGACCTACATAATTGTAATCTTTTTGTTTCTATCTGTAACAATGCATGGCACAAAAAAAATTAATAGAGATTTAGCCATCAGTTCTATATATTTCGGACACGCTGATTAAAATGCCTTTAAAGTTTAGCGCTTTTCGATTTAGTTTTTTGTATATGTACAAAAGTTTTTAAATGCAATCAATATAAATTTTTTTGTAGTGAAATGTAAGCGCAGGATCTGTATTCATATTTAGGGTTAACATTTGATGCACAAAACTTGATATTAAAACCACCGCTCGGGTTTTATATGGATTTTTACGGTTTTTTTATAATCGGTCCATCTTTATACCCAGTGCCCATATGGGCTACATTTCTGATTTTGTGTAAAAAACATCTAACTTAAGGCAAAATAAAATTCTTTTTTACTGATGTCCTAATTTTTTGTACAAATTTATAAAAAAAAAAACCCAATAAGCACATAGGTTTGAAAAATTCAAGTGCTTTAAATTTTGCTTGAAGTAAAGCATATTTCAAATTCTAGCATTTGTATATTTAAAAAAACTATTTCAAACTTGAATTTTTGTTTCCCTTTTGCTGGAGTATGCTATTGAAATAAAAGTAATTAAAGTTGTATTCAAGCCTTGAAACTGGAAAACAGGGCTGGAATTGGACTTGTTTTCAACTTGAATTCCAGTGAAATTGTTTATAGGGAATGTTTGACTCAAGTTCATTTTAACATATTAAAATTTCGGATTCGAATATTAGTTGACTGTCAACCATAGGGGTCAACCTAGGGTATCATATAGTCGGCATGCCCGACTTTTGCTTTTTTATTCGTTTTAAATTATCTTCGCAACTTACCACCATCATCCAAATTTTCTACATTTTTTGGTGAATCACGCTGTAAAGGATCAACTGTTGTTGTTTCACTTGGCAACATATCAATTTGCTGTTGCGTATTAGGTAGAAGAACATAATTTTGTACAGGTATAGCATTTTCCAAATTTATTTTATCCACATGTATTGCAGGTTGTTGTTGTTGAGTTATTGGTGATGTATTATTTTTATCATCGCTAACTGGAGATTCATTTATATTCTGTAAAGGCATTTCTTCGCCTGCATTTGCTGGAGCTTAAAAAACAAATTGGAAAATTAAAAAATATAGTAACTGCAAATAAAGGCAATATTCATACTGGCAAACAAATGATTAATATAAAATTTGCAATCGAAAATTATATTTGTTTTCAGAAATAACCGTGCCATTCCTTTCATACGCAATGTTGAGTGTAATTTTCCAAATTTGTACCTTGCAATTTTTTTCTTTACTTTACAAACTTCTATAGTTCAGTTTCTTGATTATATGTTATTTTCGCTCTGAGAATAGATTGAAGACAAATTTGTAAGTGCGTCTAAAACACGCATTTTTCGAATTTACAAAAATTAATTTATTTAAAATTAACAAAAAATAATTTTCCATAAGGACTGCGTTTGAATTTTTGCAATAACTTTTTTAAAAATCACTTAAATTTTAATTTTTTTTAGTTGGCATTGAAATGAATGAAGATTGGTAGATGCAAAACTACCGGGTAGAATTGCTCGAAAAGTTCCTTTGCTCAGACAGGCTAATTTGAAGAAGAGGAAAAACTTTGGCCCATGAAACATGGTGCGGACCAGAAGGTGAAAAAAGTGGAGAAATATCCTATGGAGCGACGAGACTAAAATCAATTTGTTTGGTAATGAAATGTACGTCAACCAAAAGGAAAGGGATTCCACATTAGATTCACCAAAAAAAAAAAACGGTAATTTTTATTATTTTTTTTTTTTTGAAATTTTGACTTTGAGCGACTATGTTTACAAAAGTTATTGAGATATTGCTACACACTCAAGTTTGAAAAATAGGGCATGGAATTAAGCTTAAAATGTGTAAATGGTTTACTTTCTGGAGCTATAGTTACTAAATTTAATTTTTTATTGAAATAATTGGTTGAAAAATGCAACGTAAAATCGCGAATTGTGCAAAATGAATAAACTGGTTGCAGATTCGAAATCAGCACCCCTCAATTATCCTAAATCCACTACAATTATCATTCACCTTTTTTGTAGAGCAGTGTAAATTTTTTTTTTTTTTTTTTGTTTTCTTTAACAAAAAGTAGTTTTTAGTTCTCAAAAATTCCAGAGTTAAAAAATGTCGGGAATTTGATAATCCTATATACGATGGAAAAATTTCGAAAACAGATTTGAAATCAGACAAAAGTTTTTTGAGTTTAACTATTTTGATTCAGGGGACAGATTTTTTTCTACACCAATTTAAAATTGTACAAAAATCTTTCAAAATTGTCCAAATATTGTATAAAATTGTCTGAAAACCTTTGATATTTGTCCAATTGCATTCCAAAATTGTCCAAAATGTATTTTAAAATTTTCAAAATGTATTTCCAAATTATACAAATATATTTTAAAATATTACAAATATATTTTAAAATATTACAAATTTATTTTAAAATATTAAGAATATATTTTAAAATATTTCAAATATATTTTACAATATTACAAATATATTTTAAAATATTCTATTTGTATTTAAGAAAATTCCATTTGTATTTTAAAATTGTCCAAATGTATTTCAAAATTATTCATTTGTATTTAAAAATTTTAAATCTGTATTTCAAAATTGTCTAAATGCATTTCAAATAATTCCATTTGTATTTAAAAATTCTCCAAATGTATTTGAGAAAATTCCAAATGTATTTAAAAAAACTCTATTCTGGAATACAAATATGGTTTTTTTAATGTACATTTGGAATTTTCTCAAATACATTTGGATAATTTTGAAATACAAATGGAATTATTTGAAATGCATTTGGACAATTTTGAAATACAGATTTAAAATTTTTAAATACAAATGAATAATTTTGAAATACATTTGGACAATTTTAAAATACAAATAGAATTTTCTTTAATACCAATAAAATATTTTAAAATATATTTGTAATATTTTAAAATATATTTGACCATTTTTAAATGCAATTGGACAAATATCAAAGGTTTTGGGACAATTTTAAATAATATTTGGACAATTTTGAAAGATTTTTGGACAATTCTAAAACATTTTTGGACAATTTTGAATGATTTTTGGAAACATTTTTAGACAATTTTAAAATATATTTGGACAATTTTAAAACATTTTTGGACAATTTTAAAACATTTTTGGACAATTTTGAAATAGATTTGAAATTTTCTGAAATAAAACTGAAAACGGTGTAGAATCGATCAAATTACATTTTTTTCTGTGTCAATTTCTTATAATAATTATAATTTTGTAAATCTTACCCATTTCAGCTGCATCGTCAACGGTTGCGGAGATTTCTTGTACCAATGACATATCGAACACAGGTATATCACCTTTTAAAACAAAAATTGAAAATTATAAAATATATTTACATAATTTCTTAAAAATTTTAATTACTTTTATTCTCTTCCAGCTCCTTTACAAGTTCGCTATTAAGCAAAGGTATTTGCTCAATCCATTTTTCATGAATCCAACAACGATTATAATAATCATTACATTCATTATTTAAAAGTTTCTCATCGTTTATATTTAAAATTTTTCCTGTACGTTTTCTATAATATAAACAAACAGAATCTTCAAAATTCGTACATTTTCGCAAATTAGACCAGTGTAGAAATTTGGGCGAAATATACTTTAACATTGTTGAATAATTTTGAATTATAATGTTTTTCATTTTTAAAAATTGACACAAGTCATGTAGGGTCATATATAAAATAGTTGGCCACACCTGATTAGTTTGAAATATACATTTATACGCGCATTGCATTATATGACTATCGTTATATAATGAATTTCCTTCATAAATACGTGTTAAATTATGAAATTCTTCATATGTCATACTAAACACAGCTATAATAATATTTTGTTTCAGACCAAAAGATGTACGTAAAATATAAGGAAGGCAATGTTCCTGAAATAGAGAAAATACGAAATAAATTATCAATATTCAAGATAGATTATAGATAAAATTGATATGATGTAAATAAACAAAAACAATACAATTTTAAATTTTACTTAAGTAAAAAAATTTATTTATTTAAGTAAAATTTTAATCAAAAATTCTATTGGGTTTATAATTTTAAAATGCGGGATTCACCACAGATGGCGTATCTTTTACATATGGTTTGTGTCTTTAATAACTTATGTGGCATTTTGGAGGGTAAGCATCAGTGGTTTATTCTCACTTAGTCATTGAACGAAATAGAGTAAACAACGTTTTTTTTTACTTCGAAAATGTCGAATTTTATGCCAACAAAGCATTATTTGCGGGAAGTTTTGCTTTACTTCTTCAATTTGGAAAAAAAATGCAGGTGGAGCACGCTGATTACTCACTGAAGCACATTGATTGCTCACAGAAGCTTATGTTTAATATGTTAAATCGATTTCAACGTGCGAGATGGTGTGTGCGGTTCAGAAGTAGTGATTTTGACACGGAAGACAAAGGCCGCCCAAGTCAGCAAAAAAAAGTTCGAAGATGATGAATTCGAGGCATTGCTCGATGAATATTGGTGTCAAACTCAAGTAGAACATGCAAAATCATTGTGATTCACTCAAGCAGCAATTTCAAAATGTTTGCAAGCAGCATGATTCATCCATGTGGTGTAATGGTTAGCGCGTTGAACTGTTACACGTAAGGTTGCGGGTTCGAGCCTCAACCAAGGCAACATCAATTTATGAAACATATTAATATGTATGAGTTTTTTTTCTATCCCTCATACATATCGCAGCGTCCTCCTTCGGTGTTCTTATAGCACTTAACCCCACCGAAGTAAACTAATATAACAGGGCTATGAACTAAAAAGCTTCAACAAAGCTCGCCAACTCACCATTATATGGCGCGCAACAACTGTTCTAAAAATTCAACATCTCGCGCAATTACAGTGTTGCCATATTTGAAGCCCTTCATCTTTCACCACCTTTCACTTCTTCTCTATCCCCTTTCTAAAGGAAGCAACACGTTAATTAATAGAAAGAATTTCCTGAGTGTTGCTTCTCTTTTAAACACAAAAAAGCAACATTTCGGACATGCAAAATTGTCCTTCAAGGCTCTCGGCTTCAACTCATGTGATACCAAATTAGCACAGCCGAGAGACTTGAAGGACAATTTTGCATGTCCGAAATGCTGCTTGAACGCCATAAAAAGAATTTTTTATGATGTGAATTATTTTTGAAATTGAAATGTTCTTTTGAGTTTTTGAATCTTATTCATCACACAATTTTTGAGACCAAACTTTAGCCTTTTATTAACTTTTAACACATTCTCAGCAGCGTTGATGACCACAAGACAAAACGCACTTTACTGATCTCATGTTGTTTTGAAATTCCACATAAAATTTTAATAAGAACAAAATAACGAACCGATAACAGTAAATTAATTGTTAATATTCAAATCAGTGACGAGTTGATGAAGTCGACGTACACTCGCCAAAGGGTTAAAATGTAAATTGTGGATTTTTCTGATTAATAAATTTGGTGCCGTCTTATATTGTTTGATGGCTTTACAAAACCAAGTTTAGATTAAATTTCAAAAATCACTAAAAAGCGGTTAATCTTCTACATCCTTCATAGTGTCAGAATAGAATAGAATTTTGAATTTTCGCATTATAGCGATTTTTACTTTTTGGTGATTTTATCCCCAAGTTTTAAGTTGGGTTTACATTTGAACCGATATCGTGAGATTTCGATAATCACCACTTTGAAATTTGTTGACCCCACCTTTTAACCATAAAAAGTGAGATTAAGCCGAAATTCAAATAGAATTCAGCACTTTTGGTTGTTTAGATCATTCTAATACACACATTCATAGAAAAAAGTTTGTAGAAAAGTTAGTAAAACTGTTAGTACTTCAACTTAACAAATTTTTAACCAATTTTTAGTTAAAATTTAATTTTTAGTTCATTTTTTTGCTACCTCCACATTACTAACTTACACATTTTTTTGCTACTTTTTTTTTTTTTGCTGAATTTAGTTACTAATTTTTAACAATAAATTTGCTAACTTTACAGTATTTTGCTGAATTTTAGTTACTAATTTTTAACAGAAGATTTGCTAATTTTACAAATTTTTTGTAAACTAAACCAGCAATTTTGGAGCTCTTATAAACAGAATGTTAAATGACTCATAAAAATTACTGCATATTTTTAACTCGCCAAAAATAATGCAAAAAGTTTTTAAATAAAGCTAAATTGAAATGGTTGAAAATTTGTCCTACTCATAAAATATCTAAATTATTAAAATTTATGAGAAAAGTTTCTATTTATCGTAATACATTAATTTTCAAAGATCAAGGTTTATTTTGGACGAACCATTTTAATATGAAAATTGTGATTAAAAGTATCTCTGGGGAGCAAGTGGAGTTTACGGGGATGATCCTAATTTTTTCCCCCAATATTGTACTTTTTAAGCTTATTTAAAGAATACGATATTTTTAATCGGCCACACCTTCTTTCCTGTGAAAATCAATTAAAAGCTCAAATGCGATATCAGTTCTAAATCTTTTGAACACTACTGCACTCATACAAATAAGTCCGTAAAAATAGCAGAAAAAGTTACTAAAAATTAGTTAAAAATGATGCTGCAGAAAAAACTTCTAATATTAGCAGAATCAGTTTGCTAAATATTAATAAAATGAAAACAGCAAAAAAAACTGTTACATTTACAGAATTTTAGTAATATTTGAGCTAAATTGTTGTTAATTGCAAATAACAATTTAACTTGCTGAAATCAGTAAAAAAATTGCTGAATAGTAGTTTAATAAAAATTGCAAAAAAAAAACTGTTAAATATACAGAAGTTTTGTAATATTTGAGCTAAATTTTTGTTAATTGCAAATAACCATTTAACTTGCTGAAATCAGCAAAAAAATTCCTAAATAATAGTAGAATGAAAATAGCAAAAAAAAAAACTGTTATATCTACAAAATTTTTGCTAAAATTTTCTGAAATCAACAAAACTTTTGCAGATTATAGTGGACTGGAAAAAGGTAAAAAAAAGGAGCAAATGAAATGAAAATTAATAAATAAAAAACAAATGTGTATTTAAAAACATACTTGGGACCAGTTTATTGAATGTGTCAATTAATTGAAATTTTTTCAATTGGCATTGTTCAAATGCCCATTTATTGATGAAAGAAGTATTTGTTTTCATGTTTTAATAAAAGAACCCAGTCAGAAATCGCCAGTGGTGCAAAAAATCAAGCACTGGCATACCACTCGGTAACCACGGTGTTAAAAATAAATGACTGGCAGAACACTCATTTGGGACGCTTTGCCAGCGCATGAAAAAGCGTTTTTCCAGCATTTGTTTTACAAAAATTTCGGTGGTTTATAAAAAAAACCACTGGCAAAGAACTGGCTTAGAGTTATATGCCAAGGTTTGCAACCAGTGTCCAGGTAGAAAAATACAAACGGCACAGTGTTGGCTCGGTATTGGAGGCGGTAGTACATGTACTGGCAATGCGTCGGATTTTTAACGTTCACTGTAATGGCATGTTGTCGAAATGATAACACCAATAAACGCTTGGCCGTAGTAATTTCGTGTTCTTTCGAAACTTCACAAGAAAAGAATGGCGATGTCTCTCTTACATAAAAAATTGTGTAATAGATGTAAAAATACGTAAGATTTATAAAAGCTCATTAATTTTCAGAAAACAGTACTGGCCAAGCGCGTTTTAAGTAGTACCGGCATTTCGTAAAAAACAGTGCTCTCCCAGTACAACTTTTGTTGTAACGTCGGCAATTTCTACCTGGGTGGTTATCCAGTGCTACCTAGCCAATGCTACCAGGCGTACAAAAATCAATTCACTGGTAGACCAATGATTTTATAAAAATGCTGACGCTTCGTTAAAAAATGTTTGTAGTCAGAAGGTTCCGAGTTCAAATCCGCCCAGGTAGAAATTGCCGATGTTGCAACAAAAATTGTACTGGGAAAGCACTGTTTTTTACGAAATGCCTGTACTACTTAAAACGTGCTTTGCCAGTACTGTTGTCTGAAAATTAACGAGGTTTTTAATTTATTAAAATTAACAATTTTATAAATTTTATGTATTTTTGAATCTATTGCGCCATTCACATGAACGAGATTACAAACCTCCTTGTTTTAGGTTCTTTGATCTATTACCACATAATGTCAAAAAAGTTACCTTATGCTGTAATAGAATAAAGAACAAAAAGGTTTAGCTATCTCGTTCATGTCAATGGCCTATATTACACAATTATGTAAGAGAGATATATAGCCATTCACATGAACGTTTAGCCATCAAATATTATATGTCTCGTTAGCTCAGTGGGTCGAGCAATCGTCTGCCAATCTGATGGCCTGGGTTCAAATCACGGCAGGACCAAAAAAAATACATATGAACTTTTTTTAAATTTTGTTTTGGAAAATATATTTCCAGACCACCTATTTATTGGTTTTGCCAGCGTTTTGCCAACGTTTAAAAATTTTGTTCTTCCAGTGCTTTTCCGGCGCTTTTTGAACAGCAGGTCCTTTTGTCTAATGATGTTATCATTTTGGGAATGGGAAAGCACTTTTTGTCAGTACTTGTACCACCTGCTAAAGTGCTTTGCCACCGCTTTCCCGTTTGTATTTTTCTGACTGGGAATATATTAAGAAAAAAAATTAAAAATTCGCGTATTTCTTATATTTTTTTTATATTACAATGATTTTTCTTCAATTAAGTATACATTTCATTACCATTGTTTTCATCAATGCAAATTTAAAAAAATTTCATTGGCATTTAATGGTGATGAAATTTGTTGGCATTGACATTGAGATACCAATTATATTTCAATGCCAAAGAAAATTCCCCAAGAATGATTTTTTGTAAAAGTGGTAATATTTATAGACAATAATATGTTAACCATAACAAAATGTATGTCAGAGCCCTTCTTTTGATTTTCATTGTTTGCTGATCGGATATGTACCTACTTCCGAATTTATTTGAGTTTCCATTTTCACCTCTAAAGCTCCACCCACAGGAAAGAAGGTGTGGCCGATTAAAAATATCGTATTCTTTAAATAAGCTTAAAAAGTACAATATTCGGGGGGAAAATTAGGGTCATCCCCGTAAACTCCACTTGCTCCCCAGAGATACTTTTAATCACAATTTTCATATTAAAATGGTTCGTCCAAAATAAACCTTGATCTTTGAAAATTAATGTATTACGATAAATAGAAACTTTTCTCATGTAGAAAAAATTTTCAACCATTTTAATTTAGCTTTATTTAAAAAGTTTTTGCATTATTTTTGGCGAGTTAAAAATATGCAGTAATTTTTTGAGTCATTTAACATTCTGTTTATAAGAGCTCCAAAATTGGTGGTTTAGTTTACAAAAAATTTATAAAATTAGCAAATCTTCTGTTAAAAATTAGTAACTAAAATTTAGCAAAATACTGTAAAGTTAGCAAATTTATTGTTAAAAATTAGTAACTAAATTCAGCAAAAAAATTTGTAAGTTAATAATGTGGAGGTAGCAAAAAAATTAACTAAAAATTAAATTTTAACTAAAAATTAGTTAAAAATTTGTTAAGTTGAAGTACTAACAGTTTTACTAACTTTTCTACAAACTTTTTTCTATGAGTGCAGTGACTATTTTCTATTTCCAAACCTGAATTTATTACGCAAATAAACGCCTATTTTCGAGAAATCATATTTTTTGGAAGGTATAAAAAAAAATTGGAGAAACGTTGGATTAAGTGTATTGAGCTAAAAGGAAAATAAAATTTTTTTTGCTAAAAAAAAAAATCATTCAAAAAGTCACTGACTTATTGATCCGCCCTCGTATATGAATCATATGTGTATATAAAGGCTTTATATATGTTCATATGTATGTTAATTAAAGATTATATTATACTTTAAAATACAATTAAAAAATTATTAATCTTACCTTAGCTTTATTGCGAAAAATTATGCGTTTTGCTTTATCTAAGTATTCCACATTTTTTGGTGACGAACTTTGTGGTAGATCTGAAGATATAGTATTTTGGTGTTGGGATTTTAATGACGTTAAAGGTATATCAGTTATAGTTTGATTTTCAGCGTGACCTAATTTTGTTGTAAATTTTTTTAAATTTTAACTAAAAATTAGTTAAAAATTTGTTAAGTTGAAGTACTAACAGTTTTACTAACTTTTCTACAAACTTTTTTCTATGAGTGCAGTGACTATTTTCTATTTCCAAACCTGAATTTATTACGCAAATAAACGCCTATTTTCGAGAAATCATATTTTTTGGAAGGTATAAAAAAAAATTGGAGAAACGTTGGATTAAGTGTATTGAGCTAAAAGGAAAATAAAATTTTTTTTGCTAAAAAAAAAACTCATTCAAAAAGTCACTGACTTATTGATCCGCCCTCGTATATGAATCATATGTGTATATAAAGGCTTTATATATGTTCATATGTATGTTAATTAAAGATTATATTATACTTTAAAATACAATTAAAAAATTATTAATCTTACCTTAGCTTTATTGCGAAAAATTATGCGTTTTGCTTTATCTAAGTATTCCACATTTTTTGGTGACGAACTTTGTGGTAGATCTGCAGATATAGTATTTTGGTGTTGGGATTTTAATGACGTTAAAGGAATATCAGTTATAGTTTGATTTTCAGCGTGACCTAATTTTGTTGTAGCCGCTGGTGATGCTTGAACAATTTGATGTGTTAAAGGATTCGATTTTTGTAAAGATTTGTCTTTGCCATCTGAATTATCAGAAGACATTTGTAAATTTCCAGCATCAATTTGATTATTTATAGGTTCCTTTGCTGGTAAAGTTGTAGATTTTAAGGTATCTGTATGTTTTTTAGGTTCTTCTGTAGTAATTGAATTAGATTCGTGTTTGTTAGTTTCTTCATCTGTTTGACGGATGTCTCCATTTAATTTTTCGGTGTTGCAAAATTTGGATGGATATTTTGTTTTAAAACTTGGTTTTGTATGATAATTGATATAATAATAATACAATAATTGGTTACGCAATTCATTATCTTTCAAAAACATTTCAATAATTTCATTATTATCATTGAAAATTTCTTTTAAAATTTTCTTTAGTGGTATTTTGGAAGATTGTTTAAATTGTTCAAATGACAGTGGATATAATTGGTCAGCACATTTTTGGAGAGGATTTAATCCAAGTTTTTTTAAACAGCTATTAATGATAAATAATAAAATAAAATTTTCATTTTGAATAGATCTAAAATATGTACTTACTAAATTCTCTTTAACTTTTGTATGCCAGCTGAATTTGATGTCGATCGGGATGTTGATGGATGTACATCCATAGCATTGTGAGAGCTTAAGAAATTTAAAGAATAAGAATAACTAATTTTAATAGTGACTACTACTTTTTTATTTAAAAATATATCTTTTATTTAAAAAAATATCTTTTATTTAAAAAAAGCACTTTTTATTTCAAAAAGCATCTTTTATTTAAAAAAGTAACTTTTATTTCACAAAGTACCTTTTATTTCAAAAATTACCCTTTTATTTAAAAAAGTACTTTTTATTTCACAAAGTATCTTTTATTTCAAAAATTACCCCTTTCTTTAAAAAAGTACTTTTTATTTCACAAAGTACCTTTTATTTCACAAAGTACCTTTTATTTCATCTTTTTTATTTGAACAGAAACGAAAAATATATAACTTAACCATCAGCCAGCCATCACGCATAAGCAACATTAGCTCAGACGGTAGAGCGTTTGCCTTACAAGCGGAAGGTTGTGTTATCGAGCACTACTTCGATGCCAAGTAGATTATTTTTTAATTCTTAATTTTTTATTAGTTTATTTGATTATTTCCTACGGGAAATTTTAACAAACTGTTCATATAAAGGGGCCAGTTCGGTGAGAGTTTGTTAAAATTTCCCGTAGGGTATTTTTAGACACACCACCTTACTGTCTAAACTGTGGCAATTAGTCATTTTCAATGACAACGCCATGTTAAAGTGATATGTCTCTTTCAAACAAAAAGACCGATCAACGACCGGTCTCCGCCCCCTTGGGACCTATCCTGCTTGTCATCTGGGACCGGTCCCTTTCCCCGTAGGGAGTTTTTTCGCTCTTCTGAAAATCTATTAAAAAACACATGTGACATTTTGCAGGCCGGTCGACGATATACTATTGTATTTTCTCATATTTCTCATTGAGACTCATTCATTTTTCTTTATGGAGTTAATCGATTTAGCAAATGAAGAACTCATTTATTGAAAAAGTATCTTTTACTTAAAAAAGTACAAAAAAAAGAATAACAAAAGTACCGTATATTTAAAAATGTACATTATATTTAAAAAAGCACGTTCTCAGCAAAAAAAAAAGTGAATAGCTTTTAAATAGCAGATACTCTCGCACAAGGAAATTTTCACAATACACAAAAATGTTGAATTGGGGCAAAGATTATATATTTTATAGATTCACTATGCTACTCATGGTTCTCTCGATAATTAGCAAACTCGGGCCAAAGTCGGGCAAAGAGAAAAATGCATAAGAAAACCTATTCATAAAAAATTCGAGCAAATAAATAGAGCGAGGGTTGAGCGAGATGACATGGATAGATACTAAAGGCATGCATAAATATATGTGAAGCGCAAAATAGAAAGGGACCTAAGGATAGAAAGGGACCTAAGGTCAGGAGAGCATGGGATCGGTCTCATTCAATGCTCAGATGTTGTCCACAAAAAAAAAAAAAAATTGATTTTTTTACCCTTAGGTCCCTTTCTCTATGCGCTGTCACATATTCGTTTTTTTGTCTTCACGTATGAAATGCTTCAACTGAATTGTAAAAACTATAAACTACTCAGTTCAACTTAACAACAGGCAAAAACAAAAGTGAACATTAGTATGGTATATGGAAACCAAAAAAAACGACTGATGTTAGTTTCCTATACGATCGTTCGCTATCATAAGCAGTTGTTTACTCGTTCAGTGAACTAGTATATGACCTGTTGCACCGAGTTTTAGGTGAAACATGGTGTATTTTGTTATAATATATAAATTCTTATTATCTTAGTGTTTTAATTTCTATTATACAATAAATGGAAAAAATCGGAAGCTACAAGACACGGCCTATTTGTATTATTGGGGTGAGTTAATACTACGTAGGAGCTAACATTATATCCGTTTTGCTCTATCTCGCTTAGTTTTAGAGATACGGGCCATTTTATAAAAAACGTCATTTTACAAATGGCCTGCATCTCGAAAACTAAGCGAGATAGAGCAAAACGGAAAAACAATTTTGCAAGTTTTCGATTAATGTACACGCTCGTATTATTCACATGAGGTACAGTTGTGGCCAAGCATTTAAGTCAATTCAAGTTTTTTTATAATTTTATTGTTGTTGCCTTTATTTTTAAAGATCAAATTAGTGGCTAAATTCGCCCCTAAAGGCAAGGAGATGGTTCAGAAAATTGTAAAGAATTTTAACATAATGTTTGTTTTTTCATTTTGTCACTTGTTTTAAGTGGGCGTGGCTTTTAACAAAAAATTAGCGACATAAACCTCTTATCAAATTACATAGTAAAATTTAGGCAGTACTGATCGGTTCCATACAAACTGTATATTTTTGGAAATCCTATAAAATTTCCCTAAGTCTTGCATTATTTTTATCTACAAATAGTCACCAGACTTAAAAGTGCAGCACTTTAAACGTGACCAAATTTTTCTTTGTTTTTAGCGATTTTTAATAAAGTTAACAGCACTGAAATTTTAAAGTGAATACTTTTATGCTTTTCTTACCACAATATAGCAAATCAGTCAAGATTTTTTTTACGTTATAGTAAAAGGAATTTCATGTTAAAATTTCAGTGTTGTTAACTTTATTTTGGAATCGCTAAAAACAAAGAAAAATTTGGTCATGTTTAAAGTGCTGCAATTTTAAGTCTGGTGACTATTTGTAGATAAAGATAATGCAAAAATTAAGGAAATTTTATAGGATTTCCAAAAATATACAGTTTGTACAGAACCGATCAGTACTGCCTAAATTTTACTATGTAATTTGATAAGAGGTTTATATCGCTAATTTTTCGTTAAAAGCCACACCCACTTAAAACAAGTGACAAAATGAAAAAACAAACATTACGTTAAAATTCTGTACAATTTTCTGAACCATCCGCTTGCCTTTCGTGGCGAATTTATCCACTATTTTGATCTTTAAAAATAAAGGCAACAACAATAGAATTATAAAAAAACTTGAATTGACTTAAATGCTTGGCCACAACTGTATGTCCGAGAGCGATTCCGAGAAATCAATTTTTATGAAACTGTCACGCTGATCCACGTGACTGTTTTATAGAAATGGATCAATCGATTTACAATTTATAAAACATTTTTATAAAACAGCTAATGTAAAGCAACCTAACCATCCCCTTTTTTTAGTAAACAAATGCTTTTTTTATTCAAAATTATAAGGTACCTACATTACTTCATTGTTATATGCAGAGTAGATTCGTTCACTTCTCGGTAACTTGAAATGAAAACCTTTTGTTGTCGTCGTTGCTTGAAGATCATTATTTGTATATGTCTACCATTCATTAATTTTATTTATCCCTTTGTTTGCTTTTGTATTGGCTCATAATCATTCGTTTCCAAAGCATACACCATTCGAGCTGATGTAACTGTTCGGCTATCATGTGTGTTTAAACGCCATTCAAAATATACTGCACAGTCCTTTAACCCTGATACCCACTGATTGGGCCAATAGACTGCAGAGTTTGTCGAACATGCTTAGGGTGACCATTTTTTTTCTGACTTAAAATCAGTACAAATATTTTAAAACAAAATCACCAAAAAAATGTATGTTGCCAACCGAATAATTAAGTTGCTGCTACAAAGTTTTTTTTGGCGAGTTTCAGTTCTCGGAAACAAATTATGTACATTGTATAAACTAACATATTGCATTAGCACAACGAACCAATCGATTGGCTACAAATTGAGCCATCACAACAAATATGTTTTCTCTTTGCTAATTTCTGATTGAATTCTGCCAAAGAAAAACCTTCACATTCTGGCTACTTTTTGCCATTAAAAATGTTTTTTAGACAATTTTTAGGTTTTGTGAACTTTTTCTATCGAAAACCACTCTGATTCTAGGCACTTTTCTTTCCGAAATTTCCACATAAAAACATTCAGATTTTGTTGTTAGGACAATTAAATTTTATTGTCACAGACAAACAAATGTTGTATCAATTAATTTTCTATTGTCGCAACTGAACATTTTTTTGTTTTATTAACAAATCAAATCAGTCAGTTAAAGTCACTGAACGGAAAAATATTTTGTGGGAAACAATAACAAAGGCATCAGTTAAAGTCCCAGTTAGTAGCTAACTGGACATTCAGTAATCGGGCCTGAATAGTTTATAAATTGTAGGAATTTGTTTTTTTCGATTTATAAAAACTGCAGACCGTTCCTGTATCTAATGTGAGAAATTTACGCATCGAGAAATGCACTGTCGCCCTGCCTTATACAGGGTGGTGAGTTATGAGATGAGAAAGTTAACTAGAATTTTAGTGGTACTTTTAGGTTTTGTAAATTTTATAACTGTGGATGTATTATGTTTTGTCAAATACGGCTTCAGCAATTAATATAAGGGGAAAATTCATATGCAACCGTTCCCAAGTCAATGTATTTGTTGTTTTTTGTCTACGGTGGCGTATGATTTCCTCTCTTATATTAATTGCTGAAGCCGCGCATAACTGCATGCAGTGTACTACTGGGTTATATGTTTCCAAATACATTTTATTGTTTGCGACTCACCCTATTGTATAATAAAGTAGTGTTGCATTTTCTATGATTTTTGCGAAAACTTTTTCGGCGCGAGAACTACAGAAACGGGGTGCTGAACTCAGTGAGTTAATTCATTTCATTTGATAAAAACAACAATTACAATTGAATTAATTCTTAAATAATTATTGAAGAATTCACTTGATTTTGGCTAAAAAAAAATAACTTATCTTTAGACAAAAATTAAATTTGATTTAACGACGATTCAGTTGTATTTGTATTTTGAATTTTCTTATTAAACAAATTTAATATTAAAGGTATTCATTTAAAGTATTTACGCCTCGTATACTGTGTATATGTTGTAAGTTTACTCGATTAATGTCAAAACTAGTTTACGAGCCCTGGTAAATATACGCTTACATTTTCGTATTTATACATACATTTAAATATTGTTAAAAATTAAATTATTTTGAATTTTTTTGTGTGTTGTTTTTTTATTTTCTGTTTTATTTGTTTTTAAATAATACAAATTTAAAAAATTCTGTGTTTAATTTATGAAAATATCGAAAAAGTGGCTAAATGCAAAATTGAAATGTGAATAGTTTTAAAAGCGGCGATATCGTAACTAATGAGGTTCTACCGAGGTGCGATTATTGCTAGTTGAAAACATTAACCAATACCCCGCCATGGGGATGTGAAATACCGTCCACTACTGCAATTTTTGGAAGCCCGAGAAGGCTTGTAAAAAAAATAAAAAAAATAAACAGGTAAAGTAATAAATATACGCGATTACAAAAATACACGGTTTACGAGGGCATAAATCCAGTTAGATGAACACCACTATTATGATTTATATGTTAAAAATCTGTACAATCAGTAGAAATAAAAAAAAATCAGTACACGATTTTTTCATTAGTACACATGACCAAAAGTCAGTACATGTACTAATCAAATCAGTACCGAATGGTCACTCTAAACATGCTTTGTAAAAAAAAAATAGTTTATAAATCAAAAGCAAGCAATTTCAGCATATTTATGGTAAATCCAATTATAAAATTGTTCAAAATTTGTCTGTCAAACGAATTTTCAGCAAATTCGATTTAATACCCTTATTCTAAACTTTATAACAATAACAAAATTGTGAAAACACTGAGGTGAAAACAGGTCAGTGTTGTCACAATTTTGTTATTGTTATAAAGTTTAGAATAAAGTTGTTACTCTCGAATTCGACTACGACAAGCGTAATAAAGCCGAATATATTAAATGAATTTATGTAATGTCTTTATTAAATATTAAATAAATGTATGACAGACGACATAATTGTCATTGTCATTAACTTATATTTATTTTATTTTGTATTAAAAAGGAAATGTATCTTATACCTAAGAAATGAAATGTAAAATTTTTAAAAAAAATCAAAATAAAATATTTTTGTTGTTTATTTTGTTAGCTTTTAGTAGAAATTTGTAACCGATTATGGCCTTTGGGCTAGGTTATTGTAATAAATAAGGAATATATTAAAGCTATTTTGTATGCCGAAAATTTGTATGTTATTTAAAAGCTATTCATTTTGGATTTTTTTTTTTTTTTTTGTTGCTGTGTTATTATTAAATTTAGAAACGTAGGTACCTTTTATTTTAAAAGTAACTTTTTTAATAAGCGTACCTTTCATTAATAATTAAAAAGAAATAGCAAAATTATTTTTAAATTAATTAAAAAGTTGATTTAAAAAATATATATTTACCTTTGATCAGTTTCTTCCATTTCCAGAAAGTCGAAACTAGTTTTGCAATTTTCACAAATTTGCAAATCTTTATATAATAAACGTTCAGCAATAAATTTAAATTTTATCACTAATTTATCAGGAATGGTTTTATGTGCCACAATACCGAACAAAGTTTTCTTGTAAATAGTCACCAACTCACTATTACTAAGGGGTTGTGGTGACATTTCCAAAATGTTGGTATTTTCAAGAAAATCATCGAATGAGATGTCACTAAATATGCACTGTTTATCTGAACAACTAACTGATGATCTACAATAGAAAAAAATATATTTTTATTGATTATTGAAAAAATAAAAATATTTACAATCAGTTACCTGATGGTAGGTGGCGGCGGCGGGGATACTAATAATAAATTTTCTAGTATTTCGACATTATGTTTACCATTTTTGGTATTTGTAGCTAAAATATATAATAAAAAATTAGTCAAAAATATTGGCAATGTACTTAAGTCTTCATTAGAAAATAAAATTAAAACATCTAGTAATAAAAATAAAGAATATGTAAACGATTTAATTATTTTGAAAGATATGAGCAGCTAAATCTTAAGCCCAAACTATTTTTTAAAAAAGTGCCTTTTTATACCTTGTTCATGTTGTTTTAGTGTTTCTTTTTGACTGTTGTTATTTTCTATACCACTTTGTTCTTCTGGTGCTGCAGACATAGCTAAAATTAAGCATTAATTTAATTTATATTATATTGATAGCTAAAGTAAAAATGTTATAAATTTACTTTTTCTACGTTTAGAGACAGGCTGTGAACTGTCATCATTAGTTCTTTTATTTGGAGGTGTTAGGGGTAAGTGAGCATAATCATCATATTGTCTAGAAGTTGATGTTTCTGAAATAATAATAAATTCAAAATTATCTAACCCAATAAACCAAAGAACGATACTATAGCGAAATCGCTATCACCTTAAATATCCAAAAACGATATCATATTCCAATAAGATTATAATATCGTTTTCGATAAGTTTTTAATGATAATGTATACTTCAAAATATTCATTATTTACAAAAATTCAAACAGTTTTCAGAAACAAATAAAATTTATAAAAACTTGCAATTTTTACTTCGTTTTGCTATTTATACTCCTTTTTATTGGACAATTATAGTTGCAAAATCGAGGTGAGTTCGACTTTTCTTCTGAATATGACGATTTCATTATCAACTTTTCATTATGACTTCATTTCAGCTCATTTCGAAAGAATCCCGGTTTTGCTATCATATATGATATCATTTTCGATATCGAAATCGCCTGGAATAACAATAGTGTTTCGATGCTGGACCACATTTTGGCGATTTTACTATCGTTAATTCCTTAGAAATATAATATCATTACGAAAGGTACATTTTAGAACAAAAAATCTATCGTTTTCGTATCACAAGTGATTATCATATATGATAATAAATATCACCTTGGTAATATCGTTTCGGTATCGTGATGATATCGTTCGGTTTATTGGGAATCTACATATAACAAAAAAACAGGATTCAATAAAGTCCCAGCAAAAAAACCCATTACAAAAAAGTAATTTTAGAAGCACTCCGGCGTGGCTTTTAATGAAAAATAAGCGATATCGACCTTCTATCAAATTACATAGTAAAATTTAGCAAGCATTGGTCGGATCTATACAAACCGTTATTTTTGGAAATTCTATAAAATTTTCTTAAATCTTGCATTATCTTTATCCACAAATGGTCTCCAGACTTAAAATGACAGCGCCTGAATAATGACCAGATTTTTCTTTGTTTTTAGCGATTTTAAAATTGAGTTAACAACACTGAAACTCTAAAATGAATGACCTTATTCTATACTTACCGCGATATAACAAATCAGTCAAACTTTTTTTTACATTATATTATAAAGCATTCCGTGTTTAAATTTCAGTGTTGTTAACTTTATTTTAAAATCGCTAAAAACAAAGAAAAATTTTGTCATGTTTAAGGCACTGTCATTTTAAGTCTGGAGACAATTTGTAGAAAAAAATAATGCAAGATTTAAGGAAATATTATAGGAATTTCAAAAATACACAGTTTTTACAGAACTGATCAGTACTCGTTAAATTTTACTATGTAAATTGATAGAAGGTCGATATCGCTTATTTTTCATTAAAAGCCACGCCTACTTAAAACAAGTGACAAAATAAAAAAAAAACAGACGTCACGCTAAAATTCTGCACCATTTTCTGAACAATCTCCTCGCATTTTGGGGTAAATTTATCCACTATTTTGATATTTAAAAATAAAGGCAACGAGAATAAAATTAGAAAAAATTTGAATGTATCTATTATAATGATCATATGTGTATATCGGTAACGATATTTTAAGGACAACGGTGTTTCGGTTATGGTATTTTAGTGGTAACAGTAATCAGTCGAAAGGGTTTATAATCGATAACGGTATTTTAGCGGTATTGCCTGCCAATTGTGAAGTAGTTACAATTTAGCTCTACAATTTGCATTGTTAGAGTGATTAAGAAGTACTCTTTATAATATATAATATAATACATTTTTAAAAGTGATTTAAAGGTGCTTTTTAAAATGTACGAATTGCTTCATTTTAGCAGCAATTTTAATATTTAGCCTTTAGCCCATTTCTGAAACTGTTGTGTAACAAAAGCTTCAATTTATTGTTATTTGTAGGACAATATTAAGGCAACAATTCTTTTGAATCTGAATTTATTCGACTAAGTCAAAATGAGACGGAACCAAAATTTTCTTTAATTTTTGTTCAATAGTTTTTTTTTAAATAACCCAGCAAACAAAGTTGATCATTAATGATTCAGAAATGAGCGAGCTCCAAAAACATACACATTTTTCTACTTTTTCCTATGAAAGTGGTCCGTCTAAAAGAGCTCCCTGTGAACTCAGAAATGACTCAGAAAAGAGAACGTATAAAATTAAAAATTTCCCCATAAATTTAAATAAATTTGAAATCTTCGTTGAGTCCGAAAAATTAACCCTCATTTTGAGACAGGTTTTTAAATTTTAGAGACAACTTTTTGGATTGTTTTCTGAGGGTTCATATTTAAAAAAAAAAAAGAGTGTTTTCAAAAAAACAATAATTATTTCTATGAGCCATTTAAGAATCTTATTTATGAGCGCTCCGAAATTGCTGGCTGGGAAGTTTATAACATGTTTACTTCAGTCTTTAAATTCAAAAGATACGATATTGAATTAAATAAGATTCATACACTGCAAGTTCTATGTCACCTACAATGATTAAATTTTTTAAAAACATGACTCATGGAATTTCCATAAAATTAAAACGTACTTACTGGGAATCGATTTTTTCATGTTTTTTTTTTCATTTTAACATCCCGGCATCAAAACCTTTGACCTTTTTCACGTATTGACTGGGTACCACTTTACCCTTTGTTTACTTTAAACCTAAAGTAATACGTTACTAATAATGTGATACATCAGTAGTTATGTGGAAGGTATGAAATAATGAGTTACCGATATGGGGATAAATCACTACTTATTTGGAGGCTTTAAAATAATATTTTTCATATTTCTTTATATTTTGGGCAATTTGTAAGTAAGATTGCGAAAATATTTTGGTAAAAATTATTGTTAATAGGACCATTCGATTAATTTTCTCAGTCAAGTCCAGTAAGAATTACCCGGTAAAAACTTGCAGAGAGTAAGATAAGATCAAAATAAAATTTTCCCAAACATATTAAAACCTAAGCAGAAAATTTTTAGAAGGTTTTCTTATCTTTTCCATAATTTATTTTGAAGGTTGTACCGCTTTGCATTTCCATAAATTAGCATAATTGGAAAATAATTTTTTTTATTTACAATAAATAAACATATGTTTTAGAAACATATGTTTTTTTCTGCTTGCAAATTTTTACTGGCAAAAATTTGTCCAGTAAGAAAAAGAAGAAGACTTAGAAACACTCATCATAGAACTGTCACTTTATTCTCTCTTTTTTCTTTCTGTTTACTGAGTATTTGTGTTAACGAACGCCATCCAGTAAAATTTTTTTACAAATTTGTACAAATTATGCATTAATCGAATGGACCTACACACAAAAATATATTGTTCAACTTTTTTCAATTAAAACTAAATTATTTCAAAAGGTATCAATTAAAAATTAATCCAATAGATTAAATAATTGCTCAAAACTGCTGTTTGCTTGACATTTTTTTTATTCTATCGCTCAAAAGCATTTCATAAAACAAGAGAAAAACATCAGCATGTGTTGTTGTTTTTCGTTTGTTTTATTTATGTAGTTGTTTTTATAAATGTTTATGTATTAGTAACTGATATTTTAAATTACCCAGCCAGCAATTTCGGAGCGCTCATAAATAAGATTCTTAAATAGCTCATAGAAATGATTATTGTTTTTTTGAAAACACTCTTTTTTTGGTAGAAAATATGAACCCTCAGAAAACAATCCAAAAAGTTGTCTCTACAATCTAAAAAGCTGTCTCAAAATGAGGGTTCATTTTTCGGACTCAAAGAAGATTCCAAAATTATTTAAATTTTTGAGGAAAATTTCGATTTTATACGTTCTTTTTTCTGAGTCATTTCTGAGTACACAGGGGGCTCTTTTGGACGGACCACTTTCATAGGAAAAAGTGGAAAAATGTTTATGTTTTTGGAGCTCATTTCTGAGTCATTAATGATCATCTTTGTTTGCTGGGTAATTTTTATAAAATTTTATAAATTCTCGTTAAGTTTATTATTTTATTTAGTTAAATATTTTAATTTTGCCATATTAAATATAAATATTCAATTATTCTAGAACATTATTTATAATAATAATGTAATTTTTGAAATTTTGTTTAAAAAATTAAAATTTTTTTTAAACAAAAAATCGAAAAATAAATTAAAATTTATTCTAAATTATATTAATAAAATTCAATGTTATCAAATTCAAGCTAAACATAAATATATTGTTGGCATGACAACTACCACTTTATCCAACCGATCAGAGTCTTATTTAGAATTTATATAATATTGATCAATTTTTAATCCAATGGATTAATTTTTAATCAAATGCATATAATATGCTATTTAGAAGGTATACGATATTGATCAATTTTTAATCCAATGAATTAATCCATTAATCAAATGCATATAAAAAAAACAACAAAAATCCTAATCAAATGTATCACTATTTTATTGAAAATTTATTCAATTAAAGAGCTACAAATTTTTAATTGAATGGACAATTTTTGTGATTGGAGGAATTTCAACGATAAAATTTATTGAATAGGCACTTTTCATGATTGAAATTAGTTTTTATTTTTGTGTGTGTAATGTATCGCATTTAAAAATGCTGATTTGCCAATACTTCACAAAATATATTGAATTCGGTACATTCCCTTAATTGTATAAAGTTGTGAATGGGAGCTGACAAAACAATAGAGCCCATATTAAAAACATTAAACAATTTTCCATTTACGTCAAAAATATTAGTGAAAATATTTTTTTGTGTTAAAGCACCGTAAGTTGTTTCCATTTCACGTGAAAAAACTGTTATACTCCATATAAAAAAACGATTTTTTTTTCACGATAATGAGTTTCACGTGAAATTCATATAGACTTTGGTTTCACGCAAATTTAATATACAAGACTATTATTTTTTTTTGTAAAAAAAGTGACTTATTGTGTTTACTATGATTGTGTCATACTAATAAAATAAAAAAATAGTTAATTTTTAGAATTTAAATAAACTTTTGAGGCGTTTTAATTTCCAGTAAAATTTTTTCACGTGAAAAACAACTTACGGTGCTTAATTTTGTAATCTTTATAAATTTAATTAAAAAAAAAAACACGAAATTTTGAAAATATGGGCAGTGGTAAGCATTTTTCGGAGAACGAAAGATTAATTATTAAAAGGCTGAAAATGAAGGCCAAATCCAATGGCAAATAGCGAAATCAGTTGGAAGGTTCCAGAATTTTGTTTATAATGCTTTGTTAGCTCCAAAACCACACTTGGTAATGGGTAGACCGAGGAAGACTACTAAAAACGTAGATAATAAATATATAAAACTGATATCTAGTCGAGACCCTTTTAAGCCTGCTGCGGCAATTAAAAGAGAATTGGGAATCGACATTTCTGCTAGAACTCTAAGAAGACGGCTGGTAGAACAAAATCTATTCGGGAGATCTTCAAAGAAAGTGCCAATGCTAACAAAAAGGCATTGTCGAAATCGACTAATATTCGCAAAAGCTCATAAGGATTGGGATGGCCCTGTTCATTGAAAAAAGTGGCGCAATTTGATTTGGTCGGACGAATCTAAACCCAATTTAATTGGAAACGATGGTAAAACATGGGTTAAGAGTCCAAAAAACGCGGAATTGAACCCACGTTATACTACTAAAATATTTAAGCATGAAGGGGGTAACATAATGGTGTGGGAATGCTTATCCTGGCATGGTGTTGGGCCATTTTTTGGGATCAAAATTTGTACGTTGAAATCCTTAGTGAAATAATGCTGCCATATGCAGTGGAAACGACCCGAAACACAGTTTGGGTCTTGCAAAAAAAAAAAATGGATTTTAGATAACGGAGTTAATGTCATGTCTTGGCCTGCACAATCCCCTAAATCGAAATTCCATAGAAAATTTATGGAAGATTGTTAAAGGATTGGACCAATAAAATCCAAAAATAAAGACGAACTGTGGGAGAACATTCAAAAGGCATGGTATGTAATTCCAAACCAGATTTGTTGAGACTTGGTGGATTCCATGCCAAAACGACTTAAGGCTGTGTTTTCTAATAAAGGACATGCGACCAAATATTAGGATTAAAGTAAAAACGTTTTTATAATTTTTTCTAAATGACCCTATTTTATTGTCCACTAAAAATCATAGATTTAATTTAAATGAACTTTTATTTGTTTTATCTTTTAATTTAAATAAATTTTCGGCTAGTTTGTTGTTTTGAATGAATTACACATATTCGTAAAATATAAAAATGTTCAGACTTCCGCATTAGTAGCCAATTTTTAATAACAAAAAAGTTAATCAACTATGACTTTTATATTATAAAATAATAATTTTCTTAAAAAATCTAAAGGGAACACCAAAAATTACCCAAACGACTAAAAAATTAAATGAAAGGTCTGCCGTTGGATTTCTCACAATCACTATATATCTTTATCTTCATAAAATTTAAATACTTTATTTTATTTATAATTTAAACCAAAATTTAATTTATTATGTTATATTTTTATGTATACGCATATTTTGGCTTCCTTTTGTTTTATGTATGAAAGATACAAAATTTGCACGATTCTATTTTTTATGTCTTAGAATAGTTGTGTTTTTAGATCATTTTCTTTGTCCGCACTAGATCTACCCAGTGTAGAAAATCATTACCAGATGTGTGGTTATGTAACAATATACCTGGTAATGGTAACTAGTTACTTTTCTTACTACATTTCTTATTACAAAATGTTGGTTTTTAATTTTTATTTAAAAAATAAAAATTGTTTTTTTCGACCTTTTTAATTGATTAATTAGAAATTTATTAATTTAGTTCGAGGCCAATTTCCTTATTATGAATTAACATAATAAGTACTTTTTTCAAAAACTGCTATTTTTCATCAGGATACTCTCCTAACAAATACTTCACAGAGTTTTTGCTTTCAAAATGTTTTTGCCTCTTCTTGTATTAACAAATAAAATAAGAAGGGTAAAAATAAAATTTGTATTTATTTATACCGATGGTATGAAATACAAAAAACTTTCATAATATTTCTATTGTTGGGTATGCTTTGCAGAAGACTTCGAAAACATATTTTATTGTTTGCTCCATTCCCATTTTGTTGATGTCGCAGACTACATTTAATATGAGATTTTGATGCTTCAAATTGCATTGCGCTACTGCCACCACTTTCTAAAGAAAACTGATGAAGGGGACCTGGAAAATCCCCGAAACGATCGTCTTTTCATTCCTGAAAGTGTAGAGGTTTTTGAAAGCAAAAACTCTGTAAAGTATTTGTTAGGAGAGTATCCTGATGAAGAAAAATAGCAGGTTTTGAAAAAAGTTCTTATATTATGTTAATTCATAATAAGGAAATTGGCCTCGAACTAAGTTAATAAATTTCAAATTAATTTCTTATTGCCTTTGTTTGGCGATGTCACGAAAAATAATGAGTTATGCTTACACACCAGCATACGAAAAATCGAAAAATATGCCATTACTTATATGCTTACCAGTACTGACTAAAAATAGATTTTCAAAAAAAATAAGTTTATAAAAACAAATATTTTTTTATTGTAAAATATTTTTAAATTAAATTTTCTAGTGCTGGAATCGAACCTGGGACTCCAGGTTGCCAGTCAATAGCTCTACCATCTGAGCTATATTGACATGTAATGTTTGATAGATAACAACATAATTGACCTGCTGAACACAAGTCAGCTTGCTCGCCAACATACAAAAAATCAAATAATATGTGGTTACATATATCCATACCAGTGTTGAAAAAATATTGAGTATAAAAATAGATTCCAAAAAGTTTCGAAAAAATCTAGAAAATTACTTTCTGTTTGAAATAATGATAAAAATAAGTCATTATTAGTAACTAATTATTATATGTTTTAAAATAATGCAGAAGATAAGTGGGTGTTATTACTGGTAGTCCAAAAAATAATGATATGTCATTAATGTTTCTACACTGGGTAGATAATCTGCGACATCTACATTTCATCTGTCTGGTTGTTGTCCGCACTATAAATGAGTTTATCAGCACAATTTTGTTGGCAAAATAAGTTAGTAAAACATTAGTTAAAAGTGGTAAAAAAAAATAAACTAAAACTTTTACTGAAAACACAATTTCAGCAAAAAAGTTAATGGAAACTAGTACACTTGATATACAAGGCGTTTTACTAATTTTTCTACTAATTTATTTTTTTACTGCAGGTTTAAACTTAGGTTAATAGTTAACCCAAAAATTTGTTGTTGTTTTGTGTACATTTTTTTGACATTTTATTTTGTTTTTAGTTAAGTTAAAGTTAAACCTACAGTATGAGACCCACCGTTAGTGTATAATTATTTTTATCATACGTTCTAGTGACACTAATATATAGAACAAAAACATTACAACTTCATTTGGGGTTGCCATTTCCATTTTGAGAAAAAGTGGACGTCAACATCAAAAAAGGAAGACATTTGTCTTCAAAAAGAGAACAATTTTTGTTTTAATAAATTAATTTTTAAAAAAATCAACAACGCGATAAAATATACAAATAAAAATTTATTTTATAAAAAAAATTTAAAAAAATATATTTATAAAAAAATAAATTTTACCACGGCCCAAATTTTCTAAATTTTGTATGTTTTTTGTTTTAATTAAATTTATAAAAATTATAAAATTAACATAAAAAAATATATTCACTAATTTTTTGACGTGAAAAAAAAGTTTTAATGTTAATAATAAATAGTGTCCGACCGAGCATTCGGCTTCGGAGTTCGGCCAAAAAGTGATGTTCGGATAAGTTCGGTGTTCGGCTAAATTTTGGCCGAACTTTTCTATAAATCAATATTTTGCAACATTTAGCTCTTTAATTTTGTATAGTAACTTATAAATATGCACATATTTAACTTAATTTTTAATTAAAAAGCGAAAAAGACAACTTTTTTAGGTTTTTGCAATTTAGAAATATTTAGAAATTGGTTTCCGCATTTTTGAATTTGAAAAAGTTGCATGAAATTGTATTTTTATTCAAACACAAAAGTATTCGGCTTCGGCCGAACTTAGTAATTTTGGCCGAAGTTCGGCTTCGGCTTCGGTTCGGCCTTAAAAAAGTGAGTTCGGTCGGACACTAATAATAAATATAGTCAATTGAGCTCACTTTTTTCAGTTAAAGAAGCACAATGCAAAATAATACACCACAAAGTTTATCACTTTTTGCAGTAAAAGCGACAAAACTCAAAATTATACTCTTTTTATGTAACAAAAGTAATCACAGAAGCAACGCAATTAACATAAAAACAGACATAACAGGAGTTTTCTTGTTAAAGAAGATAGTGATGAAAGAGAAATTTTTGAAGTAGTTAGAGATGTGTACTGTGAATTCATTTATGCAAAAAAGTCAATGAAAACTCAGGTTATTATTGCTGTGTAATATTTTTTGGCCTGGACGGCTTTACAATATTTGAATGAATAAATAAAAATAAAATAAATGACTTACACATATTTTTGCTGGGGTTATTAAAATAATAGCTTTTACCTACCTTCAGGATCGACATCTTTGGCTGCTGGTTTATTTCCATCAGGTTTAGCATTTTCTTTCTTACTATCATCATTATTATAAGGAATTTTTGCATTTCTTAATGTAGTGGTAAAAACTTTTGCCTTTTTATCTAAAAATTCTTCCTTAACCTTTACTTGATTTAACGGATATTCAGTTCTATATTCAGGTTTTAGATAAAATATTAACCAATAGTGCCATGCTAAGTCTTTTAGCTTTTCATTAAATTTTACATTTCCATATCTCTTGACATACTTCTCTTTAAGAACTTCCTCAATATTTGTATATAACCGAAAATTAGCACATGACATCGGGCAACTATGTTTAAACGGCATTAACGCCTTTCCATTTACTTGATTAATACTTGGTTTAGTTGTAGTTGTTGTTAGAGTTAGAGGTTCTGCATCTTTAATTTAAATAAGGTATAAAAAAAGAAGGAAATTAAAAAAATAATAAACTTTATGTATAGTGAGCGAAGTCACATTTATTGGCCGAAGTGCGACCACGGCCATTTCAATGTTCGGCTGAAACCTAAACTTAAGTTTTTACTTTTTTTAATTTCAATAAAACATGAATTTGAATTGATTTTGACGAAAATAATATTTGAATTGTTTTTGTTGCAATAAATAAATAATAATTAAATAAGGAGTGAGATCATAAAAATGTTAACACACATTTTTGCTATAACTTTGGTTTAAAGGTGCTTTCACAATGGTAGAGTGACTCTACTCTGCAGCACAGATTGAAATGTAAACTGTTCAAAATGCAGAGTAGAGTTACTTCAAAAATTTATGACACTTTTATACTTACATTATATTTTGTCGCAGGCCATGTCTCCACCGCAATTTATTTTTGTTTTAAATTTTTTTATTAGGACTTTTATGCCGTTTCTTTTCAAAACTTTCCTTTCATTTTCCATATTTTTAAAAAATTGTTTTTAATTTGGTGACAATTAGAGATGGCAAGATATTAGTGATGTGCTTTTTTAGGTATTTTTGTCAAGTTAAATAGTTAACAGATCAATGTTAACTCTAGAGTGCAACAAATCCGTACTCCAGAGTCAAACAACTTTGACTCTGGAGTGGAATAAAAAAAGATGGCAAAATACAAAAATGTATTAGTAAGAAAGAGAAAAGAACTAAATTTTCTACAGATTGGAGTACTCCATCATTGTAAACGCACCTTAAAGCTTCTCATATTTTTTTTCGGCAATTTACATTTTAAAAATATGTCAGTTAATAAATTAATTTACATCATGAGTTTTAATTTGCAATTTTTTACACAATGGACAATGAAAGAAAAGTGCGTTCAAAAATAATTAAATATTTTCAACAAAACCAAACATGGACATACAAAAAATTTGCAAAAGAAAAAAATTTTCAAAAGTGGTAAAAAGGTATCTGGAACACCTAACAATTGAAAGGAAGCCGGGAACAGGAACAACGACAGATTATCGTAATATTGTTAAGGCATATAAAGTTAAAAGCATCCTTAAGAGAGCTCCTAACACATCTGGCAGAAAAACAGCTTGGTTAGCCCAATGCTCGGACTTTTTTGTACGTAACGTGAAACGTAAGGCAGGACTAAAGTCCTACAAAGTTCAAAAAGTTCCCGATCGAAACGCTTTTAAAAATTTGGAGGCCAAAACCAGAGCTCGAAAATTGAAATCAAATTTTATACAAAAATACAACTGTTGTGTAATGGACGACGAAACTTATGTCCCGGCTGATTTTTCGCAGCTCCCTGGTCAAGAATTTTATGTTTCCGATGTTCGAGGAAATGTTGCGGAAAAATTTATGTCGAAAAAGCAAACGAAATTCCCTAAAAAATTCCTAGTATGGCAAGCCATATGTAGCTGCGGCCAAAGAAGCCAGTCATTTGTGACATCTGGCTCTATAAACAGCGAAATTTATATCAAGGAGTATTTGCATAAGAGACTTCTTCCATTTTTGAGTCAGCACAATGTATGCACTTACTTTTGGCCTGATTTAGCATCTTGTCACTACAGCAAGAAAGCGCTGAGTGGTATAATGATAATAATGTTGTTTTTCTACCAAGAGAGGCAAATCCACCAAACTGCCCGGAGCTCAGGCCAGTGGAGAGATATTGGGCTATTGTTAAAAGAGAATTAAGGGCACAAAAAAGGTCTACCAGGACATGCAAGATTTCAAATGTAGATGGACCACCTGCTCTAAAAAGGTGACAGAAACTACCATAAAAGCCTTAATGGAAGGGTTTCCGGAAAAAGTGGATAACTTAGTTCCTAGTGGTTAGAATTCCATGCGGTTTTTTTTGTTTGATTTTATATTAAATTTCATTTAATAAAAACTTGGTTTGAAGTCTTAATATTCAGTGGTTTGTTTTTTATTTAACTTTATGTGTGTTAACATTTTTATGATCTCACTCCTTACTCCACTTGTGAGTATATGGGACATAAATCAGTGTATGAGATAATTTAATATTGCTGATATTTAAAGTGGTTTTAAAATCATTAAAGTAATTAACTTACCTTTATCATCATTTACTCCCATAGGCACATCTTCCACATTATTGGAATTCATAAAACAATCCTGTCGATTTCCATTATTATTACTTGACAATTGTGAATTTTTTGATGTTGATGGAATTTCTTGGTCTATAAGGTAAAAGGTAAAATATAAATATTTTATAATTTATTCAGCAAACGGAAAATACAATCCTAACAGGCTTCATTAATACGAAAACATGGTTATGACATGTCTAAGAATTATTATCTCGCGCAATTACAGTGTTGTCATTTTTGAAGCATTTTCTCTACCCTATCCCCTTTCCAACAAAAGCAACACATTATGCGTGTTCGTTTACTTACTACAAGTTACTACTTTTACTACAGCTGGAAAAATTCAATACAAAAAGTAAACAAGACTTTCCAATTGAAATAAAAGTAGTAAGAATTTCGAGTAAACGAACACACTGATTGATTAATTAATAGGAAGAATTTCCAGAGTGCTACTTCTCTTTATATAAATGAAAAAAGTATCCCTTTATAAGTTTTCTATAATATAAATAAATATAAGACCTTGGGACATGACCCCACAGCTTTTTTTAATGCCAAAGTTATTAGGGGTCTCTTTTTTCTTTTTTTTTTAATGACATTAAAATGGAAAAACTTTTCTCAGCGAAGCCACTAAACTGCTTACCACATAGGAGAAAAATGAAAAAAGGCTGCGTCTATAACAAATCGAATACTCCAACAAAAGTAAAAAGGTCGAACTTTGACCCAAAAAGACTGTTATTTAAAAACTTCTTCGAGATTGCCGATATATAGTCTGAATTTTGAATAAACAAAACTTTTTACAAAAAAGTCACAAAGAAAAATGAAAAATCTTAAAATCTTAACTGCTCCACACTGGGTTAATATACTGGGTCATACCGGATCTCAATAAAATATATTTTTTAAAGGCTTTCCTTTTGGTGTTAATTTTTTACCGTTTACTGAATTTTATTTACTGCCCTTGCATTTTTTTGTAGTTAATTGTTGTTGTAGCAAATATCTTGTTACAAGGGTGCGTACAGAGTGGCCGCTTGTTGCCGAGCCGAACCGACTGACGCTTATTGCGAGAACCAATGCGAGAAAACTGGTACTATACAAATTAGTACAAAAAAGCGCGAACAGGTCATAGTGGGCGCCGAGCTGGTCAGAGCGCAAAGCTGGTTGAATGCGAGAAAACAGTTCCAAAGCGTATTTCAGCGCCGAAAACGTTGTTTGTTATGTTAATAAAATAAAAATTAAACAAAAAAATAAAAATTCAAATAAATAATAGAAATTAAATAAAATTATAACAATTATAAAAAATTACAAAAACCTTATAAACAAAATTAAATAAAAAAATGTAATAAAAATTTTAAGAACAATTGAAGAAATGCGTTAATAAGTAAAATTTTTTTTTTCACAAACACGAATGAACAACAAACCCAAATGCATACAAAAATACATAAAACACAAATAATAGATAAAATATCAGCGCTGATACTCGCATCCACTATGCACACCCAAACTTGTTTCTCGCATGAACAAGTTCTCGCAATAAGCGTCAGTCGGCTCGGCTCGGCAACAAGCGGCCACTCTGTACGCACTGGGGATGCCAATCGGGATTGATATTTGAAAATCCCGGGATTCGGGATTTTCGGGACTACAAGATTTTTCGGGATCCCGGGATTTTACGGGATTTCGGGATTTTTCGGGATTTCAGCATTTAAATTTTCCTTTATTTGTAAAAATTTGTATGTTATCAAAGAGTATACATAATAAAGAGATTGGGGGACTCTCTATCACTGAGAAAGCATTTGTTCTATTATGTGCCTTGGAACAGGAACATACTCAAACCAATATCACCCAGCAAACATGGCAATACGAAGAAGATTCTTTGAACACATCACCAGGAAGAAAACATTTATTGCCGGCAATATCAATTTCGTATTCCGGAAGTTTCCTCCGTCGGAAACAACTGTTACAATAAAATAATACTTTCAGGCAATATGAAAGCAATAACTCATATGGAAGATAAAAGGGAAATCGCTAAATAAACTCCCGGTACAATAAAAAAAACGATTTAATTTTTTCATTATAAAATTTAAGCCTGAAAAACAATATCTGCATACATAATCCATTGACCAACTTATAAATTATCTTGATTTCATCTTAGCGGATTTTTCCCGCGCAATTAATCTTAACTTTTCCCGAGTTTATTTCCTATATATCTTCTGATTGTTTTTGTACAAATTTAGTTTTAATTTTTTCCAAATTGATAAAAGATTTCAAACAAATTTGCTTTATCTTCCAAATGATACAATATTGTCATAAAAAGTTATGACAAAAGATAAAATTTTTGAATTATTTTTTTCCAAATATCGCCGAATTATCTTCCAAGTGATAAAATGAAGACAATTTCAAAGTAAATACTACTTGATTGTTTTCATTCAAATGACAAATAGAAGATATCGCTTTAATATCTTCTTGGAAGGTATCTTTTAAATGTTTGCAGGGTCATTATGTGCGGTCTTTGTATGACTCAAAACATCGATTGTAAGCAGGGATGGAAAATAATAATTTAGTTATAAAAATCAAGAATGGAACTATATTATGGAATTATACTATTCCAACAGTATTATAGCCCTAGATTATTAATTTTAGAAAACCATACGTAAAAAATTGCAAAATAATATCAGAATGCGAAAAAAGGCTTTGGGGTTCAAAAAATGAATTAAAAGATTTACATTCTGCAAACGATGGCAAAATGTTCTTTTTTTGCAACTAACCACCAAACTTTGTTTTATGAAATGGTCATTATACTCCGTAGATTATAAATTAAAAAAACCGCACTTAAAAAATTGCAAAATAATAAAGGAACGCGAAAAAAGACTTTGTGGTAGAAAAAAATAATTAAAAAACTCAATCAGCGATTAACAATCTGCAAATGAATACAATGACGCAAAAATTTTCCTTTTTGCAAATATTTTTTCGCGATTTATTTTTTTTTTGCAAACTAATCACCAAACTTTTGTGTATAAAATTGGTACTATAGACCCTAGATTATAAATTTAAAAAAACCACACTTAAAAAATTGCAAAATAATCGCGGAATGCGAAAAAAGGCTTTATGGTACAAAAAATGTAAATCAGCGATTTACATTCTGCAAACAAATATATTGATGAAAAAATTTTTCCTTTTTACAAATTTTATTTTTCGCGATTTTTTTTTTTGCAACTAGCCACCAAACTTTGTTGTATGAAATGTGTATTATAGTCCCTAGATTATAAATTAAAAAGAAACGTACTTAAAAAATTGCAAAATAAAAGCAGAACGCGAAAAAAGACTTTGTGGTACAAAAAATTAATTAGAAAACGTAATCAGCGATTTAGATTCTGAAAACAAATATATTGATGCAAAATTTTCCTTTTTGCAAATTTTTATTTTTGCGATTTTTTTTGCAACTAGCCACCAAACTTTGTTGTATGAAATGTGTACTATAGCCCCTAGATTATAAATTAAAAAAAAAACGCCGTAAAGAATTGCAAAATAATAGCGGAATTTGAAAAAAGATTTTATGGTACAAAAATTTAATCCCTAGGTTATATATTTAAAAAAATCGCACTTAAAAATTTGCAAAATAACGGCGGAATTCGAAAAAGGCTTTACGGTACAGAAAATGAATTAAAAGAGGTAATCAGCGATCGACATTCTGCAAATGAATATATTATTGCAAAAATGTCGCTTTTTGCAAATGTTTTTTTTCGCAATTTGTGCTTATATTTGCTAATATCTAAATATTTAATTTTAATTTTTTTTAACGCGCCAAAGAGGAAGCTATTTTTTAGTTACTTACATTTTTAAATATGTAAGAGCGATCTAAAATTTTTTGGTATAAGACCCCGTTTAAGTGAGCCTTTTCCATCCCTGATTAACCAGTCGGAGTTCGTTCCTGTTCCAAGCCGCATAATATTTTTTCAAATAAAAAATATTGAGAGAGTTGCAAGTCCATTGCTTTTATACATACGGTACATATCAAAAAAAAAATAAAAAATCAATAAAAAATAATAATACCGCGGCTGAAAATCTACATATATTGATTCATACAGGTTTAATGTATGTTTGTGCATTATCAAAAACATGAATGCTTTTCCATACATGGTTACATACATTTTTATACATGCATCCATATATGTCCACTAGACCGTACCTCAAAAAAAAAGTTCGGATTTTAAAGTGTGATATATCGTTTTTTTTGCCTCGAGGAGACCAGTGTTTTGCTATAGTAAAAATCCAATTAAAAAAAATTTTAAAATGCGACCCCTACGTTCAGCAACCAATATATGAAAAAAATTTCTACTGGGTTTAGCGAAAAACTTCCTTAGCAAAAGTGTAATGATTTTTTGCGAGCTTTAATTTTCTGATATTAGGGTTGTACATTATTGTGGTAGCAACTGAGATCTGGTGGGTAACTACTAGAACGGGATACATGATCGCAAAATGCCCTTAGAGCAAAACACTGGTCTCCTCGAGAGAAAAAACATCGATGTATCATACTTTAAGATCCGACTGTAAATCCCAAAGATATAACGAAAAATGTAAAATGGCGACCCCTACGTTCGGCAAAAATAATAAAAAAAATTTTTTTGAAACCTCCTTGCAAAAATACTTCATATTGGATGGTGTACGGCGAATTTTTTTTTTTTGCCTGTAAGGTGGTACGCTCTAATGTCCGCACATGTGCATTAAGCAGATTACGATCGCATTCCCGAGAATTCGATGACAATTTTGAACTCAGTTGTGAGCCAGTAATAACAGATTTTCTTATTTGAGACTCATTCATTTTAATTGCTCTTATTGAAGATTCTCCAGGTTTAAAATATTTTCCAATATCAGCATATCTTTTGTTCAGCTTTTCATAAAATCTAGAACGGGAAATCCCAATTTATTTCGCAGTACACATAGCATAAGAAATCAAAAAGCTTTCTTAATTTGAAATTTATGCCAATATTTAAAAATGCTAAAATGGCAAAAAAAATTAAATAAAAATTAATTATAAATGTTGGAAAAAAACGCAACACAAGTCGATTTTAAAACCGCATAACTTCAAATCCGCATAAAAAAAACCGCATAAAAAGTGACTTAAGCCTAAACCACATAACCCCTGGTTTCCACATGCAAGTAAATGGTTGCAAGTTAAGAATACGTATTATCAGCGAAAATTTCGAAATTTACCGAAAAAACATGAAAATTTTACATGTGTCCACACTACTTGCTGCAAGTTCATTTTTAAAATGTCGTCGAAGGCATAGGTTGTCACTAAATAGCACTCCAGTATTGCCAGGTATTCAATATTCTAGCAACGCTGGGAAAAAATTTGTTCTTAAAAAAGTTTTTTTTTTTCAAAAACTTATAAAATTGATACATATTGATATTTTAAATTTAAATTACCATTAAGATATTTCAATGTGTTCTTTTTTACTTTTTTTTACAAATAAATACAAAATTAGTTGCATTACAACTCTTACTTTACCAAATACTAGTAAATTAATAGAAAACATTACTAGGCAACACTGTTTTCTTTATTCTGTCATTTCACTTGCAGCAAGTGTCAAAAATCCACTGTCTTCAAAATTTGCTTGCAAGTTGAGCCGCAAGTCGTATAAGTGTGATTGTATTAGTGAAAAAGTGTGAGTGTATTGAGTTTTTCGAACTTGCACTTGCATGTGGAAACGTGGGGTAAACGCAGTGCGACGTTTGGTCGATAAAGCAGTTTTTGTATCTTCTCTGTCACTGCCGAGAAATTAGAAAAGTTTCTAAATAAACAAGAGCTGTTTTTAACCAGAACGCAATAAGAAATTTAAAAAATTTTAAATCGTTTTGGGGAAATTCAAGAACAAAGTTTGACAGCACTACCACTGTCCACTGGCACTTTCACTATGTGGTTTGGGCTTTAAGTGTATTAAGGCAAAAATGTAATTAAAACCAAAAAAGTAACCAAAACCTGAACTGCTTTGGACTGTTTATTTTTAAGTTTTTTTCTTTTTAATAATACAAGCCAGAAGGGATTTTCTATCGGCTTTTTCCGGTAACGGTGGACCTTTCTGTGGAAATTCCCATATCCAAATTTCATCGAAATCTGCAGCAAACCAGAAACATACTCCACTTGTGAGTATATGGGACATAACTGATATTTAAAGTGGTTTTAAAATAATTTGTTTTTGTCATGTCTTTCATGTCTTTACCTTTATCATCATTTATTGCCTTAGGCACATCTTCCACATTATCGGAATTCATAAAACAATCCTGTCGATTTGCACTACTATTACAATCGTCTGCCAATGGTATTTGTAAAAAAGTTTCTTTTAATTTTTTCGGCATTGGTTTGAAGCGTATGGGATAGTTTTCTCTTATTTTCGGTTGACAATAAAATGCTTGATAATAGTCTTGCAAAGCACGTTTTTTAGATTCTTTGCTACTTTTCAGTTCCTCGTATAACTTATCATTGCCTTGGGATTTTAGCTTCAACATTTTGTCCACAATTTCGTTGTAATATGTGTGTTTTTTGAAATCCTCAAATGTTACTGGCAACTTCAGCGGTAACGTATTAATTGACAATTGTGAATTTTTTGATGTTGTTGGAATTTGTTGGTCTATTAGGTAAAAGGTAAAATATAAATATTTAATAATTTATTGAGCCAACGGAAAATACAATCCTATAACCCGCCCAGCAAAATATTGGTAATGACACCTCATTACTATCTGCATTACCAAAAATGATATATCATTATCTTTTGCATTATTTTATAATATAAAATACTGACTTCCTAATAACGGCCTATTGTATTCATTGTTTCTAAATATAAAATAATGACTTACTCGTAATAGTTTAAATAAGTACTTTTTACACAGTTAAATTTTATACATTTTTATTTATTATATGTAAATATGTTTTATGTTTACATTTTTATGACGAGTCCTAAAATTACCCACTAGAGAAAACTTAAATTTTTCTGAATGTATTTCTTTAAGCTAATAGTATTTGCTTAACTCCTTATTTTTAAGAATCAAGTAAGCAATCGGATAACCACTTATAATTCAACTTTGTGTGTAACCACTTATTATTCAAAATCTCATAACTACTTATTTCTCATTTTTTCGTAAGCGAGCGGGTAAGCGTGGCTACTTATAAAAACGACCACGCCAAACAAAAATAATGAGTTTAGACGCCAAAAAATAAGTTGTGCGGAGCTATGAATTTCTATTATATAACCTCTTATTTGGTAATGAAAGATTTTGCTGGGCGGGGTATGGCATCACCAAAAACAATAGTTATAACGACATCGTTATCACTAGCAGGGGTATGGCATCACCAAAAAAATAAGTAATAAAAATATTTTTATCACTAGATGGCACTTTGTTCAAAAAATTGACAATTTTCTTTTTTTATTTAAATTTAAATAATAACAAACAACAAAGCAAAAAGAACAAACGAGTATTTCAAATTTTATTATTTGAATATATTCCGCAGTTTTCAGCAATTTTTAGGATTTGAAATATAGGCTCATCTGATACTAAACGGATACTAAATAGTTGCTCAGGTAATACTAAATTTCAGCGCACTCTATCGGTGAGTAGTGTTAGTTTTGATTTCCTATCTCTATAATTAATAGTCTCTGATCACTAGATGGCACTTTGTTCAAAAAATTGACAATTTTCTTTTTTTTATTTAAATTTAAATAATAACAAACAACAAAGCAACAAAACAAACGAAGATATTCAGAGACTATTAATTATAGAGATAGGAAATCAAAACTTACACTACTCACCAGTAGAGGGCGCTGAAATTTAGTATTACCTGAGCAAATATTTAGTATCAGTTTAGTATCAGCTGAGCCTATATTTAAAAATTCAAAAACTGCTCAAAATAAGGAAAAATCAAGCGCAGAATATATTAAAATAATGAAATTTAATATTTTCGTTTGTTTTTTTGCTTTGTTGTTTGTTATTATTTAAATTTAAATAAAAAAAAAGAAGATTGTCAATTTTTTGAACAAAGTGCCATCTAGTGATAACGATGTCGTTATAACTTTTGTTTTTGGTGATGCCATACCCCTGAAGATATTAAATTTTATTATTTGTATATATTCTGCGCTTGATTTTTCCTTGTTTTGAGCAGTTTTTGAATTTTTAAATATAGGCTCAGCTGATACCAAATTGATACTAAATATTTGCTCAGGTAATACTAAATTTCAGCGCCCACTACTGGTGAGTTGTGTAAGTTTTGATTTCCTATCTCTATAACACTATGGAACATTTTTGGGATTATTGTCTGGGGGGTGAGAAATTCCAAGTCAGGGTGATGGTACTACGTCAGTATAGTAAAACCCTCAAAGGGTTTGGCGTTTTTTAAGGGACGCCCTACAGCTATGGACATGGAAATAGGACACTTTTATGTGTTAAGAAACATAATTATTTATTTTGAAAAATAAAACAATAATAAAATTTTTTATTTCATATACGGGAAGTGTTATTATTGATGATTGTAATTCATATCCTTCAACTATTTTATATATTTTGGTAAATATGTATAAACTAATAAAAATACCTGGACTTCTAAATAGGACACATTTTATATTTTTACAAAAAACCGTACATTTTTTGGGTTTTTAAAACAATTATTATTTTTTTAGCGTTAATATTACACTAATATTTTGTGCTGTATCCATTATTATCAATAACCGCTTCGCATCTTCTTTGCATACTCTCAACTAATCTCTGGCATCTTTCTTTTGGTATAGAATACCAGGCTTCTTGAATACCAGCCCAAAGTTCGGTGGAATTTTTGTAATTGTTTTGTGAAACTTTTGTTTTTACGTCATTCCATAGATTTTCTATTGGATTAAGGTCCGGACTTTGGGCTGGCCAGTCCAAAACCTTAATTTGTTCTTGTAAAAACCAATCCTTCACTATGTTTGACGAATGCTTCGGATCATTGTCTTGCATAAATATCCACTTAACTGGCATATTTTCATAGGCCAATGGCTCCATAACATTCTTAAGAATGCTCAAATTTTGAAACCTGTCCATTTTATCCTCTACTTTTACGATAGGCCCAACACCACGCCAGAAAAATGCCCCCCATACCATAATATTACCTCCACCGTGTTTTTTAAGGAATTCTGAGTGTACTTAATGTTTAAAGTCTGGGTTTTTGGGCGGTGTACAAATGTTTTACCATCTGGTCCGACACGATTTACCTTCGTTTCATCGCTCTAAAGCACATTTTTCCAAAAGGACAACTCATTTCCAGATTTCAATATTTATTTGACGGGAGGACATAAAAGGGTTGAGTTTGCTTTTGCGTACTATAGTCCTGTCCATATAAGTTATAGTTTTACGACGGATTGGCTTACGTTCTTTATTTTGCGTATGATATTTCTTGTCGCCAGCACATAGACGAATAGCATTGTATACCATATTTCGCAAACACTTTAGTATTTTAGCAATTTCAGTTGGAGATTTCATCTCGTTGTGGAATTGAGATATAAGTCTTCGTTTTTCTGGATTACAATGTTTTCCAAGTCCCATATTGGTACAATTAGAAAAGAATTTACTTATTTCAAACGCAAATTATGAAAAGAAAATTATTACTAAGTGCATCGAGTAAAATTTTGACAATTATTGCAAGTGTCCTATTTTTATGTCCAAGTCAGATATGAACAAAGTAAAGTAATTTTGTTGTAAATATTTGCATGTAAATATTGCAAAGTTTTATATACAATCTGAGACTTCTTGATTATAGTTTACTATAATAGAAAAGAAATATAATTATTGCTTTATAATTATTAAGAGAAATGCATGAAGATAATTTTGTATGAAGTGTCCTATTTCTATGTCAATAGCTGTATATACACTTAAGTCTCTTTTTATGCGGTTTTCTTTTAAGTTATGCAGTTTTAAAATCGACTTGCATTCCATTTTTTACAACTATTATAATATTTTTTATTTTGTTTAAAATTAAATAAAAAAATTTGTTTCACTTTTTAAAGGTTTTCTCAAAATAAATGGATAAAACCAAGAAAAAATACAGTAATTTCGTTAGAAACAAAATTGGTAATTTTTTTTTCTCGCTCATAACTGATTTTAACATTGTTATAGAATTCTCGGGAATGAGAATACGATCTCATTAATGCACAAGTGTGAATATATGTGGATACATGTATGGAGATTTATGTATCCATGTATGAAAAAGCATTCATGTTTATGATCATGCACGAACATACATTAAACCTGTGTGAATCCATATACGTAGATTTTTAGCGGGGTATTTTTTTTTTATATTGATTTGTTGTTTTTTTTTTTTTTGTATGTACAATACAAGTGCTTTTTGTGTTAAATACAAGTGTTTTTTGTGTTAAAAGTAAAAATAAATGAATAATTTTTTTTTTTTTTATTTTTTATTCTACAGATTTTTTTATGCGATTTTAGTTCAATTTCCTCAACTTATTTTAAAGTTATGCGGTTTTTTAAATATTAGGAACGCATCTCCCATTTTTGTATCGAAATAGAGTTCTTATTTATGCGGATTTATTTTGTGTTTTTTTTTTCGAACGCATCTACCGCATCAAAAAAGACTTAAGTGTATATATATTTTTTTTAATAATACAAGTCAGAAGGGATTTTTTTGTTGGCTTTTAATTCTCCGATAACGGTGGAACATTCTGTGGAAATTCCCATATCCAAATTTCATCGACATCTGCAGGACCCCAGAAACAGACTCCACTTATGAGTACGTGGGACATAATATGTAAAATAAATCAGTGTATGAGGTAAAATGTAACCACTTAAAAATCAGTTGATGCTATTTAAATTGGTTTTAAAATAAAATTTTTTACAGTGTATTAATAACACTGTGCACGAATCGAAAACTAATTCGGGAACGCTAAATCTTATGGTGCTAGCAGTTTCTGGGTTAGCTCTTAAAAAAAAATATTTTTTAGTTTGAAAATTATGGTTCCAAGCACACCAAAACACTCGATTTTTTAATTTTTAAATATCTATTTTTAATAGCTAATCTATAAAAACGGCTAGCACCACTGAATTCAGCGTACTTGAATTAGGTTTACCCACCGGGTGCACGGCTTGTTAGATTTTTCAACTAGCACTGTGTAATTAAAGTAATTTACAAACATACCTTTATCATCATTTATTGCCTTAGGCACATCTTCCACATTATCGGAATTCATAAAACAATCCTGTCGATTTGCACTACTATTACAATCGTCTGCCAATGGTATTTGTAAAAATGTTTCTTTTAATTTTTTCGGCATTGGTTTGAAGCGTATGGGATAGTTTTCTCTTATTTTCGGTTGACAATAAAATGCTTGATAATAGTCTTGCAAAGCACGTTTTTTAGATTCTTTGCTACTTTTCAGTTCCTCGTATAACTTATCATTGCCTTGGGATTTTAGCTTCAACATTTTGTCCACAATTTCGTTGTAATATGTGTGTTTTTTGAAATTCTCATATGTTACTGGCAACTTCAGCGGTAACGTATTAATTGACAATTGTGAATTTTTTGATGTTGTTGGAATTTGTTGGTCTATTAGGTAAAAAGTAAAATATAAATATTTTATAATATAGGGTAGAGGGGGGATCCTTCGTCATTTTTTTTTCAAAGCACTGTGATTTCTTAACCCCTAATTATTTTTCAAAAATTACTTTCAAATTGAAGATCTACATATCTTGGCTTTAATTTCTATGATTTTTATTCTAATTATTTGCATATTTTCTATTACTTTTTTAATGATTTCCAAAGTAACCCAAATCGGCGTAACTGCCCCAAACCTGGGGCATATTCGCCAAAAGAGCTAGATACAATTTCAACAAAAAAATATTGTTAATACGGCAAAGTCAATGTTTTAATGACTGAAATAAATAATTTAGAATAAGTTCTTTAAGGTATATGATTCTTTTTAATCAATAAATCTCCACTACATTAAAAAAAAATAATTTAAAACTATAATATAATGATTCTTCTAAATTACAAAAAACTGAATAATTAATATAAATTTAAGAATGAACACGATTGTACTAATTTACTATTGAACATATTTTAAACACATAGAAAAGTCTTAAAGGCATTTTAGGCAGGGAAGCACCAACTGCTCATAGCTCCAGCGGCCATCTGGTGATTGTGCCCCAGAGGCAGGCACTAACATAAAATTAATATTTTTTCACACTTTTTAAGCATTTATTAAAATCAAATAATTATTTTCTGAAAGCTTAGGATCATAGGTCTAACATAATGAAAAATTATTTTTTTATCCCACGATTTGAGGAAGTTATTGCAAAATGTAGTTGCTTTCAGTTATTTTTTTGGCACCCCAAAAAACACAAAAACACTTCTATCTGCGACCACATGTGATATAAATTCGTCAAAGTGGATGTCAAGGAAAGGAAATTCAAAAATGCACAAAATATATTTTTTCCAATTTTTTATCTCCCTTAACATCGGAGAAAAATGGGATTAGTGTATGTGCCCCACTGGCTAAGCATCCCCCCTCTACCCTATACAGCCAACGGAAAATACACTCCTAACAGGCTTCATTAATACAAAAGCATGGTTATGATATCTCATTGCAAATGTATTCGAACATTTTGAAAATAAAGATCTATTATTATCATAAGTCCCTATTACTGAATATCCAGTTAGATACTAACTGGGACTTTAACTGACCCATTTGTTGTTATTTCCCATATAAAATGTTGATTTAACTGTAGGCTAAATTTTAACTGGACATTCAATAATTGGAGCTAAATACAATTCAATTAATTTTGGGACTCAAGTTATTCTTAAACTTACGCTCTTCATCATCTTTAGCCGTATATGTATTTTGAAGTTCTCCGGGCTGTGAAACAGCAGGAGCAGCTTTACTTATATCATGAGACACCTGATTACTATTTTGAACTTCTCCGGGCCGTGTAACAGCAGGAGCAGCAGCTTTACTAATGTCATGAGACACCTGATTACTATTTGAATTTAGGACTACTCCGGGCTGTGTAACAGCAGGAGCAGCAGCAGCTTCAGTATTATCATTAGACACCCGATTGTTATTGGTTACTTGCAATATTTTATCTTTAATAAAATTAGGTACTGGCTTGAATTCAAGCGGACACATCCTACGTATTGCCGTTTGTAAATAAAATTTTTCGTAGTATTTTCGTAGTGCCCAATCGTTTCCTGATGTGGTATTTCTTTTGGAATATTGTATCGGATGTGTTGTTTTGATAAAATCATAAATAAAATTAATGTATTTCCCATGATTCTTTGTGTATTTTTTAAAAAATTCAAATGTGACGGGGAAATTTTGAGTGTTCATTGCGTTTAGATGTCAAAATAACTATTGCCATGGGACACTAAGAGGAGACGTTCAAATACATAGTTTTTCGCAAGTTCTTTTCGCGGTAAACTTATCGCGTCTTCAACACAAATTAAATGGCGGCATCAACATAAAATGGAGTGAATTTATATTTAAAAGTTTATTTATATATTTTATTACTTGAATTTTTTAATTTAGATTTAAAGCAAAAAAAAATAAGTTTATACTTTTTTCCAGGACGACGCGCGTAGACGTTCAAATACAAAACTTTACTTTTTAAATTCAATGGCTTCGCCAAAAAGATTATATACGTTGTTTTATTTTTGTGCGTAGAATTCCTTCATCAGCCTTTAACGAATATAAAAATATTTATTTCTGTCTACAGAATTTAATTTATTTATTATTTTTTAACACAAAACAGCATTAAATTTCTGAATTGAATTTTTCTAATTTGGAAATATAGCAAGAAACAGTGATACAAGTCGAGTGACGCAAAATCAATTCCACGCCGTCGACGACATTTTTTAGACTCGAGCCACCGCCAAAGAAAGCTGCTTGTTTCGGCTAATATTTGTTAACCTAGTGTCACAGATTAATACCAGATGTGAAACCAATGACAGGTGTCAAAAAAGTATTCTCGAACCGTATGGTTTCGTTTACATGGAAGTCAAGTCAAGAGGGAGATAACCATATAAAATCTCCATACATTTTGTATTGCGCATTTTTTGTATATATCTGTCTCTTTTTAGATTATTGTGCTTTATCTTTTGTGTTTTTCTTAAATTTTTGCGTTTTGCTTTGCTCATTTTCTGTCGGCCATATTGCCCAAATCAGCTGATTCATATCTGGTATAATTTGTGCCTAGTGTCTTCAAATGCAATGAAATGTGCAAAGAAATTTGAAAATAATACACAAAGCAACAACAAAATAATTTTAGTGTTGTTGTTTTGTGTATTTTCAAATTTCTTTGTACATTTCATTGCATTTGAAGACACTAGGTAAGCGGGGAATACACTAAGGAACATTCGTGAAAAAATTGCCATTTTTACGAATGTTGATTTGTGTATGTTAATGTTCTTGTTGACATTCGTGCAATTCGTGTTTACAAAATTTTTTGATATTTTTTGTTCCCTACTCAATGCTTTATAGATTTGGAAGGGCCACAGGAGGATGCTTTTATGATATAAAAAAAGAGTTTGAATCATGAAGCGTGAAAACTTATGAAGAAGTTGATATAATAAAGGTGCGTTTACAGTGATGGAGTACTCCAATCTGTAGCAAATTTAGTTCTTTTCTCTTTCTTACTAATACATTTTTGTATTTTGCTATCTTTTTTTATTCCACTCCAGAGTCAAAGTTGTTTGACTCTGGAGTACGGATTCGTTGCTTTCTAGAGTTAACAGTGATCTGTTAGCTATGTAACATGACAAATATACCTTAAAAAACACATCACTAATAAGCTCACATCTCTAATTGAAAACAAAAATATTACAAAACGTAAAACCAGCACAAAATATTTGTGCTTGGGATTTTATAAATAAATAAAAAATTATTTTAAAATTTAGGCAGTGGAAATAAAGCCTAGAAATTCGCGAACAAAATGTAAGTATTTAACTGTCAAATATTTTTTGAAGTAACTCTACTCTGCATTGTGAACAGTTAACATTTTAATATGTGCTGCAGAGTAGAGTCACTCTATCATTGTGAAAGCACCTTAACAGTTACAGTAAATACAAACATCTGGCAACAAATAAATGAATTGTAAAACTACCTAAGGGGGTAATTTTCTAAAACACTTCGGTGAAGTGTTGCGTTATTTCTATAGAAATTGTTTTTGTTACAAAAACAATTTACATTGAAACCCCATTTTTACGGACTCTCCGGCACGTACGGATTCATGAATCCGGCTTTTACGGCACGTTAACTGTCCGTAATATACGTATCCGTCAATGCTTGTACGTATACGGAACATTAACGGACCGTATAAATGGATTTTCGAACACAATACGTTTTAACTCCGTATTGGTGTATCCGTTTCCGTACCTTTAAATACGGATTTCATCAGTTTGTTTACAAAATAAAAAATTTTTGTAAAGTTGGTGAAAATATTATTATAATAGGAATATATGGAGAATATGCAATAGAGGGAATTCTATCACACCATTAATCAAACAACATCAAGTAATAAGGTAAGATTTATGAAACTTAATGTTTCACAATGTTTTGTATATAACATGTGAGAATTTGCATCGTGTACACAGTCAATTAAACCATAACTAATTTATTGTCTCTTTTCCATATAGATGTTGGATTTCACTCCGGGTCCCTAAGCGCTGGATAAATAGGTAAACCGAGCTGGATGTGCTAAATATTGTAATTATAAATAATAATTATAAATGAATTTATAAAAAAGAAAAAAAAGTACTTTGTATTGAAAATAATAAACATATGGTCTATTTTTTTGAAAAAATCGGTAGGATATGGACAAGGAAATACTCCGTTATTACACGACATAACGGTCCGGAAACGGTCCGGCATTGACAGACTTTCAGCGGACTAGTCCGTTTTTTACATGACATAACGGTCCGTAAACGGTCCGTCATTGACGGACTTTAAACGGACTTGTCCGTTTTAACACGACATACCGGTCCGTAAACGGTCCGTCATTGACGGATTTTCAACGGATTCGAATCAGTTTCGATGTTCCTTATGTTCCGTTTTCTGGTCCGTATACGGATCCAGAAAACGGTACGTATACGGAGTTGGATTCCGTTTATGACGGACCGAAAACGGTGCGTAAACGGAACGAATTGTTTGTTGGGTTGTTGTTGTTTGACAACAGTTAGAATGAAATGGAGCGAAAATGGTATCATGTTGTTGCTGGTTTCTTATGTATTTTGTAAACGTCAAAAGTTAAACCGTTTGCTGTCACTAACATAGGGGTTACAAGATCAATTTTTGCCTTTCAAGTTTCAATACACTCACATTTTTTTACTAATACACTCACATTTTAAAAATTGAACAGTAACTTGATATCAATTTTTGCTTTCAAGTTTTGGGAAAACTTGACGGTCAAGTTTTAAACTGCTGATCAATTTCTTGTAAATTTATTTTTCTTTTTACAAATATTGTGCCGCAATAAAACACGATTGATAAAATACGGAGTGTGAATATTTCGGTATATCGACGAAATGATTTAAAAATAAAAATAAATAAAAACTCAATTTCTGCTGACATGATAATGTCTGTTGAATATGTGAAGAAAAAAATTAAGTCTTTTCGAACAGCCTACAGTGCGGAAACAGCCCACAAAGGCGAGCATTTTTAGTTCTTTCCTTGACGACGGCATCTTGAAAGCAAAATTGACTATTTAGTTGCATGCAGCCTACGTCACAGCTTCAAGTTCAACTGAATTTTACAAGCATTACGTGTTATCAACTTGAAAGCAAAATCTTGACCTAACTGTAATGCATGTGCGTGACCAATGCAACCATGTTATCCTACTATACAGTATACTGTGGTGTCAATATTTGCAAGAGATACTAGTCGACGCAATTAATCTGCGGCTGCTAGGCAAAATATTAATGGCGGCGGGTAGAAATCTTAGCCCTCAACCGGCCTAAGTAAATATTTCCTACCTAAGTTTTTTTTGCAATGAAATTTATACCATGTGTTCCTCACGAAAAATAAACAATAAGTTCTTCCACATTTTTTTCTTTGCCTTCTTTAGGCGATATGAGCCAAAATAGGTAATGTGGACATGCGTGGTGTGCAGCGGCAATATTTTTAATTGTTTTTAATTGTTTGTTGTTGTTTCCATAAACCCTGAGGATGTCATTCAATGAATGACGAAATATCGGTGGCATATACATATATGAAATAATAAAAGATACTTTATATTGAAAACTAAATGACCTCGAGCTCAATTATTTAATAAATTGATAAATTATTCCTCTTACCAAGATGTAATTGCAATAAAAAATTAAGTTTTTTGTGCTGTTACTTAAGGAGATACAGCGATTATCGTTTTTCGAAAAATGCGAAATTCAGCAAAAACACACCACAACTTCAGTATTTGTGACCTTCTCCGAGAAAAGGGACCTAGTGTGTGAAAATGAAGTTTTGAGAAGAAAGCATTTAAAGTTTCATAACGCATTATCACTTTGAACACACCTTCAGTTGGGAGATGCGATTTGGCAATCGCGTGTGTTATCACCATCTAACTCAGAAATCATTTCATCTTATTCTACAACCTTTTAGGTACAAGAATCCACTCTTAAGTCCAAACCCGTTTTCTGACATACTAGGTCCCTTTTCTCGGAGAAGGTCACATATATTATCCGAACTTATATGCTTTAAAGCAAAAGTAAAGTAGCAATTGCTACTTATACCAAATATATTCTTTTTACCAAATTTCAAAAAAAATCCGTCCATTCGTTTTCAAGTTAAGGCGATGTCTTTTAAAGGTATCCTTATGGAATCCTGCGTGTCCTTGGACAAAAGCAAGGAATTTTATGAATAGCCTAAGCTTCAATCTTACTTTGCGGTCATTATCAATTGTTTTAGTCTATGGGTTAAACTTAAAAAATCATGCGACTTTACAACGTGCTAACTTTAGCACTTAAACAGTGAATTCCTTCAATGTTTTAAATTGTAATAACCTAGTGTCTTGACTTGCAATAACATGATAGCAAGAAATTGTCAAAATGCTCTGATATCAAGTGAAGACACTCAATGGTAGCATTCGGCAGAGAAACCTTAAACTGATACCGGTGACTATATACTATGTATCAATCAATATCTGCGCTTTGTGATTACTTACTCTGCTGAACGATGTTTTCTTTGTTTTGTTTTTAAATACATTTTTCCTATATTTTCCTTTGATTTTTAAAATTTTTTGTTTTTGAATTATATTTGTATGTTTTTATTTGTCAATCATACAAAACAAAAAGATTTTAAAAACAACAACAACAAATGTATCACTATTTGATCCAAAGTATCTTACGCTACCAAAATATGACAGCGCTACCTGAGCGCTCAGACTGAGCGGTTAGTGATCAGGTCGTTCAGCAGATAGTTGCACAACTGTTGTAGAACTGTTGACTGTCAAATTGTATCTGCCGAACGCACCCAATTTCAATTTAATTGCAATATCATGATATCGCTACATGCCATCGGATCTTGCAATGATGCCAGAGATCAAATGTCACTTTTAGTTTTCATTTTAATTTTGTAATAGAAAAACAACAAAAAATTTGGTAAAAAGGAATGGAAAAGTGTTTAGTTTTTTATTATTTGTCGGTAAACATTAATGTTTCATAAAATTTGGTGTTTTTCGAAGAAAAATCTATGATATTTCTTATCCATGAAATGGTCAAGTGTTCTCCACCACTCTGCAATTGAAATCATTTTGACGTTTCGCTGTAATGGTTTTGACATTTCATATCATATAATTTATTGCATTTGAAGACACCGGGTAAAGAGTTAAGAAATTGACATCGATTCGCCAATAAAAAAAATTTGCTTCACGAATCAAAAAATATGGAAATAATTCGTGCGAGTTATGTTTATATATTCTTGATTCGCGAATTTGAAAACATTTTTCTTGAATCATCTTTGAAAATAATTCTTTTTGAACCAATTCTTCACAGCTCTGGTTCGACGTTTCCACATACAAGTGCAAGTTCGAAAAACTCAATCCACTCACACTTTTTCACTAATACTATCACACTTATACGACTTGCGGCTTGCAAGTAAATTTAGAAGACAGTGGATTTTTGATACTTGCGGCAAGTGAAATGACAGAAAGAAGAAAACAGTGTTGCCAAGTAATGTTTTCTATTAATTTACTTGTATTTGGTAAAGTAAAAGTTGTAATGCAATTGATTTTGTATTTATTTGTAAAAAAAAAAAAGTAAAAAAGAACACAACGGCATATCTTAATGGTAATTTAAAACATAAATTTTAAAAGTTTTTGAAAAAAAAAATTGTTAAGAACAAATTTTTCCCAGCTTTGTTAGAATATTGAATACTTGGCAATACTGGAGTGCTATTTAGTGACAACCTATGCCTTCGACGACATTTTAAAAATGAACTTGCAGCAAGTAGTGTGGACACATGTAAAATTTTCATGTTTTTTCGGTAATTTTCGCTGATAATACGTATGCTCAACTTGCAACCATTTACTTGCATGTGGAAACGGGGAGTGACAGATATAAAACAAATACAGCCGCTAATTTCGGTGACGGCTGGAATAAAAAAAAAAAACCGGGGCCGGGTCTCTTCGCCTTTGCGCCTTTCATCTCTGATTTGTTTTTCAGAGAAATAAAAGAAATAAAATTGTACCGACGGGAAAACTTCTCTCAAAGAAGAAGAAGAGAATAGCGTCAACTCCAATTGGATTCTGTAAAATCATATGTAGTGTAAATTTTAATATGCTATAGTTTTTTTTTTAATAAAATAAAAATGTTTAAACAGTGTTTGTAATATTCTAAAGTATATGAAAACTATGTGAAAATTTCTAAAATAAAAGAGGATAAAAAGTTGCCAAAGTTTATTTTCTTGTCTGGTTTTGATGTGCATTTTTTATTTTTATGGATTCAAGAACAGTGTGTAAAACAATATTTAACATTGTGTTTAATATTTAAATTGGTTAAATAAAGCAAAATAAACACCAATATTAAGTAAATATTAAGAGAAATATGTTGTATTATTAAGTAATAAAAGAACAGATTATTTTAAACAAAATCATTTCAATAGTCTTCAAACAAATAAAAAAAACAACAATACATTTAAAAGCAGTTGCCCTGACAACAACAACAAAAATACCGACGGAGACGATATCAACGAGAAAGAAACCCCCCGCAGCAACAGAAACATTTTGCCTTAACCATTTCCTGGCATAAAAAAGGGATTCCAGGTCATGCTAATTACTGTATTCCGTCAACATTGTAATAATCATCGGAAGGTAAGTTCAACAAAAAGTGTCTTAATATTGAAAGGATCAGAGCTTAAAAAAGATTGATCCATTGATTAATTTTATGAATCAATGAATAATTGATTATCACTTTAAATCAATGATTTGATATTGAATAAAGTAAGGATGTGATTTATCCAGATTTCAATTCAATTTTGATTCGATTGAAATATTTGTTTTATGATTTCATTCGCTGACTATAAATAAAGGAAACCATTAAAATGTTAAAATTTAATCAATTCGCTTGATTTTATGAAAAGAATCAACGAAAGTTAAAATGATTCTTTGAACAAGATATTGATTGATACATAGTATATAGTTCCCCCTACCCTAACTATCGGCTTCCAAAGTCCTCAATAGTATTGTCTTGAATTTTTAATAATAAATTTATTACAAATGTTGCTGCTAAAAAATTTTAAACAAAGATTGTGGATTAAAAGAAAATCTACCTACCTAGAATTTCCAAAAATATACAGTTTGTATAGATCCGATCAGTGCTCGCTAAATTTTACTATGTAATTTGATAGAAGGTCGATAGCGCTTATTTTTCATTAAAAGCCACGCCTACTTAAAACAAGTAACAAAATAAAAAAAACAGACGTCACGTTAAAATTCTACATAATTTTCTGAACTATCTCCTCGCATTTTTGGACGAATCTATCCACTATTTTGATCTTTAAAAATAAAGGCAACGAGAATAAAATTAGAAAAAAAATTTAATGGCTATATTATATTGCACATCACTGTATTTCCACAAAAAATAAGGCTAACGTGTGGCTTAGGTGCATTTCGCCCATCCAATAATTTAACCCATATACTCCTGAATTATGAAATAAATGTGCCACTTGTTTGAAATACATGATTCGCTACTGAGGGCCCTAGGAACACGAAACTGAAGTTGAAATTATTTTGTCTTATATAGATCCGTAGTTATTGCCTGTCGTCATATGACGACGCTAGGAGAATATGTGTACAATTGTTACAAAAAAAAAATCCAAAAAGTTTTTAAGAATAACAGGAATATTTATTAAAAACTACATTTTTCCATTAAAGGTATAGAAAATTAGCATTATTTTCCAAAATAAATTCAAATATACTTCAATTTCTTAAATAATCTAACATTATTTCATTGAGAGAAAATAAAAATTATAAATCTCGTAAGTGGCATATACAAAAAGAAGATCCAGCATCGCATTTGGAACACTCTGCCCGACTTGTCGATTTGATATCGAGGCCTCGACATTGTCTTTTCTTATCGTTGTGGCTTCTTTTTAGGAAGTGTTCTATTCGACCATAACGTAAAGTTTCTACTACGGGAAGTTTAATGCTATTTTCCTGTCGATCTTTATAGATTTTATACTGAGGCAAGGTACGAAGCTCCAAACTTTGCCAGAGACAGCCTAAAATTACTATATTAAAAAAAAAAACAAATAAAAATTTTGTACAATTGTACAATACGCAAAAAATCCAACTTTAAATTGACCAGCACATCCACAGATAAAAAATTAATGGCTGAAATCTGGCTTGTATGATATATATATCGCAATTAATATTGTTGGGTGTAAGTGCTAAAACGATCGGATTATCCGTTTGGTTCCTACATCACTTTTAGCTCCAAAAATCTATGAAAAGCTACAAAATTAAACCTAAAATGGGTCTGGACACCAAACTAATAGTACGATCCATTTAGCACTTACACATAATAATAGTATCACCGATATATACCGATCACGCAGGACTGCAACTAATTATTTCTCAAACTGCGGATGTGCCCTTCAAAAAATATAAAATTTCAAGTTGTTCACGCATAAAGGTGAAGAGATTATTATTGTCATTGTTTCTTTATTTTTGAAGGCACACTTTTTAATGTGATCCCAATTTTTTTGTTTACTTGTCAGTTATGTGTCAGTATGAAAAATTTTTCAATTGCATTGAGGCTGAAAGCGCAAAAATTAAAAAGATCTGATATTACTCTTTATTCAAAAAACAGAGTTACAGATTTTAAAGAACTACCATTTGTTCCTAATTGAGGGCACCTATTTTTTTCAACAATTGGAGATTTACTAACCTCATAATTATTATCCACCAAAGGTTTTGGGCGATTTCCTTTTATGCTGAAAAAGTTATAAACAAAAGAGTTGAAAAACTCTTGAAAGTTACAAGCAAAATTAGGATAAATTAGGGTAGTTTTTAATTGAGTAAAGCACATTAGCAGTATAAATATTAAAATTTAAGATGTTCGCCTGATTAAATTCGTTGCCTCGAAAATGCTGATATCTTCAGAAATATTATATATTGTTATTAAAATGGTTTTAATCTTGAGTAACATGGAATCGCCCGGTTCCGTAGATTTGCCCATATAAATCCTCAAAATAATCATCATAAATAATTTTTTTCTTATTCGCAAATGAAAATTAAAATTTATTGGCATAAACAAAACAATTTCTGGTTATCGTACCTTTCAGATAAACTTGTTTCCGACGAAGCGTAATATGAATGGTAATTTTAGATCGCATAGAAAATAGTGAAAGATATGCCTCTATTGGAAAATATTTTAAACTTGGAGAATTAAATCTTCAATAAGCGCAATTAAAATGAATGAGTCTTAAACAAGAAAATCTGTTATTTCTAGCTCACAACTGAGTTTAACATTGTCATCGAATTCTTCGGAATACGATCGTATTCTCATTAATACACAAGTGTTGACATTAGACCGCACCTCAAGTATTTTTGCAAGGCAATTTCAAAAAAGATTTTTTTTTTGGCGGAACGAAGGGGCCGTTTTTTTAATTTTTCGTTATAGCTTCGGCATTTAAAATCGGGTTTTAAAGTGTGATATATCGATTTTTTTGCCTCGAGGAGACCAGTGTTTTGCTATAAAGGAAAAATCCAATGAAAAAAAATTTAAAAAGGCAACCCCTACGTTCGGCAACCTATATATAAAAAAATTTCTACTGGGTTTATCGAAAAACTTCTATAGCAAAAGTTTAATGATTTTTTTCGAACTTTAATTTTTTGACATTAGGGTGGTACATTAGGGTTGTAGCAACTAAAGCCCTCATACATTTGCAATATTATGTCCAATATAATGGCACAGTATTTTTCTCATTTTGCCACACACCATACAATAAATTGCAACATATATGTAACCAAAGATCGCCACAATATTGTATGCAATATATGAATTCAACATAACCTCAAAATGCACACAAACATAAACAGCGCAAAATTAAAATTGCACAGTTTTGCCAATAGATTATGCAATATTTCAAGTTGTCCAATAAAAATAAAATTGTTTTGATTCACTACATAATATTGCTCAACCTTCAATTTAATACATATACGGTCAATATGCTTGCACCACTTGGAAAGTTGTACCATAATATTGCAAATGTATGGCCCCCCAGGTAGAAATTGCCGACGTTACAAAAAAAATTGTACTGGGAGAGCACTGTTTTTTACGAAATGCCGGTACTACTTAAAACGTGCTTTGCCAGTAGGTACTGTTTTCTTAAAATTAACTAGCTTTTTATACCCTACACCACTACGTGGAGAGGGTATTATAAGTTTGTGCTGATGTTTGTAACACCAAAAAATATTGGACGTAGACTCACCTTATAGAATACCGATCGGCTGAGAATTTTTTTTTATTTCGATTTAACGATGTCCGTCTGTCCGACCGTCCCTCCGTCCGTCTGTCTGTCTATGCATTTTTGTGCGCACTCTACAGATCGCAAATATTAACATATTTTGATGAAATTTGGTACACCGACTTATGTCGGCCCATGGACGAAGCCTATTGATTTTGGTTAACACCGGTCCATGTTTAGACCTAGTGCCCATATTAAGGTCCCCCCAAAATTATATTGTTTATACGCTGCAGGTCGCAAATATTAAGATGTTTTGATGAAATTTGCTACACAGACCTATGTTGGCCCAAGGACGACGCCTATTGATTTTGGTTAACACCGGTCCATGTTTAGACCTAGTGCCCATATAAGGGTTCCCTCAAAATTGGCTTGGTTACACGCTGCAGGTCGCAAATATTAAGATATTTTAATGAAATTTGGTTTGCTGACTCACATGGTCCCGAGATCAAAACCAATAGATTCTAGATAGAATCGGTCCATATTTGGACCTATCGCCCATATGGGCTATATTTACGATTTTCTCTTCTTTTATAATTTTATAGAAAATTTTGACACAAGTCCCATTTTAACCCATTCGAATTTCGGATCCAAACATTAGTTGGCTCTTAACCAGGCTGATGTAGGGTATTGTATAGTCGGCATGCCCGACTTAACCTTTTTACTCGTTTTAATTTATTAAAATTAACAATTTTATTTTTTTTGTTTTTGTGGAAGAAATATTCTTATATTCTTAGTGTATATATATATATATATATTAGGCTGGGTCGATTTGTGGGGAGGCAAAAAAATCGCCCATGGCTCAAGGAAAATCGTATTCTAGGGATCAAAATAAGAAACTTTGCCGAAGGAACCATACCTCTAAAACGAATTCTACTACCCCCAACTGTTGACTTTTGTCCCGTAGGGTCAAGTTTTGAAAAATCCCACTTTGACCCATTTAGAGTGCCCCAATCGAGTCCAAATGTATGACCGACCCCCACTAACTTTGGAGGGCCGATCCACCCATGCCAGTGGCACACCCCCTGGAACTCCCCTGGGGGGTTCCCCATACAAACATTTTAAAAAATCACCATTTTGGCACTTTATTTTATTATTTTTTATTTATTTTATTTATTTTTATTATTTTATTTATTTTTTCTCCTTAGAAATTTATTTAGTCAGAACATATGTAAATGAAAAAATTAATTTAACTTAGTAATAGAAAAGAAAAAATGCCCAGACTTGAAAGCAAAAAAGACTTCAAACAGTAATTTTTTTTATTTTCTTTTCTATTACTAAGTTAAATTAATTTTTTCATTTACATATGTTCTGACTAAATAAATTTCTAAAGAGAAAAAATAAATAAAATAATAAAAATAAATAAAATAAATAAAAAATAATAAAATAAAGTGCCAAAAATGGTGATTTTTTAAAATGTTTGTATGGGGAACCCCCCAGGGGAGTTCCAGGGGGTGTGCCACTGGCATGGGTGGATCGGCCCTCCAAAGTTAGTGGGGGTCGGTCATACATTTGGACTCGATTGGGGCACTCTAAATGGGTCAAAGTGGGATTTTTCAAAACTTGACCCTACGGGACAAAAGTCAACAGTTGGGGGTAGTAGAATTCGTTTTAGAGGTATGGTTCCTTCGGCAAAGTTTCTTATTTTGATCCCTAGAATACTATTTTCACTGAGCCATGTGCGATTATTAAATCGACCCGCCCTAATATATATATATATATATATATATATATATTAACAATTTTATAAATTTTATGTATTTTTGCATCTATTACACAATTATTTATGAAAGAGAGACATCGCCATTCTTTTCTTGTGAAGTTTCGAAAGAATACATTAAAAATTTGTGATGTACATTGAAAGGACAGTAAGTTACTAGCAAATTACTATATTGGTTATTAAATGTACTGGGATAATACCAAAAAAATAAAATACCACGCCTGCGCCAACGTTGGGAAATAACTACGGCCAAGCCTTTATTGGTGTTATCATTTCGACAACATGCCAGTACAGTGAAAGTTGAAAATCCGACGCATTACCAGTACATGTACTACCGTCTCCAGTACTGGGCCGACATTGTGCCGTTTGTATTTTTCTACCTGGGCCGCTTAAGATCTGGTGGGTAACTACAAGAACGGGATACTTGAGTTCAATGTACCTTAGAGCAAAACACTGGTCTCCTTGAGAGAAAAACATCGACGTATCATACTTTAAGATCCGACTGTAAATGCCAAAGATATAACGAAAAATGTAAAATGGCGACCCAAAACTACGTTCGGCAAAAAATTTTTTTTTTTGAAACTTCCTTGCAAAAATATTTCATTTTTGTGGGTGTACGGCGTACTTTTTTTTGCCTGTAAGGTGTTACGCTCATGTTCCACAAATTTTTTTTATGCGATTTTAGTTAAATTTTCTCACCTTAATTTAAAATTATGCGGTTTTCGAAATATTCGGAACGCATCTCCCAATTTTATATGGAAGTAGAGTTCTTTTTTATGCGGATTTATTTTATGCGGTTTTTTCTGGAACGTATCTACCGCATAAAAAAAAGACTTCAGTGTGTATATCAGGGGGTTTACCGTGGGCCATGGTGAAAAATCCGTGGATTTCATAAAATATATGTATATGCCCGCACCATACACGGAGAGATTTGCCTTCATGATGTTAATGAATTTTTGCATAAAACCAACGAAGTTCCACTGCTACTCCTCCATTTAAAATTTTCATTGAATTAATAGAATTTTACATATTTCATACACTCAATGAAAAAGTTTCATTAAAACTAGATTCATAAAATATTGGGAAATAACTTAAAAATGCGGGATGTACAACATATGGCGAATCCACATGGTTTGTGTCTTTAATAATTTATATGGCATTTTGCAGTGTAAACATTTGTCATTAGGTCCATTCGATTACTGGATAATTTGTACAAATTTGTACAAACTTTTACTGGGTGGCGTTCGTTAACACAAATACTCAGTAAACCAAAAGAAAAAAGAGAGAATAAAGTGACAGTTCTATGATGAGAGTTTCTAAGTCTTCTTCTTTTTCTTGCAAATTTTTACTGGATAAATTTTTGCCAGTAAGAATTTGCAAGCAGAAAAAAACATATGTTTCGAAAACATATGTTTGTTTATTGTAAATAAAAAAAATTATTTTCCAATTATATTATTTTTTGGAAATGCAAAGCAGTAAAACTTTCAAAATAAATTATGGAAAAGATAAGAAAACCTTCTAAAAATTGTCTGCTTAAGATTTAACATCTAAAATTCTATTCTTCCATAGCGACCAGTTAAAATTTATTTGTATATAATCAGCTGTGTCTACAAACTTGCAAATTGTTGCAAATTTTCTGTTCGCGTACATGTTTGGGAAAATTTTATTTTGAGAGTAAATCTTGTCTTACTCTCTGTAAGTTTGTACTGAGTAATTCCTACTGGACTTGACTGAGAAAAGTAATCGAATGGACCTATTTATTCCCACTTAGTCATTGAACCAAATAGAGTAAACAACAAAGTTTTTTTTTGCTTCGAAAATGCCGAATTTTGTGTCAACAAAGCACTATTTGCTGGAAGTTTAGCTTTAGTTCTTCAATTTTAAAAAAATGTGGAGCTGAAGCATATTGATTGCTCACACGGAAGACAAATACCGTCCAGATCAGCCAAAAAATGATGATGAATTGGAGGCATTGCTCCATATAGATTGTTGTCAAACGCAATAAGAATTGCAAAATCATTGGGAGTCACTCAAGGAGCAATTTCAAAACGTTTGTAATCAGGAGCATTCATCCAAAATAAGGAAACTGGCTACCACACGAGTTGAAGCCGAGAGACGTTGAAAGCCGATTTTGCATATCCGAAATGCTGCTTGGACGCCATAAAAAGAAGTAATTTTTGCATCGAATCATTACTGGCGAAGAAAAATGGATCCATTACGACAACTCGAAGCGCATGAAATCGCATGTGAAGCCCGGCCAACCAGCCAAATCAACATCAAAGCCGAATATTCATGGCGCACAGTGTGTCCAAAAGCACTTTTATTGAGCAAATAACATTTCAGGCCACAATTCTTAACCGATTTTTAAAATTCTTTTTTTGTATCTGCCTACAAAATTCCGCACAAATCTGTCACGGCCGATTTTTAAATTTCAATTTGTAAATATTTTAATTTTTTTTTGTGAATGTCGAAAAAAACTATTTTTTTTATTTTTTATTTTCTTTCTCATAAAAACCAGGTACCGGATTTTACAAACAAAAAACTTTTAGCCTTACTATCAATATTTTTCAAAGGTATATTTTTGATAAAGTCGACTTTATTTTAAAGCAAAGGTTTTGATTTTGCCGTACCATACAAAATATTTCAAAAGAACTTTTAAAATAATGCCAAACATATACATTAAAAAATTTTGTTTATTTTCCCAACAAAAGATGTATCAGTTCCAGAACTAGTTCTACAAATACACCTTTTCCAATTGTATTTCAGAAGTTTTCAAAAAAACAATAATCATTTCTATGAGCCATTTAAAAATCTTATTTATGAGCGCTCCGAAATTGCTGGCTGGGATTTTATTAAAATTTAGGGTGATTCACCACCAGATTTTTAATTGTTTTTATAGTACTGGCTATACACTGATTTTGTGTATTTAAATTACTGGCAAGTTACTGAATATTTTTAATTTATAGTACTGGGAAAACACCATGAAGTAACAAAATCCAACACTGGGCCAACGTGGGCAAATACCTACGGCCAAGCGTATATTGCTGTTATCATTTCGGCACCGAATCAGTACTGGAAACGTAAAAAATCCGACACATCGCCAGTACATGCACTACCGTCTCCAACGCTGAGCCAGTACTGCTGGGTAGTTGCAAAAAACAAATCGCGAAAAAATCTCTCGGAAAAAGATTTGCAAAAACGCATTATAGGCCAAATATCAAAGCCTTATTTTTTTAATGCTACGATTAAACAAAATTTACAGCAGAAAAAAATAAAAAAAAAATTATATGTATATATGGGTGATATCAAAAAATGTGATAAAAACCATGTATCCAGCTAATTTCTAATGCATGTATTACATTTGAGTTATATATTTCGATATACTTACATATATTTCGATAAACTTACATATCACATTTTTTGATTTCACCCATATACATTAGAGCGACTCAACTTATATGGACAGAAAAAAAGTAAAAAAAAGTGCCCCCTCAAAATAAAGCTTGGTTTGTTTTATGATGATTCCCAAAATATTTCGGGTCTAGGAATGAGATCTCACGAGCTGGACCATTTTTAAAAAACTTATTTTTTTTAAATAACTAGGTTTGAGGTTAAGAAGAAGAATAAACATTTTTTCAAAGTTATAGACACATTATTAATTTGCAAATCAGACTAGATCTAGTTTCTGCCTTTTTTTATGGACAGGCTTCATCAGTGATTTTCCAATAAATTGTATTATTGTTTATATTTTATTGTCAGATTGTCTCTATATGATAATTTACTCCCAGAAGTGATCAAACAGACATACAAACATTCTACTTTAGATTTTTTGGTTATCTTCTTATCTCCTCTTTGTCACCTTTTTCACAAATGTTGCCACACTGACGTATGGTTTTTACGTACAACTGCAGGCAATTTATGTCTATCGGAGACAGACTGCCAGCAGGGCATTTTTATTTTTCTAGTAAAGTGTTGTTTTTTCAAACGCGTCATATAGACCAAATGCAATTAGTTTTTGTAAGAAATTTGCATCTTAGCTGAAGACAACATACTCAATATGAGTATCATATGAAAGGTTTTTTAGAGGCGCGTCCATATAACATGTTCAAGCATATCCTGACATGTCCAATTTTCAAGGATATTCTCTTTTGTACAGAGATATTTGTGATTGAAATGTCAAACTTGCATATCATAATCTATAGACGATTTAAGTGAACACGTGCTTCAGATTTTTTTAAAATTCGCGACTTCGCGTTTTATCAGCAATTCAATGTGGTGGAAACAACATGTTCTAAATAGGGCAATATGGATACCAAAACTTTTCTTTTGACAAGTAAATCATCGCTGAGTGGATATAGTTTGGAATTTTGCAAATTTCGTACATTTTGCACGATGCTCTGGACCAAATTTTGTTAAAATTTTTGAGTTACTGCAATTTGCATTTAAATTCAGTATGTAGTTGATATAACTTAACAGAAAAAAATCCATAACGCGTTTTTTTTGGCGGATTAACTTTTTTTCGCGAAAAAAATTTTTTATAAATTTTTAATAATAATTTGAATTCAGTTTCTAGTAGAGGATAAAAATACAACTTAACTAAAAAAACCCAACACGCGCTTTTTTTGGCGGAACTTCTTTTTTTTCGCTAAAAAACGTATTATAAAATTTTATTTAGGGTCAGCCCATATTTAGACTTTTCTTAAAAAAATTACAACACGCGTATTTCGATAAAATATTTTATTTAATAATGAAGCTAGAAAAAATTTCATATTTTTTTTTGCTATTCTCTTATTACAAATTACGGATTTTTTTTACTAATTCTCTCTGCTGATTTCAGCAAAACATTTTACTAATTTTTCAAAACCGAGTGCTAAATTTAGCAGAAAAATATACTAATTAAAAATTTTTTTTTTTGATTTTTTACAATTCTTGTTTAGTTTATATTTGTTACTATTCTTAGTTTGGAAATAACACTCAGAAAATTTTATTGTAATCTCCAATGCATAAAAAGGTAATAACTGGAGAACTGTTTGCAATTTTGACTACAAATTTCAAGTACGATGAAGTAATTATACGCTTGTTACAATCAAAAGCAAAAGAAAAATTTTTTTATAAATTTTTTTTTTAGATTTTACACTTTTTTTTATTTTTTAGCACACTTTTTTTGCTAATTTCAGTAGATTGATTTTAAAGTACAGTTTACAACAATTTACTTAAATTTAGTAGCTGCAACTAATTATTTATACTAATTTCATTGTACTAAAATTATTAATATTTAGTAAGTTTTTTAACTGATTTTAGCAAATCGATTTTGAATTGCATTTTACATAAATTTTACTAAAATTTAGTAGCGGCTACTAATTTTATTTTAGTACAGATCAGCAGACATGTGTTGCTAAAATTAACAAAAAAATACCGCAATAACGGCAAAATTTTCAATAGCCATTACAGACTTTTTTGGTTGAGTGTACAGAAAATTAGTTTATACAATAATATTTGTATACTCATAAAAAAAGCCCCTACAAATAGGTCAAAATTGTGTTGGCGCAAATACATGTACTATTTCCTGTTATTTTAGCAGAATTTGTACCTATTTGTACGGGCTTTTTAAGAGAAAATAACAGAAAAATTAGTTCAATTTAATCAGAACGCTTTTCACAAACTTTTGTAATAACTTTTTTTATGAGTGTATTCAACAACTAAAATTCGTTGGCCTTAATTAATAATCGGTAACAACTGAACCATTCAGTTGGCAATATAATTTATTTTTTTGGTGATTATATTTTACAATAAAAAATTTGTACTGATTTCAAGTCAGTAAAAAATGGTCACCCCAGTCTAGGTGCAATATTTTTTAGTGCACAAACTTATTATACCCTGTCCCTGTAGTGGTGTATGGTATAATTTAAGCAGTTTTGGTTGCGTTTTTTGGTTTTTTTATACTAATTTGCTCCATATTTTTCTGACTTCTCTTATGATGTTTATGACATGATGTAGAGATTTTTGTTATTGTCGTCAGGAGGCCGACCCATTTATAAAAGTTTGCGCAAAAAACCCTTCTATGCAGTTTAATAATGTAGTTTCTTTTTTATTTGTCTTCTAACACAAAAAGATTTTCCGAACAGACACCATTCTTTCCACTTGCAATTGTTTTGGTACGCTTGTTTTTGTTCTATTGTTTTCTTAAGTTTTTCCGATTTCTTTCCCAATTTTTCTGTAGTTTTTTTTATTCTTTCCTTTCTTCTTTTTTTTATGTCGTTGTCGTTGTAAACATTTTTTGTGCCGACTTTTTTATTTATTTTTTTCATTGTATTTGATATAGTTTTGTAGTAAATCGTTGCCTCTTTAAGATGATTAGCACAATCGTACTTCAAAACACTTATGCTTTTGTTAAATGCCCTTGTTTTTTTGGTTTGGTATAGTTTGTTTTTTTATTTCATCCTCTGTTTTAGAGATTAAAATTGGCATTTAATATGTTTTCAAGATGTGTATGGTTAGAGAAATTTATGAGAAATTGTTATCAACAATTTGTTGGGTTGTTAAGGAATTATTAGTTAAAAAAAAAAATACTGAAAATTTAAAAATAAAATAATTTTTTTTAAAGATTCACTACATGGACTGAAAAGTCTGTGGTCTCACATAAAAATTGTGGATTTAGTACCAAGACTGTGTTTGTTTATTGAGTAGTATAAACTTTAACTACCCTCTAAATTTGTGTTTAAATTTATCCAACTTATGCTAGGAAGCTGAACTTCTGCTATGTGTCGGTCTAAGACTGATGTTAAAATTAATGAGATAAGATATATCTTGGAAAGCAATCATTTAGATATGGTTGGTTTTAGCAAAACTTGGCTTAAGCCTTGTGTATTGTCTCAGGTAATTAAAATGCCTGGCTACAATATATGGGGACCTAAGGGTAAAAAAATCATTTTTTTTTTTTTTTGTGCACAACATCTGAGCATCGATTGAGACCGATCCCATGCTCTCCTGACCTTAGGTCCCTTTCTATCCTTAGGTCCCTTTCTATAACCGCCTAGGTAGAATAATTGGAAACAATAGTAAATACCTACATATATAGTGATTGTGTGAAGTACAACGGCAGACCTTTCATTTAATTATACCCTACACCAGTACGTGGTCAGGGTATTATAAGTTTGTGCTGATGTTTGTAACACCAAAAAATATTGGTCCTAGACCCACCTTATAGTATACCGATCGGCTCAGAATTTTTTTTTATTTCGATTTAACGATGTCCGTCTGTCCGTCCGTCCGTCTGTCTGTCCATACATTCTTGTGCGCACTCTACAGGTCGCAAATATTAAGATATTTTGATGAAATTTGGTACACAGACCTATGTTGGCCCAAGGACGAAGCCCATTGATTTTGGTGAACATCGGTCCATGTTTAGACCTAGTGCCCATATAAGGGTACCTCCAAAATTGGCTTGCTTACAAACTGCAGGTCACAAATATTAAGATATTTTAATGAAATTTGGTGCGCTGACTCACATTATAGAAAATTTTGACACAAGCCCCATTTTAACCCATTCGAATTTCGGATCCAAACATTAGTTGGCTTTTACCCAGACTGGTGTAGGGTATTGTATAGTCGGCATGCCCGACTTTAACCTTTTTACTCGTTTTTTAATCGTTTGGGTAATTTTTGGTGTTCCCTTTCGCTTTTTTAAGAAAAATATTTTTATAATATAAAAGTCATAGTTGATTTCCTTTTTTGTTATTTAGAATTGGCTACTAAGGAGTGAGATCATAAAAATGTTAACACACATGAAGTTAAATAAAAAACAAACCACTGAATTTTAAGACTTCAAACCAAATTTTTATTAAATGAAATTTAATATAAAATCAAACAAAAAAACCGTATGGAATTCCAACCACTACGAACAAAGTTATCCACTTTTTCCGGAAACTCTCCCATTAAGGCTTTTATGGGAGACCTTTTTCGTGCCTTCTAATTCTCTTTTAACAAGAGCCCAATATCTCTCCACTGGCCTGAGCGCCGGGCAGTTTGGTGGATTTGCCTCTCTTGGTACAAAAACCGCATTATTGTCATTATACCACTCCAGCGCTTTCTTGCTGCAGTGACAAGATGCTAAATCGGGCCAAAAGTAAGTGGATACATTGTGCTGACTCAAAAATGGAAGAAGTCTCTTCTGCAAACACTCCTTGATATAAATTTCGCTGTTTATAGAGCCAGATGTCACAAATGACTGACTTCTTTGGCCGCAGCTACATATGGCTTGCCATACTAGGAATTTTTTAGGGAATTTCGTTTGCTTTTTCGACCTAAATTTTTCCGCAACATTTCCTCGAACTTCGGAAACATTGAATTCTTGACCAGGGAGCTGCGAAAAATCAGCGAGGACATAAGTTTCGTCGTCCATTACACAACAGTTGTATTTTTGTATAAAATTTGATTTCAATTTTCGAGCTCTGGTTTTGGCCTCCAAATTTTTAAAAGCGTTTCTATCGGGAACTTTTTGAACTTTGTAGGACTTTAGTCCTGCCTTACATTTCACTTTACGTACAAAAAAGTCCGAGCATTGGGCTAACCGAGCTGTTTTTCTGCCAGATGTGTTAGGAGCTCTCTAAAGGTTGCTTTTAACTTTATATGCCTTAACACTGTTACGATAACCAGTCGTTGTTCCTGTTCCCGGCTTCCTTTCAATTGTTAGGTGTTCCAGATACTTTTTTACCACTTTTGAAACTGTTTGGCGGCATACATTAGTTTCTTTTGCAATTTTTTTGTATGTCCATGTTTGGTTTTGTTGAAAATATTTAATTATTTTTGAACGCACTTTTCTTTCATCGTCCATTATGTGAAAAATTGCAAATTAAAACTCATGATGTAAATTAATTTATTAACTGACATATTTTTAAAATGTAAATTGCCAAAAAAAAAAATATGAGAAGCTTTAAACCAAAGTTATAGGCAAAAATGTGTGTTAACATTTTTATGATCTCACTCCTTAATGCGGAAGTCTGATCATTTTTATATTTTACGAATCTTCCCAGCAAAAATATGTGTAAGTCATTCAAAATTTTGGACCTTAGGGCATTAATGTACCCCTAAAACTTATATACAACCCAGAAAAAATGTGGAAGCAGTAAAAACGTTTACTGCTTCCTTACTGCTGCTTTTACCGCTTCTAAAAATGCATAGCTTCGTAAACAGCACTAATGAAAGGCCTAAGTTGATTAATTGTTTACATCGTTTTTCGCTGTGCTTTTTAAAACGGCATGGAATGAGCAATACATTTTGATTGCTTAAATATTTTTGCGGTTCTTTTATCAAAATTTTTTAAAATGCGAAAAAAAGTTATTTTAATGAAAATAAGAGGTTTTACTGAAAATAAGAGGCATTTTATCTTCACGGAAAAATATGCAGCAATATTTTGCTTTTGAAAAGGCATGATTTTAAATAGTTGAAAATGTTTATAATATGCACTTTCGGGAAGGCATGAATTTTCGGCGTTTTAAAAGAAAAACAGGAGCACTAATTATATATATTTGTTCCTTTTACTCCTGCAAGGAGCGAAAATCGAAAATCGATTTTTTGAAACTTCTCAGCCCCGTTTTACACCCCTTAAACATGCGAATATTCAAAAATTCTTTGGTTAGTTTTCTTCTCGTCCTAAAACGAAGCTATATGCCAAATTTCAGTTATATACCTTCATTAGTTTAGCAGGAACATCAAAACGCCCTTTTCTCGGAAATTATGATCTATTAAAAAAATTATACTTCATTGGCAAATATAGCGACCATATTGACATTTTGAACTGCTTATACATATAATGATTTCCAAGATCGTAATAAACTTATTTACAAAAGTATTTTTTTGCATTATCAAATTTTATATATTCTGTGGAAAATAAAACTTTTTTTTAAATAGTACTTTTTTGAGAAATAGTACTTTTTTTAAAAACGGTACTTTTTTTTCGAAAAATAGTACTTTAAAAAAAAATGCATTTTTTTAAAATGTTTTTTTTTTTTGTTAAAAATGGTACTGTTTCAAAAAACCTATCTTTTTTGAAAAATCAATTTTTTTTTTTTAAAAAAAGGTAATTTTTGTTAAAAATGATACTTTTTTATGAAAAATTACACTTTTTCATATAAATTGTGGAAATACCACAGCAAATACAGATTTCCATGTAAAATGTGCCAATTCCACTAGCACACGTAAATGTGCTGATAGCTTCAGCACATTCACATTTCAGATGTAAATGTGCTCATATCTCCAGCACATTTACATTGCAGATAAGAATAAAATTTTTTTTGAAAGAATTCGATAAGGCCAGGAAGACAGAGTACGTATTTTTGGTTTTCGCTACAAAGCCATCATCAATGTCATTTGCCTTGATGGGTTAAATATTGATAATCGCCTACTTATGTATGTGAAAGTTGAAAGCAAATCGAATATGTTAGCAACTCAACTTAGACTAATATCAACGAAATCTAACAATGCTATTTTTATCCTTTGCTATTATTACTCTTTTTGGCTTTGAACCTTAATTCTTAAAGTATCTCAGTTGGTTCTATTCAACTCTGTGTATGATAGACAGAGATTTTTGAATTACAACGAACCGTTAAATTTAAATGTATGTTATCATGTGTTTTTAAGATGAATGAGGGGTATGTAGAGTTCATCTTTTTATTTGGTAAATTAATGTTTTTTAGTTTGATTTTAGATCATAAATTAATATCACTTTCTGTTTAAATTACACAGTACAACAGCCAATCTGGGGGGTGAGAAATTCCAAATCAGGGTGATGGTACTAGGTCAGTATAGTAAAACCCTCAAAGGGTTTGGCGTTCGTATGTGTCATAATTCATAAAAAATTTTAATTTTTAGGCAAAAAAATATTTTTTTTTCTCCACAAATTTATTTTTACCGGCAAAACTGTTGATTATAAAGAAAAATGTTATATGAACGGATTAAAGAAATTGTAATTCTAAATTTTTCTAAATTTGTTTCATCAAAATCGGACAAGTGGTTCTCGAGTTACAACTAAGCGAAAAAACATCAAGATAAGGAAAAAATTTAAAAGGTCATAAAAAAAATGACACATACGAACGCCAAACCCTTTGAGGGTTTTACTATACTGACCTAGTACCATCACCCTGACTTGGAATTTCTCACCCCCCAGACAATAATCCCAAAAATGTTCCATAGTGTTATTTTTCAAATTAAAGAAAGATAATACAATTTTCACAAGTAAATTACAAAGAATAAAAAATTTTTTGAAAAAATTCGATAAGGCCTCTTTAATTTGAAAAATAATTTAAACAGGAAGTGATATTAATTTATGATCTAAAATCAAACTAAAAAACATTAATTTACCAAATAAAAAGATCAACTATACATACCCCTCATTCAAATACAACAAATTTTATGTATTATTTTACATAAAATTTTGTCCGATTAATAGATTAATTTTTAATATTTGCACGACTAATCGATTGAAATAATAAGCCGATTAATTGAATAACCTAAATTAGTTGAAGAATAAAAATGATTTGAATAAAGCAACAGATATGGTATAAATAACGCGTGCATGTAATCAATTTATTTTCAAATAAAAGTGTTACAAGGCAATGCACAGTGAAGCCTTTAAAAGAAAAGTGATAATAAATATAGAACTTTTAAACTAAATACTCATTTGATCAGTTTGCAACAAACTTTAAATTGTAAAGGTGTTAAGCTTTCTAAATGTTGGTTTTGGGTTACTCTGTTTTAATACAGGATGTTCGTACTGGGAGTCAAAATTGTACATCTCGGGTGTCATAAACATTTAAGGGCATGTAATGTTTGAAATTATGGACCGATTTCAAAGATTTTTGTTGGGTTCCTTTGTTGGATTTCACAGCCGTGTTTATTTAATTTAATGTTGTTTCTGCTTGATTTTAATTTTTTTCGCTGAATGACACCAACACAACTAAAATTTTATCAGTCACATTATTGAAACGATAATGATTAGGTTTCATTGCACTACCTTGTATCGTCAAAAAGTTTCTTATTGACCTGTATTTATAAAAAGCTTCATTCGACGAAAAAATTGCAAAGATTTTCTTTTAATAGAAAATTAAAATGTTTCGATAAGCTGTGGGCTCTGTGGTGTAATGGTTAGCGCGTTGGACTGTTACACGTGAGGTTGCGGGTTCGAGCCCCAACCAAGGCAACATCAATTTATGAAAAATAGTAATATGTATTAGTTTTTTCTATCGCTCATACATATCGCAGCGTCCTCCTTCGGTGTTCCCATAGCACTTAACCCCACCGAAGTAAAATAATATAACAGGGCTATGAACTAAAAAGCTTCAACACAGTTCGCCAACTGACCGTCAAATGGCGCCCAACAACTGTTCTGAAAATTCAACATCTCGCGTAATTACAGTGTTGCCATATTTGAAGCCCTTCATCTTTCACTATCTTTCACTTCTTCTCTATCCCCTTTCCAAAGGAAACAACACGTTAATTAATAGGAAGAATTTCCTGAGTGTTGCTCCTCTTAAAAAAAAAAAAAATTCCTTTTTATCATATCCAATGAGTATTACTATTGTAATTTTTATAGACTTATTTATACATTTCGAGTTCATTATATGTCTACACTTAAAATAATATGTATGTAAAAATAATTCTGACATTTTTTGATTCAACAAAAATCACTTGTTTTTGGCCTACCATTAAATTTTTTTAAGAATTAGTAAACCACAATTGGAAAAAATTAAACTACAGTTTATATGTGGTGGAAGTTAACTCAAATTTAACGGTCTTGAAACCTTAGATATCTATTTGGGGCATATATTAATACTGTAAAAGCAAAGTATTGACCATTTTGCTCTATCTCGTTCTTTTGGGATAGAGGTTATTTTATCACTATGAAGTCTTTTATATTTGGGCCCATTTCGCTATATCGCCCTTAGTTTTCAAGCTATGGACTATTGTCCACAAGATGGCGCATTAGATACATTGTAAAAATTTACAATATGCTATCGCATGATAGTAGATATACGCAACAAAATTACTAAATAAAATATTAAATACTTCTTAAAAATAACTTTAACATTCAAAATAAGTTTAGATGCTAATGGAACTTTAATATTTTGTTGAATGAAGATAACAAAAAGCTTTGTTAAAATAAAATAAAAATTAGTTAAATTATGGCAACAGCAGTTTAAGAGATTTTTTTACTATCGCATTATTTTGAGTGTAGATATTCAAGCCAACAAGAAACTGCAAACAATTGCAGTCATATTTTAAACAATTGTATGTCGTTACACCCACGCGACCAATACAGTGACATAATATGGGAAATAATTGACATTAAAGTTTGACACAATTATCGATTTTAGTTGTTTTCATACAAACGTTTTTTTTTTTTTGTTTGTTTAGCTTAACATCATTCTTAACAGTAAACTTACCCCTAAATTCATAAACGCTTTGTAAAATTATAGGAGGTTTATTGAACAAATTTTGTATGAAAATGACGTTTTGTAAACCTGCTATAACTTTACAAAGCATTTATGAATTGAGGGGTTAAATTATAACATCAATAGAAATAACTGAAAAAGCAGTTAATTTTTTAACAGAAAAATTTATTGTTTTTTGGACTCAAAATAAAATCATCAAAAATGTATTGAAATGGGAATTTATTAAATGTAACAGAAGCAGCTAAATTTAACTAACAGGTTAGTAAATTTGACTCATATTTATGTGTTTACTCTATTTCGCTTAGTTTTGAGAAATTTAATGAAATTGCCTTTAAGCATTTGATGACCACAGACAAGTATGCTTGTCCAAATGTTTTTGGCACTTGTATTTATGCATTAAAAAGTTACGATATTGGATTAGCTTAGTATAGAAAATCCTGGAATTTTAGAGGAAAAATTTCACAAGAAACGGGATTTAAAAAACACGTCCATCTGGTAACACTACATTTAAGTGTACACCACATCATCTAGTATGTTCTACAACCACGGCCGTTAAGGCTGAATTTGACAAAGGATCCCAGTGTAGAAACGGTAATGACATATCATTATTTTTTGGACTACCATTAATGACACCCACTTACCTTCTGTATTATTTTAAAACATATAATAATGAGTTACTGATAATGACTTATTTTTATCATTATTTCATATAGAAAATAATTTTTAAAATTTTTTTGAACATTTTTTGAAATCTATTTTTAGACTCCATATTTTTTAAACACTGGTAAGGATATATGTAACCACATATTTTTTGATTTTTTGTATGTTGGCGAGTAAGCTTACTTGTGTGCAGCAGGTCAATTATGTTTTTATCTATTAAATATTACATGTCGATATAGCTCAGATGGTAGAGCTATTGACTAGCAATCTGTAGACCCAGGTTCGATTCCCGCACCAGCAAATTTTATTTAAAAAAAAAAAAAAATACAATAAAAAATATTTTTTTTTAAATAATTTATTTTTTAGAAAATCTATTTTAGACTCATTATTTTTGTCAGTACTGGTAAGCACATAGGTAACGATATATTTTTTGATTTTTCGTATGCTGGTGTGTAACGACAACTCATTATTTTTCGCGACATCGCCATATAAAGGTAATAAGAAATGTAATAACAAAAGTAACTAGTTACCATTACCAAGTATGTAGTTACATAACTTGTGGAGTTCAGTTGCACTTTAGAGTTTGTATAGTCAGTTGTGTACTAGTTTGTTAATTCCGTATTAGCATTGTATACTGAGTTGCACACTAGAGCTTGTGTAGTTGTGTTGTTGTTGTAACGGCTTTAAAATGAGAATTTGTAGTTAACAATTCTCATTTAAAGCCGGAGGGGCAATCCTTGTTCGGATAAATTCGAAAATTCGAATACAACCGAATCATTCCGGCACATAGTCCGATTGCCGTGGGAACCGGGTTATACCGCCCATACTCGGTTGTCAGAGCCTCGTCAGCGTGAACAGGGGACACCATGTCCAAGGTGGACTGTAGGTGACCCCCGTGTAGTTGTGTAAGTTGTATTGCTGTATGTAACGTAATAAAGTGTTAAATAAATAAGTGTATTAGCTCAAAATCAAACAAAAGATTGTGTGTTATTTTAATTGCATAGAGCAGCAACCCGATTTATCTAAAAGAGATAAACGTACGTTTTTGAAGGTAAAACGTAAAAATTAGTGTTAGCAGTGGAATTGGTTATTTTGATTGCAATAGAAAAGAATCCGGTTTATTTATGGGAAAAAATCAACGTTTTTAAAAGTAAAAAACGCAACAATACAGATGTCCAAAGGTGATTTGTATATGAGAGTTTGCGAAAAAAATAGGCCCACTTAACTTTTAGGAGTCCTCAAAGTTAGTTGAAATTATTTTTTTTTTTAGGCGGCAAAAATTACAATATTTGACAAGCGCAATGAGGAACAAGTAGGGTGTTAATTAGAGCACGCAGAGAAAAGAAATTGTCAGCTGTACCAAAAATAACACACTGGCAGAGCACCGATTTTATAAAAATTACTAGACTTTGTTAAAAATAAGTTTTAAAGTCAAAAGGTTTCGAGTTCGGTTCCGTTCACGGACATACCATACATATACATTAGAACGTACCACCTTACAGGCAAAAAAAAGTGCGCCGTACACCCTGCAATATGAAGTATTTTTGCAAAGCAATTAAAAAAATTTTTTTTTGCCGAACGTAGGGGTCGCCATTTTACGTTTTTCGTTATATCTTTGGCATTTACCTAGTGTCTTGACATGCAATAAAATGATAGCAAGCAATTGTCAAAATGCTCTCATCTCAAGTGAAGACACTCAATTTCAATTTTATTGCAATATCATGATATCGCTGACATGCCATCGGATCTTGCAATGATGCCAGAGATCAAATGTCACTTTTAGTTTTCATTTTAATTTTGTAATAGAAAAACAACAAACAATTTGGTAAAAAGGAATAGAAAAGTGTTTAGTTTTTTATTATTTGTCGGTAAACATTAATGTTTCATAAAATTTGGTGTTTTTCGAAGAAAAATCTATGATATTTCTTATCCATGAAATGGTCAAGTGTTCTCCACCACTCTGCAATTGATATCATTTTGACGTTTCGCTGCCATGGTTTTGACATTTCATATCATATAATTTATTGCATTTGAAGACACCGGGTTACAGTCGGATCTTAAAGTATGATACATCGATGTTTTTCTCTCGAGGAGACCAGTGTTTTGCTCTAAGGGTCATTAACTTCAAGAATCCCGTTCTAGTAGTTACGCACTAGATCTCAGAAAATTAAAGCTCGCAAAAAATCATTAAACTTTTGCTAAGGAAGTTTTTCGATAAACCCAGTAGAAATTTTTTTATTTTTTGGTTGCCGAACGTAGGGGTCGCCTTTTTAAATTTTTTTTCATTGGATTTTACCTTTATAGCAAAATACTGGTCTCCTCGAGGCAAACAAATTTATACATACATCACACTTTAACATATGACTTTAAATGCCGAAGCTATAACGAAAAACTAAAAAAGGCGACCCCTACGTTCGGTAAAAAAATATTTTTTTTTTTAAATTGCCTTGCAAAAATACTTTATATTGGAGTATGCGGTACGGTTTAATATACATATTTGTTTTTTCTGTTTTATAATTTTTTTTTAAATAATTTTTTTTTTATTAAAATTATTGGCAAGTAAGTTTAAGTAATTTTAATATTTTCTTTTGATTTCAAAAATATATGTAATTACTTAAGTCTATTGAAAATTTGAAGTAAAAATTCCAAACGGTTCTCCAGTTATTATGCTTTTATGTTTTGGAGATGCAATACAAGTTTCTGATTTTTATTTGCAAACTAGCAATATATCAATAATAACAAATATAAACTAAACAAGAATTATTTTACCGTAGATTTTTAATTGATCTGAAGATTGTTTCAATGAGTGTTATTTTTTTTTGTTCGTTGTTAAGATCAAATATGACAAATTCCAAATAGAATTCACAATTTATTTTACAACAAATAGAGAAAAAAAACTTATGAAAAAACTTTCCTAGAACCAATGGTTGACAATTAATGAATTTTCAAGTAATACCAAGCACTATCATCAGATTGTCTTTATGGGATTCTTTCTAGATTATAAACTCGATTTAAGTTTTTATCTATATTTGAGAAATAAATTCAAAAATTTTTACTAGTTATTTATGTATTACAGCGAAAATCACATGTTTTCTACAAATCTATTATTTTTCTCTATGTTATAGTTGTTGCTTTAAACAAAGTTCCTTTAGTAGTAAAGTAAATCCTTGTACATATATTGTATTTAACATTCAATCTCTTAATTCGATTTATATTCATTAGAACAAAAGTAACGAACTTTTACAACGATTACTTGTTATTTTTGTATTACATTTTAACCAGAGACCCAAAATAACTGTTATATTTCTTAAAAAGTCACAACCCAAATTTATTTAATTATAGTATTTCAATAATGCACTACACTAAAAAAAAAAAGTTAGTATAAAAATTAGTAAAACGGTTTCCAATTTTATTATACTAGTATTATACTAACTTTTAGTATAAAGTTGTTTTTTAGTAAAATAATTTGGCATTCTCATTTTACAAATTACATAATTTTTTACTAATTTCAGTTGCTAAATCTACAAATTTAATTTTACTAAATTTTGAAACCCGATTAGCTAAAATTAGCAAAAAAAATTAATAATCTTTTTTATTTTGGAAGTTTAAATTTTTTTTTTTTGAAAATGTACACAACCTGATAGAAATTTTTGTTGCAATATGATTACCAGAAAGACCAACTTGTTTTTAAGCGTTTTTTTCCATTAATAACACTATGCGACAGCCAAAATCGGGATGGTATGAAACCAACGGGAAATGTTATATCGGTCAATAACAAGTTATACGTGTCCCGGCGTTTCGCTGGGTCACCGCTAGGAATCGAGATATATCTTTTTTTGACATAACTCGAGAACCACTAGTCCGATTTTGCTCAAACAATTTTAAAAAATTAAAAATTACAATTCCTTCAATCTGTTCATATAACGTTTTTCTATATACTCAACAGTTTTGCCGGTAAAAATAAATGTTTGTAACCGCTACCATAAAAATCAATAACCTTTTGTTTATTACTTCTTTTTAATATTTTAGGCAAAAAATGTTTTTTTCTTCATACATTTATTTTTACCGGCAAAACTGTTGAGTATATAGAAAAACGTTATATGCACAGATTAAAGGAATTGTAATTTTTAATTTTTTTAAAATTGTTTGAGCAAAATCGGACTAGTGGTTCTCGAGTTATGCCAAAAAAAGACCACCAAAGGTCAAATCGATATATCTCGATTACTAGTAGTGACCCAGCGAAACGCCGGGACACGTATAACTTCTTTTTTTACCGATATAACTTTCCTCGGTAGTTTGAACCCTTCCCGATCACTGACCCCTACCATTTGTCTCACAGTGTAATAAAAATAGATTTGTTCTCTAAATTTTTTTGTTGTTTTTTAATGTTTACATTTCCACGTTTTTTTTTTTTTTTTGCTTTTTTCGAATATTTCTGTGCTATAAAGACAATTAGTTTCGCAATTTTTTCAATATGTATTTTTATTATCCATATTCGTACACTCGGTGAAAAAAAGAGTTATCATACTGATGAAACTGCTTCATAAATCGTTCATCGGCAATAAATATGACGAAGCGTTTCATAAAGCGGATGATGTTTTTATACGAAAATTGATGCCAAAACGTCTTTCAAATTAGTTCGTATTAACCGATAATTCGTCTTAACCAAGTTTAGCTTAAAAGAATTTTACTGTAAATGGTACAATGGTTTTCTATTCTAAAGATGCCTACACACGAAGGAACATTCGTCACAAAATGCCCTTCGTGTATAGCGACCTATAGAAAATCAAGCATGCTGTACAGCATGCTGGACGGCTGTATGAATTTGATCATGTAGTGTCTAATTTGACAGCTTGTCAAACATGTTGGACGAAAAACAAATTTTTTTGATTTTTCGGCAGATTTGACAAACACGCTTTACAGTGTAATGGAAAAATTCATCAAACATTAGGGAATTTTACATTTTTAATTAGTTTTTTTATAACAAAAAAAGGGATAACGTTAATAAAGAAACTAAAAAATGCAATACACGTACAAGCATGCTGTAAAACTTTACTTTAAAACCACAAAATCAACACAGCGGATGATAATGACGAAATTATTTTTAATAATTTTTTTATTGGAATTTCATTTTTGAATTTCTGTTTATGCATTTATTAGTTTATTTATTAACGTTATCCCTTTCTTGTCACAAAATAACTTATTAAAAATGTAATATTCTCCAATGCTTGATGATTTTTTTCAACAGACGCAGAGTTTTTGTCAAACTTGCTGAAAAATCAAAAAATTTTGTTTTTCGTCCAACATGCTTGACAAACCGTCAAATTAGACATTACATGGTCAAATTCGTGTTATCAAAATTTTTTGATATTTTGTGTTTCCAAACTAAATTTTCCATCGTGTGTATCGATGTTATTGTTTTTGCTGTTTTAGTTCATTGAGAGCAGACGTACTGGGAGGTGCTTTTGTAACTGCGCATTATGGCGACAATTACAAATAATGAAAACTGCATTAATTTTATAAATGAATATAAAAATTTATAGACAATTAAGAAAAAAATCCTTAAATATAAATTGTAACAAAATATTGACTAGTTTTCCTTTAAACATATATAATACTTATAAATAACTGTAAATTGCATGCGTGCTAACCCGGTGTATTTAAATGCAATAAATTATATGATTTGAAATGTCAAAACCATTGCAGCGAAACGTCAAAATGATATCAATTGCAAAGTGGTGGAGAACACTTGACCATTTCATGGATAAGAAATATCATAGATTTTTCTTCGAAAAACACCAAATTTTATCAAAAATTAATTTTTACCGACAAATAATAAAAAACTAAACACTTTCCATTCTTTTTACCCAAATTTTTTGTTGTTTTTCTATTACAAAATTAAAATGAAAATTTTTACCTCAGGTAAAACTTTTTATTGGGATTCCACATCAACATATTTTTTTTGTCGGTCGGACCTATCTCGGGAGTTATTTCGGTTCAAAGTTCGAAGTTGGACTTGCTTATAACTCCGTTATTTGCTGTCGGATTTGGACAGTACGCACACCATTAGAAAGGTATTTAAAATATCTTTCACATAAACATTTTTATACCAATTAACCCATTGCGGCCCAGTTAAAATTTTTTAATTTTTATAAGGTTCATTTTAACAAAAAAGGGTTTTATTTCATAAGATTGCGTATATAACAATATAATTTGTACTTAATTATTTATTGTCGAGACTTACACCTTTAATTCAAGATATAGCTCGACCTCTTAACCCATCAAACACCAAAGTTATTGGGTTTTTGATGGGTTTTAGTTTTTTTTTATATTAACTCAAAAAAATTCATGTCAATTATAGAGTTATAGAAATATCTTTCACTAGGACAAAAAATAAGACCGATTAGTTAACCCAAAAGAAACTTTTCAAGAGACTTTTATATGGTGAGACTTTAGAATTTCTCAAAAAAATAGCCATATTTGGAAAGAAAATAAAATTATGATTAGGAAAATTTCTCCCGATTTCAAAAATGCATCTGGTTTTATGATCCGTAAAGTGTGGATCCCACTAGATCCATTTAAGACCCCCGGGAGTCTAAAATAGCCACTTAATGTACTAATTGTAAAGTATGGGTACTCAAATAAACGGAAATTTTCTTAAGCATTCAAACATGACCACAACGTACCAAAAAATGAAAAATTTTTCCCCTGCGGCGCTTGTCCCGCAAAAAATAAAAAACCCCCAAAATTCATTAAATTTTAACACCAATCTTACCAAAATAAATCTTATGTACGCTATGTACCAAAAAATGTTCGCCTGCGCCGCTATGTCCCACAATACACAAAATACCCCCTAAACATTAATTTTTTCAAAAAAAAAAACACCAACTTTTACCAACTTAAGTACGATATGTACCAAAAAATTAAAAATTTTTTGAAAAAATCCCCCGATTTTTTTAAAACTTTTTTCACCTGCGCCGCTGTGTCCCATAATATACAAAAAAACCCCCCAAAATTCGTAAAATTTTCACTTTTTCCTAAAAAAATCCCACACTTTTATCACCAAAAAGTTTACGTACATTTTTCAAAATATTATTTTTTAACACCTAAAATGACAAAAATGCACCTAGCCCGAATTCTATTTTCCGGATCTTAAAACAAAATGCATATTTGGAATCGTGATTTTCTTTAATTTGAGTCGTCACACGTGCCATTTTGGGCGTGTTTCGGTTTTTCGGACCTAGCGGGTCCATGATGGTTCGTTAATTGTCTCTTCTAGCTATGATGGCTTATGTCGTATTTGGGATATAGCCAGTGGTCAGTGTTTGAAGACCAATAGATGATGACAACCCGCCTGTAAGTTTTGTAAAATTCTCCTCCAATGGCAAGTATATATTGGCGGCTACTTTGGATAACACGGTGTTACAAAAAAAAATCCCTGGGATATTATATTAATTTTCTGATAGGTATTGTCGAGTAGAACAAGAATCTGTATTTGAAATTTTCCAGGCACGTCAGAATTTTGAGATACGGGTTTTTCGGACCTCTATGCACTTAATAACGGGTAACTCAGTTGATTCTCAACCGATTTTAATTTTATAAACGGATTTAGATAGAAGACTTATACCTTTAAAATAATATATAAGATTATATTGTTTGATCCAAAAATATGTGTGTATTTCTGCACCAAAGTAATTTTTTTACCACTTTTTTCGACATTTTTTAACTTTGGCGATATTTTTGCGCACTTTTTTATATGGGAACCGTACAGCTTTATAATTTATATTAGTAGCATATTTAGTTAGGAGTAAAATTCAATTTACGGTTTTAAAATCCGTTAAAAAATGACTAAGTTATTAAATATTGTATCAAACCAAAATTCGTGCAAAATACAAATTTCTTAATATGATATTCCTACGCATTATTTTATACAGAAATTTTACTGAGTAAAATTCAACTTTGTTTTAAGAAATCCGTTAGAAATTAAGAGAGTTATTAATTTTGTTTTTAAACCTAAATTTTTGCATAATTGCTTGCACATTATTTTTCTAGTTTTTTTTGCTCTCTGTCTAGTGACGTTTTGCTAGAAGTTAGCAGGTAAAATTTTGTAAATGCATATATACTAACTATAATAAATGTGATTGATATACTGTGCAAGCAATTTTTTGCGTTAACTATTAACTAATGTTTAAACCTGCAGTATGAGACCCACCGTTAAAAGTGAATACTTATAAAAATTTGCATTATATGAATGTGTGACTTTCTTTTAAATACTTACATATATATATTAATATTCCAAAAATTAATTTAAATGTGAATATCAATTTGATATTGATCTCAAAAGCCTATTATTTAGTACATACATACATATATTTATAATAAATCTTTTTATATACATACATTCAATGTATCATTCATCTAAAAGTTATTTAAATTTTAAAACTTTACTTATAATTAAATCGTATTTAAAATTACATTTCATTTTATAACTAAAAAGAAATAAATGTTTGTTTATAAAATTTTACTATTCGTAAGCATTTTTTATGGATTTTATTTTAGATTTTTTGGAAATAAAATACATAAAATTTGGAAATAAAATACATAAAATTTGCCTTATCCGCTAGGGGTAAAAAGACTATAATACCAAATCATCGATATCATGTGTCTGAATGGCATTTTTATATAAATGCTGCACGTCTTTGGAGATACCTTCCAGCAAACCAACAACTCAACAGCAACGCATACAACTTTAAACCATTTCTTTTCAATTTGTTTGCCGATATTTAGTTTTGTTTCTATCTTTGTTGACATTTTGACGAAATTACCAAATTATTTTATATTTGTTTTTAACAATTTGTGATAATAAAAAAAAAATTATGATACTTATATGTTAAAATGTAGTTTTAAGTTTTATAAAATTTGCAATGTCTAATTTCCACAAACTGCTTTCCTGTACTTTAATTATAAGATTTAATCTTGTTGTGCAGGATATGTGAAAAATTAAATAAATAAAATAAATAAATAAAAATACTAAATTAGTATGCATACTAATATTTAGTATAAGTACTATTTTATTTCCATTTTAAATTTACAGAAATTTTACTAATATATAGTAAAATTACTAATTTTTGCTTCTAAATGAATTTCACTAATATTTAGTAAGAAATTTGGCTAATTTTAGCAAATTGATTTCCATTATGAATATACTAAAATTATACTAAATTTTAGTAACTATTACAAATTTTTTCCACAACTTTGACTTTACTAATAATTACAGACACATTTTGCTAAAATTAGCTAATCGGTCTGCTGGCCTAATATTAGTTAATTTTTCTGTAATATTACAGTTTTTTCTGTAACTTTTACAGACTTTTTTATTTGAGTGTATATTTTATAAATTATATTGCACAAAAAATCACAAAGTTTGGCAAACATTTTAATTTTTTCAATTTATATATTTTACTCTATAAATTTCTGTTGTTTTTTGATTTTTTGAAAAAATTAAGCACTAACTTTTTCATTTGATTATAAAATAAAAATTAAAACTTGACCTAAATTGAATGCCGGAAGTTGCTGGAATATACATATTTACTCACTTTAAATCACTGTTCAATCTTTTATTAACATTACTTGACATCATCAGGATATTATAATTGTTGAAGTCGTTGGTTCTATGGCTTTTGATTTATATTCCTAATTGTTAATTTTTGATAAAGAAAAAAAATCACAAAATAACTTTTATTATTTTTGAAAAAATAAAAACCGTGTTTGGATTGTTTTTGTTTGAATTAAGGTGCGTTTACAATGATGGAGTACTCCAATCTGTGGAAAATTTAGTTCTTTTCTCTTTCTTACTAATACATTTTTGTATTTTGCCATCTTTTTTTATTCCACTCCAGAGTCAAATTTGTTTGACTCTGGAGTACGGATTTGTTGCACTCTAGAGTTAACATCACTCTGTTAACTGTTTAACATGACAAATATAACTAAAAAAACACATCACTAATTTGTTCACATCTCTAATTGTCAACAAATTATAAAAAATATTGAAAAATATAAACAAATAATTTCAATATAGAATAAAATATATAATAACAATTTTTTTTATAATAACAGCAGTGAAAGCCGTGGCAAGATATTCGCAAAATCTGCGTAAGTATTTAAATGTCAAATATTTTTTTTGAAGTAACTCTACTCTGCATTTTGAATAGTTAACATTTCAATCTGTGCTGCAGAGTAGAGTCACTCTAACATTGTGAAAGCACCTTTAAAAATAAAAATCGAACAGAACAAATAAACAGAAAATTAAAAATATTCAAACAAGAAATAATGTAAAACAATTAGTTTTTTGAATAAAAGTTATAACTGTTACGTCCCTGATTCTAACCCATCATGCCATATTAATGACTAACATGTAAAAATTAAAGAATATTACTTAATAATTTGGACTGTACCTCGTCTGTGAAGAAATTTACCGTAGATTTTGAGTTGTTCTGAAGATTGTTACAATGAATGTTATTTTTGTTCGGTTTTAAGATCACATATGACAAATTCCAATTGGAATTCACTATTTATTTTACAACAAATAGAGAAGAAAACTTATGAAAAAACTTTCATAGAACCAAAGTTTAACAGTTGCTACATGACAGTTATTTGTGTAATAAACATAAACAACTACCAAAACAATATTTTTGCAGTAAATAATTAATTAGGTTAATTAGTTAAAAATTAAAAAATTTCGTTGAATTTTAAAAATTCTTGTTTAGTTTAGTGTTTTCTAGAATCAATGCATTAATTGTCAATTACTACTTGAAAATGCATTAATTTTCAACCATTGGTTCTAAACAAGAATTATTAAAATTCAACGAAATTTTTTTATTTTTTAACTAATTAACTAATTACCGTAATTAACTATTTACTGTAAAAATATTGTTTTGGTAAATGTTTATTATATTAAAAATAACTGCTTTAAACAACTGTTACGAAATTACAGTACTTTTCGTTAGTTGATTTGTTAAATAACTGTCATAATAGTTGTTTTGCATTTTTCTATAGAAAAACAACTGTAATTACGGTTAAAAACAACAACTACTGATTACTACACAAATAACTGTCATGTAGTAACTGTTGAACTTCTTTGAGTGTATTACATTTGTCTGTATAGAGCAGGGTTGGCAGGCAATACTGCTGAAATACTGTTATCGATTTAAAACTCCCCAAATTATCGTTACCGATATAACCGGAATACCGTTATCCTTAAAATAACGTTGCCGAAATAACTAAAATACAGTTATCCTCAAAATATCGATACCGAAATAAATGAAATATCGATACCCTTAAAATACCGTTACCGAAATACATGAAATACCGTTATCCTTAAAATGACGAAACCGTTATTTTAATTCTCTGCTCTTGGTAACTGCATGTAGTTATTGAGCATTTCACATAAATTAAGTTGATTAATTTATTTTTTTTTTACATTAATTTGTGTTTTGCAAACAAAAATGTGGTATGCAGCGAAATAACAGACTACAGTTATCCTTAAAATTCCGTTACCGACATGACCGAAATACCGTTAACCTTAAAATACCGCAAATATCGAAATAACCCAAATATCGTTATCTTCAAATACCGTTACCGAAATTACTTAAATACTGTTATTCTTAAAATACGGATAACGGTAATTCCGAAATAAATGAAATAGCGTTACTTTTAAAATACCATTATCGAAATATTCTAAAATAGCGTTACCCTAACGATAACCGCATTCGTTTCGGTTACCATCCATTATGTTCGATGTTTTATTTTAAAAAATTTTAATTATTATATTTTTCTAAATATTTTTTTCTTTTGGAATAATTTTTTTTAAAGTTTTTTGAACTATCGATTTTTTGGTTTTTTCAAAAACATCATGCCAATAGTGGCCACTTACTACCTAATTTCGTAAAACACTTGGGTGAAGTGAAGGGAACTTTCTATGTAAATTGTTTTTGTAACAAAAACAATTTCTATAGAAATAACGCTACACTTCACCGAAGTGTTTTAGAAAATGACCCCCTTAGTCACAAACAAAGTTTTTGGAAACGCTTATAAGTTAGTTTCAACTGCTGTTATTGAATTTTTAGCTTTCAAGTCTAGCTAAGTGTGTAGAGGGTTCGGCCTGGCGCCTCGAAAATAATTTTTTTGATATGTCGTAGTGGAACTTTTTTTCCTCATGCCAAAATCAATCGAAAAATCGATGGCACAATATCGACAAATTTTTGTCCTTACAAATCGGCAGACCCTATTGTATATATTAACATTTTATCTTCATTAAATTGAAGTATATCATTTCGTCTATAATTTTATTCATATTTTATCTTAATGTGTTATATTTTTATGTATATGCATCTTTTGGCGTCCTTTTATTTTATATATGAAAGACAGATACAAAAATCTTTCACGGTTGTATTTTTTATATATTTTAGTCCGCACTATAAATGTGTTTATCAGCACAATTTTGGTACAAAAATAAATTAGTAAAACATTAGCTCAAAATTTGTTTAGTGCTAAAAAATATAACTATCGTAAAACTTTTGCTGAAAACACAACAAAAAAGTTGCTGAAAACTAGTATACTTGAATACAAGACGTTTTATTAATTTTTTACTTATTTTTTTTTGAGTGTAAGATTTTTTCAAATAATTTTATAAACAAAATTAATTTTTAAGTTCGTGGGGCAATTTTTGTGGATACTTATAATAATTTATTGTTGTTCTCCCGCGATTTTTTTTTGCATAGTATTTATAAATAAAAAATTCAAAATAATGTAAACGAACAGCTGTTCGATACAGCGACGTACGCTCCTCATACATAAATATATCGTAAAACAGCATTCCAATGGGTACTTAATGGCATAGTATTCGATAAGCTACCGAAGCAGTGGTGCCAGACTTTTTTCGTCAAAAACGTAAAAACGAATCGTCTGCAATTTTATAAATAATCGTCAAGAAATCGTCAATAGTAAAAAAAATCATATGAACACTAGTTTCATCTATTTTTATATCCTCCATCCCACTGTGCAGGAGGGTATATATCATTTTGTCATTCCGTTTGTAACTCATCGAAAAAAAAATCTGGAACATAAAAAAAATATATATTCTTGATCGTTATCAATAGCGAAACCGATATAGCCGTGTCCGTCTGTCTGTCTGTCTGTTGAAATCACGATCACGCTCAAAATAGTTGTGCTAGAATGTTAATTTTTAGTCAAAATTTTTGTCCAATTTCTTAAGCAGTTTGGTATTGGAAATGGGCATATTTGGTCCAGACGTTTAAAAGTTATGAATGAAAATGTAAAAGCACCTCTAGAATTTTCCATATTAAAATGAAAAAATATATTAACTGTGTGTTGTTGTTGTTGCTGAATAAGCAAAATATACACACATACACAACCAGACCTTGAAAGAGATAATTCTTTTTTTGAATTTATATGCATAAAATTAGATTAATTTTATAAATTACAGAATAATTCATAATGCCTTTAAATCAATGATTGGACATTGAATAAAGTGAGATAAGATTTGTTCCTATTTGTGTTGATTCAATTTTGATTCGATTGAATATGTTGGCTTTAGAGGCACCTCACCGATTGATTCTAAATTTTTACTACTGATATAACTCTCTTTTGGGGGCCCGGTTTAAAGTTTAAAAATGAACTTAACTATATTTTCTTCATTTATGATAGGGTTGGAACAATATGTACACCATTGGAAAGGTAATAAAAATAGCTTTAGGAAAGCATTTTTTTGTTGACCCATTATGATTCGGCCTAGGAATTTTAATATTTTTGTTTTTTTAATGTTTTTATTCCATAGAAAACCTATATAAGAACAAAAAGTGTGCTTATAAGTATGTTATCAAGACGAAAAGCTTTCATTTGATATATAGATCAAGTTTTTATCACTTCAAACACCGAAGATATTAGAGGTCAAAATCGTGAAATTTTTTTTTCTTTCAAAGTATGGCTAACTTTTGACAAATGAAAAATCTCAATACCGACAATACCCTATGGGAAATTTTAAGACACTGTCACCGAACTGACCCCTTTATATGAAATAGACTGGTCACTTTTACATGGCGTTGTCATAGGAGGGGGAAATTGACCCCTTGTGACATGTCACAAGACAAATCCTAGGACAGGTTACTGAACTCTCATAAAAAACAAAGTTCAGGGACCTGTCTTGGGATTTGTCTTGTGACATGTCACAAGGGGTCAATTTCCCCCTCCTATGACAACGCCATGTAAAAGTGACCAGTCTATTTCATATAAAGGGGCCAGTTCGGTGACAGTTTGTTAAAATTTCCCTTAGGGTAGGTTTAAAATGTGTTTACTCCCAAAATATGTTCGATTCCCGATGAGTTAATTCAATATAATTGTTGGTTAGAGTCAAAGTTGTATCTTATGTACCATCTGCAAAAAAAATAGGTTTGACTTCTAATATCTTCGGTGTTTGAAGTGATAAAATTTGAACTACATCTCAAAAGTTTTTAATCTGGAGAATATATTAATAAGTAAAAAATTATGTGGTAGTATACGGTGGTTTTTATAAAAACGGTTTATTTTAAAAAATCTTAAAAATAAATCTCATTCGCCGGTAATGGGTAAGCAAACAAAAAAAAAATGTCGTCCATAAGATATTTTTACTATCTTTCCAATGGTATATATATTTATATATATATTCTTCCAATCCGACTATAAATGACTTAGATATATGTAGCTAAGTCCATTTCCAAACTTTTCACAGAAATAAACTCCCTACAGAGGTCTTTCCGCGGATTTTTTTTTTAACAGCTTGAAAAGTACTACATCGGGGTTAAAAAAAATTCACTGAGATCAACTTATTGCAAAATTGAGATTTAAAATACGAATTAAGGAATTATATTTTTAACCCTCTAACCGGCAAGCCCGCCTCCAGGCGGGGCATATTAAATTGACCAGAAATGCGCCAAGGGGGTATTTTATAATAAGAAATTATGCTTTTTCAACAGAAAACAAAATTTGTAAAATTTTTTGTGAAGAATTTTTTTGTATACAATGTACGGTTTGGAAGCGAGAAAGTGTCAAAGATAAAATTTCGTAAAATTTCAAAAATTAAATATTTTAAAACAACCAAAAGTTTCAAAAATCTTAAAAACACATTTAAATTGACTAAAACAATTGATAGTGACTATGAAGTAAGATTGGAGCTTAAACTATTCAAAAAGTTCCTTACTTTGGTCCAAGGAGGCACAGGATTCCATAAGGATACCTTTAAAGGACATCGCCTTAACTTCAAAACGAATGGACGGATTTTTCTTAAATTTGGTAAAAGGAATATATTTGGTATAGGTAGCAAAGCTTATAAGTTTGAATAATATATATTGAAGTTTTGGTGCGTTTTCGCTCAATTTCGCATTTTTCGAAAAACGAAAATCGCTACAACTTCTTAAGTAACAGCACAAAAAATGTAATTTTTTTATTGTAATTACATCTTGGTAAGAGAAATAATTTGTGCCTAAACCTAGTAATTTTTATCCGCTAGTTTTCGAGATTCACCCTTAAACTATTTTAGCCCATATCGCCTAAAGTAGGCAACGAAAAAAAATTTTCTAGGAGAACTTATTGTTTATTTTTCGTGAGAAACACATGGTATAAATTTCATTGCAAAAAAGCTTAGGCCGGTTAGAGGGTTAAAGGTCTGCACACATCTATATGAATAACATAAGCAGTGTTGCCACTTTATGGGTAGGGCATGGATGGCAGCAATTATTAAATTGTTTAGTTTTTCACTTAAATTTCAAATCAAATGAATGAATGAGAAAGTTATCAAATTTGTAAATAAAAAAATATATTATACATAAAAAAAGAATTTAATTCATAAACTAGCCAATAGATAGTGGGTCTATGAATACAACTTAGAAATTACTTCAAAGCATTGTTGGTAGCAGAAACGGTGCGATTATCGGTGAGGGTAAGTAACGCTATCATAGATTATTTCGGTTACAGTATTTTAGGGATAATTGTATTTCGATAACGGTATTTTAAGGTTAACTGTATTGCAATTATTTCGATAATGGTATTTTAAGACAAGCGGTATTCAGTTATTTCGGTGCAGTCCGCAAATTTTTTTTTATGAAAAAACAAAGTAAAGTAAAATAAATTTATTAACTAAGTGTATGTAAAATTCACAATTACGACGTGGAATTACAAAAAGTTTAGACTAAAAAATAATGCTGTTGTAAGGATAATGGGATAATGGTATTTCATTAATTTCGGTACTGGTATTTTAAATGTATCGATATTTGAATCTATAACAGTATTTATTCAATAGAATGGGTCATATGAATAAAACTTAGCAATTACTTCGAAGTAATTACTTTGGGCTTAGGAAGAATGGCTTTTAACTCCAAATTTACCAATTGGCTGGTAGAATAGGATGAAATGTAAACGAAAAGTTAAAAATTTAATTTCTAGTTTACTCCCAAGTAGACTAGATTTGTGAAGTAATTGCTTAAAAACCCTGTATTTCCCCCTATTAGTAATATCTATTTTTTATTCATATGAGCCAATGTCTCCCTACATTTAGGTGTTTTTTTATGAGTTGACTGCATACGAAATAGATACAAATTAATCTATGAGTTGTTCTATTCTTCTTCTCATTGAAGATATTATAGAGCGCTATGTATAATATATGAACGTCTGGCTAATTTTTATCAAATGAAAAATTTAAAGAAAGGTCTGCGGATAAAATTTGAATATATTACAGAGAGGACATAAGTAATAAAAATTTTTATAAAATATGATCTCAATTATAGCATTTTTTATTTTTATGAATTTTAGAAGAGTTTCCGAAACTCTTTTTGTTCTTTTTTTAAATAAAATTATTAAAAATACAACAAATGTATGTATATTATTTTACATAATATTTTTTCGATTTCGGTTAAGAAAAAAACCCAAATAATTATTTGAACGATTAATCGATTAAATTAAAATGTCGATTAATGGAATACCCTAGTGAAAACACATCAACTCAATACACCATTCGGATTTACCATCTCCGATTTGAATGAAATTCACCATAATTGTGGTACACTACAAGAGATCAACGATGCATACATATTTTGGGGCCCGGACCTTTTCGGTTTCCTAAATATGACGTCACGAATATTGGAAAAAAACTGTAAAATTTGACTAAAGTAGGATTACAAAATTGGCAATAACTTAAAAACTATTCAAGGTATAAAATTCGTTTTACCCTTTAAATTGGTATGCATATCGATTTTTTTCATGGAAGTGTCAAAGGTAATTTCTTAGGGTCTTGAGTTCAAATTCCCATTGCTTGAAATGCGCATTTTTTAAAATTCTTAAAAAATTATATGATTATTGTTAAACTCTCTTCTACATTTGTGTGAAAAATTTAAGGTGGTATCTCGATTCGTTTCTGAGTTTTTAAGTTATTGTCGATTTTGTAATCATACTTTTGTCAAATTTTACCGATTTTTCCAATTTTCGTAACGTCATATTTCGGAAACCAAGAGAGTCTTGGCTCTGAAATTTATGCTTTAATGAGCTGTTATCATATACGATAGTTGTGGTAAATTTCATTGAAATCGGAGATGGTGAATCCAAAAATTCAAAATTTGTGTTGAATTGAGATGCTTTCACCCATAAGTGGTATAGTTTTCAATACACCGGCCCGGAAAAAGTTAAGATAATTCAGATCTTAAAAATTCGAATTATATATAATTCGACGTTATTTTTTCTAGAACTGTAAAAAGGTGGTATTTATGCTACGATTAGTAAATTCTTCTAAATAATTTATATAGACTTTAAGTTCGTTATTTCGAACTCTGTTTTTAAAACTTTCAGTCACCTCATAATTGTTATATAACACTGTGAGACAAATGGTAGGGGTCTGTGATCGGGAAGGGTTCAAACTACCGGGGAAAGTTATATCGGTAAAAAAGAAGTTATACATGTCCCGGCGTTTCGCTGGGTCACCCCTAGGAATCGAGATATATCGATTTGACCTTTGGTGGTCTTTTTTTTGACATAACTCGAGAACCACTAGTCCGATTTTGCTCAAACAATTTTAAAAAAATTAAAAATTACAATTCCTTTAATCTGTTCATATAACGTTTTTCTATATATGTACTCAACAGTTTTGCCGGTAAAAATAAATGTATGAAGAAAAAAATATTTTTTGCCTAAAATATTAAAAAAAAGTAATAAACAAAAGGTTGATTTTTATGGTAGCGGTAACAAACATTTATTTTTACCGGCAAAACTGTTGAGTATATAGAAAAACGTTATATGAAGAGATTAAAGGAATTGTAATTTTTAATTTTTTTAAAATTGTTTGAGCAAAATCGGACTAGTGGTTCTCGAGTTATGTCAAAAAAATATATATCTCGATTCCTAGGGGTGACCCAGCGAAACGCCGGGTCACGTATAACTGGTTTTTGACCGATATAACATTTCCCGTTGGTTTCATCCCATCCCGATTTTGACTGTCGCATAGTGTAATTTACAAATAACCCAAACACAGCGTATTTCAGCATTTTTAAACACGGTTTTCTAAAATATAAGAAGTGATTGAGACATTTGGAAAACAGATTTAGAATCAGTTTATCTAAATCTGTAAACATTTTATACCAAAATTTAAATCCCTGCAAAAAATTAATTTTTTGAAGATGTGTAAATTAAAAATTAAACTTGTTCTAACTTTTATTTGAAACAACAATTTGCGTTTTTTTAAACGCTTTTCTTTATAGTTTTGCTTAAAATTCGTTCAAGTCAGTAATTTTCTTAAATCGTCAAAACATATGTAGTTTTTATTCAAAAATCGTCAATCACCATTTGTAAAATTTTTACTAAAAAAATCGTCAAAATGATGTAAACTCGTCACATCTGGCAGCACTGTACCGAAGAGAGATTAAAATTCCGGCCGGTTTATTGTGTGTTTTCATCGCTTCTGTCTACCCTACAAAATTTTGTAATATTTGGGGCTATTTACAGTTAAGTGTCGGCCCAGAATAAGAAAGGTGCTGCAAGCATTTGTCGTTTGTTTTTTTTTTCTTCTTTTTTTGAGAAAAATTAGCCAAAATCATACACTAGTGTCAAATTATTAGAGTTTGCTGTTCGGTTTTATTCGAAACCGAAACCGCGGTTTTTCAAGCCTTAAAACCGAAACCGAAAACCGACAAAAATAAGTCGGTTTTCAATAAATACATTAACCACTTAAAATAATTAATTGCATTGCATCCCAGTGTACAATTAGAATCCGAAAAGACTTATAACAGCCCTAAGACCTTATGAAATCATAGCTACATGACGGTGTATTTCTTCACCGATGAAGACTCTTTCCTAGCGCATTTTTATGATTCACAAAATACTCGGAATTATGAGCATTATTGCAAAATTTTGAATTTTCTGAGCCATTATGTGTCATTTATGATTAATTTTGAGACATTTATGAGCAATGAAAACATTTTTTAAAAATTTTGAATACACCCAAAGTTTGAGCACCCTGAAATTGATCATATTTTAGAGCCTTTTGCGAGTCATAATTTCTGAGCTCTCAGAAAAACGGTAACTGGGATATTATTGAATTTCGAAAATGGCTCAGCTCCTATTTTACAAAATTTCTTATTTAATTGTAATGAACATTTTCTCCATTAAGTATTACTTTAAAGAATTTTTATTTACTACGGATAACATAAACTGAGTCTTATAATTTTAGAAAAAATACACCAAAAAGTAAAGTGGTTTAAGAGATGTTGAGTTTTATATATTCAGTTCAGCTTTCCACCGCGTATTTTTCAAAAAGTCATATTTCGTAGTCCTCGAAATTTTTAAAAATTTACCTTTAAATTGTTTTAACCAAATTGCTAAAATTTAAACTTAAATACAGCTCTAGATGCATACAAAAGAATAGAAAATTTTTATTTATAACGAGCTTCTCACTCGAAACGGGGCTATTGCCTTTATTAGAGTGAGATATTCAATCGAATTTTAATAATTATTTTGAACGAGTTAAAATACGTATTTAATTTTTATACATATTTAATTATTTTAAAACAATTCTGTTAATGTCACATGAAAACCGAAAAATAACCGAAACCGCGGTTTTCACAATTTTTAAAAACCGAAACCGCGGTTTTCAAATTTTTCGGTTTTTAGCAAACTCTACAAATTATAGAATGCTTAAACATTGACTATTGACGATAAATAAATATTTTTTTCTAAGTACCTACCGTAAGTTGTTTTTATATGTAAAGTTTTCACTCGAACCCCTCAAAACGTAATTTAGATTATGAAAATGAAAAATTTTTAAATGATTTTTTTTTTTATTTTATTAGAAAGATACAATCCCAATAAATCCACAAGAAACAAAATAAATAGTCTTGTACATAAAATTTGATGTTTTCACGTGAAACTCATTGTGATGAGAAATTTTTTTTTATCTGAAGTATAACAGTGAAATCGAAACCACTTACTGTGCTTTAATTTTTAAAATACTTAACAATAATCTCATAGAAATAAACCTGTAAAAATAGCAAAAAAATAATTAAAAATTTGTTAAAAATTTCCTTGTAGAAAAAACTGCTAAAATTTGCTGATTTTTTGTTTGGTAAATACTTGTAAAATAATAAAAGCAAAAATAAAACTGCCAAATTTACAGAATTTCTAAATTTATTTTTATCGGGATATATTTACATTAATTGCATTAAAGGAATTAAATGTGCTGAAATTCCAAACGTATTTAACAAATTGTGGAAAATAAGCCGTTGTAGACATGTCCCTATTCGGATTTCATTCTTGCCTAAGGAAATCGTCAGGGGACTAGGTTTTTAGAATATCTGGAAATATTTGTAAAGCTAAATTACAAACTGAATGAGAATTTCTTGTTCTCGTCTAGGAGCGTTATTAAACATTTAAAATATCAAAGAAAAAACAAAAACAATAACAAAAAATTCACCACAATTTGCTTTGTCAGCTTCCAATATGCTACTCTGTTGTTTTGACAGATCTAGGAATTTTAGTTTATATTTGAGTTAACTTTTAGTTAATTGAAAATGATAAATTATACTGTAAAATCTGTAGAATATTTTACTAAATATTAGTAGATTAAAAATAGCAAAAATAAACTGTTAAACTTTTTGTTATTTTGAACTTTAATTTATTTCCATGCAAATTGCAGTCTATCCTGCCAAAATTAGAAGGAATATTTGCCAAAAAAATAGTAAACTGCTGATTTCAGAAGGCTAGATTTTTATTTACATTAAAAAAAATCGAAAAACTTTGACTAATTAAAATTTTTTTTCTGATGTTTTAGTCTACTAATTATTTTGCAAAATTTTTTGCTGATTTTCGCAGATTAAGTTGTTATTTTCTATTAACTAAAATTTAATTTAAATATAACTAAAATTTAATTTTTAATTTTGCTGCCTATCTAACTAATATTTAGCAAAAGTAATCTGCTAATTTTTGCAGTTTTTCTGAAAAGTTGTTTTTAATTAATTTTTAATAGTTCTAACTAAATTTGTACATTCTTTTCTATTAGTGTAGTAAATAAATTATTTTGTAATATTTCAAATTGTTTTAAAAATTACAGAGGTTCAATGAGTCAGTTATGCTCTAGTTTTAATTAAAAAAAAAAAAAAATGTCAATACGTATAATTCCTTCAATGTAATAATATTTATAAATTTAGCGCCACCAAAGTCTTCCCTCTATAATTTGGTATTTGAATGCGTTTCTATCATAGTTTTTGTACCTACAATAAGGTGTCACTTATTAATCCATGCAAAATAATATGTCAAAAGAAATAACTAAAAAATCTCTTATTTTAACAGAAAAGTCAACTGTTTTCCGGCATAAATGAATAACTAAAACTACAAGTTAATTTCTAGTGAAAACATAATAAAATCTTAACTTCTCTAAATCTAATCACGCTCTAGTCCATGTTTATGTCAATTAAAAATTAAATCGACCAAATTTTAGTTAAATTTTGGTCGCCTGTATGCAAATGGGTTTGGTTGTTGGCGCAGCCAAAATAATATTTGTCGATTTTAATTAATTACCATGTTTCAAAATGTAAGAATTAGATTTTGCACTTTATTGGAAAACGTTAACCCGTCCGGTAGCGGCCGAAAATGACCCATTGTCGTAATAAATACTTAGCATTATTATTAAAAATTGCCAAAATTCGAAAATATGAAAAAATGAATTATTTTATTTCATTTATTCATGAAATATACTTAAAATTATTCAGACACGAAATTTTGGTTTCTTCGGATATCATTAACCCATAAATTAAATAGAAATCGAAAATCGTCTTTAACTTATTTAAAATATTTTTTTTAGACGGCAGAATTTGGAAATGTCAATAACAATTTTTTTATTATAATAGTTATAATTAAAAAACTAAAATAAATTGAAAAAATAATAATTTATGTAAATGAATGTTCTTTTTAGTTTGACTCTAGATCATAAATTAATATCACTTTCTGTTTAAATTATTTTCAAAAAAAGATGATACAATTTTTACAAGTAAATTACAAAGAATAAACTAAAAAGAACATTCATTTACCCGTGTAAAAAAGTTTAGATCTGATCAGATCTTTTTGGATCTAAATAGATATGATTGAATATAATTAGATCCTGTACCAGATCTCATCAAATATGATCAGATATGGCATATGTGATAATACCTTATGGCAAGATCTGATCAGATCTAGTGCCAAATCTGTTCAAATCTAAAGTGATCTGGACAATTGCGCCAGATCTCAGTAGATCTGATCAGATCTAATTAGATCTCAAATTTGTCCCCAATTTTGAGATCTAATTAGATCTATTTGTCCCCAATTTTGAGATCTAATTAGATCTCATAAGATCTACTGAGATCTGGCCAGATATGCCTAGATCTGATCAGATCTAATTAGATCTTAAAATTTTCCCCAATTTTGTGATCTAATTAGATGTAGTGAGATATACTGAGATCTGGCCAGATCTGATCTTTTTTACACGGGTACTTAAAAATAAGAGATCAACTAAATATTCCCCCAATAACAATTTATGTGTTTTATGCAAGGTTGGTTACCGAAACGAATAACGGTAAGGCTAAGGGTGTTTGCAGGATATTTTATGAAAAATGATTATTTTGTCAAAAAATGATTATTTTTGTATTTGCATGTTTTCACCAAATTTTGCATAATTTATCAAAAAATATCACACTCATAGGAATAAATCTGTTAAAATAGCAGGAAAAGTTACTAAAAATTAGTTAAATATTATGCTGCAGAAAAAACTGCTGAAATTAGCAGATTTTTTTGCTAAATACTAGTAAAATAAAAACAGCAAAATTAAAACTGTTAAATTTATAGAATTTTAGTTATATTTAAGTTAACCTTTAGTTAATTGAAAATAACAAATTGTACTGTAAAATCTGCAGAAAATTTTGCTTAAATTTTTATTATTTTTAAGCTAAATTTAGTTGAATGCAAATAGCAGAAATATTTACAAAAAAAAATTGTAAATTGCAGTGATCGAATTCCAACCAATATTTTTCCTGTGTGTACAGAAAAAAATTAAATCTTTTTTTTGTAACTTTTTTTCCCACAAAATTAAGATTAGTAGTTATTCTTATGAGTTGTCAGCAGTTTTTGGGGATTTTCTTATGCCAAAATTAGTTTTCAATATCTCTTGAAGTTTTTAAATATGTACCTCCTTAACCCACATGCATATAAGTGCAGTAAGTCTGCAATGTAAAATAAATTTATACCTAAACTCATACATAGACATTAGACGTTTTATCTTTATCTTATTATACTATTGACGACACACTTGGACATTAGGTGTATAACTTTTTTTTGGGGTGCAAGCTCCCAAGACAAATTCTAATAGATAATATTGTGCTGATAATAAAAACAGTTTTTTTAAAAATTAATTTGGTAAAAAACTGCCGCATCGAAAGCGATTTATAAAATGCTTAAAATTTTGTATTTAAAAAAAATTTCCTGTCAAAATGGTGGGAAATGATTTTTACTGATTTTTTGTATTATAAAAATCTCACTAAATTGGAGTGAAATATTACTTTTTTAAATAAAGAAAAAAAAATTCATTTAAATAAAACTTCAATGCGTTTTGTGCGGGAACTTTTTTAACGGGAACTTTTCGCGAGAAAGTAAAATCGTAGTTGTTAACATTTTCCCATGCTCTACTTGATTTTGCCTTGCGAGAAATGATGTTTGCAAAAATTGCAAAAAGTTATATCCCTATTTAATTTTTGAAAAAAAAAACAATTTATGTTTTTCTTTTTTTTTGTATTCTCAGTTTAGTTGCAATTATACATTAATGACCAACTGTGGCGCTGTTTAAAATTCTTTACTTTTTTTAAATTAAAATATGGGATTTTCTAAATTAAAATATTGAAATTCATAAAAAAGGTTCTATAATTAAATAAGAGAATATTAAAATACTTATATCGGTAAAAATTGATTAAATGGACTGTATTAGTTTAACTTCAAGTGCGGTGTGATTCAAAGCGTGTACTCAAAATGTTTAAATTAGGACGGTATGTTTAATTAACGTATGAGTAATATTAATTGAGTAATTCAAATATAACTCATACGCCTTAAAGTATTCTAAAATATTTTGTGATAACTATGGGGTTATGAAAATTTATTTTCAATTCATTTTGTCCAAAATATTGAAGCTGTTTTTTTTTATAAAACCATAAACTAAAGAAAAATAATTAAGAAAAAAGCTAAACACAATGGATAATTATAACCTCCACTTTACGGCCCAGCAACATTTAATAGAAAATCAATAAATTTTGCTTAAAAAAAATGAGGTAGGTTCACTTTGTAGTCGACTTTATACAAGTGAAATGAATTGACAATTAATCATATAATTTTATATAAACAAAAAAATCATAACAATTTTGAATTTTTTACACAAAAATTCTTTAAAATAGCAACCAGATGAAAAAAACTTCCGATATAACTATATATAATCATATATAGCCATAGCTGTAATTCCATATCAGTTCATATCTTATCTTGATCCCGTGTCTTCAATTGCAATAAATGACATGATATTAAAGGTCGAAACGATTGCAGGGAAACGTCCAAATGATATCAATTGCACTGTAGTGAAGAGCACTTCACCATTTAATTGCTACACCCAGAGAAATAAATCTATAAAAATAGCAGAAAAAGTTACTAAAAATTAGTTAAAAATTATGCTGCAGAAAAAACTGGTAAAATTAGCAGATTTTTTTTGCTAAATACTACACCTTTTGCAACTGTAATTCAGAAAATATCAATTGAAATTCAGAATTTCCATTTGAAATTCAGAAAATATCAATTGAAATTCAGAATTTCCATTTGAAATTCAGAAAACATCAATTGAAATTCAGAATTTCCATTTGAAATTCAGAAAACATCAATTGAAATTCAGATTTTCCATTTGAAATTTAGAAAATATCAATTGAAATTCAGAAAATATCATTTGAAATTCAGAAAATATCAATTGAAATTCAGAAAATATCATTTGAAATTCAGAAAATATCATTTTAAATTCAGAAAATATCAATTATTATTCAGAAAACATCAATTGAAATTCAGAAAATATCAATTGAAATTCAGAAAATATCAATTGAAATTCAGAAATCGTCATTTGAAATTCAGAAAATATCAATTGAAATTCAGAAACCGTCATTTGAAATTCAGAAAATATCAATTGAAATTCAGAAAATATCATTTGAAATTCAGAAAATGTCAATTGAAATTCAGAAAATATCATTTGAAATTCAGAAAATATCATTTGAAATTCAGAAAATGTCAATTGAAATTCAGAAAATATCAATTGATATTCAGAAAACATCAATTGAAATTCAGAAAATATCAATTGAAATTCTATTGATATTTTCTGAATTTCAAATGACGATTTCTGAATTTCAATTGATATTTTCTAAATTTCAAATGATATTTTCTGAATTTGAAATGACGATTTCTGAATTTCAAATGATATTTTCTGAATTTCAAATGATGATTTCTGAATTTCAATTGACATTTTCTGAATTTCAAATGATATTTTCTGAATTTCAATTGATATTTTCTGAATTTCAAATGACGGTTTCTGAATTTCAATTGATATTTTCTGAATTTCAAATGACGATTTCTGAATTTCAATTGATATTTTCTGAATTTCAATTGATATTTTCTGAATTTCAATTGATGTTTTCTGAATAATAATTGATATTTTCTGAATTTAAAATGATATTTTCTGAATTTCAAATGATATTTTCTGAATTGCAATTGATATTTTCTGAATTTCAAATGATATTTTCTGAATTTCAATTGATATTTTCTGAATTTCAAATGGAAAATCTGAATTTCAATTGATGTTTTCTGAATTTCAAATGGAAATTCTGAATTTCAATTGATGTTTTCTGAATTTCAAATGGAAATTCTGAATTTCAATTGATATTTTCTGAATTTCAATTGATATTTTCTGCATTACAATTGCAAAAGGTGTAGTAAAATAAGAACAGCAAAATTAAAACTCTTAAATATAGAGAATTTTAGTTATATTTAAGCTAACTTTTAGTTAATTGAAAATAAAAATTTGTACTGTAAAATCTGCAGAAAATTTAGCTAAATATTAGTAGACCAAAATTAGCAAAAATAAGCTACAAAATTTTTGCTATTTATACCCTACACCACTACGAGGAGAGGGTATTATAAATTTGTGCTGATGTTTGTAATACCAAAAAATATTAGTCCTAGACCCACCTTATAGTATACCGATCGGCTCAGAATTTTTTTATTTCGATTTAACGATGTCCGTCTGTCTGTCTGTCCATGCATTCTTGTGCCCACTCTACAGGTCGCAAATATTAAGATATTTTGGTGAAATTTGGTACACCGACTTACGTCGGGCCAAGGACGACGCCTATTGATTTTGGTTGAAATCGGTCCATGTTTAAACCTAGTGCCCATATAAGGGTACCCCCCAAAATTTTCTTTTTTACACGCTGCAGGTCGCACATACGAAGATATAGGGTTGTTCAACAGAGACGCTACAAAAGTAGGAAGACAGGGACAGCAAACGACGCCATATTTCTTGCCGCTCTTTTGATATTTCTCTTCAGTAAGGTTTGCCATTTCATGATGGAAAGATATACGAGCCAACAACGAGTCGAAATTTTTAAAATTTACTACCGAAATTCGGAGTCAGTGGCCTCAACGTTAAGAGCGCTACGTCCAATTTATGGTCGTCATAATCGTCCTAGCAGATCAACAATTGAGCGTGGGGCTACGTCAAATCTATGGTCTATGCCAACAAGCCAGCGACGATTGATGAACTTCGTACGAATATCGAACGTGAAATTGTAGCAGTATCGGCTGATTTATGCTTGAAAACCATCGAAAATTGGGTTCAGCGTCTGGACTTCTGCAAGCGTGCCCGTGGTGGCCATGCAAAAGAGATCGATTTCCATACATAATGGCATCGAACGTACTTTCACAGGAATAAAGAATTTCATTGATATCCAAAACCGTTTTTGTTTTATTTAAACTTTTTTACTTTTGTAGCGCTCTTATTGAAAAACCCTTTATTTCAATGAAATTTGGTTCGCTGACTTACATAGTCCCAAGGAAAAAGCCTATTGATTCTAGATAGGATTTTCTCTTCTTTTCTCATTTTATAGAAAATTTTGACACAAGTCCGTTTTAACCCATTCAAATTTCGGATCCAAACATTTGTTGGCTTTAAGTCAGACTGGTGTAATGTATTATATGTAAGGTTTGGGATTTCCCGGACTTTTTTATTTCCCGGGAAACGGGAATGAAAAAATTTGATTCCCGGGAATCCCTGCCGCAGTTTCGTCTCACCCAAAGACTAGTCAGTGGTTAGTTTATGTGTCAACTGATCAAAGTAATTTTTTAATTGTTATTTTGTCTCTATATGAAAAACTTTTTGTGTATTGCCATGACCGGGGATTGAACCGGCAGCCCTCTGCTCAGGCTATGACTCGTAGCATCACCTCTTAACAAGTTACACCACTGTCGGCATAGCGCTGAGTGTGGCTAATTGAAGTTTTTTCGATTTTTTAGTCTACTAATTATTTAGGAAATTTTTTGCTGATTTTAGCAAGTTAGCTTGGTATTTTCTATTAACTAAAATTTGATTCAACTATAACTAAAATTCTGTATTAAGTAGGTTTGAGGTTAAGAAGAAGAATAAACATTTTTTCAAAGTTATAAACACATAATTAATTTTCCAATCAGACTAAGGTGCCTATTCCTACGAAAAGTCTGTGACTCTTAGTTATGACTGTATTCCCCATGTATTTGTTGTTGCAAAGTCTTAATAAATTACCCAGTGAGAAAAATACAAACGGGAAAGCGGTGGCAAAGCACTTTAACTGATGGTACAAGTATTGGCAAAATGTGCTTTCCCATTCCCAAAATGATAACATCATTAGACAAAAGGACCGGCTGTTCAAAAAGCGCCGGAAAAGCACTGGAGGAACAAAATTTTTAAACGTTGGCAAAACGCTGGCAAAACCAATAAATAGGTGGTCTGGAAATATATTTTCCAAAATAAAATTAAAAAAAAGTTCATATGTATTTTTTTGACCCTGCCGTGATTTGAACCCAGGCCGTCAGATTGGCAGACGATTGCTCTACCCACTGAGCTAACGAGACATATAATATTTAATGGCTAAACACATAAATGAGTGATAATAGCTGGACAACTACTGGCTGTGCCAAAATGCTAGTACTGGCAAACAATTTTTAGTAACTAGTATGCCAGTGTTTGGAGGGCAAAAAAAAAGTTGGTCTTGAAGGAGCTTTCCCACAAACAAAAAAATTGATTTTATAAAACAAAAAAAATTTTAAATTAAAAAAACTCCCAAAAAATTTTTTTGCTTGCAACCGGATTTGAACTCGGAACCTTCCGACTTCAAACATTTTTTAACGAAGCGTCAGCATTTTTATAAAATTATTGGTTTTCCAGTGAATTGATTTTTGTACGCCTGGTAGCATTGGCTAGGTAGCACTGGATAACCACTGGTTGCAAACCTTGGCATATCACTCTAAGCCAATTCTTTGCCAGTGGTTTTTTTTATAAACCACCGAAATTTTTGTAAAAAAAATACTGGTAAAACGCTTTTCGCAAACGCTGGCAAAGCGTCCCAAATGAGTGTTCTGCCAGTCATTTATTTTTAATACCATGGTTACCCAGTGGTATGCCAGTGCTTGATTTTTTGTACCACTGGCGATTTCTGACTGGGTATATTTACTAAAATTTTTGTTTGAAAACTTCAAAAAAATTAAGATCTGGTATGGATACAATCATAACATTGACAAATAAAATTTGAATTTCTTTAATTTTATTGTTGTTTTGTATGAAAAGTTATGACTCTCAGTCTTAAAAATAGGCTTAAGACGGTCACAATGAGTCACAAGTAGGAATAGGCACCTAAATCTAGTTTCTGCCTTTTTTCTATGGACAGTATACCGTACCTCAAAAAAAAGTTTGCCGTACACCCTCCAATATGAAGTATTTTTAGAAGGCGATTTCAAATTTTTTTTTTGCCGAACGTAGGGGTTGCCTTTTTAATTTTTCGTTGTAGATTCGGCATTTAAAGTCAGATTTTAAAGTGTGATATATCAATCTTTTAGCCTCGAGGAGTCCAGTGTTTTGCTATAAAGGTAAAATGCAATGAAAAATTTTAAAAACGCGACTCCTACGTTCGGTAATCAAAATATAAAAAAATTTGTACTGGGTTTATCGAAAAACTTCCTTAGCAAAAGCATTTTTTGCGAGCTTTAATTTTCTTACATTAGGGTGGTAGCAACTGAGATCTGGTGGGTAACTATTAGAATGGGATACTTGAGGTCAATGGCCTTTAGAGTAAAACACTGGTCTCTTCGAGAGAAAAACATCGATGTATTACACTTTACGATCCGACTGTAAATGCCAAAGATAACGAAAAATGTAAAATGGCAACGCCTACGTTCGGCAAAAAAAAAACATATTTTTTTCAAATTGCCTTGCAAAAATACTTCATATTAGAGGCTGTACGGCGCACTTTTTTTTTGCCTGTAATGTGGTTCGGTCTAATGGACAGGCTTCATCAGTGATTTTCCATTAAATTGTATTATTGTTTATATTTTATTGCCGAATTGTCTCTATATGATAATTTTTTCACCAACCTGTCGGCTGTAGGAATTGAACCCATGCACTCCTACATTACAAACGTAACTATACTAGAGTTCGACAGCTTAGCCTCTCACCCACGTAAGGCATTGCTCTGTATATTTAACAGAATTTTTCTTACTAATATTTATCAAATATAATGTGCTAATTTCAGCAGTTTTTTCTGCAAATTAATTTTTCACTCATTTTTAGTAGTTTTAACTAAAATTTTTGCAGACGGTTTTTTCTATTAGTGTAGTTATTTCAATAACAAAATCAATTAATAGTTTAAAAATTTATATATATTTCAGTTACACATAATATTGTTTTCAACACTTTAGATTAATTTGTAATAATATTTTCATTTCCATTGTAATGCTTCCGTAATCTGTAGGAATTTTACCACTATAATTCGGAACATTTAAGAACTTGGGCATATAATCGTATATAAGTTTAGCCATTTTTATAAAATTTCCCTTCACCGCCAAATGTAGAATTGAATCACCACATCCTAATACCTCCCAAGCGGCAACATTTATATGATTTTTTATACAAAATTTTAGCATAACTTCAACTAAATTTGTCATATTGCTTAAAACAGCTTTATGTAGGACCGTATGTCCTTGATGATCATAAATTTTAAATAATTTTTTTAAATCATCACATAAAATTTTATTGCGATTTTTAATTTCTCCTTTCCAATAGTTTCGTTTAAATAATTTTCGAAATATTTCCAAAGATTCTTTATGTCTCATTTCAATAACAATATGCAGAGGTGTTCGTCCTTGAACATCTTGTTGACATAATCCACAACCAATATTAATGAATGATTCTATTTGTCGACTCTTATTTAATTTACAAGCATAATGTAATAAATTTTCACGTCGAGAATTATGAGTTCGTTTTAAATCTTGTAAAATATTTGCATAGAATGAGTTTACGGTATCACTTAAATCATTTGTAATAAAGGCCATTGTAAAATTCTAAATGAAAATAGAAATTATATAAATTAGTTAAAAAAGTAACAAAAAAATTATTGAAATATTTGTTCTTACCATTTAAATTTAAGTTTTATATTAATTTATTTTGTTTATACTATTTTTATTCTTCAGTGTTCAGTCTTTTGTATTTATTAATTGATACTAGCGAATAACATAATAAATTTTTCATTTTATACCAAGATTATTTATCAGTAATTACACGGATATTTCCCTTTTTCAAAACTTGAGAAATGCCCTGCAAGGAGGTACTTTTTTAAAAAAATGTATTATTAATTATGATTCAATGTTGAAAGCAAGTGACTTAAATGGTTTTCCCGGTTACTCATAATAAAAAAAAAAAAAAAAAATTAGAACGATCTCATTATTAAATGATCGAAATAATACCCGACTTAATACCTCGAATATTTAAAATTCTAAAAACACAATATGGGGATCAAGGCTAACTCTGCCAAAAGGCAAACAACTACTTGAAGCAATAAGAGTATACAAAAGTAACTTTCTCAGTACTAATGAACATACCTACTGGCCAACAAATACCCAGCCAGCATGGCAATACAAAGAAGATTCACCGTTCAGATCGCCAGGAAGAAAATGTTTATTGTCCGCAAAAACATTTATTTCCTCCGTCGGAAACAACTTTTACCCGAAAGCAATACTTCCACCCAGCAAATAACCTGCTTCGCTGGATTCAGCTTTGTAAGGGAATAAATAAAATTAATCCCTTACAAAGCTGCTTACGGAAGGCATGATTTTTCCATACAAAGGGCCCGCTTGGAAGCGCGTTTTTTTGTGAGAAAAAGCGCATTATTCGCTGCTGAAAAATTGCAGCAAATTCATGTTTTTAGAAAGTGAATTTAACCGCGAATAAGTTCTTGCACTTTACTTTACGCTTTAGTGCTTTATATGCTGCTAAAAAAAATGCAGTAAGTTCATGATTTTCATTGAGCGCATTTAACGTGACTTCTTATGAAAATAAATGCATTCATTTGCCGACTTCAAAATGCAGACTGACTCATGTTTATGTGGCGTCTCTACATTAAACTCTAGCAGTGGGTATCTATCCACCTCATCTCGCTCAACCCTCGCTCTATTTATTTGGTCGCATTTTTTATAAATAGGTTTTCTTATGCATTTTTCTCTTTGCACGAGTTCGCTAATTATCGAGAGAACCGTGAGTAGCATAGTCAATCTATAAAGAAGAGTAAAACACGATTGAGATGATTCAGATTTCGTGCGCATTAATCGTTGGATAACTTACATTTTATTTTACTCCCTTACAACCTGCTTCGTCGTAAGGGAATAGCGTAGCACCACTATAATTTTTTAAATAATTTGCTTACGATTTGCTTCGTTTAAGGCAGTTTGTAGGGTATAGAATCAAATTGCTAAATTTTTTGTGTATTGTATACGCATAAAGTGGCGCAACTCTATAAAGCAGAATTTGTAGCGCTTTTTTAAGTGCTTCGTATTTTTACTGCTTCCAAAATACAATTTTTTTTTGCTGGGCAGGTAATACGAAAGCCATACTCCAGGAAGATAAATCGGCGATAATTAATCACTAATTTATCACCTGGAAGATAAAAAGGCTAAATTAACTCCCCGATACCAAATAAGAGATTTATTAATTTTTTTTTTCATTATTAAATTTAAGCTTGCAAAATAATAATACATATACCATTGACCAACATATTAATTATCTTGATTTCATCATAGGCGATTTTTTCCGCGCATTAAGTCTTGATTTTTCGAGTTTGTTTTCTACATATCTGTTGATTGTTTTTGTACAAATTTTCTTTTAATTTTTTCCAAAATGACAAACAATTACAATGAGTGTTATTTTTGTTTGTTTTTAAGAATAAATATGACAAATTGCAAATAGAATTCACAATTTATTTTACAACAAATAGAGAAAAACTTATGAAAAAAACTTTCCTAGAATCAATGTTTAACAATTAATGCAATTTCAAGTGCTACCTAGCACTATCATCAGATTGACTTTATGGGGTTCTCTCTAGGTTATAATGAAGATTTTAGTTTGGCTAAACTGCAGTTTATGGGGTTTCGTCAAAAAAATATAAAAAAATAGGACCCCGAAACCGAAATTAATTTAAAACGTAGCCCTAACTAGAGCCATTTTAGTCCCTTAGAAGGGGGGGACTGATGAAATTTTTTTTTTTTCAAATGAAATTTTAACAAACTGTCTCCGAACTGGCCCCTTTATATGAAATAGATCACTTTTACATGACGTTGTCAAAGGAGGGGGAAATTGACTCCTTGAAACATGTCACAAGACAAATCCAGGACAGGTTACTGAACTCTCATAAAAAACAAAGTTCAGGGACCTGTCCTGGGATTTGTCTTGTGACTTGTCACAAGGGTCAATTTCCCCCTCCTATGACAACGCCATGAAAAAATGACCACTCTATTTCATATAAAGGGGCCAGTTCGGTGACAATTTGTTAAAATTTCCCGTAGGGTTGCTAAGAACTGAAGATTCGTTGGCTTATTTAAATAATAAAGGGTGTTTTTACTCTGGCAAATCATCATGAATAGATTGACGCTTAAACAACGCTACCAAATTTTCAGAGATTTAATTTGAAAATCAGTCATCAATTCACGCAACTTATATACTCAAAATTGTGTTAAATTTTGAATAAACATTTGTCCATGAGATAGCTGTTTTCGAAATGGGTGCCGCGTTGGCTCAAAATGCATCAAAAACAACAACATGTCGATGATTCTGAGAGCTGTTTCGGGTAGACAAAAAGGACTTTGCGTCGGTATGTAACAATGGACGAAACTTGGGTCTGCCACTTCACTCCAGAGTCGAATCGGCAGTCAGCTGAGTGGACAGCAACTGGCGAACCTTACCCGAAGAAGCCAAAGACGCAACAGTCAGCCGGTAAAGTTATGGCATCAGTATTCTGGGATGCGGATGGAATTTTGTACATTGATTACCTTGCAAAAGGCCAGACCATCAATAGCGATCGCTACATGGCCCACCTGGTACGTTTGAAGGAGGATATTGCACAAAAACGGCTCCATATGAAAAGAAAAAAGTGTTCTTTCACCAAGATAATGCGCCGTGTCACAAAGTCGTTGGCTACCATGGCCAAATTGCACGAATTACACTTTCAATTGCATCCGCAACCACCGTATTCGCCAGATTTGGCTCTCAGCGATTTTTACCTGTTTTCAGACTTCAAATAAAATGCCCACGGGCCGCTGTAAAGAGATTTGGTTCGAATGAAGAAGTGATTGCCGAAACAGAAGCCTATTTTGAGGCAAAAAAAAAGGTATCGAAATGTAAGAAAGACGTTCGAGTAAATGTATCGCCCTTCAAGGAGACTATTTTGATGAATAAAGTAGAATTTTGCCAAAAAAATTATTGTTCGATTGACTTTTCAGCCGATGTGTTTTATGATAATTTTTTTTCAACAACCCGTCGGCTGTGGGATTCGAAAACATGTCCCCACATTACAAACGTAACTACACACAAAAAAATAATTTTCATATTTGAATAATAAAAAAAATTATTGAATTTCCTGTGATGACGTTTTTTGCAGAATTGATAATGAAAATTGTAAGCACGTTGTTGAAATTATTTTGTTTTTCTGTCAATAAAGAAAGTTGTTGATTTGATAAAACACAATTATTGAATTCTTTGTAATTTTTTAATAAAATTAAGTGTTGATTTAATAAAAAGTTTGAATAATTTTTTCTATAAACAACATATAAAATTTAATTTATATTTATTTATTGAAAAAAAAAAAAAATATTATAAATTCAGAAAACCAAAGGTGCCAAAAATATGCGAAACGTATTTTATTCTGGAATAGCATTTTATAAGTTTTACCTTCATGATATGTTAGACATTTATTCAGTTATAATAAATTTATAATTTCATCAAACTTTTGCGGTTCACACATAATATGTTACGTGTAACCGAATCATAGTTCAAAGAGCAAATAAAATATACAACTTCAAAGATAATAAACACATTAACAAAAAGAAAACAAAAAGTAGCATGCCTTGACTACTCAAAATAACGGCCAAAATTTAAAAAAAGTGATTTTTACGTTGTTTCAAATATTATGTTTATTGAAAATGAAAATTTATTTAATTATTTGATTATCAAATGCATTTTATTGAGTTTTATTTTTAAAAGTTGCAATATTGATATACCTAGTGTTTGAATTAAATACGAAGGGTTATTGTTTTCAACTCTTCTTTCAAACAAACCAGTTCCTTAAATTTTTTATAGTATATTTTTTTGTGTGTATACTGAATTGCGACGACAACTTAGCCATCTCACCCAAGTAAGGCCTTGAATGCAATGCAACTAATTTATTGTTTTCTTTCCTATTCAGTTTTCTGTTATTGTCTTTTACTCAGAAGTCACCAAACACAAACACATACAAACATTATTTATATTTTTAGATTTTTGTTATATTTGAGTTAAATTTTTTTGAATAGAACGTAAAAACTTAACCTGCTAAAATCAGAAAACAATTTTACTAAATAATAAGTAGACTAAAAACTCACAAAAACTGTAAAATTTTTAAAGTTTTTTTTTTTAGATTTTTTTTAATGCAAATAAAAATCGAGCTTTCTGAAATCAACAGTTAACCATTTTTTACCAAATATTTCAGTTGATTTTAGTAAACTGTTATTTGCACTCAACTAAATTTAATTTAAAAATAACAAAAAAAATTGTAGATATAAATCGGAGAATACATGAACGTTGAGTAGGGAACAAAATAAATCAAAAAATTTTGATAACACGAATATTTAGCAAAATTTTCTGCATATTTTACAGTATAATTTGTCATTAACTTCAATTACTAAAAGTTAAATAAAATTCTGTAAATTGAACAGTTAGATTTTTGCTGTTCTTATTTTACTATCACTGGTTTTCTACACTATGAAGTCCCCAAAATCGCTTCAAACATTTTATTTATTTTAATGTCCCCTATTTCTGAGCGTTTTTATACCCTACCCCACTATGTGGTCAGGGTATTATAAGTTTGTGCTGATGTTTGTAACACCAAAAAATATTGGTCCTAGACCCACCTTATAGTATACCGATCGGCTTAGAATTTTTTTTTATTTCGTTTTAACGATGTCCGTCTGTCCGTCCGTCCGTCTGTCTGTCTGTCTGTCCATGCATTCTTGTGCGCACTCTACAGGTCGCAAATATTAAGATATTTTGATGAAACTTGGTACACCGACTTATGTCGGCACAAGGACGAAGCCTATTGATTTTGGTGAACATTGGTCCATGTTTAGACCTAGTGCCCATATAAGGGTCCTACCAAAATTATATTGTTTATACGCTGCAGATCGCAAATATTAAGATATTTTGATGAAATTTGGTACACCCACCTATGTTGGCCTAAGGACGAAGCCTATTGATTTTGGTTAACACCGGTCCATGTTTAGACCTAGTGCCCATATAAGGGTCCCCCCAAAATTGGCTTGGTTACACACTGCAGGTCGCAAATATGAAGATATTTTAATGAAATTTGGTTCGCTGACTCACATTATAGAAAATTTTGACACAAGTCCCATTTTAACCCTTTCGAATTTCGGATCCAAACATTAGTTGGCTTTTACCCAGACTGGTGGCATGCCCGACTTTAACCTTTTTACTCGTTTATGCTTAAGTAAGTGGTACAAGCTATAACGAAGTATTTATATATATCCCAGTGTAGAAACCGTAATGACATATCATTATTTTTTGGACTGCCAGTAATGACACTGACTGACTTTCTGCATTCTTTTAAAACATATAATAATTAGTTACTGATAATGATTATTTCAAATAGAAACTAATTTTTCTATTTTTATATTAGTAACCACATCAAATCAATTATGTATTTGCCATATTGAAGCCCTTCATCTTTCACCACCTTTCACTTCTTCTCTATCCCATTTCCAAAGGAAGCAACACGTTAATTAGTAGGAAGAATTTCCTGAGTGTTGCTTCTCTTAAAAAAAAAAAAAAAAAAAAAAAAAAAAAAAAAATTATGTATTTGTGTATCAAATATAACATGTCGAGATAGCTCAGTTGGTAAGGCTGGCAATCTGAAGTCCCACGCTCGATTCCCACCATGAGCCAATTTTATTAAACAAATTTTTTTCGATAAAAAAATATTTTTTTATATAACTTATTTTCTTTCTACCTTTAGACTCATTCTTTTTGTCTGTACTGGTAAGCATGTAGGTAACGACATGTTTTTTGATTTTTTGTTTGCTGGAGTGTAAGCATAACTCATTATTTTGCGCGACATCGCCATACAAAGGTAATAAGAAATGTAATAAGAAAAGTAACTAGTTACCATTACCAGGTATATAGTTACATAACGACATGTCTGGTAATGATTTTCTACACTGGGATAATAAAGTTTAAAATATTTCGTGTACCCCTTCTAAAAGTCTAACAATTTGCTTGCCCTTACTATAAAAGAGTATTTTAAATTCAAAGTCGACTTTATTTTTAAACATACGGTTTTAACAGGGTAGCCGGGTAGTATAATTGCGATGTAAATAGGCATATACACAATTTTGTTGTCAGATGCTACCAATACGGTCGGCAAATACGACTTAAATGTTTAACACACAAATCGACTTTCCAAGAACTTTTTAGGTCTTTAAGATTACTAATACAAATAATAATAGCCGTGTTTTCGACTTAACTATATCCGTTAACTCATAAAAAAATTTAAAGTGCGTAAAATCGCGTTTAAGACGAAAACTAACATATGACTTTTCGTATGCACGTTAACTTTCAACACGGATAATTATCAACGTTGAAAACTCAACGTTTATACATTTTCACATCTAACGTAACTTATTCGCGTTACTTTCTAAAAACTTTTACTGAGGTACGTTCGATTATAACGAAACAATTATAAACATAACGTTTTTAAAATTTTTTTGTACTACAATCGGTTTAACGTAGATTTGCTTTAAATACTTAACGTTGATAGGCATGAGACAAAATACAGCTAATAATAAAATTTTGGTTTTCAAATTTAAATTCCTATAATGTGTTTGCAATACTACGAAAGAATATTAAAAATATTTAAAAAAAATTGAAAAAAAATTTCAAACAAAAATAATGTAGTGTCAACTAAAGTCGTAAATGCCGAACAAAACTAACTTATTTTTCTTTGGATATTCGTAGATATTTCAGTGCCTAAATTTGTCAAAAATGTGTCATGACAGCCTTATAAAATTTATTAAAACTATCCCTTACCCTGAGTTTTGTTAATTTTGTGTATGAAAACCCTGCAAAAATATTTTTGTTTTTCAAACATTGTGATTGGTTGAAATTACATTAACCAATCAGAATGTTCCAAAAATTCGACTTTAACAAAATTATACATTTGAAAAATTTTGACAGTAAGGCCGAATATTTTTAATTTTATATATATACCAACTTTTTTCGAACAAAGTTGGATTTTCATGAGTTATTTAAAAAAAAAAGTATTTGAGTTAATTTTTGCTTATTAACCAAAGTTTATATTAGAAAAATTGCTATAATTTGGAATCACCATGATTTTCCCATTCAAAGACTGTGAAATAAAATCAATAACATTTAATTTTTACACTAAAAGAAAAAAAGTCTGCGAAAATTTTAGTTAAAACTACTAAAAATTTTTTAAAAATCACCGTGCGAAAAAATTTTGAATTGGAACATTAAAAATAATCTTGCTAAACACTGGTAAGATTAGAATAGCAACAATAAAAATTTTAAATTTACAAAATTTTAGTTCTATTTAAGTTAAATTTTAGTTAATAGAAAATAACTTAACCTACATAAATCAGCAAAAAATTTTGCTAAATAATTAGTTGATTTAAATATTACAAAAAAAAAATTAAAAAAAGTTTTTTAAAAAAACTTTTTTTTAATGCGTATTAAAATCTAGCCTTCTCAAATCAGCAGTCTACTCTTTTTATTAGCAAACATTTCTGTTGATTTTAGCATTATAAACTGTTATTTGCATTCAACTAAATTTAATTTAAATATAACAAAAATTTTGTAGATATGTATAGCAGAATGGGTTTGCGATTTTTTGTCTACTAATATTCAGCAGTTTTTTTGCGGAGTTTAACAGGGTAATTTGTCATTTTCAATTAATTAAAAGCTAAATAAAATTTAACTTAAATATAACTAAAAGTTAATTTAAATATAACTAAAATTTTATTAAATATAACTAAAAATTTGTTAAGTATAACTAAAATATTGTTAAATATAACTAAAATATTGTTAAATATAACTAAAATATTGTTAAATATAACTAAAATTTTGTTAATTTAACAGTTATATTTTTGCTGTTCTTAATTTACTAGTATTTAACAAAAACAGAAAAAATCTTCTAATTTTTGCAGTTTTTTTTTTTTGCAAAATCACTATTAACTAATTTTTAGTAGATTTTTTCTCCTATTTTTACAGGTTTATATCTATGAGTGTAGTTTATTTTGTTAAATTTATTTAACATTCAATGCTTGTAACATTTCTTTTGAGGTATCGGGTAAATCCAACACCGATATACCCGGATAGTTCTCAATTGTTAAATAATATGGTATATATTTCTGTATTAATTTAACCATATCAATTAAATTATTTTTAACCACCAAATGTACTATCGAATCACCATTACCCAGTACTTCATAATCAATAACATTAATTTTATATTTTCGACAAAATTCCAACATAATTTCGACCAGTTCCAAGCGTTGCTCAAGAACAGCAGCATGCAATACAGTATGACCATTGTGATTATAAACTTTGAACATTTTAATAAAACTATTCTTAACTTCTTCTGGATATTTCGAATGATCTTTAAGTAATTGTTGTAATTTTAATATACAATCTTTATAATCATATTCCATGGCCATGTGCAATGGTGTCCTACCATTATTGTCCTGTTCATGTACACAACAACCCATACCAATTAAGGGTCGGATATACATGCATTTATTTTGTTTGCAGGCATAATGTAAAAGATTTTCACGATTTTTATTACGGGCTTTAATCACAAGTTCCCCATGAGGTGAGTTTTTGGTCATTTTATAAAGTTGTATAAAGGATTCAGATGATGATAAAGCATCGTGAAATATTGTATTGCCATCTGGAAATAAACAAAAATGGGGATAAGGTTAAAGATTAGTTTTAAACAAAGGATATTTTATTCATAGATCACATCGTTATAAATTGTTTAATATTATACACTCAAATAAAAAAGTCGGTAAAAGTTACAGATTAGTCTTCAATTTAATAATAGAAAAAACTCTAAAAATTTTAGTTAAACCTACAAAAAAATAGTTAAAAATGATCTTGCAGAAAAAACAGCTTAAATTAGCTGATTATTTTTGCTAAATATTAGTAATAAAATAAAACTGTTAAATATACAGAATTTTAGTTATATTTAAGCTAGATTTTAGTTAATAGAAAATAACAACTTAACCTGCTAAATCAGCAAAGATTTTTTTAAATAATTAGACTAAAAATTCAAAAATATTAAAATTTTTGAAGTTTTTTCAATTTTTTTTAATGCGATTAAAAATCTAGTTTTCTGAAATCAACAATTCACTATTTTTTTAGCAAATATTTCTGTTGATTTTACAGTTTGTTTTTGCCTGCTATTTTATTTAGCAAAAATTTCTGCAGATTTTACAGTATAATTTTCATTCTAAATTAGCTAAAAGTTAAATAAAATATAAATAAAACTCTGTTTATTTAACAGTTTTATTTTTGTTGTTCTTATCTTACTAGTATTTGGGAAAAAAATCTGCTAATTTCAGCAGTTTTTTTTTTTTTTTTTTTTTTTTTTTTGAAAAGTGATCGGTTTCTTTGACAAACTTTCTATCGAAATGTGGTCATCAATGCCGAGTTTGACATCAAAAAATAAAAAAAATGATGGCGGATCCAATTTAGCGGATGAGTTTTTAAAAAGAGAACGTACTTGTTTAAAATTCTGTACCTGGAAATTTTTGCGAGTTGCTGCTTCTGAATACGAATCTTGCTTCAAATTTGTGACGGATAATTTTTTTTAAAGTGATCAATTTTTAAAATTATTTATTGCGGAGTGTTTTGCTGTCGTTATTCAAGAGCCTTACATAAAATTTTCTATATTTTAAATCGCGAATCCAATATTTGTGTGATTACTAAACTCATAGAAATAAATCTGTAAAAAAAAGTTACTAAAAATTAGTTAAAAATGATGCTGCAGCAAAAACTGGCGAAATTAGCAGATTTTTTTTTGCTAAATACTAGTAAAATAAGAACAGCAAAATAAAAACTGTTAAATTTACAGAATTTTAGTTAAGTTAACTTTTAGTTAATTGAATTCAGCAGAAAATTTTGCTAAATATTAACAGACTAAAAATAGCAAAAATAAACAAATTCTTTTTATTTTTAAGCTAAATTTAATTGAATGCAAATAGCAGTCTATCCTGTTAAATTAGCATAAAAATTTGCTAAAAATTGTAAACTGGTGTTTTCAAAATGCTCGATTTTTATTTGCATGAAAAAAAAAACAAAAAAACAAATTTGGTGTAGAAATAAAATAAAAAATAAATTAAACAAAATAGTGATGTTGATGTAATCAAAATATATTCGTCATTCGAATACTTTCAGTATTCGTTGTATTAAACTGTCTTTAAAATATTATTTTACACTATTATATAACCAAAATATGTATATGTGACGCGCAAAATAGAAAGGGATCTAAGGGTAAAAACCGATTTTGTTCAGGAGAGCCATTTTAAAGATTTAAATACGTGTATCTTTGGTGTACCATCACTGAGCGTGTTGGTATTGGTCTCATTTGAAAGCGACACATCTCATGACGTCAGGAACGTGTTGGTCAACCTTGAAAACGCGCGTAGGTCGTCCCTACCTCTTGTTTTGTGTAGTTGGTTTTTACTGTTTTCTACCTAGCGCGCTGTTTCCATGACTTTGATATCAATTTTGCTCGCGGTTTTTCGAATCTAGCTTTATTTTCTGAAATTATTAATTGTGAATTATAATAAATACTCATTTATAATTCTTTTAAACCGTGAATATCACTCTGTTAGTACGAACATTTTTTTAGAATCGTCGACTTCACTTTCATAAAACGCGCATATCTCTGGAAGGGAAAACTTTTGGGGCATGGGATCGGTCTCATTCGATGCTCAGATGTTGTCCACATCAAAAAAAAAAAAAAATTGATTTTTTTACCCTTAGGTCCCTTTCTCTATGCGCATTCACATATATTATCAAGTTATGATTTATTATAAATTAGTTTTATTGGCAAAATCTTCACAACAACATTATTCATCTATGATTAACGAGTCAATCGTTTACAAATTTTATGAAACACTAACAATTTATTTGAAAGTGGAGACACATTTTATAAAGGTGTTGCCAGAATAAAACGATAAATTAACAAACTGTTATTTAACGATTATGCATGATATGTTTTTATAAACGTTTAATGAGGGAAAAGAATACTTTAGAAAATGTATTCCTTAACGAAAAATTAAGAAAATTTTATTCATTAGAGCCATAATATTTAAAGAATCGATCAGTTTTGAAAATATTCATCTGCGAGAATTGCTGAGTTCACTCCCAACAAATTCCATGTTAATAATTTCAGAAAAATCCGATACCTCTTTTAAAAATCATTCGCCATATTGGATCTGCCATTTGAATTTCAAAAATCTAATATCAAATTCGTTTTCAGCGACGACCAAATCACTATTTAAAAAAGTTATCGGCTTTGTTGGATCCGCCATTTTGAATTTTAAAAATCTGATATCAAAAACAAACTTTACTGTACGCGTATCTAGTTTAAAACAACTTGCGAAACTTTTCAAAATAATCACCTTATTGGTGCGGCAATTTTGAAGTTTAAAAGTCTAATGCCAGATTAGAAAAGTCTGTGGTTTCAAAATCGTATTAGTATTCTCTCAATTCATAATATTGGGTCTAACATTTTTATCTCTATATTTAGCGACGCGACTTTCATAAGTACAAACAGAAAAAACGACATTTTCGAATATATTTACAGGCAACTATGTATTTGTTTACAAACTACTATATATGGGTGATATCAAAAAATGTGATAAAAACCATGTAACCAGCTAATTTCTAATGCATGGATAACATTTGAGTTATATATTTCAATATATATCAGCGCATTGTCACCTGTTTTACAAAATTTATAACAATCTGACCAATTTTTGGTTAATAGATAAAATTTGTGACCAATTTTATAGGCCAAATGTAAACTCCGTAACCAGTAACTCATAAGGTTTTTAATAGCTTATATTTTAATAACCAATGAAGATAAACACTAACTGTAAGAATTTATATGAAGAGGAAAAGTTACGCATTTAAAAAAAAATTAATACATTTTACAAACTTTTTCGCATATCTATGCTAACACGACTTCAACTCCGTAACGATTTTTCGTCATAATTTTTGATAAAAATGTATACACCAGAATTTTGGAGTTATCTATTAATTAAATTGCGAAAAGTATAATGTTATTTATACTCAAATGATCGTTGGACTGTAAGTAATCATCCAGTATAACAGACTTGAACTTTTTCTGCAGCATGTAACATTCTCGAGATGAAAAAGGATGTCTTTAATAAGATTTGAAAAAATGTTGTAAACTCCGTTCCTAATTTTTACACCAAACTATTTAACGAGTGGGAAAAACAGTGGCATATTTGGATTCACCTTTTAGGCATCATACAATTTTGTTTCGGAAAGAAAATTCTGACAAAGCGTTTGTAAAAGAAAACGAAAAAAATAACCAAATGTAAACTCCGTAACTGTAAACTCCGTAACCATAATTGTTTGCATCAGATTGCGTTAAAAAAAATGTAGGTAAATGTTTAAAATATTTTAAAATAACCATAAACAGAGATGATTCAACTAATATTTATGCGTCAAAAGATGATCCAACTAATAATTTTGCGTTAAATCAATAAAAGTTATCAGTTTTTTAGTCTAAACTGCTGGCGCGAAAAACGATTGATTTTGCATTTCATTGGTTTGGAATCGATATTTCGAGCCATTACTGATATTAGTTTGACAAATTAAATTTGTTTCAATGAATTTAAAAATGTTTTGATCGCGAAATGTTATGTTTATACCCTACACCACTATGTGGTCAGGGTATTATAAGTTTGTGCTGATGTTTGTAACACCAAAAAATATTGGTCGTAGACCCACCTTATAGTATACCGATCGGTTCAGATTTTTTTTTTATTTCGATTTAACGATGTCCGTCTGTCCGTCCGTCCGTCCGTCTGTCTATGCAATCTTGTGCGCACTCTACAGGTCGCAACTATTAAGATATTTTGTTGAAATTTGGTACGCAGACCTATGTTGGCCCAAGGACGAACAATTTTGATTTTTTTGAACATCGGTCCATGTTTAGACCTAGTGCCCATATAAGGGTCCTACCAAAATTATATTGTTTATACCCTGCAGGTCGTAAATATTAAGATATTTTGACGAAATTTGGTACACAGACCTATGTTAGCCCAATAACGCAGCCTATTGATTTTGGTGAACATCGGTCCATGTTTAGACCTAGTTCCCATATAAGGGTCCTACCAAAATTATACTGCTTATACGCTGCAGGTCGCAAATATTAAGATATTTTGATGAAATTTGGTACACAGACCTATATTGGCCCAATAACGCAGCCTATTGATTTTAGTGAACATCGGTCTATGTTTAGACCTAGTGCCCATATAAGGGTCCTACCAAAATTATACTGTTTATACGCTGCAGGTATCAATATTAAGATATTTTGATGAAATTTCGTACATAGACCTATGTTGGCCCAAGGACGAAGCCTATTGATTTTGGCGAACATCGGTCCAAGTTTAGAACTAGTGCCCATATAAGGGTCCCCCCAAAATTGGCTTGGTTACAAACTGCAGGTCGCAAATATTAAGATATTTTAATGAAATTTGGTGCGCTGACTCACATTATAGAAAATTTTGACATAAATCCCATTTTAACCCATTCGAATTTCGGATCCAAACAATACACCAGACTGGTGTAGGGTATTGTATAGTCGGCATGCCCGACTTTAACCTTTTTACTCGTTTTAATATATTATTTTGTAACTCCGCAACCGCTGATTTGATTTTAAGAAATTTTATATTTTTGAAAAGCATTTAAAAGGAGCAAAAAATACAAAACTAAAAAAAAAATAAAAAAATTTTTCGCCGAATGAATTGTATTTTTATTCGCGAAACCGCCAATTTGATAAACACAAATTATATATCATTGGAAAGCATGTTGAAACCCCAAATACGAAAAACAAATAAATTGAAGAAAATTCGTACGCAATTTATTTTGTTATATCTTTTGCTTCCAGAAATGTAAACTCCGTTACCACAAAAAAGATTAAAATTGTGCAAAAAAAGTTATTGCGACAACTTGTAGAAGAGATCGTTTGCAATTAGGTTTATAATGACTAAACTTACTGATTCTATTAAGAAAAAACCGAAATATTAACAATTTTTGCTTTTCACAAATTTGGCACAAAAACTTATCACATTTTTTGATTTCACCCATATATGTTTGAAGTATGCCTCAATTATTATATTCTTATGGTTCTTATATATACGTATGTCAGTCAATTTTCTCACATAAACAAAGCTTTTTTAGCAGTCTTATTTTATTATTATTATTATTATTATTATTATTATTATTATTATTATTTAGTGTGTTTTTTAATCACCTGGATTTAGAATTTTTCATACAAAAAATGGATTTATTAAATCAAAAAAAAAGCTGAATTTAATAAATCCACAATAAAAGCACAAATATATGAAACAGCCTATTAATTTAATGTCAGAAAAAATACGAATGAAAATTAAAAGAGAAACAAAAAAATTGAAAAACTAACAATAAAAGGTTTTTCTTAAATTTTTTTTATGAAATATGTTTAGAAAAAAAACTACACCTCACCAAATACATATTTTTCATTTTGGACATGGAGAAATAGCTCAAATAGAAATGGCAATTTTTCACTCTACAGTAAGTAATTTAATTAAATCCAATTAGTGAATATTAAATATTGCAATGGAATTTTTCAATTGTGTAAAAATATAAATTGAAATGATAAAACTGAAAAGGCAGACTGTTTATCGCTGTTTTATGTAAAATATAATTATAAATTAAAAGTTAAAGTAGAATCCTTCATCATCGAATTCGGTATTGAAAATTAGGGTGAAAGAAGTGTCGGACAGAAAATTTTTTTAAAATAGGAAGAATCTAACCCCATCTGTTGAGCACTTTTAGAAATACTTTTTGGATTTATTAAATCCAAGTGATTAGAAAAACCGGCTATTATTATTATTATTATTATTATTATTATTATTATTATTATTATTATTATTATGTTTGTGGGATTCAAATATAATAGGGCAAGGAATTTCATGCACTTAAAAATGGAAAATATGCGGCTAAAAACGGAAAATATGCATTAAAAATATAAGAAAAATGCACTAAAAACTATTATTTTTGCAAAAATAATGCACTTTAAAACTTAAAAATATATTTAAATTAGTTATTTTGCAAACAGGCACAGAACTCGAAGATTTCCCATAGGTCACTAAGGCTTTTAAGAATGTTTATTTTGATTGAACCAAAATATGAAAACGTATAAATTTTTTATATTTTTTTACAAAATAAAAAATGATCCTAAAAGTTAAAAAGTCAAAATATGCAAAAACATGCATTTTTTTTGACAAAATATGCAAAAATATGCAACTACAAATTGCTGCCATTTTGTTCTAAATATTATGTTTCGGATAAACATTTTGTCCATATTAGTTTTGGACTATCGAGCAAAAACATGCATTTGCATGGAATTCCTTGCCCTAATAATAATGATAAATACGAGGATTACTATTTATATTTCGGGAACTGGCAACACTAATATCAATAGCTAAAATCTGGCAACACCATAATCAAATTTGACATTTTCTAGCATAAACGTTCTCACAAGTTTTTGATGTACAAGTGATATGTGTTTTGGTTACAGTGAGTTAAGAAAATCAATTTGGCCAAAAAATGGAAATTTCGTTGGATGATTTTTCACAACTTTCGACGTGGATTATCTCAACAAGAATGTGTCGATGAACTCAGTTCTTTGTATGGCGATAAATCACCATCAAAAACCACAATATATCGCTGGTCGTAGTTCGGTCGCCGACGAATTCCTGAAGGTCGTCCAAAATCGGTTGTTGTGCCACAAAATATCGATGCAGTGCGTGAACTCATAATGCAAGATCGCCATGTGACATATCGTGAGATAGAGGAACTAATGTGCAAAGCATTAGTTCCACTTCAATATATTCGATTTTGCATAAACACTTAGTTTTAAAAAAAATTTGCTCTCGTTGGATACCCCATAATTTATCAATCGCACAAAAAAAAAGTCTCGCGTCAATTGGTGTAAGGGAATGATTAAATCTGTTTTGAACGAATGCAAAAGTGTATTAATCATCAAGGGGAATATTTTGAAAAACAATAAAGCCATTTTCATTTAAAAATGTTTGTTATTATTTGCCATTCCCGAAATATAAATAGTATCCCTCGTATATATAATGTTTGCCTGCCTCAGTCAGTCAGTCAGTTCTATTGATTTTGTTATTGTTTTTAAATCTTTCTCTCGTTTCTCGTCTTATTCTTAAACTTAAAGTACATACTTACTTTTATTTTCAAGACCCATAATATCAATATCTTTTGCATCTATAGGCATTTCGAAAATTTGATAAATTTTTTGCTTAATTATTGTTATGGGATCAACTGAACGTGTTAATTTTAGTGTTTTCATTTTGACCGATGTTTCAATAACTTCATGGTGTAACGGCAACATTCTATCCTTATCATTTTCACGGATTTCTTCAGGCTGCAGTGCTATTCGATCTCTTGAGATATATTCAAATTCATTATTGCTGTCAAAATATTGAGTGTCATAAATAAATGTATTTTCAATTGTATCATCACTAAAATCATTTGTTCCCATATGGTCGATAATACTAGTAATATCTATATCTGGATTTGGTTCATAATTTGTAATTGAAGGTATTGTTATAGGTTCCATTAAAGGTGTAACCACATAATCTACATTTTGAAAGTTAAGATCATGTATGGGAGTAAAACTTAATGTGGACTCATTATTTGAAGATGATGTTGATGATACTTCTACCTTTAATTCTTCTTCTAAGCTATTTCGTGCCCTTTTTCTCGGTCGATTATCGTCGGTATTATTTAAATAATAAAATTTTACATTTTGACTTTTATACGTTGTTCCCCTTACTACTACTTCAATATGTACTTCAATCTCATCATCTGTACACTTGGGTCCTTTGTAGGCTGGTAACACAAATGTTATAGCATGTTTTCCGAAGATATCCTCATTTTTAATTGGTATCTCAATTCTCCAATCTGTTTGTTTTGTAATTTCATTAATTCTGGTTATCAGAACATTTAAAGGAAAATTTGAATTTAATTTGATCAAAATGGTTATTTTGGTACCACCTAATATACTGCCTTTGGTATTGCATAGATGATGAATTTTTATATCATCGCCATGATATATATTATTAGAAAATATCGTTTCTTTATAAAGGCGATAGGTGTCGCTATAGAAATCTTTTTCAAATACTGTAAAACCCAAACAGACCTGAAAATTGGAAAGAAAACGTTGTTTTTTTTAACAAAATCATTTTTTTAAATAACATAGAAGGTACTTTTTTTTTAATAGAAGGCACTGTTTTAATAAAAAATACTTTTTCAAAAAGCAACTATTTTAATAAAAGGTACTTTCTTAAACTTTTTTATTTGTTTCTTTTATCTTTTTTATTTGATTTTATATTCCATTGAAAATAGGGAATATATATATATTTTTTCAAATGGGATAAAAGTTTATTTATTAAGGGCGAGTAACCTATTTCCAACATAACCAAGGTTAACCACAGATATTTCCATATAAATTTGACATTCATAACTATGGTTAAGCACTAAACTCAGTTTTTTTATAGATAAGTTAGCAGGTCTATGTGTATTATTGATTGTCATTTTGAATTAAACACCCATTATCGTTAGGTATTATTAGTTTTCTTCATTATTGCTTTTATCAACTTTAATAATTTTTAGTATTTTCTAATTATTCTGAAAACTAGTTTATTTAAGTACAACACACTTATTGTTGTTAATAATTTTGAGTTCTATTTTTGCTCCCTTTTAATTTAATTTTGGGTGTGCAAATTTTAGTAAACTATCACTTATTTGCCGCCTAACGCCAAATATTAATTTAAAACCAAATCGGAACTTTACGAATTTAGAATTTAAACTACAGTAAAATTTCATCTAATAAGGTATGTTTTTAATACTGCTAATTACGTCATAATATTGACATTATTTTTTGGAGTTGAGTTCAAGATTAATTATTTTTTAATCATTATTGTTCAAACAAGTTAAACATATTTTTATATACAATATTTCATATTTTTTATAATTATTTATTTAAGAATAATTTTATACAACACAACAAATGATAGTTTTAGTGATTGTTTGTAGAAAAGAAGATTATGTTTAATTGCATTCCAGGAGTTCGGGAAATAGTGCTTATTGCTTAACATCTGTTATGCAGATGTGTGAATACAGGTAAAGCATATCACTATGGGAGATAGCAACCAAGAAAATGGTTATGGTTACATCTATTATCAATAAAAAAACTCAAATTAAGATTTAATCCCCTACAAGGATAGTAAATATCGCTTGTAGGTAGTCTAGTTTAGTTTTAAGAAATTAATGTTTAGTATTTAATGAAATATATTTTCAATAAATAAATTAGTAACTTACAATTATTCAAACGGTGTAGGCGATATTTAATATTACGATTATTCATTACAGTTAAAACAATGGCTAAGTTTATTTATAAAAATCTCGCAGAAATTTATTTCCAAGAGAAAGATGATAATGATGTTTTGTCTCACATAATAAAAGAACGTTTCTTTAATTTATGCGATGAACAAGAAGTTACTATACACAGAAAAAAAGTGACAATATTTTTGAAAAATTTAAAAAACGTTATCAATATTATGGTCCTAGAAAGGAGAAGTTTTTTCAATTACATAATGGCAAAACAGTGGGAAAAGGCAAAATCAATTGATGAAAGTTGTGAACGGTCATGAAGACGCAAACTTGAAAAGGTAAATGATGAAATTTTTCACAAATCATAAAGGAATCGTTTGTGCATCAAATACGTCTAACACAAAATAAGAAAGACAAAATTGCAATAATTGAGAAAATATGTTAGTAGAAGTGAGTGAGCCCCAGTCACACAAAACGAGTTTTAACAGCTTTCCTACACCAAATAAAGATTATAAGTTTAACCCAGAGGAAGTGGTAGCACTTGTTTTTTTTTTGATTTAAAATTGACAAAAATCAGTATATGGAGTTACAAAAACGAACCAATGAAAAAAAACTGTCCGATTTTCCCCGAATACCGTGATATACTTGCTGCAAAAACAGACTGTTTGCCTTCGAAAATTTCGAAAAAAGTCTTCATATTTTACCTTCTTACCATTTTGCTGTGTTCAGTGAGCTGATTGTTAGCAAAAAATTGGTAAATTTTGCAAATATTTTGCTAACTCTTAGTTGATTTGATATGAATGTTTACTAAATTACAATAAATCCAGTAGAATTTTTGCTTATCTTGATAAAATAAAAAAAAATCTATTTTTTTTACTAACTTATTTTTTGAGTGTAAAAATATAGATAAGATAAGTTGTTCATAGTTGCCCACAATCCACAGTTGTTCATAAATTTGAATATTGCACTAAAATAATAATAAAAATAATTTTTTTACTACCCGATTTTTACGATCGATATCTTCAATTAAAGCTAAAGGTTTAGGATTTCCAACAAAAAATCCGTATTGAAATACGTCCACTCCTTCAAAAGTTATAGATGTTTGACCGCCTTCTCTGAAAATGTACCACTGGGAGTCGCAAGGTTGTATCACTTTTTTTTTTTTAGTTTTTTATATGGAGATTTGGCAATTAAGATTAGAGATACAACCAGTGTTGCCAGGTTTCTTAGATATAAAATCGTCAAAAATTCTGGAAAATATCGTCAAAATCGTCATAGCTTTTCAAAAATCGTCAAAAGATAGTTCAAAATCGTCAAAATAACACTATTTGTGTTATAAGGACCCTAAAAACTTAATAAGCATTTTAAAAATTATCCTTTTTTAATCATTTCATGCTTGTCTGACTTAACATATTTACTAAAATGTTTATAAACATCATCGAAATTTGCCATATACTTGCCATGTAGTTTCTTTAAACAAAAAGAAATACCCACAAAAATTTCAGATTTTAAAATATTTATTATGTATTTCACAGACATTCTTCCCAAAAATTTAGATTCTTTACAGTTTTCAGACAGAAGTTTTACACAAAAATTATCATATTTTTTATTATTTTTCCTGTAACTTTTGTTCATTTGAAAATACGTATCTTAAAGAAAAATTGGCAGTTTCGCAATAAATAAAAAATTATGATCAAAGGAATTAAATATGCTAAAAATCCCAAACGTATTTAGCAAATTGTGAAAAAATAATCCGCTGCAGGCGGATTCATTCTTGCCTAAGGAAATCGTCAGGGAACGACGTTTTTGGAATTTCTGGAAATATTTGTTAAGTTAAATTACATACTCAATGAGAATTTTTTGTTCTCGTTAGGAGCGTTATTAAACATTTAAAATATCAAAGAAAAAACAAAAACAACAACAGAAAATGTTCCACAATTTGCTTTGTCATCTTCCAATGTACTACTCTGTTGTTTTGACAGATCTAGCAATGTAGTGACATCCATTCATGTAGAAACAACAATAGAGAACAATGTTTTCTAAAGTGTCAGTAACATTTAAATTTGCACAAGCACTTGCATATTAGTTTTTTTAATTTTATTTTATCGGGATATACATTAATTGCATCAAAGGAATTAAATATGCTAAAAATCCCAAACGTATTTAACAAATTGTGAAAAATAATCCGCTGCAGGCATGTCCCTATCCGGATTTCATTCTTGCCTAAGGAAATCGTCAGGGGACGACGTTTGATGTACTTGAACGGATTTTTACTTATTTTATAGATATAATTTTAATTAGAATTTCAATATGAACACTTTTAAGTTGCGTTTACAATGACGGAGTACTCCAATCTGTAGCAAATGTTGTTTTTTTCTCTTTCATACTAACAAATTTTTGTATTGGGCTATCCCTTGTTATTCCACTCCAGAGTAAAACTTGTTTGACTCTGGAGTACAGATTTCCTACACTCTAGAGTTAACATTGGACTGTTAACTGTTTAACAAGGCAACTATACCCAAAAAACACATCACTAAATTCTTCACATCTCTAATTGTAAGTGTCAACAAATTCAAAAAATAATAACAGAATATATTGTGTTGTTTTCGGTAAAATTTAAAATAAAAAAATGATTTAAATCAAAAACGATAGAAATTATGCCAAAAGAGTCGGGAAAATATGGACTGAGTACTAAAATGTCAAATGAGTTTTGAAGTAACTCTACTCTGCATTTTGAACAGTTAACATTTTAATCTGTGCTGCAGAGTAGAGTCACTCTATCATTGTGAAAGCACCTTTAATCTAAAGGCGCGTTTACAATGATAGAGTGACTCTACTCTGCAGCACAGATTGAAATGTTAACTGTTCAAAATACAGAGTAGAGTTACTTAAAAAATTTATGACACTTCAATACTTACATAATATTTTCGCATAGTTTAGCCACCACCGCAACTTATTTTCGTTTTTAATTTTTTTTTAAACTTATTATACAGTTTATTATAAAAATTTCGTTTTATTTTGTTTATTTTAAAAAAATTGTTGACAATTAGAGATGTGAACAAATTAGTGATGGGTTTTTTTTAGGTATATTTGTCATGTTAAACACTTAACAGAACAATGTTAGCTCTAGAGTGGAGCAAATCTGTACTCCAGAGCCAAAAAAGTTTTACTCTGGAGTGGAATAAAAAGAGATAGTAAAATACAAAAATGTGTTACTATGAAAGAGAAAACAACTAAATTTGCTACAGATTGGAGTACTCCATCATTGTAAACGCACCTTAAAATTCTAAAATATTTTTCAAAAATTGTATAGATTTGCTGAATAAAAATTATCTGATTTTGTAGCGGTTTTTTAATTTCTTCCTACATTAATTTGCTTGTAATTCTGCATAATTCTAAAAACTAAAATTTTGAGATTTAGAATTATAGATTGGAAAGTATCGTAATTTTGCACATTTCTTGCTGTATTTCGTATTAAAAAAAATCGTAATTTTGAAGGAAAAAATCGTCAAATCGTCATTTGTCTATTTTTGATAGTAAAAATCGTCAAAATGACGATTAATCGTCAAAACTGGCAACACTGGATACAACCTTGCGGCTGCGGATTCTGCTGCGGTGAGAAAAAACAAATTAAATGACTGCGGCTGTGGTGACGTTTGTTTTTATAAATGTTGTTTATATGTATGTGTGTGTACATTTAGTGTATATGTGGAGAGCACCAGCGATGGGAAATGAGGTTTTTGTTTTAGTATATTAAAATTTATAATTTTTTTTTGCATTTTAACTTCGGCAAAGATCATTCAATTAAAATGATAGTCTAAATGAGTTCGAAAGTATCATCACTTCAGCAATGAATTTCTTCAAAGTTTCAATGAAAATTGTCACTGGAACTTGTCCATTGAAACTTTTCATAGAATCTATGAAACAGGTTTCATTAAAGTCAATGTTTATGAAACGTTCATAAAATTAATGAAGCTCTTCATAAAATTAATAGGCCACTCGTCCAATGAATTAATCATTCAGCAAATGAAGAGCTTCATAAAATCTATGAAGCAATTTCATTTACTATTATTTATTATAGTTGGTTTTTGTCGTTGCTAAGCTGGAGTGGATAAGTATAAAGTACTAAGCAAATGCAAAAGGCGTAATAAAATCGTAGCATATTTGAAGGATGTACAAAATATATCTAAAGAAAGAATTCATTAAATAAAAATGGGTCATAAAAAAAATTTCGAAAAAATTAATATGATTTATAAAAAATTTCATAGTCCAAAATTAATAATAAAAAATTAATTAAAAAAAAAAATAAAACTTATAAAAGATTATTCTCTCAGGAAATGACGATATTTTATAAAAAAAATTTAAAAAAAGTAAATACTATTGAACAATTTCATATATATAAAGAACATTTTCATTAAATTTGTGGAGATCGAATTTATGAAATTCAATGAATTTTTTTAATGAAATTATGAAATTTTATGAAAGAAAAGTTATGAAAAATTTCATAATATTAATTAAATATTATATACATAATGAAATTTTTCATTGGTTCTACGAAAAAAATTCTATGAAATTATATCTTTAATATCATGAAGGATAATTCTCTCTGTGTAGTAATAAACATGAAAAACAATGATTTTTCAAAATAAAAGTTCAATCGTATCAACTTTTCCATCTCTGAACATCATCAAATATCGGGATTATTTTTTGAAAATATGGCAACATTGCAGTGAGAGTGGGAATGAAAATATGAGAGTATGAGGCAAAACGCAGAGAAATTAAATTAAGTTTTAATTTAGAGAGAATCCGCAGTGCGTTTTTAATTTCCAAAACTTCATATAAAAAAAATAAACGCAGAACAAGCCGCAAGGTTGTATCTCTACTCTGATATTTACAAAATCAGTTGTAGGTTCAATTCCAATTAAAAGTTCAATTGTATTTACAAAAAGTTTAATTGTATTTACCAAATAAATTTAGCTGTGCTTCCGCCCAAATTAGGCGATAAATCGAAACCCAAAAGAAAAGTTTTGATATACATATATAATGGGGAATTAAAAAAAAACAAATTGTCGATTAGAGGGTTAAGGATGCGAATTCATCAATACTCACATTTAAATTTCCACTGCTTTTAACACACTTTTCATCATTTAAATTTAGTTCTCTTTGCAGTGATATAAACTCCAACGGTAATTGTAGTTTTTGATATTCTTTAGCTTTTGTTTCTAATGATTTCTTAAATTCTTCCGTTTTCAAACGAACAATAACATATTCCTCCAATTGCCAATATCTCTCCAGTACATTATCGGAACTCTCTTTCATTTTTTCAAATATAAAATTATAATTAACTGTTGTCTCTCCCTTGGCCAACAGCAAGTGGGGCGACAGACGTTTATCATCATTATTGTGAATTGAACATAAAATATAAAAATCTCTTTTATTATCAAAATCATCTAAATGATTTGGTAATACAAGTTTAACACTTGGATATACTTCGGTAGTGGTAGTATTGGACAGATAAATTATAAGCTGTTGACCCATTAAATAACCATGTGAATTTTTTAATTCAGTCACATAACGATAATGAAAGTTTTGTTTTGGTTGTATTGTTATAAAAAAATTATTATTTTGTAAATAATTTGATACTTCAGATAAATCGCCCATATTGCATGTTATATTTCTTATATACTTTTTAACAAATCAATTTTTAGTAGACATTTGTATGCACTTTTCTTTCTTCTAGTTTATTTTAAACTGACTCATATTGAGTTAAAGACATTTAGTTTTATAAAAATACGTTTTTTATGGCAAGTAGCTTGCTTTTTGCGGGCAATAACCATGATCAACAGAAAGCAAATGTTAATTTTTATATATATTGTTGGGGAATAGCCCGTATTTTATATACATTAAAGATACATGTCGTTAACGGAACTAGCGCCGTTTGTTAGCCGCCGCACAAAATTGTTACCATAATAGGTTTGTTCCACGTAATTCTGGGTAAAGTCTGGTAAAATGAGAGTAAACAAATAATTATCTCAAAAAATGGTAAAATTGCTCACAATACCGGGAACGCACAAAACCACATTTCAAGCCCAAAAATAAACGTCAAAGTTATTCATATAAACAAAAGCTATTTTGAACAATAAAATATCGAAGGGAATAAAGAGAAAGTGTTAGAATGTGGTATTTGTTAACGATATTAATTAATGGTTACAACTTTTGTTATTATTTTAATTATTTTTACAAATTTAAAACAGCTGATTTATAAACAACAAGTGATTTGACAGTTTTACCATTTTACCCGAAAAAAAAGTACGGGTAACTTCTGGTAAAATGAAAAACAAATTATTCTCTCATCAACGCTCTCATTTACCCAATTTTTAACAATAGAAACGCTTTTTGGTAAGATTGGGTTCCCGCGGGCACCCGCGGTAACGTACGTGGAACAGAGCTAATATGTCATTGATAAAAATATACTTGTTGAAAACCACAATAAACGTGACACCCATCAGGTAAACCTAATTCGAGTACGCTGAATTTAGTGGGGCTTGCTGTTGTTCTGGATTCAAAAGTAGCAAATATCACTTTTGGTATATTGCTATTATATCGTGGTGAAAAATATAAAGTGAATAAAAAAAAATCGGCACATTTCAAAAAAAAAAATGGCTAAATCAAAGAAATTTTAATTTCTAAAATTGAAAAAATACTACAAAATTTAAAAAAATTGTTAAAATAAAAAGAAAAAAAATATTAGAAACAGTCGCCATTATTGAAAAAAATAATTTAAAAAAATCGCAAAAATTAAAAAAAACAAGCGGGCTAAAGCCCGCTCGATGGTTTGTATAAGTCCCCAGGTGACTGGGAACTGATACAAACCAAAGATTAAATTCGGCTGTGCCGAGTCTTTAGATACCCTCCATCCTGGTGTTTTTATTCGGGGATTCTACTAAGTACAAACAAGTATGAATTATTACCCATTTTGTATTCGGTCAATCCACTGTGCAACAAATGTGTATAATATTTTCCACCACTACAAGTAAATATTTCAGTTTAATCTTGTTTAATATCAGTGCTGCCACAAGCAAGATTCAAAATTCCCAAAAGTGTAGACAAAATTCCCCAAAAATAATAAGATTATAATAAATTCAATTAATATATTATGTATTACAATTTGAACTCCGAAAAAAGGTAATAACCTCATCAGCAGGGAAACCAAAAATATGCTCTAAAAAACAAGTTTTATGCGCTTAAAAAATGCCCTTAAAAACGGAAAATATGCTCTAAAAACCTAAACAATATGCTCTTAAAAAAAATCATACACACTCTTTTTAATTCATAAAATTCAATTTTTATTTAAAAAAAACACAAATAAAATAACAAAAATTTAAACTAAATAACAAAATATAAAGTAAAAACAGGTATATGGTATAAAATTAGAATTCAAACAATTCAATCTTCTTTAAATGTTATTTTGTATTAAGGATAATTTTAAATTTTATTATTTTCTATTATAAAATAATTTTAAAATTTTTTGTTTTTTTTACTTCATATTAATTTGTTTTCATTTAGAGTGTTTACTTCATATTTCCAATTACAGAATTCTATTCAAATTAAAAGATGTAAATTGTGGCTCAGAAATTTCCAATTGTTTTTCGAAAATAACGATTTAATTTCGGAAATAATCAATTTTTTTTTTTTTTTTAATAATTGTTTTTCAAAAAATTTTAATAAAATTGGTTTTTTTCTGAAACACAAATTAAAACTTTAAAAAAAATTGGAATTGATAATTTCTGAAATACATTTTCAAATACAATTGATAAAGTCTGACATACATAGAGTCCTAATTGCCAACCCTGGTACTGCTGGCAAAGGAGCACTTAAAAAAATTCAAAATACATATATTAAGGTCATTCACAATGGGTGTGCTATTTGTTGTATCGTTCTATCTTCCTAACAGAAAACAGAGTTGTTAAAATTTAAATCGAAAAATACAACATTTAAGAATAGCGCGTTACAACATTTTTACGTATGTTTAGTGTCCTATGTTTAAGCGAGCTAACGGGCAGAAAATCCAACAGAAAATCATTGTTAAAATAAAATAAAAATTTTAACAACTCTGTTGTTTAATAGGATGATACAACGATCAATAGATATCACACCCCTTGTGTACAACCTAATTATTTGAAAAATTACTCTTTTACCAGGGCTGGCAGTAAGACTCTGAACAGCGCTTATGAAAAATATTTGAAATACAATTTGAAATGTAGTTTAACAAAAGCACTTGGAATTAAAAGAAAACTTTATGAAATAGATTGGAATTAATTGAATTAATTAAAAAATCTTAAAAAAAATTGAATAAATTTAGTTTTTTTAAGGTTTTTTTTTTTAATTTAAAATTCTATCAGTTGAAATTTAGAATTTAAAATGGAAATTTAAGCATTTATATTAATTTAAGTCATTTAATCAAAGTTGCTGTTACAGTAAATTACAATGTAATGGCTTAAGTTGTCAAATAAAAATCGTTGTCTATTATTTCTAAGCATATTTTTGTACATCGAAAAACTTCTTTCCATATCTACAGATGTGATAGGAGCAAATTTAAACGCTAATATTTCTTCTACACTATATTTCAAAGACGTATTTTTTGTAGAACCACTTAATACTCCACAAATATTTTTAATAACTTCAAAGCCATTATTTTTATCTATAACTTGCTTAAGCTTAAGCTGAATACTTTTAGAAGTATCGCAATTCGGAACATTATTTATTTCTTTAACCGCATCTAAAACTACCTGTATTTGCTCATGAAGGGTAGGTCCAGATGTCTGTAGTTTCTTAATAGACTTCACAATAAATCCATAATTAGATGAAATAAAAACTAAATCAGCATTTGTTTTAGAACTTCGTAAAGTATTTTTAGCAATTTCAATAGATAAAGCGTTTTCACTACTTAAAGCTTCAATTACTTCTAAAATTTTTTCATAATTATTTGCATAATAGTTAACTGCCTCAAGCCAAGTTCCACATCGAGTTATAATTGGCTCAGGAGGCAGTGCTAAATCCGGATGAATTTCTCTAAAAACATCTATTCTACATGGAGCTTTTAAAAATACTTTTTTTACGTTTGAAATTACAGAATTTACACTTTCATATGAATCTCGTATGCGTTCACACACTCGATGAAGGCCATGCACCACACATGTTATATGGGTTAACTTAGGATAAAATACTTCAATAGCCTTCGCTGCTTTTATCATGTAGGGAGCAGCATCCGTCACAAAGAGTAATATCGAATTTTTATTTATACTATCTCCCAATATTTTAATAGAGTCGTCAAAAAGTCGAGCAATTGTGGAATGATTTGTTTTTTCTAGTACTGCGGCATTTAATAAAAATTGTTTGCTTGCAATTTCTTTGTCATTGCTTAGAATCCCGATGATTACGTTTGCGACGTTTCTGCCTGTTACATCAGTCGTTTCATCAATTGAAATCCATAGATACTGATTTTTAACGAATTTAACTATTTTTTCAATGCAGTTGTTGTAAAGATTTTCAACATATTTAGTCCGAAGTGTTGATTCTGATGGAACTTTAAATTCCGGAAATTCTTCAAGAAATGTTCGTAAATTTTCATTTCGAATTTTAAACAAAGGAATGTCTGCTGCAACAAATGCAGCGCACAATTTCTCCTGAAATTGGAAATCCTTTGAAACTTTTGTAGATTCAGCAAGAAATAATTGAGAATTTTCTTTTTGTAATTTTCTTTCTTTTAATAAACAATGTTTTGTACTTTCTATGTGCTGCTTTACTAAAAACACCCTATCTGCTGTTACAGATTTTTTGCAAACAGTACAGAAAAGAACTGTCCCATCAGTTTTAAAGTCCGGAAAATCCTTAACGATGTTTCTTAATTTTGATGTCTGAGATGTCTTAGGTTTTGGCATTTTCTAAGAAAAATAAAACTTTTTAACAAAATTATAAAATTTCTTGGATTTTAGAATACTTACAAATTATTTTTTATTAAGAGGTCAAGAAAATAAATATTATCACTTGAAATATTACAACTTTATTTGATTTGGCTTTAACAAAATAAAAACATTCTCCAGAAAGTAAAGAGATTTTTAATATGTACTTCCCCTATTTAATAATTTGTTGTTTTAAGCAGAGTTACCAGACATTTCAAATTCACAAGAAAACAAAACCAAAACAAATATCCCAAAAAAATACACTTAAAAAAATTAAAAACAAAAAAAAAATACCCATAAAAAAGAAAGAACACCTAAAAAAGTCTTATTATATAAAAATATAAAAAATGCTCTAAAATATGCTCTTATGCTAAAATATGATCTTAAAGCAAAAATATGTAAAAATATGCTCTTAAGGCTAAAATATGCAAAAATATGCTCTAACGAATCGATGCCATATTTCTTAAAATCTTCTGAAACGTATAAATACCTTATCCATTTGTCAATACAATGCGCAGGAAAAAACATGATTCTGCATATTTTTGGTTTCTCTGCTCATCAGTAAACTTAAAAAAAAAAGTGATTTGGCAATTTAAATTGTCCCATTGTTCTGGGCGTTATATTATTACAAAGAAAAGTTCCTTAAATATGCAGCATTTATGATGAACTTTTGAGTCTTATATGAATCTTCATAAAATTTAGAGAAAAAATTAACTTTAGAAAAAAACACTTAAAAAGCTTGTAAATAAGAGTCAGTTATGATCACATGTGAACGATTTAAAAATAATCTTATTTCAGAGTCTTTCAAAAATCAAGTTTTATTTGCGTTTTTAAATACACACAAAAAATCTTTGGCAAGCAATTGGGAGCACTTCAACTAAAATAATGTTTTTGTGGCATACACAATATAATAAATTATTCGATAAAACTTTATTAGTGGAAATTTGCTTAATTACTTGGTAACGATTTTTTTGTGTACGTTAATAGCTTATTTGTATAACGAAAGAATTTCAAAGCATGTATAGATTAATTAATACACTTTCCTGATGTATCGGTTTAATTCGTGGATGATCAGTCGCTGTGAATCAATTCATTAACTCGTATGAATAAAAAATAGATATTGGAATTTTTATGCAAACTTCACAATTAGATGTTAAGTCATTCATAAGCCAAAAGTAATTACATACATTGAGGCAGGGTTGGTAGGCTCTATCGCTAAAATACTGTTATAGATTCAAATATCGATACATTTAAAATACCAGTACCGAAATTAATGAAATACCATTATCCCATTATCCTTACAACACCATTATTTTTTAGTCTAAACTTTTTGTAATTCCACGTCGTAATTGTGAATTTTACATACACTTAGTTAATAAATTTATTTTACTTTACTTTGTTTTTTCATAAAAAAAAATTTGCGGAATGCACCGAAATAACTGAATACCGCTTATCTTAAAATACCATTATCGAAATAATTGCAATGCAGTTAACCTTAAAATACCGTTATCGAAATACAATTATCCTTAAAATACTGTAACCGAAATAATCTATGATAGCGTTACTTACCCTCACCGATAATCGCACCGTTTCTGCTACCAACAATGCTTTGAAGTAATTGCTAAGTTATATTCATAGACCCACTATCTATTGGCTAGTTTATGAATTAAATTCTTTTTTTATGTATAATATATATTTTTTATTTACAAATTTGATAACTTTCTCAATTCATTCATTTGAATTGAGAAAGTTATCAAATTTGCCCATGAAGTGGCAACACTGCTTATGTTATTCATATAGATGTGTGCAGACCTTTAAAAATATAATTCTTTAATTCGTATTTTAAATCTCAATTTTGCAATAAGTTGATATCAGTGAATTTTTTTTACCCCGATGTAGTACTTTTCAAGCTGTTAAAAAAAATCCGCGGAAAGACCTCTGTAGGGAATTTATTTCTGTGAAAAGTTTGGAAATGGACTTAGCTACATATATCTAAGTCATTTATAGTCAGATTGGAACAATATATATATATATATATATATCATTGAAAGATAGTAAAAATATCTTATGGACGACATTTTTTTTTGTTTGTTTACCCATTACCGACGAATGAGATTTATTTTTAAGATTTTTTAAAATAAACCGTTTTTATAAAAACCACCGTATACTACCACATAATTTTTTACTTATTAATATATTCTCAAGATTAAAAACTTAAGATGTAGTTCAAATTTTATCACTTCAAACACCGAAGATATTAGAAGTCAAGCCTAATTTTTTTGCAGATGGTACAAAAGATACAATTTTGACTCTAACCAACAATTATACTGAATTAACTCATCGGGAATCGAACATATTTTGGGATAGGGTTGCCAGATATGAAATCGACGAAAATTATTCAATCGAATCAAAATTGAATCAACACAAATAGGAACAAATCTTATCTCACTTTATTCAATGTCCAATCATTGGTTTAAAGGCATTATGAATTATTCAGTAATTTATGAAATGAATCCAATGTTATGCATATAAATTCAAAAAAAGAATTAACTCTTTCAAGGTCTGGGTGTGTATGTTTGTATTTTTTTTCTTATTCAGTAACAACAACAACACACAGTTAATATATTTTTCATGTTAATATGGAAAAATCTAGAGGTGCTTCTACATTTTCTTTCATAACTTTTAAACGTCTGGACCAAATATGCCCATTTCCAATAGCAAACTGCTTAAGAAATTGGACCAAAATTTTGACTAAAAATTAAAATCCTAGCACAACTATTTTGAGCGTGATCGTGATTTCAACAGACAGACAGACAGACAGACAGACGGACACGGCTATATCGGTTTCGCTATTGATAACGATCAGGAATATATATTTTTTTTATGTCCCAGATTTTTTTTTCGATGAGTTACAAACGGAATGACAAAATGATATATACCCTCCTGCACAGTGGGATGGAGGGTATAAAAATCGCAAAAACTGTGAAAAATCTTTAAAATAACAAAAAAAAAATTCGGAAATATTAAAAAAATCGCCCAAATTAAAAAACTTCCAAATTTGAATAAAATAGCGCCACCTTCAAAAAATACCAGATTGCTCAAATTGAAAAAATTCAAAAATTGTAAACACAGCCAAATTTAAAAACAATCGAAAAAAATTTTAAAAATCGCCTAAAAGAAATGTGGCAAAATTAAAAAAAATTAACATAAATCAATAAAAAGGTCTAAAAAAAATTCCAAATGAACAAAAAAATTTAAAATTATAAAATATCGCTAACATTGAAAAGATAGCTGAAATTTCAAATTAAAAAAAATATATATAAAAATTAAAAAAAAAAAATATATATAGGTATATATAAAAATTAAAAAAAATAAAAAAAACGTAAATTAATGCTTTTTTGTTAGATTTGAGATCATACAAGTAAATTGCAGATAATATAAATTGAAAAATTCGTTAAGGCCAGCAGGATAAAATACGTATTTTCGGGTCCCGCTACAGACCCATCCCGGGTAAAAATCTTAATATGGTGTCATATATAATTATATCTTATTTGATAAGTCCCCATATACAACCACATACAGCTTGATCCGAAAAATGGGTCATCTACATGTTTCTAATTGTATAAAACTAGATATTATTTGATACAGTTTGATCCGAGATTTGTCCATATCCAGGACATCATATTATATCTAATTCGATATAAAAATATCTGATTTTATATAATTTTGTCTGATAGTAGGTATACTTTTTATGGATACCAGCTATTAAATTGACATTGAAATTTGCTTGGTTTGAACAATTTTAGAGGCCCAAATTTTATAACATATATTAAAAATTTAGTTGAATGCTTTTGTCTTCTAAATCGTACGTATCATTTTTTAACATGATTTTACATGTAAAAAAATCACGTGAAAATTATTTGGCTGATGTTGAACTATATATTAATTTCTACGGGATTATATAGAAATTTATATAAAATTACAAGAATATATTTTTAGTATGACGACACATACACATAGTATTATATAACTTAGTATCGAACCATATATAATCATATCAGTCACTACATATATTTTGATTAGTTTTAAAAGGCTTATGTAGTTATATATGGAGTCAGATCTAGGGATATGTAATAACATCATTTACCATACAAAAAATTCGTTGAGAAAATAATATCAGATGTAGTTGTATATAATGATATGTGTCTTAAAGTGACTCCATTCATTGTCAGATATGACCCAATCACATTATATATGACAATATATAACTATTTTTACTCGGGATCTTCATTATCCATGCCTTTATGGGTTAATAATTGATAATGATATTCTTATATTGACTGTGAAACAGAGCTTTGAAGAATTAATTCCTTAATTCAATTTTTCAATTCTGAATTAAAAATTCGATGAATTAATTCACTAAGCACCATATATTGAATGGAATTACTTCATATTTGCTTTCGTTCGATTTATTTTGTTACGAATTAATTCAATTGCAATAGTTGTTTTTATTAAATCAAATGAATTAATTCACTGGTGAACGCGTTCAATTTTATAAATCGAACGGAAAAAAAGTGAATTAATTCCTTACTGAATTAATTAACCACTGAATTCTTTCAATTACATTTTCATTCAGTGAATTAAAAAAAAATAAAATTACATTCAGTGAATTAAAAAAAAATAATAAGTTCACTGAATTGAAAAAAATAAAATAAGTTCACTGAATTAAAAAAAAATAAAATAAGTTCACTGAATTCAAAGCCTGTTTTCTGCAGTTCAGTAGAAGAAAACAATAATGTACAAATAAAATTTTTAAATAAGCAATTTTACAGCGTGTGCTACTAACAAATTAGAAACCGGATGCTGTTTATCAACCTACAAGATTCAAAAATAAAGCTTTTACTATTAAAAATAAAAACTTTACAGATATAGATAAATTTGGAAAAAAATATAACTATTAATTTTTCAAACTAGTTATATAGTTATATTTTTTTTCCAAATTTATCTATATCTGTAAAGTTTTTATTTTTAATAGTAAAAGGCTTTATTTTTGAATCATGTAGGTTGATAAACAGCATCCGGTTTCTAATTTGTTAGTAGCACACGCTGTAAAATTGCTTATTTAAAAATTTTATTTGTACATTATTGTTTTCTTCTACTGAACTGCAGAAAACAGGCTTTGAATTCAGTGAACTTATTTTATTTTTTTTCAATTCAGTGAACTTATTATTTTTTTTTTTAAATTCACCGAATGAAAATGAAATTGAATGAATTCAGTGGTGAATTAATTCAGTAAGGAATTAATTTACTTTTTTTTCCGTTCGGTTTATAAAATTGAACGCGTTCACCGGTGAATTAATTCATTTGATTTAATAAAAAGAACTATTGCAATTGAATTAATTCTTTGAATTTGTTGTTTGATGAACGCATTCAGTTGAATGAATTCAGTGAATTACTTAAGAAAAGGAATTCATTCAATTCTAGAGAAAATTGAATTCGATTGGTAGGGAATTCATTCAAAAAGGAATTAATTCTTCAAAGCTCTGCTGTGAAACAAATAAGCAAATGTAAACACAACTCAATTAGACTAATATCAACGAAATTTTAACAATGCGATTTTTATCCTCTGTTATTACTGTTTTTGCTTTGAACATTAATTCTTAAAATATCGCAGCTGGTTCTATTCAACTCTGATCGTCAGCTCATGAATCACGGATTTTATTGAACGTCAACAAACCGTTCATTTTAAATTTTAAGTGCATATTCTAATAATTTTTTACTTACAACTTAAAAAAAAAATATAAAATTAAAAAGTCGCTAGAATATGAAAACACGCTAATATTAAGCAAAATCGCTAAAACTGATCTCTGGTGCAAAAACTTTTTCTTCAGCTCGTTTAGTTTTCGACATTAGAGCAATAAAAATTTTATCCAAGCGATTTTAATTTTATTATGACGTCCTTGGGCCAAAAGTGTTCGTTTTCATTTCTCTCATTTAGTTTTCGTGATACGTGCGATATTTCAAATAAAAGCCCTTTTCTCTCTGCGATGCTTAGTTTTCGAGATAAACGCGATGTAAAAATCGAGCTAATAGGGTCGACATTGGGAACCGGTATTGGGTTATTGGTGATGGGTTTTGACTTCGAGTGCAAAAGTTTTAGTTTAGTTTTCGAGATATAGGCAATTAAAATTTTATCTAAGCGATCTAGTTTTCGCGGATGACTTATTATGAAATCTTTGCGCCAAAACTGTTGTTTGTTTTCATTTATTTCATTTCGTTTTGGAGATACGGGTGATATTTAAAATAAAAGGCCTTTTCTCTCTGCGATGCCTTGTTTTTCGAGATAAATGCGATCTTTCCAGAGAGTCAATAAAAATTTTATTCAAGCGATTTAATTTTTTTCTTGCAGATGACTTATTATGACATGCCTGGTCAAAAAGTGTTGTCCGTTTTCAATTATCTCATTTAGTTATCGAGACGAGTTTTCAATTTAAACGGTATTTCAACTTTGGCGTTTTTTTTCTAGTTTTAGAATTTTTTTATGGAATATAAAAAAATTTATAAAACTAAAAAATAAACGAGAAAACTGGAAAAAATCGACAAAATTAAGAAAATCCCCAACATTGAAAAACCCTTAAATTAGAACAAAAAAGCGCCACCATTAGAAAAATCGTCGCATTGCCAAAATTAAAAAAAGGCAAAAATAATAAACAAGGAAAAATTGCTAAAAATTCCAGATTAACAAATAAAATCCAAATTTGGAAAATATCGCCAACATTGCAAAAATTGCTAAAATTAAAACAATCGTCAAGAAAAAAAAAAATAACAATTAAAAAAACCTCAAAAAAATTGTTCGATTTGTGTTTAATTTTTGCTATTTTATCATAGTGGCATTTTTTGTCTTTGCTATTTTTGTTAATTGGGTGATTTTTTTTTTCAATTCTAGCAATTATTTTTTTTTGAATTTAGGATATTTTTCTATTTTTTTTTTTTACCAATTCCATTTCATTAAATTCAACTTACATTTTGTTAGTCTACTAATATTTATCAAAAGTTTTTGCAGATTTTACAGTAGTAATTTTTAATTAAATAAAAGTTAACTCAAATATACCAAAAATTCTGTTAATTTAACAGTTTTATTTTTGCTGTTCTTATTTTACAAATCTGATAATTTCAGCAGTTTTTTCTGCATGTTAATTTTTAACAAATTTTTTTTACAGGTTTGTTTCTATGAGTGTAGGCTTTATATGAAGTCATAAGTGGGCTTTTCCGTAGTTTTAATCGAATTTTTGTAAAAAAAAAATTTTAATTGCTTAAGGAAGGCATTTGAAAGCCGGATTCACAATCAGATCATACAGGTGTGAGGTTGAGGCATAACTTCAAATCTGCATAAACTTTATTAAAATATATTTTGAACATTTTTATCATATTTAATATGAAAAATTGACAATTTTCTAATTTATGTTTTGTTTTTCTTTTCGTTTTAGGTAAGAATATACAATCTTATGCAAACTTCAGGTAAAATAATTATAAAAATCAATGAAAGTTTTGATTTCGTATTTGTGAAAATATGAAAAGGAATTTGAATTTTTATACATTTTAGTAAAAACCTTAAATTACACTGTGGAACAAATTCAGGTTAGCAAAAGTTAGGTCGATTCTGAGAGTGAGGGGTGAAAATAGAGGCTAAATTAGAAGACCCGTATCGCGGCGTTTGCTTATGTTAGTTCGAATTTTTTATATGGTTTTTTGGCTATAACTCGTCGACTAATTGATATTTTTCAAATCTGTAAAACCCGAACAACAATCAAAAAAAAAAAAAAAAAAAAAAAACAAAAGAAAAACAATGAAATCAATCAAATCAATTTTTTTTTAAAATTTTAATTGTTGCACAGGTCTCTAGCAATAATTTGGCTTTTACAGATTTAAAAAATATCAATTAGTCGACGAGTTATAGCCAAAAAACCATATAAACAATATAAAAAAAATCGAACTAACATAAACAAACGCCGCGATACGGGTCTTCTAATTTAGCCTCTATTTTCACCCCTCACTCTCAGAATCGACCTAACTTTTGCTAACCTGAATTTGTTCCACAGTGTTATGAAACAATTTTACGTTAATTATTATTTTTACTCAAATCATTTCGTGAATACTTTTTCATGCAAGAACTATAAGATTGCAATAAAATTCCTTAAATGTCTATTTATAGATTATGGAGGTTTTAAAAAGTATCATGTTTATTAATTTCTTTGACGGCGTTAAAAAGTTTGCTTGACTTTAAAGTTTATATTTTTTATTGTTTACTTTATTTCTGTTATCTGTACTCTACACATTTTTATAAAGCTAATTATTAGTTGTTGTACATGTTTGGAACAACAAAAAGAACATAATGCAAATAACTATCTGTTTACGCAATACAAATTGAATTATATAAATTTTATTTCCAACTTTCAATATATTACAAAAGATTTTTTTATAAACTTTATTTTACGATATTACCAATGTGATATGTCATAATCGCCACGGTCATCATCCTCATTTCCATTTTGGGGATTATGGTCTTACGTTTTCGGACATAATTCCCAAACGGAAATTGGGGTATATGATCGTTTACAAAGCGGTGGTAGTTGCAATGGGAATTATACCTTTTATTACAAAAAAAAAAGAAGAAATAGAAAACGGTTTAATGGTAATAGGAAATATGTCCATTGTTATTATCCATGTTTAATACTAACTCCTAAAAAATTGGGAATATTCCTTATAGATATTTTTTAATTTGACAAATCTTAAACTTTTAACACAGATATTTTTCTTAAAAATACGTTAAAAAAGACTTCATTAAAAATCTAAATACTCGTATTTTTTTGAATAAAAACTATGTTAGACAAACTTGACCTTGGTAATACGAACTTCGGTTCAGGCGAACTAATTTCTTTGGTCCCCCGTAGGTCGTCATAACAAAGTTTTACTGTAGTTTAAAATACCGAATTACGCCAAATAACTATTTGTTGGCCGAACCTTAAATATAATACGTCTTAAGTGAATGAAAATTTTCAGCAAAAAAATAGTAAAATTTTTAGTTAATCAGTATTATTTTTCTAAAAATTTTCTGAAAGTTTTAAAGCTTTATGAACAGTAGGCACCAACAATGGGAATTTGTAAAACCAATCACATTTTCTTTTAAATTGAAATTTTATTCCCAACAATTTTTTTGTTTGAAATATTTGTAACAAGTTTGTAAATTGTTATCTTTTATATAAAAATTGTTTAAAAATAAAAATTCAAAGTTAAAAAAAAATAATTTTTTTTTTTGGATTCACAAATTTCTTTGTTGGTGCCTTTTTAAAAAGTTTTTTTTTGTATTTACAAGTTTGTTTTGAGAAAGGTGTTTAAAAATTTAATTAGAATTTTGTAAATTCTTTCTGTGTATATCAGTTATTAAAAATGGGTTGAATATTCTAAATATTATTATTTTTATTGGGTATTTTATTGTCGGCTTTGATCACCTACAATTTGTTTTGTTTTGCTATCGCTCTTTCTCCTCATATTTGTTTCTCTTCGTCAGTGGTGCCAGACGTGACGATTTAAGGTAATTTTGACGATTTTATTAGTTACATATTACCAAATGGCGGTTGACTATTTTTGTGCTAAAAATTCAACTAGTATTGGAGATTTCGGAAACATACATATTTTTTTAAACAAATTTACAAAAAAAAAAAAATTATTTACAAAATCGCAAATTGTTCGTTTAAAACATAAAACTGGTTTCGGTTTATTTGGAAAATCGTTATTTTAAAAAACCGGTTTCGACTTTTGCTAAAAAAATGTTAACCGGTTTTTCGTTTTTTTTTTCTTAAAGGCAATTATTACACTAAAAATGATTACTGCCAAACCGACCTATCCTTCTACCAAGTTTTGTCAGAAAATTCGCACGGAATCCATGCTTGGCAAAAAATGGATAAAACAACATACATTTTAAATATTGACAAAAAAATAAAATTTATCTTTTAATTTTTCTGTTGAATTATCACATAAAAGGTCTGTTCCTTTATGTTGCCGCGGGAACCATTCTTGCCAAAAAGCGTTCCCGTACTCGAAAATAGTGTATTTGTCTTTCTCTGTTTACTACTAACTTCGGAAAATTGTAAAAGGAACAGCTGGTGCAATGCTAAACAAATAACGCCTTTGTGAAAAAATTTTAAATTTTAATTAAGCAATAAAATACGCAAAATAAAACTTCTGTATATAAAAATTAATTGAACAAAGTAAAAAAAAAACTTTTAAGTGCAAAAAATATGTGTATCTGTGCGACTTTTCAGAATAAAACTATACGGATTTTCATTTCATTCTTTGAAATAAAGTTTTGGGCTAATAAATTGATTTTGTGCGTTCCCATACTTTTGGGATATTTTGTCATTTAGAGAGAGGATTCTGTGCTTACTCTAATTTTATTGAACTTTACACAAAAGGAAAGGACCACACTTAACTTATAATAACGAGTTTTTCGTAACGGTTATACATTTTTTTCTGTGTACATAATTTTAAAAGCTTCACCAGTATGTAAAAAAAAATCAGAAAGCTTCTAAAAATATTTTTCCGGTATGAATTAAAGTGTTTAAACTAGGAGTAGGACTGCATCTGTGACTACTAGGGATACCAATCGCGATTGATATTTGAAAATCCCGATCTCGGGATCCCGGGATTTTTCGAGGGATTTCGGTATTTTTCGGGATTTAAATTTTCCTTTATTTATAAAAATTTTGTAACTTATTTTTTTACGGAATAAAGCGTTTTATAATTATTTGATAGTTGTTTATTAATAATGTAGTACATTTTATGAATATTGAAACATCCCAGTCTGAAATTGAAACTGGTACAAAAAATCAAGTACCTTCATACCACTGGGTAACCTCGGTGTTAAAAATAAATGACTGGAAGAACACTCATTTGGGAAGCTTTGCCAGCGTTTGTGAAAAGCGTTTTGCCAGTATTTGTTTTACAAAAATTTCGGTGGTTCATAAAAAAAAAAAACACTTGCAAAGAATGGGCTTAGAGTGCTATACCAACGTTAGCAACCAGTGCTACCTAGTCAAAATTTGCAGCGGTACAAAAATCAATTCACTGGTAGAGCAATGATTTTATAAAAATTATGACGCTTCGTTAAAAAAAATTTGTAGTTAGAAGATTCCGAGTTCAAATCCGGTTGCAAACAAAATATTTTTTTTTTTTTTTAATTTAAACTTTTTTGTTTTATAAGATTACATTTTTTCTTTGTGGAAAAGCTCCTTTAGACCAAATATTTTTTTGTTTTCCCACCGCTGGCATATTAATTCCAAAAATCTTATTGCGAGTGCTAGCATTTTAGTACAGCTAGTAGGTATCCAGCTGTTATCTATTTATTTTATTTATGTGTTTAGCCACCAAGTATTATATGTCTAGTTAGCTCAGTGGGTAGAGCTGTAGTCTGCGAATATGACGGCCTCGGTTCATATCACGGCAGGACCAAAAAAAGATACATTTGAACTTTTTTTAAATTTTATTTTGGAAAACATAATTCCAGACCATCCATTTATTGGTTTTACCAGCGTTTTGCCAATGTTAAATTTTTTTTAAATTTATTTTCTTCGGGATATACCTTAATTGCATTAAATGAATTAAGTGTGTTAAAATCCCAAAACCTATATAACAAAATGTGAAAAAGAATCTGTTGAAGGCTTGTCCCTATCCGGATTTCATTCCAGCTCTTTTTGAACAGCCGGTCCTTTTTTCTGGGATTTTTGAGAAGTAATTCCGTGATTCGGGATTTTGCCAATCCCGGGATTGCGGGATTCTGGATTTCCCGTTTGGCATCCCTAGTGACTACCCAGCCAGCAATTTCGGTTTTTTTTTTTGGTAGAAAATAGGAATCCATCAGAAAACTATCCAAAAAGTTGTCTCAACAATTTTTAAAGTTGTCTCAACAATCTTTAAAATTGTCTCAAATTGAGTGACCATTTTCAGATTCCTCAAAGATTTCAAATTTATGAAGAATATTTAGAAAAAAATGTTTAATATTTTTGGAGTGTATTTGTAAGTCATAAACGAACAACTTTGTTTGCTGGGTAGTTTATTGCCGAGCATGTAGGAGCGTATGATTAATATTTTGTCACTATATTTAATACCACTAAAATAAATAAGTTTTATTTAATTTAAAAATTATTAATTACGTGTATTTTGCATTCAATTTACACTATAAAGCACTTTTGTGTTTATTTGAAAAAATAAAATAAATTTACAATTAACTTAAATTTCTAAAAATATGTATCGTTCTTTTGCTCCTCGGAATGATTCTGATCAAACATAACCGCTAGATTCTAGTTTTAAAGCTGCATCATAGGTGGGTAAACCAGTTTTATCAATAATTTTACTCATATCCAAACTAATAATGCCATTTTCATTAATACAATCCAAATCAATGGTAACTGAGGGTGACGACGGAGCAGGCGTTAATGTTGATGCTGTAGGGCCACATGTCGTAGATGTAGCGAGTGTTGATAATGTGGAATAGGTGGCTTCCCTTAATGAATCATTGTTATTATTAGAAGACAAAGCTGATGTTGTTGGTGTTATTACAGATTGTCTTCCTTCGCCCAGTGCCTGATTACAATTATCATCTGTTTGATTAGGAGACTCCAGATTTTCTCTTCTTTCCGCTATAGGGCTGTTATTTTCGTTATCCTGTTGTGTAGTTATGGATTGATATAATCTCTCTTGTTGTTGTTGTGAAGATTTTAGAGAAGAGTTTTGTGGTTTCTGTTTTCTATTTGCATTATTACAAGAACATTCTTGTAATTCAACTTCATCTTCTTCATCATTGTCGTCAGTTTCATCCATGTTCTTTGTTAAATTATTATTTACAGCATTTTCCCTTACTTGTTCAGTTTCTCTATTTAATTGTATATTTTCCTCGTCAGTTTCTACTCCCATAGCTGCGGCCGTTAAATTATCTAAATTACTTTCCATAGATAATGAAAATGTCGAATCATTATCATAACGAAATTTACCACATAGAGGACAACCACTACGATAATAGTTTTGCCTCAAATAACGGCTACCAAATGTTTCCGGAGTAGTACTTGTTTTAACTGCCACCTGATCTTGTGATAATTTCCGTGCATTCATTACCAAAGTCGGTGAACTTGTTGAGGCTGTAGTTCTTGCCTCACTGGTGGGATTATGGGCTGATCTAGCTGCCAAAGCAGCAGCGGCGGCATTCCACATATTTTCTACTTCGGCTCTTTGTAGTGAACAACACGATTGTGCTTGCAATACTTTTTTCATATTTAATTGTGTTAAATTTGCTGGTGGTAAATTCGTTCGTTGTTGTTTATTGCGTAAATAATTTGGTTGTTGCAATGGATTTGATGTTGCTGCTGGAGTAACAGTCACATTACCATTTAAATCATTAGAATTTCCCAACGAATCAATAGGAGAACTTGTCGTAGCTCTAACATTTAATGTAGAAGATGCTAAAGAATTTGTTTCCATTCCATTTAAACCACCTACTGCTAATCCACCTCGGGCTTGTTGTATCATGCTATTAACATCTAATGATGAACGATATCCAGGTGGTGGTGAATTATTTGGTAATTGCTGCGTAAACTGTTGCTGTTGTTGCATCATTAGTTGTTGCTGATGTTGTTGCATCAAAAGTTGCTGTTGCTCTTGCATTGCTACTACGGCATCATACGAGGGTGGTGGTTCATAATGTAGAGCCGGTATGGTAGCTAAACCATCCATAGAATCTCCCACAAATAGGCCAGATGTTTCATAACACTAAAATTAAACAAATAAAATAGGAATCATTAATAAATTATAAGTAGGGAATGCAAAATCCCGACTTTTTGATTTCCCGGGAAAGCGGGAAATTTATTTTGAATTCCCGGGATCCCGGGATCCCGCAAGGGATGTAAATTAGAAAATATTTTATAATAATTTAAAAATTTTTATAAAGAAAATATCTTAAAGACCTCAAATTTTTAGGTTCGTAAAAAAGCTCAGGCCGTGAGTGGTTTTTCTTGGAATTTTCGTAGTGGGAAAGAATTAATTTTATATTAGAAATTATATATCCAATTATATATTAAAAAAAATTAATAAAGTAAAACTAATTTTTGGACTAAACAACTTGTCCGTCAAAAAAAATAATAAAAAAATAATAAAAAAAAATAATAAAAAAAAAATAATAAAAAAAAATAAAAAAAATAATAAAAAAAAAAATTAAAAAATAATAAAAAAAAAAATAAAAAAAATAATAAAAAAAATAAAAAAAAAAAAAATAAAAAAAAAAATAATAAAAAAAAGTAAAAAAAATAATAAAAAAAATAAAAAAATAAAAAAAAATAATAAAAAAAATAAAAAAATAATAATATAAATAATAAAAAAAATAAAAAAAAATAATAAAAAATAAAAAAAAAAAAATTATAAAAAAATTATAAAAAAAATAATAATAAAAAAATAATAAAAAATAATTAAAAAAAGGCCCTATGCTCCTTGCAGGAGTAAAAGGAACGAATATATATATATAAAAAAAAAAATAAAAAAAATAATAAAAAATAATAAAAAATAATAAAAAATAATAAAAGAAAAATAAAAAAAATAAAAAAATAATAAAAAAAATAATTAAAACTAAATTAATATAAAAAATAATTTTTGCTAAATTGCAAAAATATATTTTTTAAGTTCCTTTTAGTGCCTGTTTTAAAAGCCACTAAAAGGAACTTAAAATGTTCAACCAAGTACACAAATTAATCAGTGTGTTCGTTTACTCAAAAATATTACTACTTTTACTACAATTGTAAATTTTTGTTTACTTTTTGAATTTTTCCAGTTGTGGTAAAAGTAGCAAATTTTAATAAGTAAACAAAAAAAACTTGTGTAAAATTTTCACTATTTTCAAATAGTGGAACATTTTTCATATGAAAATTTGAGTTAATTAACTTTGTTGTTTTTTAAATAGCACTTTTAAAAATCCCGGGATTCCCGGTCCAAATTCTCGGGAATGCGGGAACTGAAAAAATGCTTAATTTTCCGGGAATCCCGGGATGCATTCCCTAATTATAAGTCTGTTAAAATATGCTACAAATAGTTAAGCCTAAACATATGCAATGCTATTTGCTCTGAAAATAAACTACACTCAAAGAAATACGTTTGTAGAAAAATTAGTAAAACGTCTTGTATATCAAGTGTTCTAGTTTTCAGCAATTTTTTAGTTATACTTTTCTAGTGCTAAACTAATTTTGAACTAAGGTTTTACTAAATTATTTTGCTACAAAAATTGTACTGATAACCGCATTTATAGCGTGGAGGACAACCAGATAGACAAGATGTAGATGTCGCAACTTGCGTGGATGTAGTGGAGTAGTGATAATTAAAAAAAAAAACAACTCTACACAATTTCTATATTTAAACTTTCAGCAAATAAATTAACTAAAGTAAAATTTCTCTACAAATTTTTTGAGTTTTTTTCAGTCTACTAATATTGAGCAAAAAGTTTAGTGATTTTAACAAGGATTTTTTTCATTTGCAATCGGCTAAGTGCTAGCGAAACTTTTGCTGAGATTACTATTTTTTTTGGTAAAAATCAGCTCGCTGATTTTCAGCAAACACCTTTTTCTGAAATTACCAACTTTTTCGCAAGCACGCTCCTGACTAAAAATTTGCTGACACAGCAATATTTTTTGTTGACTTTACTGACTTTTTTAAGTGTACTAGGTTTCGTATTAAGAAATTTTTTATAAAAAAAAAAAAAAAAAATTAATTAATTATTTTAGAACGAACATAACCCAGAAAAAATTTTTTAAAACCGGTTACCTCTGCATCTATTGCTGAACATGTTCTTTTAGCATCGGTTCCATGGAACAGTTTCTATAATGGATTCCTAGGAGTCAAAATGTAAGGTTTCATTATCAAAAAACCAGTCATAAAACTTGTTGTAGAACCTGTTCTAAACAAACTGTTTCAATTTGGAAGAAAAGAAACTAAAAATGCGGCATTGACAACAGATGGCGTATCTTTTACACATGGTTTGTGTCTTTAATAATTTATATGACATTTTGCAGGGTAAACATGTGTCATTTATTCTCACTTAGTCATTGAACGAAATAGTGTGGACAACAAAGTTTTTTTTTTTGTCGAAAATTGCGAATTTTGTACTAGTAAAGCATCACTTGCAGGAAGTTTTGCTTTCCTTCTTCAATTTGAAAAAAGTGCAGCTGGATGCACATCGATTGCTCACCGAAGTTTATCCTGAATATGTTCCATTTATTTAAACGTGCGAGATATGGTTTCTGCGGTTCAGAAGTAGTGATTTTGACACGGAAGACAAAGACTGCCCAGGTCAGGCAAAAGAGTTCAAAGATGATGAATTGGAGGCATTACTCGAGTTCAAACTCAAGAAGAACTTGCAAAATCATTGGGAGCCACTCAAGCAGCAAGTTAAAAATGTTTGCAATCAGCAGGATTCATCCAAAAGCAAGGAAATTGCGTACCACACGAGTTGAAGCCGAGAGACGTTGAAAGACGATTTTGCATGTCTGAAATGCTGCTTGAACGCCATAAAAAGCAGTAATTTTTGCATCGAATCAACGTCAAAGCCGAATATCCATGGCGCCAAGTATTTGGTGGGACCGGGAGGGTCCCATGTATTATGAGCTGCTGAAATTGTGCTTGACTATAACAGAGGTCCTGTACAGAACAAAATTGATTCCTTTGAAGCGAGCATCGGCCGAAAAACCCTCGGAATATGCTTCCAGACATAAAGCCGTAATATTCCATCATGACAACGCTCGGCCACATATTGCAAGAACGGTTAAAAACTATTTAGAACATAGTGGTTGAGAAGTTTTGTCTCATTCACCTTATAGTCGAGGCCTTACCCCATCCGACTACCATTTGTTTCGATCGATGCAGAACGATCTCACTGGAATACGCTTCACTTCAGAACAGGGTATCCAAAATTGGCTTGATTCGTTTTTGGCCTCAAAAATTAAGCAGTTCTTTTGGCGCGGAATCCATATATTGCCAGAAAGATGGGAAAAGGTCAGCTAACTATGGCCAATACTTCGAATAAATTTATATTGTACCAATGTTTCACAATAAACATCCAAAATTTGCCAAACAATCCCGCATTTTTAGTTATACACCCAATATAAAACTATTTTAGTAGGTTTGAGGTTAAGAAGAAGAATAAACATTTTCTTCAAAAGTTATAAACACATTAAATTTGCAAATCAGACTAGATCCAGTTTCTGCCTTTTTCTATGGACAGGCTTCATCAGTTATTTTCCATTAAATTGTATTATTGTTTATATTTTTATTGTCAGATTGACATATACAAACATTCTACTTTAGATTTTTTTTTGTTTATCTTCTTATTTCCTCCGTGTCACCTTTTCGCAAATGTTTTTAGTTTTCATGGCAATACACATTATTAATCATACTTGGACTTAAATCATTGAGGCATTGCAAACTAAAAATTAGTGCATTGTAGGGTTAAATATAAAATAACGCCTTAAAGTATGCAATAAAAATTTTCATTAATTTTTAGCCCTAGCATAGGCAGTACAAATCTTACATATATATATATATTTTTTTTTTATATACATTCCCTATTTATATTCAAATCACTGAAAATATTTTCAACACGTTATTTTTTTCTATTTTCTTCCATTTAACCCCAATTTAATGCCTCACTTATCTAATTGCATACGAACCAGCTTACACAATCATAAAGCAAATAATACATATTTTAAAACGGGAAAGAGTATGTCAACAATTACATATTTGTTTTACACTTGATTTTCCTGCTACAGGAAGTTTTTGAGTGTCTTGTTGTTCCTTCCGTTTTTATTTAAAAACGTTTTCATTTACAAACAAACTCCTCCACCACCTCCGGTTGGTTGACTTTTATATAATTCTTGTTACCGTCTTAATGTCACATTTATTATGATTATAGCTGAAACAAACGAAAGCAGTTTAAATTTTCCTTTTTTTTTGTATGTGTATGTCTATATATGGGTGTTACGAAATTGTCGACGGTGTTACCAACATCTCTATTACTAACATTTGTTAAACTATGAGAGAATATGGTTAACAAAAAAGAAAGAAAAAGTTTGTTGTCATATTACAAACAATTGTTAAATGTATTAGAAAGTGAGTTTCTTATTATTTGGTTTTTCTTTAGCACTTGTTGACATTACAGAGTTCATAAACATTCATTAAGGATGTCAGCAAAAACGCTGTGGTAGGAGTCAGAAAGGTGTAATAAATTAATTTGCTCTTTTAAGTGGTATGGAGATATCATTGCATACTTTAAAGGATTTAAGTAAATGTTTTAATAAATTGTTGCATATTTTGAGGCACTTAATTTTTTATACCCTACACCAGTAGGGGCAGCAGAGTATATTGAGTTTGTGCTGATAGTTGAAACCACCAAAAATAATAGGATTAAACCCTCACTTTAGTATACTGAATCGCTTTCTGAGTCGATTTAGTGATGTCCGTCTGTCTGACCATCAATCATTGCTATCACAATACAGGTGAAAATTCTGAAAATAACTGGACCAAATTTGGCACAAAAGCTTTGCCACAAGGGTGAAAATTTAAAATTGTTAAAATCGATTCATGTTTCGACGTTGGCCTTATAGAAAGGTTATTTCTGAACTTAAATATATTAACCCATTTCTTACCAATATGACTTTAAAGTCACATCTACTTTTAAGAGCCTCTCAGCAAAAAATACTGCTTTTTTGGAAGCAGGTTCGTCAGGGAAAGTAAAACGTGTGGCGCTTGCATTATTGGTGATATAAGGCATGATTTTTGTTCGAGATAGCTCGCGTGAAAGCACTTGTTTCGATATCCGATATGCGCTTCTGTCATAGCTCCAAATAATGGCATGACATTGCAGGTTTTAGCAAGTAAATTCGGTTATCATTGTCATTTTTTCGTGCTTTCTTAGAGCGATGAAAAAAACTCTATTGCCTTTTTTAAAACATTACTGCAAAATATAAACCTTTGGAAGCAGTAGAGGACGCAGAAAAGAAGCACTAAACATTTTTACCGTTTCCTAATTTCTGCTGGGCTATAACTTTTGATTGGAAGCCGATATTACAATGGCGTAGAAAAAATATAATACGTTGGGGCCTTGATTATAAATAATATTTAAAAAATTACAAAAATTTGACTTCCAGGGTTGCCATATAATGATTTGAAAAAAAAAACTATTTTTGACTTTTTTCAAAAATTATTTAAAAATATAAAGAAGAGCGGCGTATTAAAAGTGATATGTTGATTTCGATTAAGACATGTAAACAAATATTTAAGGGAAGAAAAATTCTGAATCCAGTTCGCTCTTTCAAAAATTGACTAATCTTATCAAGGGTTATTCGTATTTGTAAAATTGTAAGTATCCAGTCAGACAAATACAAATGGGAAAGCGGTGGCAAAGCTCTTTAACAGGTGGTACAAGTACTGGCAAAAAGTGCTTTCCCATTCCCAAAATGATAACATCATTAGACAAAAGGACCGGCTGTTCAAAAAGCGCCGGAAAAGCACTGGAGGAACAAAATTTTTAAACGTTGGCAAAACCAATAAACAGGTGGTCTGGAAATATATTTTCCAAAATAAAATTTAAAAAAAGTTCATATGTATTTTTTTTGGTCCTGCCGTGATTTGAACCCAGGCCGTCAGATTGGCAGACGATTGCTCTACCCAATGAGCTAACGAGACATATAATATTTAATGGCTAAACACATAAATGAGTGATAATAGCTGGACAACTACTGGCTGTGCCAAAATGCTAGTACTGGCAAATAATTTTTTGTAACTAGTATGCCAGTGTTTGGAGGGCAAAAAAAAGTTGGTCTTGAAGGAGCTTTCCCACAAACAAAAAAATTGATTTTATAAAACAAAAAAAATTTTAAATCAAAAATAATCCAAAAAAATTTTTTTTCTTGCAACCTGATTTGAACTCGGAACCTTCCGACTACAAACATTTTTTAACGAAGTGTCAGCATTTTTATAAAATCATTGGTTTTCCAGTGAATTGATTTTTGTACGCATGGTAGCATTGGCTAGGTAGCACTGGATAACCACTGGTTGCAAACTTTGGCATATCACTCTAAGCCAATTCTTTGCCAGTGGTTTTTTTTATAAACCGCCGAAATTTTTGTAAAACAAATACTGGTAAAACGCTTTTCGCAAACGCTGGCAAAGCGTCCCAAATGAGTGTTCTGCCAGTCATTTATTTTTAATACCGTGGTTACCCAGTGGTATGCCAGTGCTTGATTTTTTGTACCACTGGCGATTTCTGACTGGGTATATATAAAATTAAACCGTTTTTATTTGTTATATTAAAAATGCGCTATTTTCTCTCAACTGCCAAAGAAGCATACAAAACTGAGCAATTAGTGTTGCCAAATAATAATTTTTAAAAAACGTCTGAAAATACCAATTTTTTTTTAAGAAGTTCTTAAAATATTGTAAAAGAAATAATTTAAATTAAATGAGGGGTATGTATAGTTGATCTTTTATTTGGTAACTGAATGTTTTTTAGTCTGACTCTAGTTAATAAATTAATATCACTTTCTGCATTAAAGGAATTAAATATGCTAAAATCCCAAACGTATTTAAAAAATTGTGAAAAATAAGCCGTTGTAGGCATGTCCCTATCCGGATTTCATTCTAAATAATAAAAAAAAAAAAACAAAAATGGTAATAGTAATCTCATTAACACTTAATCGATTGCAAATGGAAAAAATCCTTGCTAAAATCAATATCCTTGCTAAATATAAGTAGACTGAAAAAAAAACTCAAAAAATTTGTAGAGAAATTATACTTTCGATAATTTTTATGCTGAAAATTTAAAACTATAAATTGTGTACACTCATAAAAAAAGTCCGTACAAATAGGTTAAAATTGTGCTGGCGCAAATACATGTACTATTTCCTGCTATTTTAGCAGAATTTTGACCTAGTACGGACTTTTTTAGAGAAAATAACAGAAAAATCAGTTCAATTTAATCAGAACGCGTTTAACGGACTTTTGTACTAACTTTTTTTTATGAGTGTAGGGTTGTTTTTTTTTTTTAATTATCATTTTCGTTGTATGTACACTAATAGAAATAAATCTGTAAAAATAGTAGAAAAAGTTACTAAAAATTAGTTTAAAATGATGCTGCAGAAAAAAGTGCTGAAATTAGCAGATTTTTTTAATTGAAAATAACAAATTGTACTGTAGAATCTGCCGAAAATTTTGCTAAATATTAGTAGACTAAAAATAGAAAAAAATAAACTATTATTGTTATAAAATTTTAGCTTTTTTTAAGCTAAATTTAATTGAATGCAAATAGCAGTCTATACTGCTAAAATCAGCTGAAATATTTGCTAAAAAAATTGTAAACTGCTGTTTTCGAAATGCTCGATTTTTTTTGCATTTAGAAAAAAATCTAAAAAAAAACTGCGAAAATTTTAAATTTTTTTTTGTCATTTTTCAGGCTACAAATTATTGTATTTAGCAAAAATTTTCCTCATTTTAGCAGGCTAATTTGCTATTTTCAATTAACAAAAATTTAACTCAAATATAACTAAAATTCTGTATATTTAACAGTTTTATTTTTATTGTTCTTATTATACCAGTATTTAGCAAAAAATCTGCTAATTTCAGCAGTTTTTTTCTGCAGCATTATTTTTAACTAATTTTTAGTAACTTTTTTCAGTTATTTTTACAGATTTATTTCTATTAATGTACTTACTCATTTACTCATATTTGATTAACAATACCAAAACTCATCCATAAATTTCTTTTTATCATCATAAATAATCGTTTAAGGATCAGTTTTGTAGTCGGAACTTAGTACATACTTTTTTTGTCTTAAATATTACTTAAGCAAGACATTTTCTTTGTACATTTCAAACTTAAGCTACATTAAGAAACATTATTAGTTTTGTCAAATAATAATTCCAAAAATTATCTACTTACTTGTTCTACACTATAAATTTCCATATTTGGATCATTTTCCAACCATTGACGTTGCTGTCGATATGCTGCTTCAGTACGTTTTTTTATGTTACGATGGCAACAATAGCAGACAACACACAAAATGGTGGTAATCAATGTTAACATGGCACTGAAAATAGATAGAGAAAGGGAAACCATAAGAGAGAGAGAGAGAAAGAGCACTTTTAATAACTACAAATGATTGATAGAAAGGACAATAAGGACATTGTATATATGATTAAATATTTATTTATGAAATAATTGTGGAATACTTTCAGTCAATTAATACAAAACTTATGAAAAGTTTTCTTTAAGGTTGTTTTGTTCTCATGAAAGTTATATGGTGACTCCTATTTGTTTTTAATTTATTATTAAAACATTTATATTTAAGAAAGTATATTATTTTGTTACATTTAAAACCTAATCAGATCTTTAAAATAAATTGTTATTGTTTTCTTCTTCTTTACAGGTAAGCTATTGATGTCTTAATAAATGAAATTTCTTTGGTATTTCGAAAAGAACAACTAAAGTAGGTAAGTATTCTAAGAACGAGATCAGAAAATAAAATCATAAGTTAGCCGGATGTGTGGTGCACAGATTTTTCAAAATATGTGACATTATACACTATAAAATCATAAAAAGGGATGTAAAAGCAGTAGAAAAAGCACTAGAATTACTCCGAAAAAAATTGAAAGTCACTTCTTTTATTACTTGCAAAATATCCGTTGGTATATTTTTACTGGTTTTTATAAGTAATTCTAAAAAACTTCAAAGACATCACTTCTTTCATTGCTTCCAAAGTATCCATTAGTACATTTAAACAGCATTATTAAAAGTAATTCTGAAGAACATCCAAAAATTCACTTAATTATTGCTTCTAAAGCATTATTCTAAAAGTAATTTTTGTACAGTTTATTTCCAAATAGATGATCGCTGGTTCGATTCTTGACGCGACCAATATTTTTTTAATTTTTTTTTAATTGTTTTTTTTTTAATATTTAAAATTTGTGTATATTTATATTTGTTTTATTTAAAAATTTTTAAAAATATATAAAATAAAAATTATGAAAAATTACTTATGCACTTATGAAAATAGTACAGAAAAAAATATTGAATTTGCAGTGCACCTTTTGTACTGGTTTGCAATGGCAAAGTGGTACTTTTACGCCAGTCATCCTTCATATCAAAGTATAACTTAGCGGTAGAGAGAAATCTTGAGGTCGCTAGTTCGGCAATTAATTTTTTTTTTAATGAAATATAATTTTTTTGCGATTTTTTTTTAAATTTCAATTGATGAAAAATAGTTTCCTTTGCACTAGTTCAAAAAGTATCGAAAAAAAAAATGTTGAAGAGGGAGTATTCCTCTCCTATGAAAACTCAATGTTAAATTAATAGTGTTTCTGTTAAAAAAAAGAAGTACAACTAGATCATTTATTGCAGTGGTTTTTCTACTGCTTTTTCATTCAATTTTTTGCTGGGTAATGATCCAGATGTACTTCTTTTTAAACAGAAACAAATTGAGTTGCCATAAGGGGGGAGGGGGTACTCCCACTTCAACATTTTGTCAGTACTTTTTGAACGACGGGAAATGAAATTCTGTTTAATCAATTTAAAGTAAAAAAGATACAACTTGGAAAAAAAATATTTTTTTATTAAAAAAAAATTTTTTTATTAAAAAAAAATTTTTTTATTAAAAAAAAATTTTTTTATTAAAAAAATTTCTATTGCCGCCAACGTGTATCGACCTGGCGATCTCAAGACTGCTAGTCTAGACTTCTACCGCTGAGCTATGCTTTGACATTAATATTGACTGTCATAAAAACACCACTTGGTCATTGCGAGATATTAAGATTTTTTTTAAATCACTGCATTTATTTTTGGATTTATTTTAGTGTTATAAAATCCACATTTTGTTGTCTAATTTTCTAAATTTGATATTTTTATCAAAATCTAATACTTTTCGCTAATATAAAGGAAAAAAATTTAAATTTTGCAAAATGAAATTTCTGGAATTAAATTAAATTAAATCCAGATCGGATTTATTTATTTTATAAATCCCTTTTTGATTTAGCTTAATCAATTCTCATGTTCACATTTTTATAAAATTTAATGATATTCTTTCACATTATGATAGCAAATAACTATTAGATTTTGATAAAAATGTTAAATTTTGAAAATTAAAAAACCAATATAGGGATTTTTAATAAAATAAATCCAAAAATAAATCTAGTGATTAGAAAAATACCTATTATATCTTATTATTTTCAATAAAAGCACACTTATTAAACAAGTGCAAAAGGTGCACTAGATTTAATGATTTTTCAGTGCTTTTTTCACAATTTTCGCAATTTTTCATTATTTCTATGTTATTTATTTTTTAAAATTGAAGAACTAAAAATATTGAACAAATTAATTATAAATATTAAAGCAAAAATTAAGAAAAAATAAAAAAAAATGGTTTCGACAGGATTTAAACCCGCGAGCATCGGTTTGGAAGCAATAACTAAGTGATTTTTTGGATGTTGAACAGAATTATAAGCACGGGGAACAAGTGGAATTTGAACACTAAAATTGGGAAACGAAATGGAATGGAATGTGGAACGAGCGGAACTGAAACACTATACAAGTTTAGGGAACTGGAATAGAACAGGCTACTACTAGTGGAAGTAAAATACTTGACAATGGGAAGGAAATGGAATGGAATGGAACGGGGAACGAATAAAATTGAAACCCTAAAATTGGGAAATGAAATGGAATGGAACAGGCAACTAGTTGAATTGAAACACAGGGCAAATGGAATGGGGAACAATTGGAATTAAAACACTAAAACTATTCAACGACATGGAATGGAGCGAACCTGGGTTTTGGTTTTTTATCGTTTTGAAAATTTTTTTTTGTAGAGAATTTTTCAATTTTTAAATTTTTTCGAAAAGAAATTTTAAATCATTGTCATTAGTCTGTGAAATAAAATACTTCAACCATTATCATTAAACTAAAAAATGATAATGTAAATAACTTCATTGGAATTGATACGAATAGTTTTTTTTATAATTTTTGAATTAGGGTAAGTTTTTAACGAAAATTTTCGCCTTTATTGGAGCATAACTAACGTGGATCGAAAGGGATCAAAATTTTATATTGCCAGAAAGGCCATATTCCGCTCTAAAAGTGCATACCAAATACTTTTGGGCAAAATTGGGCACGGAAGAGCTAGAGCCATTTTTTAATAAAAGTTAAAATTTTTTTTATTATTGAGCTAATAAAAATCAAGAGTTCTGTAATAAAATATATATTAAAAATATTTAGAATTGCGCCTTCATTTAATGATAAAGAGTCGAAAAAAAAAATAAAATGAGTGATTTTAATTACAAACTCAAAAAAGACTTTTTATGATACCAGAAATAACTTAAAAAAGTTTATATAACTTTTTCATTTATTTCTTTTATTGTTTTTATTTTTAATTTGATTTTATATTGTATTAAAAATGGGTAATATTTTTTTTTAAATGGGATAAAAGTTTATTTATTATGTGTATTATTGTTTGTCATTTTGAATTAAACACCCATTAACGTTAGGTATTATTAGTTTTCTTCATTATTGCTTGTATCAACTTTAATAATTTTTAGTCTTTTATAATTATTCTAAAAACTAGTTTATTTAAGTACAACACAATTGTTGTTGTTAATTATTTTGAAATCTATATTTGCTCCCTTTTAATGCAATTTTGGGGTGATCAATTTTTAGTAAAGTAAACGCGTATCACTTAATTGCTGCCTAACTCCAAATATTAAACTAAAATCAAATCGATTTTTAAACTAATGGCTTTATTTATTTAAGAATAATTTTATATAAAATTTAAGAATTAATTTGCATTTCCCTAAGAAAACAATACAAGTGATGGTTTTAGTGATTGTTCGTAGAAAACAATCACAGATGTAGATTATGTTTAATTGTATTCCAAGAATTAGGGACATAGTGCTTAACATATGGTATGCAGATGTGTGAATACACTATGGGAGATAACAACCAAGAAAAAGGTTATGGTTAAATCTGTTATCAGTAAAAAACCCAAATTAAGATTTAATCCCCTACAAGGATAGTAAATATCGCTTGTAGATAGTCTAGTTTAGTTTCAAGAGATTTATGTTTAGTATTTAATGAAATATATTTTCAATAAATAAATTAGTAACTTACAACTATTTAAACAGCGTAGTCGATATTTAATATTACAATTATTCATTATTCATAGTTAAAGCAATGGTTAAGTTCATTTATAAAAATGTGGAACCAATTTATTTGTAAGAAAAAGATTATAATGATGTTTTGTCTCACATAATGAAAGAACATTTCCTTAATTTATGCGATGAACAAGAAGTTACTACCCTATGGGGAGTGAGGAGTCAATTGCCCTCCAAGGACCTTTCCCGTGACCGGTCAACCGAAGGCATATTACTAAATTAGTACAAATATTAACCAAAGAGAATGAATTAATTTTCTAAATATTTTGTGATTCGTTACTTTCACTGTTGCTTTTAAAATACGTGACCGATACCGAAAAAAAAAATAAAATTCGCGGCATATTTTTTAAAATATTTTTTTATTTATTTTACTCTTTTATTTATTTTGAAATTTATTTTTTTACGATTTGCTTATTTTAGCTCTTCTTTAAACTTTTATAATTTTTTGCTAAAAAATTTTAAGTTTTGTATTTTTAACGTTTTTTAATGTTAAAGCTGTTTAGTTTTAACAATTGGTATTTCATTTAATTTTCTTTTCAACTTAGGGGCAATTTTTTAAATTTTTTTCTATATATTATCAGAGTTTTTGAGGTAATTTTCTAATTTTTAATTAATTTTTTAATTTAATTATGGCCAACGCAAAAAACGAGTCAACTGCCATTGAAGGACATATCCCGTGACCGGTCAATCGGGAGCATACTGAAGGCACTTCCACTATATTTGTGTGTGTGTTAGTGTTGTTTTCTTTTCTATTTTTTTCTTTTCCATTTTTTTTATTTGCTTGTAGTGTTTGTTTTTTCTTTTTCTTTTTTATTTGAACAGAAACGAAAAATATATAACTTTACCATCAGCCAGCCATTACGCATAAGCAACATTAGCTCTGACGGTAGAGCGTTTGTCTTACAAGCAGGGGGTTGTGTTATCGAGCCCTACTTCGACGCCAAGTAGATTATTTTTAATTATTAATTTTTATTAGTTTATTTGAAAAGCTATTTTTAGACACACCACCGTACTGTCACAAGGTGTCTAAACTGTGGCAATTGGTCATTTCCAATGACAACGCCATGTTAAAGTGATATGTCTCTTTCAAACAAAAAGACCGATCAACGACCGGTCTCCGCCCACTTGGGACCTATCCTGCGTGTCATCTGGGACCGGTCCCTTTCCCCGTAGGGTATACACAAAAAAAGTAAAAATTTTTTTGAAAAGTTTAAAAAAACGTTATTAATATTGTGGTCGTAGAAAGGAGAAGTTTTTCAATTACATAATAAATGGTTGTTTTCAAAAATGTACCCACTACTGATAATAGAAGTGGAGAAAAAGGGCGACCAGTAAAATTAATTAGTAGATGTAGTGAACGGTCATGAAGAGGCAAACTTGAAAAGGTAAATGATTAAATTCCTCACAAAATCATTAAGGAGTCGTTTCTGCATCAAATACCTCTAACACAAAATAATAAAGACAAAATTGCAATAATTGAGAAAATGTGTTAGTAGAAGCGAACCCCAGTCGCACAAAAAGATTTTAGCATCTTTCCTACGCCAATTAAAGATCATAAGTTTAAGCCAGAAGAAGTGTTAGCACTTTTTTTGAATTTAAAATTGACAAAAAATATATATGGAGTTACGAAAACGAACCAATTGAAAAAACTACCCTATTTTCCCCGAATAGCGTGACATATTTTCTGTAAAAAGAGAATGTTCGTCTTCGAAAAATGTCTAGATGTTTTACTAATGTAGACCTTCTTACCATTTTGCTGTGTTCAGTGAGCTGATTGTTAGAAAAAAATTCGAAAATTTAGCAAATATTTTGCTAACCCTTATTTGATTAGCTATGAATATTTACTAAATTAAATCCAATATACTTGTTGCTGTATCTTAGTAAAATAAGAAAAATCTAAAAAAATTTATAAAAAGTTTGCTAGATTTATATTTTTTTTAAATAATGAAACATTTTTGTTGTTTTATTATTTCAAAACGCAATTTCAGGAAAAAAATTTAATTTACTAATTTTTTTACTAACTTAATTTTTCCCCCGATATCTTCAATTAAAGCTAAAGGTTTAGGGTCATATGCACAAACACTTTTAAAATTTAAAAGTGATTTATAAAACAAATTTTTCATACAAATTTCATTTTATAAACATGTTGTAAAGTTTTCAAATTATTATGCATGAGCACTTTAGGCTTTCCAAAAACAAAAAAAAAAACCGCATTGAAATACGTCAACTCTTCAAAAGTTATAGTTGTTTGGCCGCTTTCTTTGAAAATGTACCACTGTGCAATGGTCTGCTAAATTTAGGTAAGACAGTATTAGTCAAATTAGCTAAGAAATTTGAGCTAAATTCAACAGAAATTTTACCTCGTGTAAATAAAAATTTATGTTAAAATGTCACTTAAAATCTGGGAGTTTCGACTCTACAGATCTGAATCGAGTCAGGTCCATATTTATTATTGTGATATTTTATGGGGATTAACTTATAGGTACATTAGACCGTACCTCAAAAAAAAAGTTCGCCGTACACCCTCTAATATGAAGTATTTTTGGAAGGCGATTTCAAAAAAAATTTTTTTTTTGCCGAATTTTTTGTTATAGCTTTGGCATTTAAAATCGGATATTAAAGAGTGATATATCGATTTTTTTGCCTCAAGGAGAGCAGTATTTTGCTATATAGTAAAAATCCAATTAAAAAAAAAATTAAAAAGGCGATCCCTACGTTCGGCAACCAATATATGAAAAAAATTTATACTGGGTTTAGCGAAAAACTTCCTTAGCAAAAGTTTAATGATTTTTTGCGAGCTTTAATTTTCTGACATTAGTGTTGTACATTAGGGTGGTAGCAACTGAGATCTGGTGGGTAACTACTAGAACGGGATACTTGAGCTCAAAATGCCCTTAGAGCAAAACACTAGTCTCCTCGAGACAAAAACATCGATGTATCATACTTTGAGATCCGACTGTAAATGCCAAAGATATAACGAAAAATGTAAAATGGCGACCCCTACGTTCGGCAAAAAAAAAAAAAAAATAAAAAAATTTTTTTTTCAAACTTCCTTGCAAAAATACTTCATACTGGAGGGTGTTCGGCGCACTTTTTTTTTTTTTGCCTGTAAGGTGGTACGCTCTAAGGTACATAGTAAGGAATTTTTATCCATTTGGCTCGATCTCGCTTGGTTTCCGATATATTTATAATGACATTTTATGATTATATAGGGTTTTTCAATAAGAGCGCTACAAAAGTTTTTTTAAATAAAACAAAAACGGTTTTGGATATCAATGAAATTCATAGACCATAGATTTGACGTAGCCCCACAGGAAATAGTCCAACGGCGTCAAATCGCACGACCGAGGCGGCCAATCGATTGGACCATTTCGTGAGATAACACGTTCTCCAAACTTGGTTTGTAATAAATTGATTGTGACATTCGCTGTGTGGCTTGTGGCGCCGTCCTGTTGGAACCACATGTCCTCCAAGTCCATATCATCCAATTGTGGCCAAAAATATTCGGTTATCATTGAACGGTAGCGATTCCCATTCACAGTAACGTGCCGGTCTTGATCATCACGGAAGAAGTACGGCCCAATGACGCCGCCGGCCAATAAACCGCGCCAAACCGTAATTTTTTCGGGATGCAATGATGACTCATGCAGTACGTGTGGATTGCTGTCTGACCAATAACGCATATTTTGTTTATTGACGAAGCCATTCAGCCAGAAATGAGCCTCATCGCTGAAGATGATTTTTCGATGAAAATTCGAATCATTTTCAAGTTGTTTCTCAGCCCAATTCACGAACATACGACGCTTCTGGTGGTCAAGCGGATTCAGTTCTTGCGTCAATTTGATCTTGTAAAGATGTAGACCAAGATCTTTTCGCAAAATTCGCCACAACGACGTCACAGAGATGCCCAACGCTTGAGAACGACGTGTGAGAGACACATTTGGGCTTTCTTCAACTGAAGCCTCAGCGGCAGCAATATTCTCGACACTACGGGCACTTCTTTGTCTCACTGGCACGGGAACATTTTGTACTGTGCCTGTGGATTCAAATTTTTCCACTAGACGCTCAATTGTTGATCTGCTAGGACGATTATGACGACCATAAATTGGACGTAGCGCTCTTAACGTTGAGGCCACTGACTCCGAATTTCGGTAGTAAATTTAAATAATTTCAACTCGTTGTTGGCTCGTATATCTTTCCATCCTGAAATGGCAAACTCTACTGAAGAGAAATGTCAAAAGAGCGGCAAGAAATATGGCGTCGTTTGCTGTCCCTGTCTTTCTACTTTTGTAGCGTCACTATTGAAAAACCCTTTACAATAAAAAATATGAAAATATAGCGCCCTCTCTATGTGATATTGAAGTTTGGGTAACTAAGATTTCATAACTGAATTATATGTAAAATATTTTTAAAATACCCCATTGTGCAATGTAATATAGCTTTCTCATAAGTATCTCGATTGTTTAATTAAATTTTCTTTTTGTTTAATTTTAATAAATGGAAACAAAGAAACTTACCCTCCCAATAATAAATTAACATTATTATTGATACCATTCGAATATGAACTGCTGCCCAGACTATTACCACTGCCACCAGTTATCAAAGCAATGCCACCACCATTGGAACGTGTGTTTTGTTGATGAAAAACACCAAAACCACTGCCATAATATGTGGTACCATAAGTGTGGTGTTGCTGATGTCGTTGACCATCGTCAACTCCGTCATTTAAACTTGTACCACTAACATATTCATTGTTAGGATTTGTAGACTCACTACTTTCAACACTACTACTGTCATCACCAATAATAGCATCAATACCACTACTACTGCTGTCTGTGTGTGAGTGGTCTCTGTAGAATGTTGGATTATCACTATGAAAAGAATGTGTAGTGGTGGTGGTGGTAGCAGATGCTGTTGTTTGTGGTGGTGTTGTTAAAGTTGTTTTATGTACTATATCCGTTTGTTGTTGATATTGTGATTGTTGTTTTAATTGTATCAATGTTGATTTGTTACTATTTATTATTTTTTCTGTTGTTATTGTGGGTATTGCCGTTGATATTTCTGCGCCTGTTGTCGTTGTTAATTCTGAAGTTATTGTTGTTGTATTGTTTTTATTGTTATTATTATTGTAATGTTGTTGATTATGATATGATATTGCTGCCAACATTGCATAACGTTTTAGTGACATTTTCTTTCTCTGTTGTTTGATTTTTTTTTTTTTTTATATTGATAATTGTATTTATTTATTTCGCTTTGTATTCAAAATATTTGTTCGTTTTATATTGCAATATTGATTTTGTTTGTTAATTTAAATTAAGTTTTGATATGTCTTATTTTTTGTTTCTTAATTATTTTTTGTTTCTTAATTATTTTTTGTTTGTTTTTATTTGTATATAAAAATGTTAAATTCGTTTATTGCTGCATTTTGTTAACTCGTATTGGTGTTAATTGTAGAAAAATGATTTTTAATTTATTTTTTAATTGCTTTATATTTTATAGCATACTTTTAAGTGTTTCAATAGTTGTGTAAATTACTGCATACTTTAAAGCTTTTGAAATAAATTGAGATTTATTAATTAAAGGTTTGTAGAGGAAATTAATTTTATTCGGATTTAAATCGCAATAAAAAAGTATCAAAAAATTGTTAAAGACATTTAAAAAAAAAAATTCAGAACACTTTTGGTGAGATGAAATGTTCAGAATAAAGGATAAATTTACTGAAAAAGAAACCTATATTATTTTTTTTCCATGTATCGTCAACTTTTCTTTGATTTAAATATAAAAAAAAGAAAAGAAAAACCAAGTTCCGAAAATTTTCTAACACAAATTTTAACCATTGATAGTTTGTTCCCCTTCAAATTTTAATAGTTCTTTTATATCTTCACGGGTACCCACCAAAAATAGCAAACATTTTTTTTTTAATTTGTTACACATGATTAGCTATAACTTTAGAATTTATCGACGGATTTTCTTAAAATGTAAGAGTGCTTAAAAAAATACCAATACCATTTATTAAAAATCACACAGGTACAACAATATTTTCGGCCGACTAAGCCAGCGCTGCCAACTTTAACGATTTATCTCAACTTTGACGATTTTTTAAGGAAAATTTTATGAAATGACGACGATTTTGCAAAAGCCCTTGTATGAAAAATGAGAATGTTTTAAAAATTAAATATTTTTTATAGTTTATTGCTAAAAGAAATATAATTTTATTAAAAAACAGAAAAAATTAAAAGGATTTAATCCCTCATACATATCGCAGCGTCCTCCTTCGGTGTTCCCATAGCACTTAACCCCACCGAAGTAAAATAATATAACAGGGCTTTGAACTAAACAGCTTCAACAAAGTTCGTCAACTCTTCATCAGATGGCGCGCAACAACTGTTCTAAGATTCAACATCTCGCGCAATTACAGTGTTGCCATATTTGAAGCCCTTCATCTTTCACCACCTTTCACTTCTTCTCTACACGTTAATTAATAGGAAAAACACGTTAATTAATAGGAAGAATTTCCTGAGTGTTGCTTCTCTTAAAAAAAATATTTTTCTTGAAAGAATTGAAATATTTTAGAGCGAAAGAAACATAAATTTGAATGAAACATTTCATAATGGAATTAGTTTTGCACTAAATCCACTCTTAAACTACACCATGATCACAATATTGAATATGCCAAAAAAAAAATTAATCCACCAGTGTCGCCCCATCGAAAGGTATTGCACCAAAATTCTTGGAAAAAATAAACTTCGAAAGAGTGGAGCCGTCGCACAGTGTTTTGTTCCCATATAACGATTGGACAAAAATAGAAGGAGTGGAGACAAAGTTTTGAAATTTGGTACACTGACATAGAACCCCGTAGTTAAGAAAAATTTTAATTATTGGAAATATTGGGCCAAGGACACGCCCACCTCCCATAGGTTCTGAAATTTAAAAATATTATATTAGCTACATAAATGGATGTAAAATTACAAAAAGTATCCATTGAGATACACATAAAACTGGAAACTTTTGTGTTGAGTTTTATCAAAATCGAAGCAAGGACTCTTAGTCCTGCCATATATCCTTTATCTAAAAATTTTTATAAAACCTGCAAAAATTATCCGATTGGCCTGAAATTTAGCACGTGAATTGATATAAGGTCAAGCCATATTTGTGCCGAATTTGGGTAAAATCGATTCAGAAAAAATGCCTCTCATAAAAAATGCGTTTTAAACGCTTAAAATGATTTTTCTAAAAGAAAAAAAAAAATTAAATAGGAATAAAATAGGAAACCATATGAATCCTACATTTTAGGTATAGGGTATGTTCAGCGAACTTATGTAAAACACTACGAAGAATATTTTTGTGGAACATTTTAATCTTCTAACTCTTCTATAAAAGGGACTTTTTTGGTCCCCTTTTAAAAACGGACAAAAACGACCCGTAAGTTGAAGAGTTATAGGGTTAAAATGTTCCGGAAAAATATTTGTCATGAAATTCTACTATAAGTCTTTTAAGACATCAGTATTGAAAATTTAACTTCAGTGCCAGTAATAAGTAAAAACTTAAAATGTGTTTAAGGGTTAATTTCGTACTTATTCAGAATTGCTGCTCCAATGTCCCACAAACATAGGGCGAAACTATGGGAATCTTCCATTTTAGGTATAGGATGTGTTCATCGAACTTATATAAAACACTATGAGAAACATTTTTGTGGAACATTTTAACCCTCTAAGTCTTCAACTTACGGGTCGTTTTTGTCTCTTTTTTAAAAAGGGGCCAACAAATACCTTTTCATTGAAGAGTTAGAGGGTTAGAATGTTCCACAAAAATGTTCCTCGTAGTGTTTTACAAAAGTCCGCTCAACACATCCTATACCTAAAGTGGAAGGTTCACATGGTTTGAATACTAAACACTCTTAAATGCGTGAAATTTGTGTAAAAATCATGAATTTAGGCATTTCCAAAAATCCATTTTTTTTTTAATTTGAAGTAAAAAATAGTAACTAATTTTTTAATGATCTATTATATAACAGTATAAATTTACAAAAAACGGAAAAAAATTTATCTAATTTTATATAATATTTTTTATACTCCATCAAACTTAAGTAATTTTTGGATTTTCAAAAATTACTTAAGTGTTTGCTTACTTAAATGTGTTTTTCGGAGCAATAAAAAATAATTGTTTTGTAAACTTATACTAAAATCCATATTTTAACTACAAATATAGTGAAGTAATTAATTTTTTAAAAAATGTATTTTTGAGAATTATTTTCGTGAAACAAATAAAACCCATTTTTCTGTTAAGTCATTTTTGCATACAATTCTCTGAGTTTAGCGCCCTCTCTTGGCGGCAAAAGCAATCACACCAAATATTTTTTTTTCATATTTGTTTGAGTAACTTCCTTATCTTTAAAAAATCCTTCTTTAATCACAATTTGAGACAACAATTTTTTTTTTTTTGATTTTTGGCCATGGGACGAAGCCTAGTGCGTCGCCCATAATAGAAAAGATTTTTATTAGAAAGTAGAAAGCCGCCTCCAAGGACATTAATCAAAGTACTGCCAGAAATCTTAGGACATAAGGAAAAAACTCAGAAAGCAATGGACCAAACATTAATTCAGACATTTTCTAAATGTAAAACTAGTTTGAGTATTACGTTTAATAATAATAAGTACCTAGGGCAAGGAATTCCATGCAAATGCATGTTTTTTCTCGATAGCCCAAAACTAATATGGACTAAATATGTAACCGAATTATCAAATTTATAACAAAATGGCATCGATTTGTAGTGGCATATTTTTGCATATTTTGTCAAAAATGCATGTTTTTGCATATTTTGACTTTAAATGCATATTAAGGTGCCTTTTTAATGCATATTTTATGCTTTTTAATGCATATTTGTGCATATTTTTAATTTTTAGGAGCATTTTTTATTAAAAAAAAAAAAAAAAATATAAAAAATTGATACGTTTTCATATTTTGATTCAATCAAAATAAACTTTCTTAAAAATCTTCTTGGGAAATCTTCGAGTATGTCTGTTTGCAAAATAACTAACTTTAATATATTTTTAAGTTTTAAAGTGCATTATTTTTACAAAAATAATAGCTTTTAGTGCATATTTTTTAGTCTTATATTAAATAAATAAATTAAATTCCTTGCCCTAATAATAAGTAATAAAACTTTCATGTTATTCGATTAGTTGTTTGTTTTTTCAAACGGAATTTATAGGAATAAGAAGAAAACATTTTTATTGTTTTCTTCTTCCTCTTCGTTTCGTTTTTTTTAGCGGTAAATTTCAAAACTAAAAATAGAAAAGATATAATAATCGTTGAAACTGAAAAAAAAATATATCAAATTTATAAAAATCATTAAAATTGGACAAATAATCTCTGAAATTGTCAAAATTAAAAAAAATCCAAAATTAAAAAAAAATCCAAAATTAAAAAAAAGCTAATTAAAAAAAAGTACTAACATTAAACAAATAATCAAAAGCGAAAAAATCGCCGAAATTAGAAAAAATCGCCAGAATAAGCAAAAAATCGTTAGAAAATTAAACAAATTATGGAACTAAAAAAAGAAAAACGCTAAAGCCATCATCAGTGTCGTTTGCCTTGATGGGTTAATCATTGATGATGACCTACTGTCTTGCTTGCTGAATTCTTAAAAAAAAAATTTATTCTTTGTAATTTACTTGTGAAAATTGTATCATCTTTCTTTAATTTGAAAAATAATTTAAACAGAAAATGATATAAATTTATGATCTGAAATCGAACTAAAAATATTAAAAAATTAAAATATCCCATCTAATTATTAAAATATCCCATATAATTATTAAAATATCCCATATAAAAAAAAATTAAAAACAAAAATTAAAAACAAAAATTAAAAAAAAAAATAAAAAAAATGAAAAAAAAAAAATAAAAAAATGAAAAAAAAAAAATAAAAAAATTAAAAACAATTAAAAAAAATTTTTTTAAAAAATTAAAAAAATAAAAACAAATTAAAAAAATAAAAAAAAATTACAAAAAAAATTAAAAAAATATTAAAAAAAGATTGAAAATAAAAATAAAGTAAAAACAAAACAAAAATAAAAAAAAAACAAAACAATAAAAAAAAAAAAAACAAAATGTAAAAGAATCAAAACTGAAAAATTTCCTAATAAAAAAAATCAACAAATTAAATAAAAACGAAAAAATTTAAAAAAAATATTAAAATATTAAATATACCATCTACATATTAAAATATCCCATATCAAAAAATAGCATATCAAAATATCCCATATTAAAACATCCCTTAACCCATTAAGGCCCTGCGTTACGTTTTCTCAGGCTTATCCAGATTATTCGATATTTAAACTAAATATGCACAAATAAAGTTTGGTTCAATATCTAATCGATCTGTTTCATGATTTTTCATCTTTCACCACCCTTCAGCTCTGCTCTATCCCCTTTCCAAAGACATCAATACGTTAATTAATAGGAAGAATTTCCTACGTGTTGTGTCTATTTCGCCATTAAAATTTTTTAACGCCATTTTAATTACTTTAATATTAAGAAATGGAGTTAAAAAAATTTTAGTTTTCAAAAAACAAAAATAAATATTTAGTGTTAAGGGCCTGCGTTGCGTTTTCGCAGTGGGGTTTAAATCGGCCTCCACTGGCCGGATTTCTTTGAAATTCTTTCCCAATGTTATTTAGACCAAAATAATATTCTGAAAGTTTCATCAATCTAGCTCAACGGCATCATAGTTCGGGCCTTAATGGGTTAATTGCAACATGTTAGTCATTTATACGGCATGATGGGTTAAGGATGTAATACAGAAAATAAATAATCGTTGTAAAAAGTTCTTTGCTTTCATTCTAATCACTATAAATAGAATTAAAAGCTTGAATGTTAAAAACCACAACATCATACATTGCTTTGCTCTTGAAGGAGCTTCAGTCGAAGCAACAACATAGAGAAAAATAATAGCTTTGTTAAAAACATGTGGTTTTCGTTGTAATATGAAATAAATAATTAAAAATGTTTGAGTTTACTTCTCTAAATGTTTTTCACATAGAGAAAACCCCCATAAAGACAATCTGATGAAAGTGTTTGGTTGCACTTAAAAATGCATTAATTGTCAACCATTGTTTCTAGGAAAGTTTTTTTCATAAGTTTTTTCGCTATTTGTTGTAAAATAAATTGTAAATTCTATTTGGAACACAAATAACACTCAAAATTATAAAACTTCAATAAAACTGCCACAATTGAACAAAATTGCCAAAATTAAAAAACTGCTAACATAAAAAAACTCTTAAATTCGCAAAAAATGATAATAAATAGGGCAAGGAATTTCATGCAAATGCATGTTTTTTCTCGATAGTCCAAAACTAATATGGACTAAATATTTATCCGAGTCATCAAATTTAGATCAAAATGCAATCGATTTGTAGTTGAACAAACAACTAATGAAAACATTGTAATGAAAATTAATAGGCCTTTTTTTTAATCACTGGATTTATTTTTGGATTTATTTTATTTTGTTAAAAATCCACATTTTGTTTTTTAATTTTCAAAATTTAATATTTTTATCCAAATCTAACACTTATTCGCTAATATAATATAAAAGAAAAAGACTTTAACAGGTGGTACAAGTACTGGCAAAAAGTGCTTTTCCATTCCCAAAATGATAACACCATTAGACAAAAGGACCGGCTGTTCAAAAATCGCCGGAAAAGCACTGGAGGAACAAAATTTTTAAACGTTGGCAAAACGCTGGCAAAACCAATAAATAGGTGGTCTAGAAATATATTTTCCAAAATAAAATTTAAAAAAAGTTCATATGTATTATTTTGGTCCTGCCGTGATTTGAAAAAGAATTTAATTTTTGCGAAAATGCAATTTCTGGAATTAAATTAAGCTAAATCCAAAACGGATTTATTTATTTTATAAATCCATTTTGGATTTAGCTTAATTCAGTTTCTGTGTTCACATTTTTACAAAATTTAATGATTTTCTTTCCCATTATAGTCTCGAATACGTATGGGATTTTCATAAAAGTATTAAATTTTTAAAATTAAAAACAAAATCTGGATTTTTTAACAAAATAAAATAAATTCCAAAATAAATTCAGTGATTAAAAAAAGGCCTAATATTTCCATTATCATTTCTCTACATAATGGAAAATAATTCGGCCTATCTCTGGTATTCTGCTAATTGTCTGTTTAATTTAAACTTTTTTTTATATTCTTAACTTTTCTAAATTTCTAAACGGTTTATAAAACAAATTTTTCATATGAAATTCATTTTATAAACGTGTTATAAGATTTTCAAATTATTATGCATAAGCACTTTAATTTCATTTGATTTTTGCTATATTTTATTTTTGGGTTTTTCACAAATTTTATTTAAATTGCTGTTATTTATAATTTGATTTGATTTTTTTTTTTTTTTTGTAAAAGTATACTTGTTAAACACCTTCTTGATAGAAAAAATATTGCATATTTTTAGGATTAATTATATTTTTAGTTGCTTTTTAAAAGGCACTTATATGTGATTTAATTTAATAATATGTTTGCACTTGTAATTACATATTTCTTTTTAAAACTATTATGCAATCACTGCACTTTCAAGGTTTTATTTTTTGTTTGTATTTCTTTTTTTTTTTTTTTATATTTTCTATATGTCAGACATGAAATCACTTCTTTTTTTGCTTAGTTTTTATTTCTGTTATTCGATCACAAGTACAAAACATTCGCTGACTAACTCTAAATTGTTACTAACACGCATTTGGTTAGTTTGTTAGTTAGTTGGGATTGTAAAGGTTTATTCTCTTTTATGAAATTCACAAAAGAACTTTTAGAACTTTAACATTTTATACACAACAGTTCGTTTCAAAACAACATTTAAGTGTTGTTATTGTTGTTGCCTACATTTAGGCTAAACAATTTAAGACCTGCGCCTAAAAGCATACACTAGAGGCACACCTAGCAGTAATTGCACTATTAACGATCAATACTCCATAAAAAATAATATTAAAACAACACTTTAATTAAATTTATTTTCAATTTTATAACTCTAGTTTGTATATAGCAAGAAAGTCTTTGGAAAATTATAGTTTTATTTTAACAAAACATTATATTTTTATGCCTATTAAATATTAATGTCATACTTCTTTTTTTTTAATATTTCGTTCTTTAAATAATTTACAATTGCATTTCATATTTTATAGTTTTTCTTTATTATTTGTATGACTTTGTATGTTTTCTTTTTTTTTATAAGTATTTTTTCCATCTTTATATAAAAATAAAACTATAATATTGTATTCAACCGCTTCGTTAAGAAAAAACGTCCTTTCGGGCTAACGTTACAAAGTATTTTAAAATCTTTGTCTAGTAGTAACATTAGTCTAACTACCAACTTTTTTTTCTATGCCCGTCTTTTTATGTTTATTTCCACATATACTACTCTAGAACATCATGGTATGTTATATAGCCAACAATTTACGTATACAAATACGAAAATTGTTGGTTATACACACGTGCGCCAAAGTTTTACGTTATTTTTTGAATTTTTCCAACCAACCATGTACAAATGTACAAAACAAACTCACACACACACACAGCCACACACATAACCAAACATATACCGGCTACCATTCATACAACCAATTTAACCAACTGTGTCAGAGATTCTTAATGTTGTGTTTAAATTATTATGAACAATTTCTTTAGAGAGTAGAAATCGTTAAATCTTTACAAAGAAAACTAGATTTATTTTAAGAATATCCATAGATAAATTATAAAGTTATGAGTAAATAATTTTTTACCCCATACTCGTAAGCATTTTCCAAACGAATTTGTCTCAACCTGAGCGTATGAGTATTATTATATTTTTATATTTATCATAAATCGTTATATATATTTATCATATATCGTTGTTCCATCATATAAATAGAAAAAAAGAGATGCCAAAGAAGTAGAAAACACACCACAATTAATAACACTGTGAGACAAATGGTAGGGGTCAGTGATCGGGAAGGGTTCAAACTACCGGGGAAAGTTATATCGGTAAAAAAGAAGTTATAAGTGTCCCGGCGTTTCGCTGGGTCATTTCTAGGAATCAAGATATATCGATTTGACCTTTGGTGGTCTTTTTTTTGACATAACTCGAGAACCACTAGTCCGATTTTGCTCAACGGGAAATGTTATATCGGTCAAAAACAAGTTATATGTGTCCCGGCGTTTCGCTGGGTCACCCTAGGAATCGAGATATATATTTTTTTTGACATAACTCGAGAACCACTAGTCCGATTTTGCTCAAACAATTTTGAAAAAATTAAAAATTACAATTCCTTTAATCTGTTCATATAACGTTTTTCTATATACTCAACAGTTTTGCCGGTAAAAATAAATGTATGAAGAAAAAAATATTTTTTGCCTAAAATATTAAAAAAAGTAATAAACAAAAGGTTATTGATTTTTATGGTAGCGGTAACAAACATTTATTTTTACGGGCAAAACTGTTGAGTATATAGAAAAACGTTATATAAACAGATTAAAGGAATTGTAATTTTTAATTTTTTCAAAATTGTTTGAGCAAAATCGGACTAGTGGTTCTCGAGTTATGTCAAAAAAAATATATATCTCGATTCCTAGGGTGACCCAGCGAAACGCCGGGACACATATAACTTGTTTTTGACCGATATAACATTTCCCGTTGGTTTCATCCCATCCCGATTTTGACTGTCGCATAGTGTAATCTAGAAACACTAATTATTTTAACATTGATTTGTCATACGAGAGGAGTACTCCCACTTTAACATTTTTTCAGTACTTTTTAAAGGAGTGCAAAGAAAACTCTTTGTCATCAATTAATAGCTAAAAAAATGTTCGCAAAAAAACAATCTTGTTACGAAATTAGATTATTCTAGTATAGAAAACTCTGTAACTTTCTGTAGGAAAATATCCCGAGAAACGGGATTTACTAAACACGTTAATCTGGTAACGTAACACAACATTTAAGTATAAAATTCCACAAATAATGTTAAACAGTTCGGCTCTGTTATGAATAAGAGTTATAATTTTTAGAAGCACTGGAATTCTCTACTATGTATATATATTTTCTACATTCACGGCCGTTAAATTATAAAAGACCGAACGTTACGAAGGAAGAAGAAGTTGCGCATAAACATTTGAGAAGTGAAGTTGCGTTTTAACATTTGTGCTGTTAAATTGCATATAAGAGTTGGTATAGTTAATTGCGCTTTAGACTGTGTATAGTGAAAAGAGTTTGTGTGTGTGTTATATTGTTGTATTTAAAGTAATACAGTGTTAAATAAACAAGTGTATAAGCTCAAAATTTTACTAAGAGAGTGTGTTATTTTATTTGCAAAATAGCACCAACCCGGTTTATCTAAAGGGGATAAACCAACGTTTTATAAGGTAAAACATAACAATTGGTGTCAGCGTTAGGATTGGTTATTTTGATAGCAATAGAAAAGAACCCGGTTTATATTTTTATTCAAATCTTACACTTATCGCTAATATATCGTGAAAGAAAAAATTGAAATTTTGCGAAAATACAATCTCTATAATTAAATTAAGCTAAATCCAAAACGGATTTATTTATTTATTTATTTATTTATTTATTTTATAAATCCATTTTGGATTTTTCTTAATTCAAGTCCCGTATTTACATTTCGACAAAATTTAATGATTTTCTTTCACATTATATTATCGAATAAGTGTTAGATATTGATAAAAATATTAAATTTTGAAAATTAAAAATCAAAATGTGGATTTTTTAACAAAATAACATGAATCCGAAAATAAATCCAGTGATTAAAAAAAAAACGGCCAATATTATACATACTTACACTCATAGAAATAAATCTGTAAAAATTAGCAGAAAAAATTACTAAAAATTAGTTAAAAACGAGTAAAAAGATTAAAGTCGGGCATGCCGACTATACAATACCCTACACCAGTCTGGGTAAAAGCCAACTAATGTTTGGATCCGAAATTCGAATGGGTTAAAATGGGGCTTGTGTTAAAATTTTCTATAATGTGAGTCAGCGCACCAAATTTCATTAAAATATCTTAATATTTGTGACCTGCAGTTTGTAAGCGAGCCAATTTTGGAGGGACCCTTATATGGGCACTAGGTCTAAACATGGACCGATGTTCACCAAAATCAATGGGCTTCGTCCTTGGGCCAACATAGGTCTGTGCACCAAATTTCATCAAAATATCTTAATATTTGCGACCTGCAGCGTATAAAAAATATAATTTTGGGGGGACCCTTATATGGGCACTAGGTCTAAACATAGACCGGTGTTAACCAAAATCAATAGGCTTCGTCCTTGGGCTGATATACATAGGTCGGTGTACCAAATTTCATTAAAATATCTTAATATTTGCGACCAGCAGCGTATAAAAAATTATAATTTTGGGGGGACCCTTATATGGGCACTAGGTCTAAACATGGACCGATTTTAACCAAAATCAATAGGCGTCGTCCTTTTCATCAAAATATCTTAATATTTGCGACCTGTAGAGTGCGCACAAGAATGCATGGACAGACAGACAGACAGACAGACAGACGGACGGACGGACGGACGGACAGACAGACAGACAGACGGACATCGTTAAATCGAAATAAAAAAAATTCTGAGCCGATCGGTATACTATAAGGTGGGTCTAGGACCAATATTTTTTGGTGTTACAAACATCAGCACAAACTTATAATACCCTGACCACATAGTGGTGTAGGGTATAATGATTCTGCAGAAAAAACTGCTAAAATTAGCAGATTTTTTTTACTAAATCCTAGTAAAATGAGAATAGCAAAATTAAAACTGTTAAATTTACAGAATTTTAGTTATATTTAGGCTAAGTTTTAGTTAATTGAAAAAAGCAAATTGTACTGTAAAATCTACAAAAAATTTTGCTAAATATTTGTAGACTAAAAATAGCAAAAATAAACTGTTATATATACAAAATTTTTGCTATTTTGAAGCTAAATTTAGTTGACTGCAAATAGCAGTCTATTCTGCTAAAATCAGCAGAAATGTTTGCTAAAAAATTGTAAACGGCTGTTTTCAAAAGGCTCGATTTTTATTAGTATTTTATATTTTTTTTTTGATTTTTTAGGCTACTAATTATTTAGCAAATTTTTTTTTGCTGATTTTAGCGGGTTAATTTGCTATCCTCCATTTACAAAAATTTAGCTCAAGTATAACTAATATTCTGTATATTTAACAGTTTTATTTTTGCTGTTCCTATATTACTAATATATAGCAAAAATAATCTGCTAATTTAGCAGTTTTTTCTGCAGCATTATTTTTAACAAATTTTTACATTTTTAGTAAATATTTTATGGATTTTTTTCTATTAGTGTATTAACTAAAAAGAAATTTTATTGCCAACCACCGAGTATCGAACTTGCTACCTCAAGATTGCTAGTCTAGCTCTCTACCGCTAAGCTATTCTTCCATATGAAAGTTGACTGGCATAAAAACACCACTTTGTCATTGAGAAATATTGTGTCTTGTTGTTTTCAGTATTACTTTCACAAGCAATTTTTTTAAAAGCAATTTCTCATATAATTTTTATTTTATATATTTTTAAAAATTAAAAAAAAAAAAAAATAAACGAAATTACTTTTTAGGATCACTTTTAGAGCAATAATGCTTTAGAAGCAATAATTAAGTGATCTTTTAGATGTTGTTCGGAATTACTTCTAAAAAAGCTGTACCAAAATCACTTTTTAAGATCACTTTTAGAGCAATAATGCTTTAGAAGCAATAATTAAGTTATCTTTTAGTTGTTATACGAAATTACTGCTCAAAAAGTTGTAAAAATATACTAATTTGGAAGCAACAAAAGAAGTGATTTTTTTTGAAGTTGTTCGGAATTACTTTTAAACAAGCAGTAAAAATGCACTAACATATGTTTTTGTGAAGTAATGAAAGAAGTAGTTTGTAAAGCATGACTTCCAATTTTTTTTTGCTGGGATTGTGAGTACTTTTTTTTTCATTGAAAAACTCTGAGATCTTGATTACTTTTTATACCCTACACCACTATGTGGTCAGGGTATTATAAGTTTGTGCTGATGTTTGTAACACCAAAAAATATTGGTCGTAGACCCACCTTATAGTATACCGATCGGTTCAGAATTTTTTTTTATTTCGATTTAACGATGTCCGTCTGTCCGTCTGTCCGTCCGTCCGTCCGTCCGTCTGTCTGTCTGTCCATGCAATCTTGTGCGCACTCTCCAGGTCGCAACTATTAAGATATTTTGATGAAATTTGGTACGCAGACCTTTGTTGGCCCAAGGACGAACAAGTTTGATTTTGGTGAACATCGGTCCATGTTTAGACCTAGTGCCCATATAAGGGTCCTACCAAAATTATATTGTTTATACGCTGCAGGTCGTAAATATTAAGATATTTTGACGAAATTTGGTACACAGACCTATGTTAGCCCAATAACGCAGCCTATTGATTTTGGTGAACATCGGTCCATGTTTAGACCTAGTGCCCATATAAGGGTCCTACCAAAATTATACTGTTTATACGCTGCAGGTCGTAAATATCAAGATATTTTGATGAAATTTGGTACACAGACCTATATTGGCCCAATAACGCAGCCTATTGATTTTGGTGAACATCGGTCCATGTTTAGACCTAGTGCCCATATAAGGGTCCTACCAAAATTATAGTGTTTATACGCTGCAGGTCGTAAATATTAAGATATTTTGATGAAATTTGGTACACAGACCTACATTGGCCCAATAACGCAGCCTATTGATTTTGGTGAACATCGGTCCATTTTTAGACCTAGTGCCCATATAAGGGTCCTACCAAAATTATACTGTTTATACGCTGCAGGTCGCAAATATTAAGATATTTTGATGAAATTTGGTACACAGACCTATATTGGCCCAATAACGCAGCCTATTGATTTTGGTGAACATCGGTCCATGTTTAGACCTAGTGCCCATATAAGGGTCCTACCAAAATTATAGTGTTTATACGCTGCAGGTCGCAAATATTAAGATATTTTGATGAAATTTGGTACATAGACTTATGTTGGCCCAAGGACGAAGCCTATTGATTTTGGTGAACATCGGTCCATGTTAAGAACTAGTGCCCATATAAGGGTCCCCCCAAAATTATATTGTTTATACGCTGCAGGTCGCAAATATTAAGATATTTTGATGAAATTTGGTACATAGACCTATGTTGGCCCAAGGACGAAGCCAATGGATTTTGGTGAACATCGGTCCATGTTTAGAACTAGTGCCCATATAAGGGTCCCCCCAAAATTGGCTTGGTTACAAACTGCAAGTCGCAAATATTAAGATATTTTAATGAAATTTGGTGCGCTGACTCACATTATAGAAAATTTTGACATAAGCCCCATTTTAACCCATTCGAATTTCGGATCCAAACAATACACCAGACTGGTGTAGGGTATTGTATAGTCGGCATGCCCGATTTTAACCTTTTTACTCGTTTTCTATAGGAAAATCCTTTTATGCTGGGCATTTTTTTCCATAAAATATTATGATGACTTTTTTCTCTCGCAGAGAGAATTTTCTTGAACGATTTTTAATGAAATTTTTGTATTAAACTAATGAAGTTTTCTTCACAAAGTGAATAGTTCCAAATGATGAATTCCAGCGCAACTTCATTCTCTTAGTGCATAGAAAAAACAATTTCACTAACAAAATCACTAGATTCTGTATTCTTTTTTCTGCAGAAAAAATATCAGATTCATAAGATTTTGCCTACAGAAAACAACCTCAGATTATGAGGACTTTCTTAAGCTCATTTATAGGAAGGATTTTACTGGAAAATTTAATATACACATAGGGGAATCACCAGACTGCCGCAGTTTAGTCTTACCTAGGGTATTCAATTAATCGACTTTTTATTTTAATCGACTAAAATCAAAGTCAAATAATTATTTGAATTTTTTTCTTAACCGATTAATCGAATAAAATTTAAAAATGAATCGATTAATCGACAAAATTTTATTTAAAATATTATAAACATTTTGTTAAATTAAAAAAAAAAAAAAAAAAACAAAAATAATTTTAGTAACTCCTGTAAAAATTGTAAAAATAAAATATGTATTATTTGAGACCATATTTTATCAAAATTTGTATATTTTGTAAATTTGCAAAGTGGCGACCTGCAGTTAAAAAGTTAAGCCAGGATTATCCATACGTAAAAGTAGCCCCCTTTAATACATTTAATAAGTATTTTGTTCGTATTTAAATTTTTGTCGCTTTCGTATGCGTTGAACACATAAAAATGGTAAACTTAGAGAGAAATTCTGTTGGGAATACATTTTCCCTCTACGTTAACGTCCCTCAAACCCTTCATTTGTATTTAGGAATTTTAAGAAACTTTGTGATTATTTTTGTCAAAATTGTTTCAAAGGGAATTGGCTCGTATGCTCGTATGTATGAAATTTCCCTCCTTTTCAAATGTTTATTGTGAATCGGCGTCTTACACAATGTGTTCAGCGAATTTATGTAAAACAATACAAGGAACATTTTTGTGGAACATTTTAACCCTCTAACTCCTCAACTTACGGGTCTTTTTGTCCCTTTTTAAAAAGGGACCAAAAAGTTCCTTTAATTAAAGAGCTAAAGGGTTAAAATGTTTCACAAAAATGTTCCTCGTAGGGTTTTACATAAGTTCGCTTAACACATACTATACCTAAACAGAATTGTGGAATAAAGTTAGAAATTGTTGTACAGTGTTATTTGTAAATTTCTTTTTTTTACTCTTTAAATTGTATTTTAAAAAAATTTTTGGATATGATACTAAAAAAAAAGTTTTTCTTTTAATTCGACATTTTTAAAGTCGACTTATATCACAAGATTTATAATATTGAGCTTAATCTATTAATGTCATTTGGAAGATGACAAAGAAAATTGTGGCAAATATTTTGTTACTGTTTTTGATTTTCTTTGACCAACTATGACAATGTGGAACATAGTTTTGTAGCCAAGATCATATTGCAACCATATCTTTTCTCTACGTGCAGATATTTACTGTACCTTTAATGGAAATTCCATTCCAGGAAATTGACTCGCTTTCCGGTCTACGACTCCATATAGTCGACATTAACGAGTTTAATCTTTTTTACTTGATTCTTGTTAGTATATATATTTGCTTGAGAACCCCTGCAATAAAGTGAAATTTAACTCGTCAACTGAAACAACATCAGAACACCAGCAACGATATGAACAACAGTTTTGTTTTGTAGCAAGCAGCTACAACACAACCTTTATAAAAAAAGGTTTCCTGTTGTTGCTGCCTTATTTTTTTCTTTTTTTTTGTCTTTGATTTTTCTTTCTTTTTTTACTCTTATTATTTTGTTTATATCCCATGTACTATACACTGCAAATGATGTGCGCCTGGTATTGGTATAATTTAAAAAAAATATATAAAAACTATAATAAAAAATATATTTTATTATTCAATTTTGTTGCAACAACACACTATTATATGGGTGAATACATAAAAAGGGGTTTAAAAATGTTTTATGATTATTAAAATTTACATTACGAACGTGTTTTCGAGTATGAGTGATATTAATGCAAAGTTAATATTAATCATACGCCCTCGTTAAGGTAATAATATTCTATACTGGCTTGCCCGCTAGTATGTGTATAAAATCAATGACTGTAGTAATTTTTTGTCTTCAGCTTAACATTTTTACTTTAAAAATTGTTTTTTTTTTCATGTTAAAGATGGAATAATTTTCAAATCCATATTATTTAATCCTTGGCTTTCAGACATCATTTTTTACTGATGTTTTTCCTATAAGTTTTCCAAAAATCCTTATATCACATCTCCTTTTCAATCAATATATATCTCTTTTGTCTTTTTGTGTGTAAGCCTCCATATTAATTGTTTTCATACCTTGTTGCATTTCTGTATGATCTATTCCTCCCTTTGTCTTATTTGTCTTTTTGCTTATAAATTGTGGTACTTTGTGTATGATGTGTGTACATTTGAGTGAATGTAGGTGTTTAGTACAAGGACCTTTGAGCATTTGTGTTTGTGTGCATTTGTGTTCAGTTTATTGTATTTTTTTATTGTTATTTTATATAGAAAATATTGTTTTGTTGCAATCTATGGAAAAAAAAGTTGATTTTTTGTATGTTTTTTTTTTTTTTTTTGTTGATAAATTCATACATAAATCCCCTGAAGATTTTTATTTAGATAATAGATAATTATTGTAAAATGTAGAGTACACCATACATGCATTATGTTGTGGCATGTGAATATATAGTTTTTTTTTATTATTATATATTTTAATGATTTTTACCTTGTGGACTAACAAAAAAAAGAAATTTTAAAAATTTTATTTAACCCACTTATTTTAACCCTCTTATGTCTTTACACGCAGAGAAAACTATAGTTGAATCTGATTGGGAAAACGATTTAATTCTAGTGCGATCATAAATATGACTCATCTGATCATATTATGCCTGCCAGAAAACATATTCGAGACTGACAACCGCGTTTGCAGCCAATCGAATGGTTCGGTTGTGATAGCTGACTTGTGACAACAGAAAACCAATTGAGGCGCGACTAATTTGATTGTGATAACAGCATTTCAATTATATCAAGAACCATTCGATTGGCCACAAATTGGGTTGACAGCACCGAATCTGCTTTCTGGGTGGATCAGTGATGATGATTTTTAACATTATTTGGATTTATATTATGATCATTTGATCGTTACATGTTTTAATCATAACTTGATACTATTAAACTATCATAACATGATGCAATTTTCTGCCTAAAATTTAGATAGGTACCTAATCAGTGGATTAGCACATAACACATTGGCTGAAAAGTCCGTAGGATGACACATAGGTCGCGCCACTAATAAAAAATTCATATGATTTTTTGGAACTTCCAACCAACATGTTTTTGATCGGGACTTTAAATATATAAACAAACATACATTTTTGAAGATTACACTTTTTGTAAAAAAAACCGCGTGTTTTAGATTTTACACAAATATACACTCATAAAAAAAAGTTAGTACAAACGTTTGTTAAACGCGTTCTGATTCTATTGAACTAATTTTCCTGTTATTTTGTCTTAAAATTTAGGATTGAACCAGAGCTTTGAAGAATTAATTCCTTAATTCAATTTTTCAATTCTGAATTAAAAATTCGATGAATTAATTCACTAATCACCATATATTGAATGGAATTAATTCATATTTGCTTTCGTTCGATTTATTTTGTTACGAATTAATTCAATTGCAATAGTTCTTTTTATTAAATCAAATGAATTAATTCACTGGTGAACACGTTCAATTTTATAAATCGAACGGAAAAAAAGTGAATTAATTCCTTACTGAATTAATTCACTACTGAATTCGTTCAATTTCATTTTCAATCAGTGAATTAAAAAAAATAAAATTACGTTCAATGAATTAAAAAAAAAATAAAATTACGATTAGTGAATTTAAAAAAAAATAATAATAAGTTCACTGAATTGAAAAAAAAAAAAAAAAAAATTAGTTCACTGAATTGAAAAAAAAAAAAAAATAAAATAAGTTCACTGAATTCAAAGCCTGTTTTCTGCCGTTCAGTAGAAGAAAACAATAATGTACAAATAAAATTTTTAAATAAGCAATTTTACAGCGTGTGCTACTAACAAATTAGAAACCGGATGCTGTTTATCAACCTACATGATTCAAAAATAAAGCCTTTTACTATTAAAAATAAAAACTTTACAGATATAGATAAATTTGGAAAAAAAATATAACTATTAATTTTTCAAACTAGTTATATAGTTATATTTTTTTTCCAAATTTATCTATATCTGTAAAGTTTTTATTTTTAATAGTAAAAGGCTTTATTTTGATAAACAGCATCCGGTTTCTAATTTGTTAGTAGCACACGCTGTAAAATTGCTTATTTAAAAATTTTATTTCTACATTATTGTTTTCTTCTACTGAACGGCAGAAAACAGGCTTTGAATTCAGTGAACTTATTTTATTTTTTTTCAATTCAGTGAACTTGTTATTTTTTTTTTAATTCACTGAATGAAAATGAAATTGAATGAATTGAGTGGTGAATTAATTCAGTAAGGAATTAATTCAGTAAGGAAGAATTAATTCACTTTTTTTTCCGTTCGATTTATAAAATTGAACGCGTTCACCGGTGAATTAATTCATTTGATTTAATAAAAAGAACTATTGCAATTGAATTAATTCTTTGAATTTGTTGTTTGATGAACGCATTCAGTTGAATGAATTCAGTGAATTACTTAAGAAAATAAATTCATTCAATTCTAGAGAAAATTTAATTCGATTGGCAGTGAATTCATTCAAAAAGGAATTAATTCTTCAAAGCTCTGGATTGAACTAATATTTTTTGTAAATTTAATTTAGCATTAAAACTACTTTCAGCAGTATTTGAACTAACTTTGCATGCTAATTTTTGGTAATTTGTGTTTCTTAACTTTACAAATTTTTCAGCTAATTTAAACCACGATTATTTTCTAATTATTATATTTTTGTGTCTCTGCTATCAATATCACCTAGAGATGGCGCTATATTTTAATTTTTTTTTATTATAAGATCGTAAAATAGTTTGACTCTCGGAAACTAAGCGAGATAGAGAAAAATGGACAAAAATTCGTCAGTCTGTACCTATAAAGTAACCCTTATTAGACACATATACTCCCAATAATAAATAGGGGCCCGTCAGGGTCAGATCCCGGAAGTCGAAATTTTAAGCGACATTTTAACAGAAATTTGTAGTTAGTTTGTTCTGCTGAATTCAGCTCAAATTTCCTACCTAATTTAACTGAAATTGTCCGTATATTTAGTAGTATGTAAAATTTAGCTTACCTAAATTTAGCAGACCATGATTATTAACTTCATTCAAAATTCTGCTGGCGCAAATTCAGGTAGTATTTCCTGTTATTTTAGCAGAATTTTGAACTATTTGTACGGGCTTTTTTTATGAGTGTACGAAGCAAAACCAAGATTTTTCCTGTGACTGTTAAAAAAATCTGCGCTGAACTATAAGAACACAGTGTACACAAAGGACCTCAATGCCCAAAAATGCAGTTTTGTTAAAGGGGCTTTTTTGCCCCTTTTTAAAAAGAAAGAAAAAAAAACAATAAAATGTTCCATAAAAATATTTGTCATGAAATTCTACTATAAATCTCTGAAGAAATCAAAGTTGAAAATTAAACTTCAATGCCAGAAATGGGTCAAAACTTATAATGTGTTTAAGGGTTAATCTCTTACGTATTCAGAATTGGCGCTCAAATGTCAAATAAACCTGGATTTTAGAAGGAAACCATGTCAATCTTCCATTTTAGGTATAGGATGTGTTCAGCGAACTTATGTAAAACACTACAAGGAACATTTTAACACTCTAACTCTTCATCTTACGGGTCTTTTCTCTTCCTCCCGTTTTCCTTTTTGAATCTATTTTTAGTAATCAAAAATAATGTTTGCAGTTCGAAATGTTCTTAGCCTAACAATGAAATACAAGAGCTAGATTTTTAAAATTATTTTATTTTTCAATATAATCTCCCGAAACTTCAATCCACTTAGTTCAACGTTTTGCTAGCAATTCTATCCCTTGATTAAAATAATTTTCCTGAAGCTCCTCAAAATAATCGTTTACAGCTACCATTGCATCTTCATTCGAGGTAAAGCGTTTGCCAGTAAGGAATTATTTTAGATTTGTGAACAGGTCAGAAGTCAGAGGGAGCTAAATCAGAGAAATGATGAGAAATGAGAAATTTTAATTCGAATGCGTTTTTGGTCAACTGTTAACAAATGCGGCAACCATCTTGCAGAAAGCTTTTTTATCTGTAATTCTTGATGCAAAATAAAATGTACTCGATCATTTGAGATACCTATGGCATTCCCTATTTCACGCACTTTGACTCGCCTAATACCAAATCATGGACTTTCGCTATGATTTCTGGCGTTGTTGCAGTTTTTGGACGTCCACTTCGTGGTTCATCTTCAATGCTTGTACGACCACGTTTAACTTCAGCAATCCAATTTTTTACTGTTGCATACGACGGAACACTTTCACCTAACATATTCACCAAATCATTATGAATTTCTTGTCCCGACAAACCTTTCTTATGTATATATTTATAATATAATTTCCATTATAAAAAAATCACTGAAGCGCCTTTTGTGAACACCTGTTACTATATGAATGAGTTGACAGATCGAAATGAAATTTAACGTGTGTTCATATGACAGATGGAAGTTTCCATTATACAAAGCTTTTTGCTGTTTATATCGCCATCTCTATGTCAGGCTAAGAACATTTCGAACTGCCCTCGTATTTAGTACAAAATTTACGTTTTTTTTATTACAAACCTTAATATACATTTTTATTAAAAGTTAAAAAAAAAGTATGAGTAATAAGAAGTTAAAGAAAAATTTAATTTTTTTTTAAAGAAATCGGGCCACACAGTTGTTTTTGTAATACTTATTTCTCATGTCTTTGTTTTAATAAACTACAACTACAAATAATAAAACATTTAATTAGATTTATTTATAATTTTCTTTTGTTAACTCATGATGTACCTACACAATGTTCCATTTTCCACCCAGCACTTATAAATGGCTGTAGTTATTACTTTATAAGGATAGATCAGTAGTTTAAAAACTATAAGATAGTTTTAAATCTTTGCTAAAGTAAAAAAAAATATAAAAATGAAATAAAAAATGGATTTTTTTCTTTTTACAAAATTATTTAAAAAATATTCAAAAATACTAAACTTTTATAGTTTTTTCTTGATGTGTTAAAAAGAAAACACAAAAATTTATTTCTATGCTAAAAATTACTTCGTCAATTGTATATAATTTATGAAAATCTGACCGATCGGAGCAAGAATATTACAAATAGTTAGAGTTGGAAATATGTTAAAATATATTTGGGTTTTACTCAAGTCATAAATAATGGCTAGTATTTATTGAAATACTACTACACCTTAAAAATATAATGTCAGGGTTGTCATACAATAATTAAAAAAAATTTTAATATTTTATTTTTTTTAATTAAAATCGTTTAACAAAAAAAAAAACAGCAACAAAAATCTTATCTATGGTTGGTTTATACACAAGTAGATGTCACGTCATTGCTAGATCTGTCAAAACAACAGAGTAGTATTTTGAAAGATGACAAAGCAAATTGTGGTAATTTTTTTTGTTGTTTTTGTTTTTTCTTTGATATTTTAAATTTTGAATAACACTCCTAGACGAGAACAAGAAATCCTCAGTTTGTAATTTAACCAAACAAATATTTCTAGACATTCGGAAAACATTGTCCCCTGACGATTTCCTTAGGCAAGAATAAAATCTGGCTAGGGACATGACTTCAACTGATAATTTTTCACAATTTGCCAAATAAGTTTATGGATTTTAGCACAATTAATTCCTCTATTGCAAATAATGTTTATCCCACTAAAAATAAATTTAAAAATAAATTTAGAAAAAATTAGAAAATTAAAAAAAAAGAATTTAGTAGGTTTGAGGTTAAGAAGAAGAATAAACCTTTTTCTCTAAAAATTATAAACATTAATTTTTAAATCAGTCTAGATCTAGTTTCTGCCTTTTTGTAACTCAAAAAAAAAGTTCGCCGTATACTAGGGATGCCAAACGGGAAATCCCGAATCCCGAAATCCCGGGATTTTCGGGATTGGCAAAATCTCGAATCCCGGGATTATTTCTCAAAAATCCCGGGATTTTCTTATTTTTTAATATTAATATAAAGAGATATTGGTAAAATTATAAATTAAGTAGATTATTCGAGTAAACTATGCAAAAACTTTGCAGAAAAATTTGAAATTTTGGTAAATAATATTAAGTTTTTGAGTAATACATGCGAAAAATTAAGTTTGTTTGTTATTTTACCGATTTATTCTTCCAAGCGAAATTCGATTTCTGAAACTGGGCCTTCATATATTATCCCAGCCAGAAAAATACAAACGGGAAAGCGATGGCAAGGTATTTTAACAGGTGGTACAAGTACTGACAAAAATTGCTTTCCCATTTCCAATATGATAACGTCAATAGACAAAAGGATCGGCAGTTCAAAAAGCGCCGGAATAGTACTGGAGAAACAAAATTTTTAACTTTGGCAAAACGGTGCCAAAACCAATAAATAGGTGGTTTGGAATTATATTTTCCGAAATAAAATTTAAAAAAAGTTCATATGTATCTTTTTTTTGCCCTGCCGTGATGTTTTGTAAAACAAATACTGGCAAAACGATTTTTGCAAACGCTGGCAAAGCGTCCCAAATGAGTGTTCTGCCAGTCATTTTTAACATCCCGGTTACCCACTGGTATGCAAGTACTTGATTTTTTATTATTAATTAACAACTATTAAATAATTATAAAACGCTCTATTCTATAAAAAAAATTAGTTACATAATATAAAAATTTTTACAAATAAAGGAAAATTTAAATCCCGAAAAATCCCGTAAAATCCCGGGATCCCGAAAAATTCCGCAGTCCCGAAAATACCGGTATCCCGAGATCGGGATCCCGGGATTTCATACAAAATCCCGAATCTCGGGATTTTTAAATATCAATCCCGATTGGCATCCCTACCGTATACCGTTCAAACTAAATTATTTTTGCGAGGAGGTTTCAACAAAAAATTTTAATTTTTTTTTTGCCGAACGTAGGGGTCGCCATTTTACATTTTTCGTTATATCTTTGGCATTTACATTCGGATCTTAAAGTGTGATACATCGATGTTTTACTCTCGAAGGGACCAATGTTTTGCTCTAAGGACCATTAACCTCAAGTATCCCGTTCTAGTATTTACCCACCATATCTCAGTGGCTACCACCCTAATGTCAGAAAATTAAAGCTCGCAAAAAATCATTAGACTTTTGCTAGGGAAGTTTTTCGATAAACCCAGCATACATTTTTTTATTTTTTGGTTTTTTATTGGATTTTTCCTTTATAGCTAAACACTGGCCTCCTCGAGGCAAAAAATCGATATATTACACTTTAAAAACCGAGTTTAAATGCCGAAAACGAAAAATTGAAAAAGGCAAAAAAAGAAAATATTTTTTTTGGAATTGCCTTGAAAAAATACTTTATATTTGAAGGTGTAGCGCGCACTTTTTTTTTGCCTGTAAGGTGGTACGGTCTAATGGACAGTCTTCATCAGCGATTTTCCATTAAATTGTTAATTGTTTATTGTCAGATTGTCTCTATATGATAATTTTTTCAAAAACCCATCGGCTCTGCGATTCGAAAACATGTCCCCACATTACAAACGTAACTACACTAAAGTGCGATGCTAGCTTAGCCATTTCACCCAAGTAAGGCCTTGAATGCAATGTTACTAATTCATTGTTTTCTTTGCTAATCAGCTTTCTGTTATTGTCTTTTACTCAAAAGTGATCAAACATTCTATTTTTAGATTTTTGTTTCTCTTCCAATCTCTTTATAACTCTTTTCGTAAATGCTGCCGCACTGACGTATGTTTTTTACGTTGTTTTTGCTAAATTTAGTTTACTAATACCAACAAACAAAGATTTTTTGTTAACAAAGTACTAAATTCAAATTTTAAAAATATCTTTACCCCTTAAAGATTAATATCCTGTTAAAATTTCAACTTTGGTTGCGAATAATTCCACTAGCGGATGCTTTAAAGCAAACAAAGAAATAAAACGAGGCATTAATCGTTGTTCTATATTTGCAAAGTTAGTTAAAAAATGTTCAGCTGATCTATAACGTGTCCTTAACGAGTTAAAATGTTTGAACGTGCAGTAAAACTCGGCTAAGACGAATTATTGGTTAATACGAACTAATTTGAAAGTCCCGACGTTTTGGTATTAATTTTCATATAGAAAACATGTGGTAATTAAACACTAGCTAAATTTCTTATAATTCTGATTTAGTAGGTTTGAGGTTACGAAGAAGATTAAATCAATTGATTTGCAAATTAATGTGTTTATAACTTTTGAGGACGGTTTATTCTTCTTCTTAACCTCAAACCTGCTAAATCAGACTACATCTAGTTTCTACCTTTTTTATGGACAGGCTTCATCAGTGATTTTTTATTAAATTGTATTATTGTTTATTATCTCTAAATGATAATTTTTTCAACAACATGTCGTCTGTAGGATTCGAACCCATGCACTACTACATTACAAACGTAACTATCTGCTAATTTTAGCAGTTTTTTCTGCAGCATCATTTTTAACTAATTTTTACTAATTTTTTCTACTATTTTTACAGATTTATTTCTATTAGTGTACAAACTTCTAAAAACTTTTGTATTTTCCTTATAAATGTTTTTCGATTTGACAAATTAAACTATCAACACAGATATTTTAAATATTTTTAAAGTGAATACAACGAAAGAGCCACACAATTTTGTTTTAAAATTTTTAATAAAATTAAATATCTAAATTCTTTTATGAACAAAAGTATGCTTGGCCAAGCTGACCTCGGTTAATACTTCGCTCACGACTAACTAATTTCTCTGGTCCCCTGGAGTTCGTTTTAACCGAGTTTTACTGCAGTTGTATTTATCAACTTGACGTCATAAGGCATTTAACTCTCTAATACACGAATCTGTCTTTGAACACCTGTTTGTTAACCTTTAAGGCTATATTTTTATAATTGAATTTTTTTTTTCAAAATGCAGAGAAGAAGAAAATATTTTTAATGAAAAAAGTTGCGGACACATGGCAATCTCACCAGACTGCCGAAGTTTCGGCAGTTAGGGAATATTACTTAACAATTTGGACTGTACTTTGTCTGTGAAGTATTTTACCGTAGATTTCAGTTGATCTGAACATGTTTGTCATTTAAACGTTATGATGGGTTCGGATGTAATAAAAAAAAATAACAAATAATCGTTTTATTCTTTCCTTTCGTTCTAATCACTATAAATAGAATTAAGAGCTTGAATGTTAAAAGCACAACATACCAACACTTGTTTTACTACTAAAGGAACTTTAGTTTACAGCAACAACTATAACATAGAGAAAAATAATAGCTTTGTAAAAAATATGCGAGTTTCGTTGTAATAAAAATAACTAAATAAAAATGTTTGAGTTTAGTTCTCCTAAAATTCTTTACTTTGAGTTAACGTAAATACAAAAAAACTAAAATCTACATTATAACCTAGAGCAGGGGTGGCAAGACTATTTTCGCTGCGTGCCAGAAACGGAGAATTTTTTTTGGAAACATTTCTCGCGTGCCACCTTCATTTTCCTTTTTAAAAATTTTTAAAATTTGGAAAATTTCTCTTAAACACATCATCGCAGATGTACATATTTATCAGCGCTACGGATAACCCCCATGAAATAACCCCAAAGGGAAAAATTAAATAACATCCAAGAAATGACGTAAAAATGTTTGACGGTAATTCGATTTTTGGGGGTTTATTTAATCTTTAAATATTGAAATTATTTCTTTATGAAAAAATCCCCAATGAAATAAAATTAAAACAGTTTACACATTATTGCCTTTTTATTTTTTGGGGGTTTTTTTTAAATTTTTTGTGGATATTTTATTTTGTTAAAAAAAAGTTAAATTATTGGGCGCCATTAAATATTTAAGTACGTAAGAAACTATATAAAAAAATTGCTTCGGGCAAAAATTTGATTTTGTTAAAATAAATCACTCGGGTTTTATCATCATAATAATTAATAAAAAGCGAATATTATGGATTTGAACAGAGAAATTTCTATTTCAGATGAAATGTCTCTGCGAAACACGATCAAAACACAATTTCAAATTCCAACGCAGGGGGTTATTTCATTATGAAACATATTTTTAGCCTTTATTTCATTGAAGGTTATTTCGTAGCACCTATTTTCCCTTAAAAAAAAACTTAAGTGTTTAGATCCAATTTTATTAAAAGTTTTTTTTTTCCATTTTTGTGCAATTTTCTGGTACTTTTTATTTCTCCTATTATGAGGAGTTCTCATCGAAACATTTAAACTTCTTTCAATCTAGAAATTTAGAAATTTTCCCAAAATTTTCTGGTAATCGAATTTGCGAGTTCTTTATTAACCATATTCCTTTACACAAAATATGGTGGCAATACAGATTTTTATTTATTTTAAAGGACGATTTACAAGCTCTACGAAAAATTTCACCATTATGGAGTTAAATCACACATTTTTGTTACGAAATTTAACATTTAACTGAATTTTTTTCCGGTCTTCTAATAGTTAAAATTTTTTGTAAATATCCAACAAAACGTCGCGTGCCACCTAAATTCCACTCGCGTGCCACTACTGACACGCGTGTCATATTTTTGCCAGCCCTGACCTAGAGAGAACCCCATAAAGACAATCTGATGAGAGTGCTTGGTAGCACTTGAAAAAGCATTAATTGTCAACGATTGGTTCTAGGAAAGTTTTTTTTTTTTCATACGTTTTTTCTCTGTTGTAAAATAAATTGTGATCTCTATTTGGAATTTGTCATATTTGATCTTAAACCGAACAAAAATAACACTCATTGTTACAATCTTTAGATCAACTAAAATCTACGGTAAAATAATATTTAAAATTTTTATATGAGGTTTTTCTGTACAAAGTGCATGCCGCTAACCGGGAATCGAACCGGTAACTACTTTGGCGCGTAGCATCACCTCTTAAGGAGATACACCATGAGCGACACAACGATGACTGTGTCTAACAGAAGTTTTGTCAACCACAGGCTACACAATATACGTTTTTTTTAAACAGAAAAGTCAGAATTAACTAATGAATGAGCAATTTATACTTCAATTAGAATGTTTAATCTTCCCAGTAAAAAAGTTACGCCAAAGCAGTAATAAAAGCACTACAATTAATGATCTAGTTGTACTGGGATATCGAACTTGCAACCTCAAGATTGCTAGTCTACCGCTGAGTTATTTTTTGATATGAAAGTTGACTGGCATAAATGCACCACATGCGAGATAAAATTACTTATTTAACAAGTCCAAGAGGTGCATTGCAATTCAATATTTTGTTCAGTACTATTTTCACAAAAATAAAAAAAAATATATATTGAATTTAAACAAATTAATTATACCTAAATATATAAAAAAAAAATTAATGTTCTTTAGTTTGACCCTAGATCATAAATTAATATCACTTTCTGTTTTAAATTATTTTCAAATTAAAGAAAGATGATACAATTTTGACAAGTAAATTACAAAGAATAAAAATTTGAAAGACTTCGATAAGGCCAGCAAGACAGAATACGTATTTTCGGCTTTCGCTACAAAGCCATCATCAGTGTCGTTTGCCTTGAATGGGTTAATAATTGATGATCGTCTACATATGTGAAAGGTGAAAGCAAATCGTAATTGTTAACAACTCAACTTAGACTAACATCAACGAAAACTGACAATGCTATTTTTATCCTTTGTTATTATTACTCTTTTTTTCTTTGAACCTTAATTCTTAAGGTATCTCAGCTGGTTCTATTCAACTCTATGTATGATTACCACAGATTTTTGAATTATAACGAACCGTTAAATTTAAATTTAAATGTTATTTAAATTATATTTTGCACCGTGTCATGTGTTTTTTAAGATGAATGAGGATGCATTTTTAGTTGATCTTTTTATTCTGGTAAATGAATATTATAATATTTAAAACAAAAATAAGGCTGAAGTTCACTTTATGGGGTACCCCTAAAAAAAAAAAAGATATGATCCCCTCTGGAATTAAAAAATAAATTTTTTTTCTATAAAAAACCGAAACACCATAATGAAAAAAAATTTCTTTTTTAATTCCAGAGGGGGTCGTATTTTTTTTTTTTTTTTTTTTAGGGGTACAGTAATACTGTATCTGTTAAAAGTGAAAAAAAAAAATAAAAAATTAAAAAAAAATAAATAAAAAATTAAAAAAAAAAGTAAATAAAAAATTAATAAAAAAAATAAATAAAAAATTAAAAAAAAATAAATAAAAAACATTGCTTCCGCTAAATAAAAAATTAAAAAAAAAAAAATAAATAAAAAATTAAAAAAAAAAAATAAATAAAAACTTAAAAAAAAATAAAAAATTAAAAAAAAAAATAAATAAAAAACATTGCTTCCGCTAGGAATCGTACCTGCGGTCATCTATTTGGAAATAAACTGTATCATTTAAAACAAAAATAAGGCTGAAGTTCACTTTATGGGGTACCCCTCAAAAAAAAAAAAAAAAAAAAAAATATGACCCCCTCTGGAATTAACAAAGAAAATTTTTTTCTATAAAAAACCGAAACACCATGTAGACAAAAATTTTCTTTTTTTTTGAGGGGTACAGTAATACTGTATCTGTTAAAAGTGAAAAAAAATAAAAAATTAAAAAAAAAAATAAATAAAAAATTAAAAAAACAAAATAAATAAAAAATTAAAAAAAAAATAAATAAAAAATTAAAAAAAAAAATAAATAAAAAACATTGCTTCCGCTAGGAATCGTACCTGCGGTCATCTATTTGGAAATAAACTGTATCAAAATCACTTTTTGAGCAATAATAATTTTGAAGCAATATTTAAGTGATATTTTGGATTTTGTTCAGAATTACTTCTAAAAAAGCTGTAAAAATATACTAACGGATACTCTCGAATCACCGAAAGAAGTTGGTTTTTTTGAATTTGTTCAGAATTACTACTAAAAAAAGCAGTAAAAATACACGAACGGATATTTTTGAAGCAATGAAAGGAGTGAGTGACTTGTGAAGCATGACTAAATTTTTTTGTCTTGTTTTTAGTCCTGTTGTTATCTCCTTTTCACAAGTAGTTATTACACTCAGATAAAAAAGTTAGTAAAAAAAATTTGTAAAATCGAACTTTACTATTTTTATACTGATTTTTAGTACAATTTTTTTTTAGTAATCATTTTTGCTATTCTCTTTTTACAAATTACGGATTTTTTTTTTTACTAATTCTCGCTGCTGATTTCAGCAAAACATTTTACTAATTTTTCAAAACCGAGTGCTAAATTTAGCAGAAAAATATACTAATTTAATATTTTTTTTTTTTGGATTTTTTACAATTCTTGTTTAGTTTATATTTGTTACTATTGATATATTCTTAGTTAGGAAATAACACTCAGAAAATTTTATTGTATCTCCAATGCATAAAAAGATCATAACTGGAGAACCGTTTGCAATTTTGACTCCAAATTTCAAGTACGATGAAGTAATTATACGCTTGTTACAATCGAAAGAAAAAATTTTTTTTTTTTTTAGATTTTACAGTTTTTGTTTTTTTAATACAATTTTTTGCTAATTTCAGCATATAGATGTTAAATTACAGTTTACAACAATTTACTGAAATTTAGTAGCTGCAACTAATTATTTATACTAATTTCATTGTACTAAAATTATTGATATTTATTAAGTTTTTTAACTGATTTTAGCAAATCGATTTTGAATTGCAGTTTACATAAATTTTACTAAAATTTAGTAGCGGCTACTAATTTTTTATACTAATTTTATTGTACTACAGATCAGCAGACATGTGTTGCTAAAATTAGCAAAAAAATACCGCTGGCCTCAAAACAGTTAAATTTCCCGTAATAACAGCAAAATTTTCAGTAGCCATTACAGACTTTTTTTGGTTGAGTGTACATTATAAAGGCGCTTTATTCACATTCAGTAGTTGGATACCAACTGTAGATCAAATATAGCTTTTCTGTACCCCGTTCCTGTATCTAATACGAGAAATTTGCGCATCGAGAAATGCATGGTCACTAGACCGTACCTCAAAAAAAAAAAGTTTGCCGTACACCCTCCAATATGAAGTATTTTTGAAAGGCGATATCACAAAAAAAGTTTTTTTTTTGCCGAACGTAGGGGTCGCTTTTTTTAATTTTTTGTTATAGCTTTGGCATTTAAAATCGGATTTAAAGTGTGATATATCGATTTTTTTGCCTCGAGGAGACCAGTGTTTTGCTATATAGTAAAAATCCAAATAAAAAAATTTAAAAAGGCGACCCCTACGTTCGGCAACCAATATATAAAAAAAATTTCTACTGGGTTTAGCGAAAAACTTCCTTAGCAAAATTTTAATGATTTTTTGCGAGCTTTAATTTTCTGACATTAGGGTGGTACATTAGGGTGGTAGCAACTGAGATCTGGTATGTAACTACTAGAACGGGATACTAGAGGTCAAAATGCCCTTAGAGCAAAATACTGGTCTCCTCGAGAGAAAAACATCGATGTATCATACTTTAAGATCCGACTGTAAATGCCAAAGATATAACGAAAAATGTAAAATGGCGACCGCTACGTTCGGCAAAAAAAAAAATAAAAAAATTTTTTTTGAAACCTCCTTGCAAAAATACTTAATATTGGAGGGTGTACGGCGCACTTTTTTTTTTTTGCCTGTAAGGTGGTACGCTCTAATGGTCACCCTGCTTTATACAGGGTGAGTTATGAGATGATAAAATTGACTTGATTTTTAACGATTAATCTATTAGATTTTCTAAATTTTATAACTGTGGCTGCGTTATGTTTTGTAAAATACCTAATTCGATAGAGAAATACGAGTTGTATGGAGTGCATTATTGGCCTATTTGTTTTTAAATATATTTTATTGTTTGCGACTCACCGTATGTAAAATGAGTAGAGTTGCATTTTATATGAACTTTGTGAAAACTTCTTCGATTGGAGGAATACAGGAACGGAGTGTTGATTACAAAAAACATAAATTGTGTAGGCTATGGTTGACGAAAATTCAATTAGCCACACTCTGGGAAATAAATTTGGTCTTATTTAAAAACTAATAATTATAAAAAGAATACACTAATACATTTAAAAAAAAAAAAAATTCTTAGTTTTGCAGATATTTTTCTGTTAGCCCTCTGGGGGATTTTAGTTTTTCTCCAGAAATAGAATTATGATAATTTAATTTGGCGGAAATAAACCCCATAAAATCAATAACTTTTTATTATACTCGTAATAAATAATTTTTCTTTGAAATTAATAATATGTTATAGTTACCATAACTACCATAAACGAAAATTTGTATACATGTTTGATTGATTTCTTTAAAAATTAACCTCTAAAACGGTTTAACAGTAAACCACTATCCACCTTTATAACTCACACACACACATAAACATATTTAACCTATACTCACGCACACTTAAACAAACATCGAATTATAATGTATTATTACCTGTTTTACATAGTTTTTGGCGGTTCTTTTCATTATTGTACTTGTGTGTGTGTTAAAAGTTAACAAACACACTTATATATTCTCGTGTTCCCATATACAAGCATTATTGAGAAAGGTCGTTCGTTATTAAATTTTTGTTTATATTTACTAGAATGCTAAACACTATCGTGATTCGTTTCGTTTGGAAATTTTACAATAGAAAAAAATATATATATATTAACGTTCGTGTTTAATAGATTTACATATACATTTAAAGATGATAAACTAATTAGCAGTTTCGATATTTCTTAGAGAAATATAATTTAAACAACGTAGGTGAAAATGGGATCGTATCGGAATTGTATACATCAGACCCTAATTCTACTGCTTATTATCTAGATATTAGTAATGAGCACCCATCACTGAGATTTTGCTGGGTCTTTTGTAGACACTCTTTAATATAAATATCTGAGTTTATTGAGCCCAATGTAACAAAAGGTTGACTCTTTTTTTTTTTTTTTTTTTTTTTTTTTGAAATTCCAATTGTGTTTTGGTTCGATACTCTGCAGGGACATTGCCTCGATTATGTGGAAACCCCCAAACAGACTCTTCTTGTAACAGATGAAAGCGCTTAAAGGCAGCTTCGCGCATTCTAGCTTTAAAATTTGTTTCTAACAACTGGTTCAGAAATCGGTGCTAACACAGAATAGTTTTTTTTTTTGCATAAATTATGTTAAAACTTGGGAAACTTTACCAAGTATTTAGTTAATTTAACAATTTTTGTAAAAAATGCTATTATAATTAGCTCTACACTCAGGGAATTATGTAGGTAAAATCAACTGCAAATGACAGTTAAAATAACTGCATTTGCACTTAAAAAGGTGTAGACTACATTTGTAGTTAAATTAACTGCAATATGAAGTTATTTTGTTATTCTGTTAGAAATCAACTGACAAATGTAAAGGGTTTTTCAATAAGAGCGCTACAAAAGTTTTTTTAAATAAAACAAAAACGGTTTTGGATATCAATGAAATTCTTTATTCCTGTGAAAGTACGTTCGATGCCATTATGTATGGAAATCGATCTCTTTTGCATGGCCACTACGGGCACGCTTACAGAAGTCCAGACGCTGAACCCAATTTTCGACGGTTTTTAAGCATAAATCGGCCGATACTGCTGCAATTTCACGTTCGATATTCATACGAAGTTCATCAATCGTCGCTGGCTTGTTGGCATAGACTATAGATTTGACGTAGCCCCACAGGAAATAGTCCAACGCCGTCAAATCGCACGACCGAGGCGGCCAATCGACTTGACCATTTCGTGAGATAACACGTTCTCCAAACTTGGTTTGCAATAAATTGATTGTGACATTCGCTGTGTGGCTTGTGGCGCAGTCCTGTTGGAACCACATGTCCTCCAAGTCCATATCATCCAATTGGGGCCAAAAATATTCCGTTATCATTGAACGGTAGCGATTCCCATTCACAGTAACGTGCCGGTCTTGATCATTACGGAAGAAGTACGGCCCAATGACGCCGCCGGCCAATAAACCGCACCAAACCGTAATTTTTTCGGGATGCAATGATGACTCATGGAGTACGTGTGGATTGCTGTCTGACCAATAACGCATATTTTGTTTATGGACGAAGCCATTCAGCCAGTAATGAGCCTCATCGCTGAAGATGATTTTCTTCAACTGAAGCCTCAGCGGCAGCAATATTCTCGACACTACGGGCAATTCTTTGTCTCACTGGCACGGGAACATTTTGTACTGTGCCTGTGGATTCAAATTTTTCCACTAGACGCTCAATTGTTGATCTGCTAGGACGATTATGACGACCATAAATTGGACGTAGCGCTCTTAACGTTGAGGCCACTGACTCCGAATTTCGGTAGTAAATTTTAATAATTTCGAGTCGTTGTTGGTTCGTATATCTTTCCATCATGAAATGGCAAATCTTACTGAAGAGAAATGTCAAAAGAGCGGCAAGAAATATGGCGTCGTTTGCTGTCCCTGTCTTTCTACTTTTGTAGCGTCCCTGTTGAAAAACCCTTTAGTAAAAACAACTACAAATGCAATTGAAACAGCATACATGCATTCTATTGTAAAACTGTACAAACAACTGCAAATGTAGTTAAAAACATAAATAAAAATTATTAATTTAATAAAAAACAAATTTATGTAAACAGTCTTAACTTAATTTTATTCTATAATAAATTTAAAATTGAGAAATCAAAATTTACACTTAATGGCACTTTTATTTTTCACTATTAAGATATTGTTGTAGATGTCCGTCTGTGAGGGATGAAATATGGTGTTGTTTGGCTTCCTTTTTTCTCCAGGTAGAAAGAGATGAGAATATAAAAGAACTGAAAGAAAATAAATACAATATTTTTTTAACATTCCCGTAAATAAATTTATATTTTATATTATAAAACTTACCTTGTTATTTTAATAATTTAATAAAAAATATATAACCTTTTCCGTATTACGCGTCCACACTCTTTGGCGTTGTTTTATGACTAAGACAAGAGAAAACATGTTCTTCTCATATTCTTTCACTAGAAATTTCTAAATAAGCGCTTCATACACATGCTCCTGTTTGCTTCCTGTGTGTGCACACACACTTGAAAATTTAAGTATTTATAAACAAAATTCAAAATAACTGCATAAAATAAATGTTACTACAATGTAGTGGTTTTTGTAGTTTGTTTAAAAAAATAACTGTCAAAAACATTGAAAAATTTTGCTTTAAGTAAATTAACTACAATTGTAGTTAAAATAACTACAACCGCATTACTACACAAATAACTATCATGTAGTAACTGTAGGACTTTTCTGAGTGTAGATTAATTGTTATATATATTATGTAAACCCTTGGGTGAATTTACCAAGTGTTTAGTTGCATGTGGTAAGTTATATCAAAACTTAGTAAATTTTCCCAAGTTTTTTGTTTAAATTTCATAACAAATTTGTGTAGTGCCTATATTATTAATTTATAGGAGAACTTTTTTTTTCGTGATGAGAACCTGTTCTCTAATTGATTCAATAACCGTTTCTGGTCTCGTATGTGATCATACATGGGCATACATAGTCATATACGTACATGAATAGTTCAATGTATGACCATACATGATCTCATATATTTCCATATACCTTTGGATCCGAAATTTGAGGGTATATGGAAGTATATGCCCATATATGATATATATGGTCATATATGAACATGTGTGGTCATATACCCTCAAATTTCGGATCCAAAGATATATGGATATATATGAGATCATGTATGGTCATTAGGGTTTGGGGAAAAGTTTGCCGGGAATTCCCGGGAAAATAATATATTTTTCCCGGGAAAACGGGAAATTTTAAAAATATTAAATTTTTTAAATTGTTTTTGTTTCGAATAGGATTTTTTTAATTTTAGTCATAAAAAACATTTTAAATACCAAAACAAAAATTTCATTGTTAAAATCTTTTAAAAGGGAATACATTTATTTAACACACAAATAAAATCTTTGCCAAGTAATTAGGAGCATTTCAACTAATAAAGATTTTTCGCATAACTTATTCAAAATTTAAGTAGTAAAACCTAAAAACTTGGTAAAATGTTTAAAAGAAATATGAAAAAATAGCTTTGTTTCTTACAAATAATCGCCCTTACTATCTAAATTTTTCAAATGTATAATTTAGGTAAAGTCGACTTTAGTTAAAATATTGGGTGGCAGTATACCTTGACTTGGTTTATTTTTGGAGCATTCTGATTGGTTAATTTATTTTCAACCAATCAAAATATTTGAAAATATAAATATTTTTGTAAGGTTTTCATACACAAAATGAACAAAACCGTTTGATTAAAAATAAAATCGACTTTAAATTTAAAATACTCCTTTATATTAAGGGTCAATAATTTTATAAGTAACGTTTTCATTAATAAATGTGAAAAGAAAAGACTAATGGTTAACGGTGGTATCTAAATTTGGTTATCCGACATCTAAATTTGGTTCACAAAAAAAAAAAAATTGATGGTCATGCAACTTCTCTTGAAGAAAACAACAACAAGCTAAAAATAGCAAAGTACCCGAAGAAAAAAGTGTAAGCTGAATAGGCATTAAAGGTTTTATGGTAGGGCAAATATTTCCTAAAATGGTATCCAAATTAGCCGCAGTCAATCCGCACCATAACTAGATCTTCGTTTATTCGAGAAAGTCTTTATAATAAAAACCTGACATTGCAAAAAAAGAAACCGATGTAAAGAAAATTATATTAAATTACTACAATCATGTAAAAGATATCATGATATAAGAAATATTGAGCAATATTTCTAACAATAGGAGATTTACTATAATCTTAGATGAATGGACAAGAATATCACAAAAGAGATATTTGAACATAAGTATAAACGTAAATAATTCATTTTACAACCCGGGGTTGGTTTATATATCAGGAAGATGTAATGCTGATGAAATAAGAAGAATTGTAGAAATAAGACTAGAATAGTTTTAATTGTCTTTGGAAAATAACATTGTGGCCGCCATATCTAATGGGCCAAGTGTTATGAAACGGTTTGCTTCCGACAGTCCAGTAGTAGGTGCTTTCTGCTGGAACCATGCAATTCATTTGGCAGTGCTGCGATTAATTTATGTGAAATCAAATGTTCAACATTCTGATATTTTTTACTTTGAATTCTCACTACACAGACTGCATTTGTACTGAAATAGTGTTTTTCATTAACAATTCTGTTCAAAAACATAAAATTTTTTCATTCCCGTTTCCCGGGAAATAAAAATGTCCGGGAAATCCCAAACCCTAATGGTCATACATCAAACTAGACATGGACGTATATGACTATGTATGCCCACGCATGATCATATACAAGTCAATGTATGATCATGTGTGTTCATATATATTTCGATTTTCATATGGGTATTTAATAATTTCAATTAGCAATAATTACTTAAATGCTATTTATATTATCACTACTGTTTATTAGAAACAACACTCTTCTTTTTTTTTAACGAATGAATAGCCCTAACACTATATTTTCAACGAGTTTATTAAAATGAGAAAGTTAAATCATAAAACTCTTGTAGAACGGTTGTGTTTTCTGTGTTCCTTAAATTAAAGTGGTTTTGTTTTCGTTTTCTAAGGTTTTTCTGTTTTTGGTTTTTTTTTTTTTTGGGTTGATACCAGTGATTTTACTAACAAAACTAGTTGAAAACAACCATGTGGAATGTTAGTGTGTTAGTTATATATTGAGTGTGGTGTTTTCATATAGAAACATTGTGTGATTTTGTTTTATCTATTTTTATCTAATTGTGGTTTATGGGCTCATTAAATTTTTTTTTTTAAATATTGAAAATTCTTACTAATATTATAATAGCTAATTTGTTTAAGTGTTTCGTGTATCCTTTTTTATTACCAATGCAACATTGTTAACAATATGAATATTCTACTACATTTGTGGTATTTCAAAACAAATCTACAAAGTTCACCATGGTAAGTTTAGCTGTTAACAAAAATAATAAAATTTTAAAAGTTATGAATATTATAATAAAACAGTTATTACAAAGGATTTTCATGCGCTTAGAATGACTATTTGTGAAACAACTGTAGAATTTCTCACAGTGATGTCATTCATACATATACATATGTTTGATATAATACAATATATTAATTGAATTTGTTGCAATAGTTGCTAAGCCTTAAAGATTCTCTTGCCGTCCTATTTTTACTAACAAGAAAGCTACTTTAGGCCTTAATCCTTATTGTCAGATCATAATGAAATTTGAATTTGTGATAGAAATATTAACATTCTGTATACACCCAAAGGAAAACTATGGTTGGGATGACCATATTCCCGAAGATTATCATATATTTTTCGGTTTATGATTGCGACAATCATATTATTAAAAATAGTTGTGACAATCATACTCTGGCCATTTTTTTTATCATAATATGGTCCTTAAATTATCATATTCTGATTGCAAAATGATCCGAATATCATATTATAGTGCTACATATCATAATATGATCCCTATAGTATACTCCCAGCATTTTCTAGAAAATGCTTAATTAAAGGTTTTTATATCGATTTTTATGACAAATGACACTTTTTTAAATTTCAAAAATTTTGGGTCATTTTGAGCACATGTGCCTATAAGGGTTAATTTCTAAATTTTTATTACTATGTATAAAATTTGGTGTTAACAGAGTTATTTGGACAACTTTTACCAAATTCTCAAGAAACAACACATTGTTTTAATATATTTCCAGGAAAAATCGAAAAATTTTAAAAATTTCACCTTTGACCTTGGTAAGGAAAAGGTTAACGTTGTCGGAGTTATACAAAATTTTTGGAAAAAAAATCTCTTGTATCAGGATTAAAGGAAATCGGAAGTAATTTTGTTCCAGATAGCTAATTATACAAAAATTAAAACTATTATCAAAATTATTGTCCAAAATCAAACTTTTCTCTAAAATTTTCACTGTTAAGTTAAAAGAGGGTTATGTGTAATTTTCTGTAGAATTATTCTCTAAAGTGTATTTAATAAATCCCTATGCGTTGACCACTTTTTTTATATTTTGTTGAACAAAATTTTAAAAAACTCAAAAATAGAGTTTTGCAAATTTATAAAAAAAAAAAATCCCAACTTTGGCCATACCTGGGACTAGGTTATCATAAGCCAAGAGAGACAAAAAATTTTATATGAATATTTGTGGATCTTAGAAATGAAACTAGAGTATAACATTGTAAATTTATGAAAGAAATATTTTATTTTTTTACGATTTTCATAATTTATCTCATTTTAACCCTACAATGGTCTGAGGAAATTGCAATTACTAAAATATTTTCCAACCGATTTTGGATTTTTATACATTACCGGAAATAAAATTCAGTCTAGATTATGATTCTATTTACATTTTCCAAAAATACGGTAACTAAAAAGCCAAAAAAGTGATTTTTTTCGCCTTGTAAATCGTATTTCAAACTTCAGGACCGATGCGGCACATGTTCCCGTTATCCGATCACCTTAAATTTTTGCATGGTGTATTTTTATACAAAAAAAAAAAAAAAAAAAAAGGCACATTTCTCATATAAAAATATTGTTGATTGTAATATGAAATTATACATTCAAAATAATTGTAATATGTAACCAATAATCCCTAATAATCATAATATTTTCCTAATGATCATAATATTCTCCCAGTGATTATATTGTAGTTATGTATAAAATGTTGTGATTAGATTTTTTGTGATTTTTATTTGCATTTAAAAAAAAATCGAAAATTTTAATTTTTTTTGTGATTTTTTAGGCTACAAATTATTAAGCAAATCTTAGCACGTTAATTTGCTATTTTCCATTAACAAAACTTTAACTCAAATATAACTAGAATGTTGCTGTTCTTATTTTACTAGTATTTAGCAAAAAAAAATCTGCTAATTTCAGCAGTTTTTTCTGCAGCATAATTTTTAACTAATTGTTAGTAACTTTTTCTGCTATTTTTACAGATTTATTTCTATGAGTGTAGAAGTTAACTCATATATAACTAAAATTCTGTAAATTTAATGATTTTATTTTTACTGCTTTTATCTTACTAGTGTTTAGCAAAAAAAATTCTAATTTTAGCAACTTTTTTCCTCGTCATTTTTATCTAAGTTATAGCGGCTTTTTCTGCTATTTTTACAGATTTATTTCTATGAGTTTACAACTAAGGTACACTCAAAAAAGTTTTACAGTTACTACATGACAGTTGTTTATATAGTAATCAGTAGTTGTTGTTGTTTTTAACAGTAGTTACAGTTGTTTTTCTATAGAAAAATAACAAAAACAACTTTTTTGACGGTTATTTAAGAAAACAACTAACGAAAAGTACTGTAATTTCGTAACAGTTGTTTAAAGCTGTTATTTTTAGTATCATAATAATCAACTATCAAAACAGTAATTTTACTGTAAACTGTTATTTTTGGTAGTGATTTAAAAAAAAATTTTTTTGTTGAATTTTTTTAATTTTAAAAATTCTTGTTTAGTTTATATTTGTTATTATTGATATATTTCTAGTTTGCAAATAAAAATCAGAAACTTGTATTGTATCTCCAATGCATAAAAGCATAATAACTGGAGAACGGTTTGGAATTTTTACTTCGAATTTTAAATAGGCTGAAGTAATAACACATATTTTTGTAATCGAAGGAAAAAAATATTTTTTTTTTTATTAAAATATACTTTTATAAATAAAAAGTATTGACTGTAAAAAAACAGTAGTTTTTACCGATTTTGTCAGATGTTTTTAAATTTCTTTTAGTAGAAATTGCAATAAAAATAACTACGACTTTGGTAGTTATTTTTATTGCATCTGTTAGTTATTTTTCAACAGTTAAAAATAACAAAAGTTTTAGTTTTTTGCCGCCTTATTAACTGCATATACCTTTGTTTTAACTGTCATTTTCAGTAGATTCTACCCACAGACTTATGTGAGTGTATGTAATTAAAATAAGTTTTGACACCGAACTACAATATATGCAGCAGTATCTACACTCAGATAAAAAAGTTAGTAAAAAAATTTGTAAACAGATTGTAATCGAACTTTACTATTTTTATACTGATATTTAGTACAATTTTTTTTTACTAATCATTTTTGCTATTCTCTTATTACAAATTACGAATTTTTTTACTAATTCTCGCTGCTGATTTTAGCAAAACATTTTACTAATTTTTCAAAACCGAGTGCTAAATTTAGCAGAAAAATATACTAATTTAAAAAAATTTTTTTTTTTTTTGATTTTTTACAATTCTTGTTTAGTTTATATTTGTTATTATTGATGTATTTCTAGTTTGGAAATAACACTCAGAAAATTTTATTGTAACTCCAATGCATAAAAAGGTCATAACTGGAGAACCGTTTGCAATTTTGACTCGAAATTTCAAGTACGATGAAGTAATTATACCCTTGTTACAATCGAAAGAAGAAAAAAATTTTTTTAGATTTTACAGTTTTTGTTTTTTTTAGTACAATTTTTTGTTAATTTCAGCATATTGATTTTAAATTACAGTTTACAACAATTTACTGAAATTTAGTAGCTGCAACTAATTATTTATACTAAATTCATTGTACTAAAATTATGATATTTAGTAAGTTTTTTTAACTGAATTTAGCAAATCGATTTTGAATTGCAGTTTACATAAATTTTACTAAAATTTAGTAGCGGCTACTAATTTTATTGTACTACAGATCAGCAGACATGTGTTGCTAAAATTAGCAAAAAATATCGCTGGCCTCAAAACAGTTAAATTTCCCGTAATAACAGCAAAATTTTCAGTTGCCATTACAGACTTTTTTCGTTGAGTGTAATTATACTGCTTATTATTTAGATATAAGGAGTCAACTGTTTGTAGCATAACTATTATTAAAGTTGGAGATAACGAAAACAAAACAAAAAAAAAAAAAAAAAAATCGTTTCGGCAGAAATTGTATGGTCGTCAAAGGGTTAATTTAACGTAGGTATATCCATTTCCAATACGAATATATCCCTTCTAAAAAGTTGCTGTTATAATAATCGAGCAGTGGAAAATTAAATTAACATTCTACGTATTCTGCTGTTTAGACTAATATCTTATTTATAATTTGACCATGTATAGTTAGACAAAAAAAAATCATCTCATTAAAATAAAATTCGACAATTTTAAAACTTAATACTTTCATCGTTATATACCTAAATACTTCTATTTTTAAGCCATATTTTTTTTTTTTTGTATTGTATACATGATGATTATAATAATTAGTAAGTTTAGTTTTACATACAGCTCATCAGTTTTCATTTTTAATGAGGTGGTTGTGTTTGGAAGAAAAAAAATTCTATAAAAATAACTTTTTTTTCCCCCTTTAAGAATAAAGTCTAGTAATGCAAACAAAATGTTACGCATTTTATGTTACTGACATTGAATAATTTATGAAAAAATAAAAAAGCAAACTACGAGTAAAACATTAACAAATGGACATTTAGAGAATTTTTGTAGAAATGCATTAAACTTTTTTGAATACAGTCAGATAAAAAAACGGTTGCAATATGATAATGGCTACAAAACTATATTTCCTCTCGTCTACAATCTGGACAATCATATTCTTCTCTCCGAATTACAATTATATTATTATTATTATTATTATTATTATTATTATTATTATTATTTGAATTGAGAGCGATCATATTCACAATAATAATACATATTAAACAAAAATACAAAAAAAAAAAAAAATAAAAACAATTTATTGGTATTAATTTTAAGTGACATTGTTTGTAGAATAAAGAATTCGATATATCCAAGAAGTCTATGCAAAATGTAGATTGTCCAGCAACTTTCAAATAAAATTAATATTTTTTGTCCACTAAAGTTTAAGTGTTATAATTTAAGCAGAAGTGCTTTTTTATTTAAATTTTTTGTACTCATCTATAAAAATATTGTTCAAGAGCAGATTTTAGTTTTGTACGAAAGTGAAATAACAAGAAGCTAATATTTCAAAAAATGTAAAAAGTGCACGAAATGATCATAACATGATCATAATATGATCCTAAATGGTCACAAAAATTTATACGTTGGCATAATATGTTCACTGGGAAAGTATTACAAACTTTTGGAAAATATTGTATTCATTAGAAGCATATAATAATCATATCGGAAATTATATTTTTAACTATATTTTTCTAACCGCTGATATCACATTATTTTTGAAAAATTTTTAAATAAGTTTTGAGATTTTAGCAAATTTAAAATGTCTAAATTTCGAAGAACGAATATTCGAATAATAAAAAAATATATTTTTTTGTAGTTTTTACCAATTTCGATTAATCGTATTAAATTATTCGAATTACTCGTTATTCGGAATTTTGACATTTGAAATTATTGGAAAACTTTTTTACGATTAATCGATTGAATACCCTAGAAAACACTATAGGGATCATAATATAATAAAAAGGGCCATAATGTGATATGAAGGACTACAATATTATTGGGATCATTTTGGAATCATAATCGAATAAAGAAACTAAACTGATATGATAACACAGTACAACAGCCAATCTGGGGGGTGAGAAATTCCAAGTCAGGGTGATGGTACTAGGTCAGTATAGTAAAACCCTCAAAGGGTTTGGCGTTCGTATGTGTCATTTTTTTTTATGACCTTTTAAATTTTTTCCTTATCTTGATGTTTTTTCGCTTAGTTGTAACTCGAGAACCACTTGTCCGATTTTGATGAAACAAATTTAGAAAAATTTAGAATTACAATTTCTTTAATCCGTTCATATAACATTTTTCTTTATAATCAACAGTTTTGCCGGTAAAAATAAATTTGTGGAGAAAAAAAAAATATTTTTTTGCCTAAAAATTAAAAATTTTTTTTTTTAATTCATAAAAAATTTTAATTTTTAGGCAAAAAAATATTTTTTTTTCTCCACAAATTTATTTTTACCGGCAAAACTGTTGATTATAAAGAAAAATGTTATATGAACGGATTAAAGAAATTGTAATTCTAAATTTTTCTAAATTTGTTTCATCAAAATCGGACAAGTGGTTCTCGAGTTACAACTAAGCGAAAAAACATCAAGATAAGGAAAAAATTTAAAAGGTCATAAAAAAAAATGACACATACGAACGCCAAACCCTTTGAGGGTTTTACTATACTGACCTAGTACCATCACCCTGACTTGGAATTTCTCACCCCCCAGACAATAATCCCAAAAATGTTCCATAGTGTAATTTAAGGATCATATAATGATGAAAATATATTTTATAATATGTTTGATGCTCTTCGAATATGGTCATCCCAACTATGATTTTTCTTGGTGTGCAAAATGTTTCTTTTTTACGCGTTTGGATTTTAATTGTTAAGATTTTTATATCAGGGGTTTTCATATAAACTACTAACCTACTAGTAGACGGTATAAACCTGGTAGGTTTATGAGTCTGCATTAGATTGCTCCAAGCTTGTATGGAGGAAAATAAATTTGGAGTTTTTGATCGGGCTACTCTCTGGAAATATTAATTTGGGTGTAAAACTACATCCGCCAAAAAGTTAGGATAATCGGACATCGGGAAGACGTGTCGCATCGGCCCTGAAATTTGGAACACGGATTACAAAGGGAAAATATGACTTTTTGTGCAAACATTGATATTTTGACACTAATTCGAATTAAAAACACTAAATAATCGTGCTTTAGAGTGAATTCTCCTTCTAATAATGCAATAAAAACTTAAATCGGTTAAAAATCAGCCGAGTTATAACAATTTCCCCAGGCATCTGATGTGTCGCAGGCCGCTTAATCAAGAAATTCGGGTCCAAATTTTAAAATTTATTGAAATAATCTACTACAGAAACATTTTTTTTTTCTATAGGTTCCAAGAACTCAGATAAGAATTATTTTTTTATATTGCGTTTTGCTAACTCGTTTTAAATTAGTGCCAAAAAGGTCGGAATTCTTAAACACTGTTTTCAAATCTACAATTCTAAATTTTTGAAATTTTTTTTTAAAGAAATTGTAAAAAATCAACGATTGGACTTTAAGGTTTTATTAAGAACATTTATGGGTGAAATCAAAAAATGTGATAAATTTTTGGGCCAAATTTGTGAGAAGCAAAAAGTGTTAATATTTCGGTTTTTTCTTAATGGAATCAGTAAGTTTAGTCATTATAAACCTAATTGCAAAAAATCTCATCTACAAGTTGTCGCAATAACTTTTTTTGCACAATTTTAATTTTTTTGTTGTAACGGAGTTTACATTTCTGCAAGCAAAAGATATAACAAAAAAAATTGCGTACGAATTTTCTTCAATTTATTAGTTTTTCGTATTTGGGTTGTCAATTTGCTTTCCAATGATATATAATTTGTGTTTATCAAATTGGCGGTTTCACGAATAAAAATACAATTCATTCCGCGAAAAAAAATTTTATTTTTTTTATTAATTTTGTATTTTTGGTCCTTTTAAATGCTTTTCAAAAAAATAAAATTTTTTTAAATCCCAACAGCGGTTGCCCAGTTACAAAATAATATATTAAAAACATAACATTTCGCGATCAAAAAATTCTTAAATTGTGTGAAACAAATTTAATTTGTCAAACTAATGTCAGTAATGACTCGAAATATCGATTCAAAACCAATGAAATGCAAAATCAATCGTTTTTCGCTCCAGCAGCTTAGGGTAAAAAACTGATAACTTTTTTTGATTTGACGGTAAATTATTAGTTGAATCGTCTTTTGACGCATAAATATTAGTTGAATCACCTCTGTTTATGGTTATTTTAAAATATTTTAAACATTTATCTACATTTATTTGAATGAAATCTGATGCAAACGATTGTGGTTACGGAGTTTACAGTTACGGAGTTTACATTTGGTTACTTTTTTCGTTTTCTTTCAGAAACGCTTTGTCAGAATTTTTTTTCCGAAACAAAATCGTATGATGTCTACAAGGTGAATCCAAATATGACATTGTTTTTCTTACTCGTTAAATAGTTTGGTGTAAAAATTAGAAACGGAGTTTACAACATTTTTTCAAATCCTATTAAAGACATCCTTTTTCATCTCGAGAATGTTACATGCTGCAGAAAAGCTTCAAGTCTGTTATACTGGATGATTACTTACAGTCCAACGATCATTTGAGTATAAATACATAACTTTTCGGAATATAAATAATAGATAACTCCAAAATTCTGGTATATGCATTTATATCAAAAATTATGACGAAAAATCGTTACAGAAAAATCGCTAAGAATTACGAAAAAGTTTGTAAAATGTATTAATTTTTATTAAAAATGGCACTTTTTCTCTTCATAAAAATTCTTACAGATAGTGTTTAGCTTTATTGGTTATTAAAATATAAACTATTAAAGTTACAAAAACCTTATGAGTTACTGGTTACGGAGTTTACATTTGGCCTCACAAATTTTATGTATTAACCAAAAATTGGTCAGATTGTTATAAATTTTGTAAAACAGGTGACAATGCGCTGATATATATCGAAATATGTAACTCAAATGTAATCCATGCATTAGAAATTAGGTGGTTACACGGTTTTTATCACATTTTTTGATATCACCCATATGTATATATATTTCTTCCTTTTACTCCTGCAAGGAGCATAGGGCCGCATTAAGAACATATTAGAGATTAAAATCTACAAAAATTGTAGGAATTCCTTTTTTCTTTTGGCTGTAGCAGATATTTTCTTTAAGCGGATTTCGAGAAAACATCGATTTTTAGCATTTATTTAGCTTTTAGGCAAGTTTTTCTTTTTTCTGCTTTTAATTGAACATGATTTTGGCCGGAATATAACAATACAAGATTAAATACTTCAATCCTAAAAATTAGGGCAAAATATAAATAAACTAAATTGCCCCTGTGTAAGGTCAGTGGTCAAATTTGAGGAGATATTAATTTTTTTAAACATATTAATATAACAGATATATAATAATATTCCTAATTTAATTTTGCAAAATTAACCCTTAAGTGCATAAATAATAAAATATAAACAATAATACAATTTAATGAAAAATCACTGATGAAGCCTGTCCATAGAAAAAGGCAGAAAATTGATCTAGTCTGAATTGCAAATTAATGTGTTTATAACTTTTAGAGAAAAAAAGGTTTATGCTTCTTCTTAACCTCAAACCTACTGAATTAAGTTTTTTTCAATTAAATGTTTAGAAAATTTTTTGAAATAGTAAAGAAACATTTTTTCCCATTGGGGAATTTCTATATCATAATTTCATATTCTGTCGAGTAATTTTCAGTAGAATTTGCATAAGTTTTTGTTCGTTTACGATAGTTGCTACTGTAGTTTTTCTCTGTTTTACATTTACATGACACCAAGTAATGTTAGGCTTTTGTATATTTTTAAAAGAAATACAATAATGGAAATTTAAAAAGCATGGTAAAAAGTTGGCAACCCATAACTGGCATTTTCTGTACAGCTTGAAATGAGGAAGGCAAATGGCTGATGGAGAAAATTTTTTAGCATGCTTAACTAAATTTTAAAACAATTTTTTCAGTTTCGGGTTGTCAACTTATGTCAACGATATCAAACACATACAATCTGACTGAAGTTTTTGAGTTCAAAAATCTATAATTTTTGAACTACTTCGAATTTAGTTCTGAAATTGTAGTGGATATTTTTATGAGGTATCTATTACTACGATATCGATTTATGCAAAAAAAAATGTTCTCGAAATCTGGAACGTCCTAAGTCCGGCTGTTCCCTTAATTATAGATTTCATTAGCATTTTATTGATATCAATTGATTTTTTTTTTACTGACGTCTTGTTTTAAGTGTAGAAATAAGTCTGTAAAAAACAACAGAAAAAGCTACTAAAAATTTGTTAAAAATTACCTTGCAGAAAAAGCTGCTGAAATTAGCAGTTTTTTTTAAACAATTATTTTAATAAAGTGTTGTTTTTCCAAACGCGTCGTATAGACCAACTACAATTAATATTATAATTAATATGTATTTTTATTAATTCTAATTTAATAGGTTTGAGGTTAAGAAGAAGAATAGACATTTTCTTCAAAAGTTATAAACACATTAAATTTGCAAATCAGACTAGATCCAGTTTCTGCCTTTTTCTATGAACAGGCTTCATCAGTGATTTTCCATTAAATTGTATTATTGTTTATATTTTATTGTCAGATTGTCTCGATATGATAATTTTTCAACAACCCGTCGGCTGTAGGAATCGAACCCATGCACTACTACATTACAAACGTAACTATACTAGAGTTCGACAGCTTAGCCATCTAACCCACGTTTGGCCTTGCAGATAGTGCAGCTAATTCATAATTTCTTCTTCTATTCAGCTTTCTGTTATTATTTTTTTTTACTTTCAGAAGTGATCAAACAGACACATACAAATATTCTACTTTAGATTTTTTGTTTATCTTGGTATTTCCTCCGTGTCACCTTTTCGCAAATTTAATTGAATGCAAATAGCAGGCAATCCTGCTAAAATCAATAGAAATATTTGCTAAAAATATAGTAAACCGCTGGTTTCAGAAGTCGAGATTTTTATTCGCATTAAAAAAATAATAAACAAAAACTTTGAGAATTCTACATTTTTTTTGTGATTGTTAGTCTACTAATTACTTAGCAAATTTTTTTTTGCTGATTTGTTGTTATCTGTTAACTAAAATTCAACTCAAATATAACTAAAATTTTTAGGTTTTAAAAGTTTAAGTTTTGCTGTTTCTATCTTACTAAAATTTAGCAAAAATAATCTGCTAATTTAATTAATAACTAAATTTTAGTAGTTTTAACCAGGGTTGGCAGGCAATACCGCTAAAATACCGTTATCGATTCAAAAACCTTTCATCAAATTACTGTTTCCCCTAAAATACCGTTACCGAAATACCCGGAATACCGTTATACTTAAAATACCATTACCCAAATAACTGAAATACCGTTATCCTTAAAATATCCTTTTTATCCTTAATTAAATGAAATAGCGTTACCCTTAAAATACCGTTACCGAAATAACCTAAAATATCCTAAAATAAAAATATTACCCTAACGATAACCGCATTCGTTTAGGTTACCATCCATGGTTTCAACTAAATTTATTTTATGTTTGCATATTCTTTTATTGAATGTATAAAAAACAGTCATAAATTAAAATTAGTAAAACGTTTTCTATAACAACATTTTTTTTTCTGAAATTGTGTTTAAAGCAAAATTTTTATTCCCTATTCGCATAGGTGCCAATAGTGGGTTAGATTTTCTTCTAATAGAAACGCTGTATTTAATTAAAATATGTTAAACAGTTTTTAAAAATTTTATATCAAGGTATTCTATTTATTGCACCCTTTTGCTTTATTTAACTCACTTTTCATAACATTAGATATGTTTCAACTATTCATCATTTATGGATGGATGAATGACTTAAAATGAATACATTTTATATGACTTTATGTGACTGTATCCATTTATATACATGTGTAGTACTCGTATGTCCTTATTGCAAATATTTACCTTATGTATTTTACTTGTTTATTTGTGTCTTTTTGTGTTTTGTTCACAATTTTCCTCATCAACAACATCAACAACATCAAAACAGCAAAAATGATATGTATGGCTTCTAGTCAGTCATATAATACATATTGTTGCAATTACACGTTTTCATTAAATTACTAACAAATATAAAAATACAACAAAACTAAAGGTTTGAAAAAAAAATGAGAGTGATGTTGTATTTTGTCGTTTAAATGAAACTACACGAAGAAGTAAACCCATGACATATTGGGGGAAAGACTTATGGCTACTAAATGTGAGTTTGTTTGGTAAAAGGTGCTTTAAAAATGCGGGATTCACTACAAATGGCGTATCTTTTACACATGGTTTGTGTCTTTAATAACTTATATGGCATTTTAGAGGGTTACATCTGTCATTTATTTTCCTTTAGTCATTGAACGAAATAGTGTAAACAACAAAGTTTTGTTTTTGCTTTGAAAATGTCGAATTTTGTGCCAACAAAGCTTCATTTTAGGGAAGTTTTGCTTTGTTTCTGCATTTTGAAAAAAAGTGCAGCTGAAGAACATCGATTGCTCACCGAAGCTTATCCTGAATATCTTCTATCGATTTCAAGTTGAGGGAGATGGTTTATGCGGTTCAGAAGTGGTGATTTTGACATGGAAGGCAAAGAACGCTCAGGTCGGCCAAAAAAGTTCGAAGATGATGAATTGGAGGCATTACTCGATGAAGATTGTTGTCAAACTCAAGAAGAAATTGCAACATCATTGGAAGTCATTCAAGCAGCAGTTTCAAAACGTTTTCAAGCAGCAGGATTTATCCAAAAGCATGGAAATTGGGCACCACACGCGTTGAAGCCGAAAGAAGTTGAAAAACAATTTTCCGAAATGCTGCTTGAACGCCATAAAAAGAAGTTATTTTTGCAACGAATCATTACTGGCGATGAAAAATGGATCCATTACCACAACCCGTAATGCAAGAAATCGTATATGAAGCCCTGTCAACCAGCCAAAGCCAAATATCCAGGTCGCCAAGGTAACATAATGCTCTGTATTTGGTGGGACCACACTGAGAGAATTATCTGCATGATAGTAATGAATTTTTGCATAAAACAATGAAGTTTCACTGCAACTCGTCCATTGAAACTTTTCATTGAATTAATGATTTTTTTTATGAAAATTTATTAAAAGTTTCATACACTCAATGAAAAAGTTTCATTAAAACTGGATTAAAAAATATATGAAGCTTTTTCATGAAACTTAAGAAAATTTTCATCCAATTTGCGAAGAAAACTACATTAGTTTACTGAAAATTTTCACTAAAATTTGTCCAGCAAACTTCTCTCTATGCATAGAGGTCCCATCTATTATGAGCTGCTGAAATAGGACCAGACGATCACAGGGGACCTGTACCGAACGTAATTGATGCGTTTGAAACGATCATTGGCCGAAAAACGTCCGGAATATGCGACCAGACATGAAGCCGTAATATTCCATCATGGCAAAGCTCGGCCACATCTTGCAAGACCGCTTAAAAACTTTAGAAAATAGTGGTTTCCCGTCCGACTACCATTTGTTTCGATCGATCATTCGATTCACTTTATTGGTTCACTATGTTGCCAGAAAGATGGGAAAAGGTCATAGCTAACGATGGCCAATACTTTGAATAAATTTATATTGTACCAATGTTTCACAAGAAACGCCCAAAATTTGTCAAAAATACTGCATTTTTAAGTTGCTGCACCCACTATTTAGTTTTCATCTCTTATAAAGTGAATATTTTCTAATTGATGAATATAATGTACTAGTTAGTTTAAAAATTGTAGTTTATAAGCCAACAACTCGAAACTCAAGAACATTATAAAAATGCCCTGTTAGCAGTCCGTCTCCAATACACACAAATTGCCTGCTCTTGAACGCAAAAACCATACGTCAGTGTGGCAACATTTACTAAAAAGGGGACACGGAGGAGATTAGAAGATAAACAAAAAAATCTAAAGTAGAATGTTTGTATGTGTCTGTTTGATAACTTCTGAAAGTAAAAAACAATAACAGAAAGCTGAATAGGAAAGAAAACTATGATTAACTACACTACATTTAAGGCCTTACGTGGGTTAGATGGCTAAGCTGTCGAACTATTATATAATTACGTTTGTAATGTATTAGTGCATGGGATCGATTCCTACAGCCGAAGGGTTGTTGAAAAATTATCATATGTGACAGCGCATAGAGAAAGGGACCTAAGGGTAAAAAAATAAATTTTTTTTTGATGTGGACAACATCTGAGCATCGAATGAGACCGATCCCATGCCCCAAAAGTGTTCCCTCCCAGAGATATGCGCGTTTTATGAAAGTGAAGTCGACGATTCTAAAAAAATGTTCGTACTAACAGAGTGATATTCACGATTTAAAAGAATTATAAATGAGTATTTATTATAATTCACAATTAATAATTTCAGAAAATAAAGCTGGGTTCGAAAAACCGCGAGCAAAATTGATATCAAACTCATGGAAACAGCGCGCTAGGTAGAATACAGTAAAAACCAACTACACAAAACAAGAGGTAGGGACGACCTACACGCTCAGTGATGGTACACCAAAGATACACGTATTTAAATCTTTAAAATGGCTCTCCTGAACAAAACCGGTTTTTACCCTTAGGTCCCTTTCTATTTTGCGCGTCACATATGGAGACAACCTCACAATAAAATATAAACAATAATACAATTTAATGGAAAATCACTGATGAAGCCAGTCCATAGCAAAAGACAGAAACTAGATCTAGTCTGCTTTGCAAATTAATGTGTTTATAACTTTTACAAAAAAGTTTTATTCTTCTTCTTAACCTCAAAACCTACTGGAAACAGTCTAGTATATGTGGTTGCCAGTTTAGAAAATCATTTCCTGGTAAGATGAGAACAGCAAACATAAATCTGTTGAATTTACTGAATTTTAGTTATATTTGAGTTAACTACAAGTTAATAGAAAATTACAAATTATACTGTAAAATCTCCAGAAAATTTTGCTGAATATTAGTAGACTAAAAATAGCAAATAACAAACTGTTATTTCTACAAAATTGTTATTATTGTTAAGTCAAATTTAGTTGAATGCAAATAGCAGTCTATCCTGCTAAAATCAATAGAAATATTTGCTGAAAATGGCTAGATGTTTATTTGTGTAAAAGCAAAAAAATCTAAAAAAGGCTTCGAAAATTTATAATTTTGTTTGTGATTTTTAGTTTTTAGTAAGCAAAATTTTTTGCTGGTTTTAGCAGGTTAAGTTGTTATTTTCTATTAACTAAATTTTAATTCAAATATAACTAAAATTCAATTTCATAGTTTTATTTTTGCTGTTCCTATCTTACTAATATTTAGCAAAAATAATCGGTTAATTTCAGCAGTTTTTTCTGCAAGGTAATTTTTAGAAAATTTTCAGTAATGAATGTTTTTTTGTTAGATATGAGATCATACAAGTAAATAATTACAGAAAATAAAAATTGAAAATACTCAATAAGGCCAGCAGGATAGAATACGTATTTTCGGTTCCCGCTACAGACCCATCTTCAGTATTCATGCCTTTATGGGTTAATAATTGATAATGATCTACTTATATTGACTGTGAAACAAACAAACAAGTGTAAACACAACTCAGACTAATATCAACGAAATGTTGACAATGCTATTTATACCCTACACCACTATGTGGTCAGGGTATTATAAGTTTGTGCTGATGTTTGTAACACCAAAAAATATTGGTCCTAGACCCACCTTATAGTATACCGATCGGCTCAGAATTTTTTTTTATTTCGATTTGACGATGTCCGTCTGTCCGTCCGTCTGTCTGTCTGTCCATGCATTCTTGTGCGCACTCTACAGGTCGCAAATATTAAGATATTTTGATGAAACTTGGTACACCGACTTATGTCGGCCCAAGGACGACGCCTATTGATTTTGGTTAAAATAGGTCCATGTTTAGACCTAATGCCCATATAAGGGTCCTACCAAAATTATATTGTTTATACGCTGCAGGTCGCAAATATTAAGATATTTTGATGAAATTTGGTACACCGACCTATATCAGCCCAAGGACGAAGCCTATTGATTTTAGTTAACAGCGGTCCATGTTTAGACCTAGTGCCCATATAAGGGTCCCCCCAAAATTATATTGTTTATACGCAGCAGGTCGCAAATATTAAGATATTTTGATGAAATTTGGTACACAGATCTATGTTGGCCCAAGGACGAAGCCTATTGATTTTAGTTAACAGCGGTCCATGTTTAGACCTAGTGCCCATATAAGGGTCCCCTCAAAATTATATTGTTTATACGCTGCAGGTCGCAAATATTAAGATATTTTGATGAAATTTGGTATACCGACCTATATCAGCCCAAAGACGAAGCCTATTGATTTTGGTTAATACCGGTCCATGTTTAGACCTAGTGCCCATATAAGGGTCCCCCCAAATTTGGCTTGGTTACAAACTGCAGGTCGCAAATATTAAGATATTTTAATGAAATTTGGTTCGCTGACTCACATTATAGAAAATTTTGACGCAATTTTGACCATTTTAACCCATTTGAATTTCGGATCCAAACATTAGTTGGCTTTTAACCAGACTGGTTAGGGTATTGTATAGTCGGCATGCCCGACTTTAACCTTTTTACTCGTTTATTATGTAATTAAATCCGATTTACGTCGTTTCGATTAACATCTTCAATTTCCGGAACCAATCACGACGAGGGATTACTATTATAACATGGTAGTTTAAGAGTAGTCAAATTCGTGTTGGCCCTTGCCACAACCGATAAATTTGTTCCACCTGCGACAACACCGTTTAAAAGTGGCTGATCCCTTTTAAATAAATAAAATGTGGTAGTTTCTACACATTTCCTGTAGGGCACGTATCCCACTTATTTGTATTTGATACTTTTTATCTTTCATAACTTTTTCTTTACCATTTATAAAGTGCAGATGCTTAATTGTAAGAATACACTAACAATTTACGATTACTTTTATTTCCCCCCCTGTAAACTAGTTTAACAACATTGTGACCTTTTTTCGAAAGAAAAATTTTCAAAGAATTTCTTTTTATCAATGAAATTTGTTTTAGAAAGAAAATACAAGATAACCTTTATTAAATTAACATTAATAACTAATACACACACTGTGTGTGTTATTAACCCTTAAACAAAAAGGGACACTTTAACAAACTTTATTGATAAACTGTGACGAAAAAAACTAAAAAAAAAAAATATAAAAAATTAACAAAACCATTTGTGGGTGTTAACAAACTCTCACTTGCTCTACTACATCGTGTATTGCTTTTAAATTTATAAACAATGACAAGCAAGGATAATCCAAGACCAGAGATAACCACAATTAGGTCCAATTATAGAAAATGTCTCAGAATTAAAAAAAAAAATGTTCTTTTTTTTTTGTCGTTTATTTAACTTTCTTTTTATGTTTTTAATTTCACAATTTTCTTGAGCGTAAGGTTTGTTTTTTATTATAAAAAAGTTTTTTATTATTTTCGATATTTCGCTACTCCATTGTGTAGCATCTTCAGGAAATAAGAAATTAACAAATTATGAACAATTTGAAAGTCAAATATATTGTATGTATACATTTATATCAGCAAACAAAATTTTTGGTATAAAAGTATAACAAACAAAAATAATAATAATTAACAATAAAAATGTATTAATATAATATTTATGTGTTATAAATTAATGTAATGTGTGCTATTTCCTTTGTATTAAATATCTGTAATTCTGAGCTGCATTTTCAATATCTGCCTTAAAGTTAATTCTATTTGTTGTTGGTGTATTAATTATCTGTAACATTTCTAATATATAACGACGTTTATAATTATGTTCTGTATTTAAAACTGATACATTTTCAAAGTCAGGATAGTGATTAAAATTTGAACAATGAGAAGATAATGCTGTCTTTTGTGAATTAATATGCCTATATTTCTGATCTGATCTATGTCCACCTATTCTAGTTCTCAATTTATTCTTCGTTGTACCTACATATACCTTATCACAATTCTCTCCGTCATTTCCACGACATGGTGTTTTATATACTATATTCGACATGTCCAATTTCTGTATCCTATCCTTTGTCTTACTGTATAATTTATTTACTGTATTGTATGATTTAAAAGTTATTCTATATCTATTAGTATCGATTATCTTTGATTTCTCTAAACGTTCTGATACTCCCGGTACATAGACCAAAGTCCTGTAAATCTTCTGTTCAGTTAAGTTCCCTGTGTTATTATTCCTCCTAAATTTATATTGATTTATTAATGAACAAATTAATCCTATCGGAAAATCATTATCCTTTAATAAATTCTTAATTACCCAGCAAAACCTTCTATTACCAGGTAAAGGGAAATGTAATAAGAAACCAAAAATTGTAACTACTTACACTTTGGTCGCATAACACATTATTTTAACATGGGGGTGTCATTGGGGGTAAATGGTTGCCTAAATCCTACCCGTATAGGCTAAAATAAGTGATTACGAAGAAAGTACTGAAATAAGTTGTTACTTGTAATATTAAATTCACTAGTTAGCTAAAATAACTACATACTTTTATAGAGTGAAGTAAGTCATTACATATTAGTACATATTTCATTGTTTACATGTAGGGAATAAAATAAGACGTTACCAGTAATGACTTTGTTTAAAAGTACACCGATCCGAGCAATGTAATTAGATTTTAAATTTTTATTAAATTGTACTTTCGCATAATAAGTAGTTATATTACGCAATACCAATAACTTATTATTTTTACTCTCATTAATACGTTATTATAAAACGCAATATCGGTAATATATTATTTTAAAGGCTCCAAACAAGTAGTGATATATCTTCATATCGGTAACACATTATTTCATACCTCCCACATAAGTATTGATGTATCACAATATTAGTAACGTATTACTTTAGGTTTCTAAGTAAAACCAAGGGTAAAGGGGTACCCATTGCCAGGCAATGCGTGAAAAAGGTCAAACCCATTACCAAGGTTTTGCTGGGTATTTCCTCATTCTTTCTATGAAATTCTCTGTCACTAATAGTCAATACTTTTTCTATCAAATTCTTCGCAGTGTTAATAATGATTTTCTTATTATGTTTTGAATAAAAATTAATAATTCTACCTGACGCTGTTGGTTTCTGATACCAAAATGTTCTCAAATAAAATTTTGTAAATTTTGTCCATTTAGCTTCGTAACGAATCATTAACGGATTTGAGTTTTAAACCGTTTAAAAATCTAACAAAGAAGGTACATATATCCGATTTTAATGAAATTTGGATTTACTCGTATGATAGAGGAGAAGAAAATAAAAGACCAGCATTTTTTTTACCGGTCCAATATTACGTTTAGGGTTAAAAAATAAGATCAAAAACTAACCTATTTTTCTATAAAAGCAGGACTGAAATTTACGAAATTTAAAATTATTTGTACACAGCGTTACCCAGTAGCAAAAAATACTAGTTCAGAACCAGTTTTTTTACTAGTTTACGTGAACCAGGCAACTAGTACGAGTTCTACCGCCTCTCCATACAAACAACTGTAGAATTTAACATGGATATGTCATAGGGATGGGGACAATTGTCGCCAAACTCCCACTTTGGTAGTACAACTACTAGTAGTTTGAAAATTACAATGTAAGGACGAAAAATAGGGAGCAAAACTGGTACTAATGTTCCGAAGTGGCTCTTTGGAAATAGTACTGTACCAGTTGGTAAAGATCTAAATTATATACGTAGATAAAAAACAAACAGTTCTTCTTTGATGAAACGTAGATTAGACCGATAGTTTCCTTACTGAGATAATTAGGTCCATTTACCAAACGAAATCTAAAATATTTTGTGTTTATGATTTATAATCACAATAAAAAATGTTAGTGTTTATTTGCAACTTCAGACTATATTACTAACAACAAATGTAAACAAAACAAGTAAAAAGGTTAAAGTCGGGCATGCCGACTATACAATACCCTACACCAGTCTGGTTAAAAGCCAACTAATGTTTGGATCCGAAATTCGAATGGGTTAAAATGGGGCTTGTGTCAAAATTTTCTATAATGTGAGTCAGCGCACCAAATTTAATTAAAATATCTTAATATTTGCGACCTGCAGTTTGTAACCATCCAATTTTGGGGGACCCTTATATGGGCACTAGGTCTAAACATGGACCGATGTTCACCAAAATCAATAGGCTTCGTCCTGTGTACCAAATTTCATCAAAATATCTTAATATTTGCGACCTGTAGAGTGCGCACAAGAATGCATGGACAGACAGACAGACGGACATCGTTAAATCGAAATAAAAAAAAATTCTGAGCCGATCGGTATACTATAAGGTGGGTCTAGGACCAATATTTTTTGGTGTTACAAACATCAGCACAAACTTATAATACCCTGACCACATAGTGGTGTAGGGTATAACAACAGGGAGCTGTACTGGTAATTTTGAAATATTTACCAAACTAGTTCCGGAGTGACTCTTCGGTACCAGTACTGTACCAGTTGATTTGCACCTCAAGGCAATTTACAGTAAAAAAAATTGGGTGTTTATTTGCAAACTCTGATGTTTTATTAAATACAAATATAAACGAAATGAGAGTGCCTACATACATAGATCGTATTTAACTAGTCCACAACTGGTTCAAAATGGTTATTTTGAGAACTAGTTTTGTAGTTTCTAGTCAAAAAACTAGTACTTTTTAGAACTAGTTCGACCATTAGCTACTGGGTAAGTTCTCCAGAATATAAACATTTTGATACCCATATTTTGATTGCACCATTCTATTGTGCCTTTAATATAATTTATAGTGTCCGATCGAACCCACTTTTTAAGGCCGAACCGAAGCCGAACTTCGATCAAAATTACAAAGTTCGACCGAAATCGAACACTATTGTGTTTGAATAAAAACACAACTTCATGTAGCTTTTTTAAATTCCAGAATGTGGAAACATTTTCTAAACTGCAAAAATATAAAAGGTTGTATTGTAACAATTTCTAAGTTTGCTATGAATCATGAGATGTTTTCTCTTAAAATTACAAATATTTTCAATACTAATACACTCACAATATATTTTCCATAACCGATTGAGGTTTATTTGAAAAATAATAGGTAAAGTTTGTTTTCAATTGAAGAATCAATTAACCCTTAAATGCATGGTGTAGCCATTTGGCAACATACCGGTTTTTTAATAAGAAAACCCACTTGATGCACAAAACTGCATTTTTGGGCATAGGGGCCCCTTCTGTACATAGTGTTCCTATAGTTTAGCGCAGAATTTTTAAACAGTTGGAGTAAAAATCTTGGTTTTGCTCTGTATATTTGTGAAAAGTCTAAAACACGCGTTTTTTTACAAAAAGTGTAATATTCAAAAATATTTGTTTAAATATTTAAAGTGGTATTCTCGTAATAAAATTAATTTTGGCGATAATAAATGTATAAATTATAGTTTATAGATTTTTTTTTATACACGTTAAAATAATCACAATTTAGCTATTTGGCAAAAAACCATATTTTTCAATAAAAATCACCTTTTTTTAATTTAATTTTAAAAATAATTTTTTTTTGTATTTTTCTTGAAATCTACACGCCTTTAGAAATCATATATATAAAAAAATGGTTAATATCGAAGAGATCATACATTTAAGGGTTAAAATACATTGAAACATATTGTTTAACTTTTTTTTATCAATTAATAAAAAACAAACCACAAAAAATATATCTCGTCTGTATGAGTTGATATTTTCAGTCAAATATTCTATTTTTAGATTTCTATTTTTACAAAAAATAATTTAAATCATTTCGTTGTTTTCTGTTTTAAAACAAAAAATTAAAATATTTTTGGCTTTCTTTTTTGTTAAAATAGTTTGTTTATAAACAAAATTATTTCAATTCAAATTACAAGAAATTCTTTACTCATACACACAAACATAGCCAATAAAAATATGTTGGTGTGTAGTGTTTTGAAATTTGAAATGCTGGACCTCACTTGCCAACGTTGGCGTAGCGTCAGGAAAACCAAAATATAGATGGTCAAAAAAAAATAAGAAAAATTATTTTATAAAAAACAATTAAATTTAATAAAAAAAAAAATGCAATTTTATAAAAATGTTCGTATGTTCGTGACCGGAATCGAACCCGAGGCCTTTCGACTTTTCCTTATTTTAACAAAGCATACTAATTTTTACAAAATCAGTGCTCTGCCAGTGATTTGTTTTTGGTACAGTTGGAAATTTCTGTCTGGGATTTTACATTAAAGTTATAAAATGCATACATTTTTGCAAGCTGGTTGGGTCTGAAAGGGTTAAAATGAATTGGGGGGAAAGAATTGAAGATTTAAAATTTTTTGGGATTTCCGGGGATTTCAATTTCCGAAATGGGGATATGAGCCAAAACGTTTCTGGCACAACATAAAATGAAAGAAATAACCTAGTGTCTTCAAATACAATAAAATTTACGAATTACACACAAAGCAACAACAATTTTTTTCCATTGTTGTTGCTTTGTGTGTTATTTTCAAATTTCTTTTCACATTTTATTTGTACACTGAAAAAATTATTACAGTAACTGACTGTAGTTTATTTAAAAAGTTATCCTTACATTTGTTTTAAAATGATTATTCAGTTAAAATACAAACAAATATATTTGTTAACTGTTTTTGTCGTTTATTTAAAAAATAAATTACATATAAATACGGATTCCTGTTACATAGAGTTTGCTGTTCGGTTTTATTCGAAACCGAAACCGCGGTTTTTTAGACCTCAAAACCGAAACCGAAAACCGACAAAAATAAGTCGGTTTTCGGTTTCGGTTTTTAAGTTTTTCTTAAATACTTTAACGAATTAAAATAATTTAATAAATTGCAAAGATTCATAAAAGAGCTCTAACACCTGATGAGAATTATTGGAAAGTTTATAATTTTCTGAGCAATTATGAGTTATTTACTATTAATTTTTCCATAATGAAAAAATTTTAATGCACTCATAAATACGAGTCCAATATGTTTTATTTATAAATCAAAAATTTGAGTACTCTGAAAAATTTTTAATGAACTCATAAATACGAGTCTAACATGCTTATTTGTAACTCCAAAATTTGAGTCTTCTACGAGTAAAAATTTCTGGGCGCTCAGTAAAATGTCGGCTGGTATATTATTGAATCTTGAATTTCAAAAAGGGCTCAGCTCCTATTTTACAAAATTTTGTATTTAATTTCTCCATTAAATATTACTTTAAAGAATTTTTTATTTTTGTTATTACGGATAACATAAACTGAGGCTTATAATTTTAGAAAAAAATTGCACCAAAAAATCAAGTGGTTTAAGAGATATTTAGTTTCACTTATTCAGTTCAAATTTTAACCCTGTATTTTTAAAAAAGTCCTTTTTCGTAGTCCGCGAAATTTATGAAATTTTATCTTTATATTGTTTTAAATAAACTGCTAAAATTTAAATTTATACTCTTGAAAATACTGATTTAGTTGCGGACAAAAGAATAAAAAAAAATTAATTCATAATAGTTTTCCGCGTTTTTTTTTCTCCCTCAAAGCCCTCGAAACGGCGTTATTGCATATATTTGAGTGAGAAATTCAATTGAATTTTAAGTAATAAGTATATTGTACGTTTTAAACTATTTACTTTTATACTTATTTAATTATTTTAAAAAAATTCTATTATTAGCACAAGAAAACCGAAAATTAACCGAAACCGCGGTTTTTATAATTTTGAAAAACCGAAACCGCGGTTTTCAGATTTTTCGGTTTTTAGCAAACTCTACTGTTACAGTTAATATTTTCATTTAAAATGTTTTGTTAAAAAAAGAATTCCTTTTCGATTTCTAGGTCAGTTAAAAAAATGAAATAAACTAAATATCGTTTATTCTTACGGATTTTGTAGTTAATTTTTTGAAATTTAAAAAAACGAAATAAATGAAAAATCATTATTTTTTAAGGATTTTGTAGTTTCTTTATTAACATTTAAATATAAATGAAAAGTTCTTTTGATTTAAATGAAAAGTCAGTAGACCGGTTTTCAAATGATTTTTCATTTATTTTAAATTACATTTTCAGTTAATTTAAAATACAAACTATTTTGAGAGTAGACACTAGGTAATAAAGATAAATATGATATTTTCTGAAATTTTCTTCTAAATATATTTCGATATTAAAAACTACTCATAGAGTATAAGTCTGCTTTTTCTACAGACTTATACTCTATGAGTGTAGTTACGATTACAGGTATGTAGTTATATAACCACATAACAACCCGAGTAAAAAAAATTATATATAATCATATGTGGCATATATTACAATATATAATTAGACATGTGGTTATGTATATCCATATATAATTATATATGACGTTTTTTCCGAAAAATTTTCCTTATATTATGCCATATATAATTTCATCTAATTAGATATCGGCCTTCATAATATTAGATATGGCATATATAATTATATATTACATAACATGGTTGATCTTATTGCATATATAGTTATATATAGAACTATATCTTAATATATATGGTGGCATTTTAGCAATATATAATTATATATGGTATCATTTAAACAATATATAATTATATATGGTGACAATTAAACTAGATATTATCATATATGGTGCCATTTAAACAATATATGGTCATATATGGTACCTCATAAACCAAATCTTTAATTCAGTTCCAGATATGATAATATATGGTACTATATATAGTGCGATATATATTTATATATGGTGTTATTTAAGCTATATATTATCATATATGGTGCCATTCAAACCATATATTATCATATATAGTGCAATTTCAACAATATATGTCCATATATGGTACCTCATGAACAATATTTTTAATACAGTTCCACATATAATAATATATGCTACCATATATAGTGCCATATATATTTATATATGGTGTTATTTAAGCAATATATTACCATATATGGTGCCATTTAAACCATATATTGTCATATATGGTGCCATTTCAACAATATATGCTCATATAAGGTACCTAATGAACGACATTTTTAATACAGATGCAGATATGATAATATATGCTACCATATATAGTCCCATATATATTGATATATGGTGTCATTTAAACAATATTAATATATAGACATATATGGTATCATTTAAACAATATATTGTCATATATGGCACAATTTAAACAATATATGGTCAAATTTGGTATCACATCAATATTTTGAATACAATTCCATATATGGTTTAATTTGAATAATGTAAAACTATGTATGGCGCTATAAAAAATATTATCAGATATGTTACTTCATTAACAATATTTATAATACAGTGTCATATATTGTAATATATGTATATCATTCAATATATATTGATGTATGGTAATGGTACAATAATTCCAATATCAGTTGAGATACAATTTGTGGGTCCATATCAACAATTTGTTCACGTACATTTAACATATATATTTGTACATTTAAGTTATAATTTATAAACACTTTATAAAGTTAAATAGTTCCATAAACCTCGTCTAACTGTATAGATTGTTTATGAATATACGATTTAATATATAATAATTACAACTACAAATTGGTGCCATTATCTAAAATTCAATTTAATGTTAACTTATAATAAAATAAAAATGTATTTCCTAAAAATAAAAATATAGTGTTAATTAATGTTAATATACAATGCTGGCAAACCGTTGGCGATGGTCGGTTATGCGTTGGCAGAACGTTGCATTAACTATCTTGGCAAAAAAATAGATTTCAAAAAACATTTTTGAAAAAATTCAGAAAATTTTTTTTAATATTTGCTTTTAAAAACATGAAATTTAACCCAGTCCACCAGATTGTCAGCCAAGACCTCTACACTCTAATCTAACGAGACTTGTTATAGATGTGTGATAGCTACAAATTAAATGAATGATAAAAGCATTTCGAGCTAACTTATAAGCATCGAAAAAAGGTATTCCAGAAATTATTAAAAGTATTTTAGAAAATTTTAATTGTATATCACAAAATATTATTTGCACTTCAGAAACTACAATATTACGCAAATTTAATTATTTATTTATTTAGTTGTGTCCAGAAATAATGAAATCTATTTCAGAATTTCATAGCTAATAGAGAAAAATTTCTCAAATACATTTCATAATTTCGGAAATACGATTGATAATTTCTGAAATACAGTATGATAATTTCTGAAATACAGCTGTGAATTTCGGAAATACAATTAATAATTTCTGAAACACAATTGATAAAACTGAACTTCAATTGACTAGTTCTGAAATACAATTCATAAATGTGAAAAATAATTGATGAGTTCTGAAACACAATTGATAAAACTGAAATTCAATTGATTATTTCTGAAATACAATTGATAAATCTTAAAACAATTAATACAATTGGAAATGGTGTAGAGCGTCAAAAAGATGTAAATAAAATTATTTTATTCAAAGATTTCAATTTAATAAAAAAATAAATATATAATTTTATAAAAAAATTTATAGAAAGAAAAATTTTAATTTTATAAAAAGAAATTAATTTTGTAAAAGAAATGCATATTGAACTCGTTACCTTCTGAGTTTAAACCTTATTTTAACAAAATATTGTAATTTTTATACAATCAGTGCTCTGCCAGTCTATTATTTTTTGAACAGTTGGCAATATATGTCTGGGATCTTATTTAATCCCAAATAAATGGAGATCTTACGTAGTACCCAAATATAATGCGGCATCTAATTTTATCTGTCATTTTTATGGATACCCTAGTAAAAATGATTTTTATATATTCATATATGATTTTTATACAATCATTTATGATTTTATACAATTATAACTTGTCGAGTATTGTGAAACATATATTTTTATATGATTATATCAAATAATATTAAATTATATAAAATTATATTAACCAGATCCACCATTTTTCGGATCAAATAACATATTTTTTATATAATTATATTAACCCATACATGATTTGATCCGGAAAATGGTGGATCTGATTAATATAATTTTATATAATTAAATATCTTTTGATATAATCATATAAAAATATATGTTTCACAATACTTGACAAGTTATAATTGTATAAAATCATAAATGATTGTATAAAAATCATATCTGATTATATAAAAATCATTTTTACTAGGGTACTTTTAGATGTCAATCCCCAAATATATTGCTGTTTCTAATTCGATCTGCCATTTTAATACCGAAAAAAATTGCTGGATCTAATTCGATCTGGCATTTTTCGGATAAATTTACATCCAAGTTTATCCCTAAATATATTGCTGGATCTAATTCGATCTGCCACTTTTTCGGATCAAATTAGATCTAAGTTTATCCACAAATATATAGCTGGATCTAATTCGATCTGCCATTTTTCGGATCAAATTAGGTCTTACTAAATCCCAAAATATATTGCTGGATCTAATTTTATCTGCCAATTTTCTATTCAATTTATATCCAAGTTTATCCACAAATATATTGCTGAATCTAATTCGATGTGCCATTTTTCCGATCAAATTAGATCTAAGTTAATCCACAAATATATTGCTGGATCTAATTTGATCTGCCATTTTTCACATCAATTTATATCTAAGTTTATCCACAAATATATTGCTGGATCTAATTCGATGTGTCATTTTTGGGATCAAATTAGATCTAAGTTTATCCCTAAATATATAGCTAGATCTAATTCGATCTGCCACTTTTTGGGATCAAATTAGATATACGTTTCTCCACAAATATATTGCGGGATCTAATTTGATCTGCCAAAATTGAGATCAAATTAGATCTAAGTTTATCCCCAAATATATAGCTGGATCTAATTGGATCCGCCATTTTTCGGATCAAATTAGATCTAAAAATATCCGCAAATATATAGCTGGATCCGCCAATTTTCGGATCAAAATAGATCTAGGTTTATCCCCAAAGATATCACTGGACCTCCCAATTTTGAGATATAACTTGATCTTAGTTTATCCCCATATATACAATGGGATCTAATACGATATAATTGGATACACCCAATTTTGAGATCTAATTGGATCAGCTAGATATTACAGCAGATCTTAAACAATATCAAATTGGATATAATTAGATATTGCGCGAGATAAATTTTTTTTACTCGGGAAGTAATGATTTCCTACACTGAGATATATAAAGGCCAAACAAAGTTAAAGTTCTTCTAAATATATTTCGATATTTAAAACTACCGGTAACGAAGAAACGGGCTTTTCAGCTGTCTCTTAAAAAAGTAGTAGAAGTAACCGACTTTCCAACTGAATTTCATAAATTCACTTGAATTGCCAGGTCTATCTTCACGTGATTTACAATTTAATACTTTAATTCACAATTTTAAAAAATTTAATGTGTTCTTGCTCTATCTGGGATAGAAAAAATTAAAAAAAAAGAAAATGAAAATTAATAAAACTTCAGATATTTGAGCTCGAGGTCAGTGATTTTTATTATAAATATTGATCATATAAATCAATATTTCGATATTCTTTGAATATCATCCTCAGGATTCTTCCAGTGAATGTTAACATAAAAACCACACTTAAAATTATAGTTGTTTATACATCGTCGTCTGTTACTATCACAGACGACGTTGTATAAACCCAGCAAAACCTTCTATTAACCGGTAATGACTTTTTGGTAAGAAGAAATAAGGGTAGGTAACCTCTTACTTTTCTATTACCAAAGCTATTATTTTAACAAGTGCATATCCATCGAGGTAACTCCTTACCTAGTAATATATTACTATTATTATTCTGAACTTACATGTTACGCTTACCTATTACCTCTACACTCATAAAAAAAGTCGGTAAAAATACGTCAAAATTGTGCTGGCGCAAATACATGTACTATTTCCTGTTATTTTAGCAGAATTTTGACGTATTTGGACGGACTTTTTTAGAGATAATAACAGAAAATTTAGTTCAATTTAATCATAACGCATTTAACAGACTTTTGTACTAACCTTTTTTTTATAAGTGTAGGTTACAAATAACCTTAAAATAATACCTTTTATTTCTTAAAATTTCAATTTGTTTTATATTGAGTATTATATTAAAAATTACATATTTTTAACAAAAAATTTTTGAAATTTTTTTTATAAGTTTATAAAAATAAGCATTTTGTAATGAAGGGGGTAAGCTCTTACTTTTCTATTACTAGACCTATTATTTTAACAAGGGCATGTCCATCGATGTAACTCCTTACCTAGTAACATGTTATTCTGAACTTACAGGTAAGGAGTTTTTGAAAACACTTTGTTTAAATTTTAAGTTTTTAAACCGAATATCAATTTTAAATTCACAGGTTTTTAACAAAAAATAGAATTTCTAAAATTTTCTAGAAAAACGAATTATTTATACCAATAAAACATCCAAACGTATGAATTTGGTATTATAAGTAATAAATACAAGGGTAAGGTGTAAGGGTCCAAGGTAATGCAAGGGTAAGCGGTTTGATATATTACCAGGTAATATGCATACACTCACAATATTTTTTCCTTAAAATCAACCGAATATATACATTAAAACAATTGAAAATAAGTTAAAAAAAGGACTACTTACTTTTCGTTTAAAACAATTGTATTTTGTCGTTTATTTTTAATTGTTAATTAATTAACTGGCAAAGTCGGTAAAAATAATAGATTTTTGATTTATTTTAAAATTAATTGTATTCTAACAACTGATTGTTTTTAACAGAAAATTTTGATTGAATATTTTAACTTCTACCAAAAGTCCGTATTTTGTATATTTTGTTTATTGAATGACTGCTAGAAAAAGTTAAAAAATATATTTCTTTGCAATTTAACTACTTATTCAATTAAAAAAACTTTACTAATTTACTTTTTAAACAACCCAGTGTAGAAACGGTAATGACATATCATTATTTTTTGGACTACCAGTAATGACACACACTTACCTTCTGCATTATTTTGAAACATATAATAATGAGTTACTGATAATGACTTATTTTTATCATTATTTCAAATAGAAAATAATTTTCTAGATTTTTTTGAAAATTTTTTGAAATCTATTTTTAGACTCAATATTTTTTGAACACTGGTAAGGATATATGTAACCACATATTTTTTGATTTTTTGTATGTTGGCGAGTAAGCTTACTTGTGTGCAGCAGGTCAATTATGTTTTTATCTATTAAATATTACATGTCGATATAGCTCAGATGGTAGAGCTTTTGACTGGCAATCGGTAGACCCAGTTTCGATTCCCGCACCAGCAAATTTTATTTAAAAAAAAGTACAATAAAAAATATTTTTTTTTATATAATTTATTTTTTTGAAAATCTATTTTTAGACTCATTATTTTTGTCAGTTCTGGTAAGCACATAGGTAACGTTATATATTTTCTGATTTTTCGTATGCTGGTGTGTAACAGTAACTCATTATTTTTCGCGACATCGCCATATAAAGGTAATAAGAAATGTAATAACAAAATTAACTAGTTACCATTACCCAGTATGTAGTTACATAACCACATATCTGGTAATGATTTTCTACACTGGGAACTGTTGAACTTTTACGGTAAAGTTATTATGAGTGTAGTAATACCCATATATTACCAAGGTTTTGCTGGGAAACAACTATAATTTTAAGTTTGGTTTTTAACATTCACTGGAAGAATCCTGGTGATGATTGATATTCAATGAATATCGAAATATTGATTTATAAGAAGAATATTCATAATAAAATTCACTGACCTCGAGCTTAAATATCTGAAGTTTTATTAATAATTAAAAAGGCCGAATAATTACAACTTTTAATTCGAAAATTAACATACTCAAAGTTTTGTTAATTTTGGGGCTCAATAATCAATAACTTTCCTATCCCTGAAAAAGAACTCTTAAATAATATCTAGCAAAGAAAAAAATTGAAAAGTAATGATTTTATCATCAATTTTTAACGGTTTGTTGTGAAACAACTGCACTGCTCATCCTGTTACATGTTGCAGAAGGTGTGTTTATAAAGGCGCCACCAAACTTTAAATAAAACTTATAAAAATACGGCAACCTAAACTACAACTACAACTTTTTTCTGTCAATTTTTAACGATGACCTAGTCAGGCCAAAAACTGTTTTATACCTAAACCAATATTAGCTTTTCGCACACATCTGACACTATATACCCAACCTCCCACCACCCACCAATCACTCTTATTTAACTGTCGATTGCATGTTCGTAAATGTGTTTGCAAAATTCTAATAATCATTAAATGTTAAGGTGATAATTACAGGGGTTTCTTTCTTTTTGTTTTCATTCTGCAAAATGTTATTAAAACTCAATTTCATTAGTTGAGATCATAAATTGTTGCCAATAGTTTTTTTTTTTTTTTTTTTTTTTTTGGTTGTTTTCCAACGCACAACGAACCAACTATGTAGGGAGTTTAAATTAATTTAGTTTCGTGTGTTTTTTTTTTGTTTCTGCTTGCATGTTTAATAATAATTTTTAAATTAACGATTTTATTTTTAATTTCCTCTTTCTTTCTTTTAAGGTTACGCTACATTTTCAAAATGGCTTTAGCCGTTTCATTGCGTAGAGCTTTACTAATGCTACTCACCGCTACCATTTTTGTTCTAATGGTATTATACTGGAATCAAGGTGGCATCAAACCGCAATCATACATAAACACATATGAAAAGTCAACGGGCAATCGGGAGGCATTTATTGAATTTCCAATGTAAGTAATTGATATGATTAACTAATTTTATCGATTATCGATGACATACATTTAAGCTTAATTCACCGGCAATACAAACCTGTCCATTAGACCGTACCGCAAAAAAAAGTTCGCCGTACACCCGTCCAATATGAAGTATTTTTGCAAGGCAATTAAAAAAAAATTTTCTTTTTTTTCCCGAAAGTATGGGTCGCCTTTTTTAATTTTTCGCTATAGCTTCGACATTTAAAGTTAGATTTTAAAATGTGATATATCAATTTTTTGCCTCGAGGAGACCAGTGTTTTCCTATAAAGGCAAAATCCAATGAAACATTTTTATAAAGGCGACCCCTACGTTCGGCAACCAAAAAATAAAATAATTTCTACTGGGTTTATCGAAAAACGTCCTTACCCTACTAAAAAAATATATATATGATTTTGATATTATATATAATTATATCCGAAAAATTAGAACATGTATCAAATTAGATCGTATTATGATCATATTAGTTCTAATTTGACACAATTAGATCTAATTTGATGGAATAAGATATGGTTTGATACAATTTTATCCGGATTTTGTCCTCATCCAAATGTATCAAATATAATATAGTCATATCCAAACAGATATGATGGTATATAATTGGATACAATTATACATAATTATATAAGGCATATGTGACTATGGCATTTTTGATCTATATATAATTGGATATTGTAATATGTTGCACTATAGATATAGTTATATATTTAGGATATAATTTCGTAAAATTTTGTATAATTATATTTATGTTCCAATATATTATTATGCAAAATTTTATATGATAATATATGACTACATCAAAACTTTTTTACTTGGGTAGCAAAAGTTTAATGATAATTTTCTGACATTAGGGTGTACATTAGGATTGTAGCAACTGGGATCTGGTGGGTAACTACTACCACGGGATACTTAAGGTCAATGGCCCTTAGAGCAAAACACTGGTCTCCTCGAGAGAAAAACATCGATGTATTATACTTTAAGATCCGACTAAAAATGTCAAAGAAAAATATAAAATGGCGACCAATACGTTCGGCAAAAAAAAAAATTTTTTTTTGGAAATTGCCTTGCAAAAATAATTTATATTGGATGGTGTACGGCGCACTTTTTTTTTTTTGCCTCTAAGGTGGTATGGTCGACTATCCATCCATAGCTACTATTTCCCAATATTGGGAATACGAAACGTAAATTTTCAAACGAGAATTTTAGTTAAAACTACTAAAAAAATTTTAAAAGTGGCATTACAGAAAAAACTGCTAAAATTAGCAGATTATTTTTGCTATATATTAGTGAGATAGGAACAGCAAAAATAAAACTGTTAAATATACAGAATTTTAGGTATATTTGAGTTCAGTTTTAGTTAATAAAAAATAACAACATAACCTGCTAAAATCATAAAAAAATTTGCAAAATAATTAGTAGACTAAAAAATCAAAATTAAAAATCTTCTGAAATTAGCAGTTTACTATTTTTTTAGCAAATATTTTTGTTGATTTGCAAACAAAAAAAATCTCCAGATTTTGCAAAAAATTTGTCATTTTCGATTAACTAAAAGTCAAATAAATTACAAACTCAAGCCTCATTGAGTTTGTAATTTAACTTAACAAATATTTCCAGAAATTCTAAAAAACGTCATCCCCTAACGATATCCTTAGGCAAGAATGAAATCCGGATAGGGACATGCCTTCAACAGATTATTTGTCATAATTTGTTAAATAAGTTTTGGGATTTTAGCACATTTAATTCCTTTAATACAATTCTTTAAATTTAACAGTTTTATTTTTGCTATTCCTATTTTACTAGTTTTTCCTGCAACATAATTTTGAGCTTTTTCTGCTATTTTCGCAGGTTTATTTCTATCAGTGTGGGTAAAAGTAGATAGGGGTATTTGCGCGTAAGAGATTAATCACAACTGGTTCGACATCGACAACGAGAATTGCTTTTTCATAAATTTTGCATGCGAAGCAAAGTGTCGCTATGTCGTCCGGCGATTTGTCATCGTAATATTATCTATTCTATTTTCATGACGATACACTAACACACACTCAAAATATTTGTCAAACTGCTGCCATATTTTTAATTAATTAAGGGTTGCCATTAGAACAGAGTTGTAGAAATTCGTATTAGAGCTGCAAAAATTCGTACTTTGTTTACAAAAACAAATATTTTATTTTTGACAGAAGAAATATATTTTTAATTATACCCAAAAATGCAACATTAAATACATACAATAAAATGTAAAACAACAAGAATTAATGCAAAACCAATTAAATTGGTGAAGAATTGTGGCGAAACAATACGAGTACGACAAATACGATATTCTTGTTTTGCTTTCCTTTTTTTCTAAATGTCAAAAAATGTCGTCGGTCGATTGTAGCTGAATTTAAACTAACGACTTTTGTGATTAATCTCTAACTTGCTCTTTACTTTCAGATAAATTATTAGGGTATTCACAGTTCATGCTATTTAAGTAGTAAATTAACATTTATCGTAAATTTGACAAATTTCTATGGGTTAAACTTCAAAAATCATGATATTTTACAACGTGCTTACTTTAGCACTTAAACTATGAATTCCTTCTATATAAAAATTTCTAGATTGTATAAAATATTTTCCAAGTTAGACTTCGACAACTTTCAATTTAAATTTCAATTTAAAGCCCAAATTAGTTGTAATGAATAAAAAGAGTATAAAAAATAAAAATATTGTTTTTTTTCTTTTTCTTGTGCACACAGTTAAATGTCAAGTAAAAAAGTGGAAAATTTCTATTTTCAACAGAATTTTTTTACGATTTTACTTGACAACTGAGTCAGTGCATAGAAGAAAGACAAACATATTTTCTGTATTATTTTAACACATTGAATTGGTTACAGATACGTTTTCATACTTTACGACTAGACTAATTAAGCCTTAAAGGTTTCAATATTCTGAAATTTTTTATATCAAAATTTCTTAGAATCTGAAATTATTTTTCATTTTCAATGATTATATATATTTAATCCTTTAATTCCCAGTGGAACATAGAGCCGCATATGAAGCCCAACCAAAACATTTGAATTTGCAGTACATTCCCAGTAACAAAAAATACTAGTTCTGAACCAGTTATGTACTAGTTTATTTGAACCAGGCAACTAGTACGAGTTCTACCGCCTTTCCCTACAAACAACTGTAGAATTTAACATGGAGATCAGAGAAACAAGCCAGCCGCCGTGAGCCGTTTAAGCCGCCGCCGCCGGTCATTTTTGCTTCAGCCGCCGCCGCCGATTTTTTTCGGCTTATTTCGGCTGGAAGTATCAATTTTCAAATACAAAAAATTTTAAAATAAATATATATTTTTAAAAAGAATTTACTAATTCATTAAACTTGAACAACCAGAGCTAAAAACAATTTTTTTATATGAAAAGAAAAAAGTTAAAATCTTCTAAATATTAAATTTTTATAAATATAATTTTTTTAAGCTATAAAAGTACATAAGCTTTTATAATTATTTTTTTTTTTAATTTAATTTATACTGTGAAAAAAATTTAAAAAAAAAGTTCTTAATGGGTTAATATAATACTTCAGAATGCAGCTCTTTGCAGATGTGTAAAAAATCAATTAATAAAAAAACATAGCTGCTTAACTTTGCATTTAAAACTCAATATATGTATTTGGTGTATGCATTTTTATCAAAAATTATGACGAAAAATCGTTACAGAGTTGAAGTCGTGTTAGCATAGATATACGAAAAAGTTTGTAAAATGTATTCATTTTTGTTAAAAGCGTTACTTCTGCTCTTCATATAAATTCTTACAGTTAGTGTTTAGCTTCATTTGTTATTAAAATATAAGCTATTAAAGTTAAAAAACATTATGAGTTACTGGTTACGGAGTTTACATTTGGCCTATAAAATTGGTTACAAATTTTATGTATTAAACAAAAATTGGTCAGATTGTTATAAATTTTGTAAAACAGGTGACAATGCGCTGATATATATCGAAATATATAACTCAAATGTAATCCATGCATTTGAAATTAGCTGGTTACATGGTTTTTATCACATTTTTTAATATCACCCATACATATTTTTTCAATTCTAAATACATTTTTAAAAATGGTCCAGTTGAATATTTTGGATAAATTAAACAAATAAATGAAAAAGTAAAGATAAACGATATTGTAAAATTCTATAATATTTAGAAAAGGACACTTTTACGGATAAAATGCTCAAACCAATGTTCGAATTGATCACATAATTTCATCATTTAAGGACATTATTGATTGGGCATCTAATTCAAATGGGTCCCTACAAGATATGTGCATTAGACCGTACCTCAAAAAAAAAAGTTCGCCGTACACCCTCCAATATGATGTATTTTTGGAAGGCGATTTCAAAAAAAAAATTTTTTTTTGCCGAACGTAGGGGTCGCCTTTTTTAATTTTTTGTTATAGCTTTGGCATTTAAAATCGGATTTTAAAGTGTGATATATCGATTTTTTTGCCTCGAGGAGACCAGTGTTTTGCTATATAGTAAAATTCCAACTAAAAAAAATTTAAAAAGGCGACCCCTACGTTCGGCAACCAATAATAAAAAAATAATTTCTACTGGGTTTAGCGAAAAACTTCCTTAGCAAAAGTTTAAAGATTTTTTGCGAGCTTTAATTTTCTGACATTAGGGTGGTACATTAGGGTAGTAGCAACTGAGATCTGGTGGGTAACTACTAGAACGGGATACTTTAGGTCAAAATGTCATTAGAGAAAAACACTGGTCTCCTCAAAAGAAAAAGATCGATGTATCATACTTTAAGATCCGACTGTAAATACCAAAGATATAACGAAAAATGTAAAATGGCGACCCCTACGTTCGGCATAAATAAATAATAAAAAATTTTTTGAAACCTCCTTGCAAAAATACTTTATATTGGAGGGTGTACGGCGCACTTTTTTTTTTTTGCCTGTAAGGTGGTGCGCTCTAATGTGCATCCTGCCCAAACTTTCTAACAAAGCCTCCATTCAAAAGTCTTCAAACAAGTTTAATTTCTTAAATCAATCGATATGTATTTTTTCTATGGTCTTTATTTATTCCTTAATTTGTTAAAATTAAAAAGAATAAATAAAAAAAATTGATTCCCAGTATGCTTTAATTGTCTGAAAATTCTATAAGAGGCAAAAATTGTTTTGAGTTCCAAGGGGGTTACATTTTCCCAATGTTGGGATTACTTTGGAGCCCTAAAAGGGTATGTTTATAATTTATTAAATAAAACTTGTATGTTATATTAAATATTTAGGACCATTTGTTAGATGTAGTCTTGACTAGCCATGGATCTGTGCGAACATGAAACAAATCACACGTGAACCAACAACAAATCTTATATGTATAAATTGATTTTATATATATTTTTTGCGAGTGATTTTCTGACCGTGATAAAGTGCAGACGTTAATTGTGATTTCTTTTCTATAATTCTATTTAAAATTAAAAGCAATAACATTTGTTTTAAGAAAAAACTTTTTTTTTAATACATTGTATCAGTGTTACCATTACGGCGATTTTCTCGTCAGATCTAGCGATTTTATTTCGCCCCTAGCGGGAAAAATTGTCCTGTAGCTATTAGCCAAAATCTAGAGATTTTTTTATCAGCCGTAATAATTTTTAAAACTCGGTTTTATGTTGAAAAATATTATAAAACTCGCAAATTGAAATATAAAACACAACATCTTAAACGATGTTAGTAAAAAAAAACTCTAGAAAAAAAACACATTTCGATAAAATATGGGTATGCACTTTTTCATCGTACAACGCCCTCTATTGTGTATTCTCAATACTAAGATTAATTCAATGAAAATCAGGACTCATTATTTGAAGCTTAATCGTAAAATTTTTCATTATTTAAAAGTTTATAACACTTCTTATTCACATATTAAAGAAATTTTTGAGTAAAAACTGCTTTAAGTACCATTTTTCAACAATCTAGCGATAAAATCGCTAAATATTTACACTGTTTATAATCTAGAGATTTTCTAGCGATTTTTGGGTCTGATCTAGCCATTTATTTTGAAAATTTGTTGGCAACACTGCATTTTATATTGAAATCAACAACAAATTATTACTTATTAAGTAGTAAACAAAGGGATTAATATTCTGCTATACTAATCCTCTGCTGTTACAGCAGAATGGATAGTAGCAGCGAGTCTACTGAAGAAAGCGATATTGTCTGGTAGACAGTCGCTGAAAACAAAATAACGAAACGACGACAAAATCGATCACCAGAATTAGTTAAGCATGCAATCAAAATAACAAAAACTACCAACAATGATGATTAGGGCAAGGAATTCCATGCAAATGCATGTTATTTCTCGATAGTCCAAAACTAATATGGACTAAACATTTATCCGACTCATCAAATATAGAACAAACTGGCATCGATTTGTAGTTGCATATTTTGACATAAATGCATGTTTTTGCATATTTCGACTTTAAATACATATTTGGTGGCTTTTTAATGCATATTTTGTGCTTTTTAATGCATATTTGTGCATATTTTTAGTAGCATTTTTTATTTTGTAAAAAAATATAAAAAATTGATACGTTTTCATATTTTGATTCAATCAAAATAAACATTTTTAAAACTTTATTGACCAATGGGAAATCTTCGAGTTCTGTGTCTGTTTGCAAAATAACTAACTTAAATATATTTTTAAGTTTTAAAGTGCATTATTTTTGCAAAAATTATAGTTTTTAGTGAATATTTCATATATTGTGAGTGCATATTTTTTAACCGCATATTTTTCATTTTTAAGTGCATGAAATTCCTTGCCCTAATGATATACCAGGTACCTGCTAGCAACAACATGTTTGCTGCACTTAATGTAGACAATAATGATGATAATTATATTAACGACAATGCTAACAAAGAGCTTTCTGAAGAAAAACCACCCCCAATAATTATTCCAAATGTTTCAGATATAAGAGCGATGATGAATAACTTTTCAAAAATAGTAAACCTTGAAGATTATTCGTACAAATCTTTGAGAGATTGTCAGGTAACATAGGGGTTACACGATCAATTTTTTCCTTTCAAGTTTTAATACACTCACACTTTTTTACTAACACACTCACATTTTAAAAATTGAACAGCAACTTGATATCAATTTTTGCTTTCAAGTTTTGAGAAAACTTGACGGTCAATTTTTAAACAGCTGATCAAATTTCTTGTAAATTTGTTTTTCTTTTTACAAATATTGTGCCGCAATAAAACACGATTGATAAAATACGGAATGTGAATATTCCGGTATATCGACGAAATGATTTAAAAATAAAAATAAATAAAAAACCAATTTCTGCTGACATGAAAATGTCTGTGGAAGATGTGAAGAAAAAAATAAAGTCTTTTCGAACAGCCTACAGTGCGGAAACAGCCCACAGAGGCGAGCAATTTTAGTTCTTTCCTTGACGACGGCATCTTCAAAGCAAAATTGACTATCAAGTTGCATGCAGCCTACGTCACAGCTTCAAGTTCAACTGAATTTGACAAGCTGTATGTGTTATCAACTTGAAAGCAAAATCTTGATCATGTAACCTCACTGTAAGAGTAATGGCAAAAAACGTAAAGGCATATACAGTGATAGTAAAATAGCTATCTTTCGTAAAAAAACTTAAACGTTTTCAAATCACATTACAAAATGTTATTTTCAGCCGATCAAGCCGCCGCCGCCGCCGATTATTTGGTTGCGCCGCCGCCGCCGATTTTTATCCGGCTCAACCTCAATCGCCGCCGCGCCGCCGATTTTTTGCTTGCGCCGCCGCCGCCGATTATTTTGGTCGGCTTGTTTCTCTGATGGAGATGTCATAGGGATGGAGATAATTGTCGCCAAACTCCCACTTTGGTACTAGTTGTATAACTAGTTTGTAAATTACAATTTAGGGATGCAAAATAGGGAGCAAAACTGGTATTAATGTGACTCTTTGGAAATAGTAAAAAATTATAATAGACCGATAATTTCCTTACTGAGATAATTAGGTCCATTTAGCAAAAGAAATCTAAAATATTTTGTGTTTATGATTTCTAATCACAATAAAAAATTTCAGTGTTTTTTCGCAAACTAACACCTAAATTCATAAACGCTTTGTAAAATTATAGGAGGTTTATTGAACAAATTTTATATGAAAATGACGTTTTGTAAACCTACTATAACTTTACAAAGCATTTATGAATTGCGGGGTAAGACTTTATTAAAAACAAATGTAAACAACACTAGAATTTCAAAACTCTTATTGAAATTTAATCTTTCGAAATAGAGTCGCTCTGTTTCAATGAAACTAATAGGTACACAAATGGTTCAAAATTATTGTTTTAAGATTAAAAACAGGGAGCTGTACTGGTACTTATAAGAAATTTACCAAACTAGTCCTGGAGTGACTCTTTGGTACCAGAACAGTACCAGTTGATTTCCACCTCAAGTCAATTCGCAGTAAAAAAAAATTAAGTGTTTATTTGCAAACTCTGACGTTTTATTAAATACAAATGTAAACAAAATGAGAATTTCAAATCTCGCATTTTAATTTAGTTAATTTGTTCAAACTGGTTCAAAATGGTTATTTTGAGAACTAGTTTAATAGTTACTAGTCAGAAAACTAGTACTTTTTAGAACTAGTTCGACCATTTGCTACTGGGTTGGAATAATTCGAGTTTTTTCAAATTTTATGCTTGTGGCCCTTATTTTTAAGAGTAAAAATAAATTTTGAACTGCCCCCGCCAAAAATACGGAAATTTTACAAATTAAAAGTGCAATGTTGGTTTTTTAATTTCGCCAATCATTTTAATGTTGATTTCTAATTGAAAATTTCCTTTTCCTATATTTTTCTATTTCAGACCCGTTGAAAAAATATGGACTTACAAATGCGAGGGTGATAAATGCGTACGCTATCATTATCTCACCATGCCGAAGGGAGAAAAACGAGTGCCTTTTATGACCTGCTCCATGACATGTGGTGACATTATTATATGGCCACATCCCACCATTAAATCGGGTGTTAGTTCTAAGTCTCTTACATTTACCATGGAAGATATACAATTGCGTTTAGACACTCCCTACACACAAGTGGATGCAAATTTTCGTCAATCTTTTGAATTATTTCTCAAAGATTTAAGACGTATACAAAGACTTGATTTCAGGGAACAAACAGCCGAAGCGGCTTCAGATAATGCATCTACAAATATGGATGCAAATAATCCCGATAAGACACATGAAGTAAAACCAAGAGCTAAGAGACGACGTTATGCCGATGCCGGACAACAAGAATCCCATAGATTAAGGGGAGATAATATAGCAGCCGCTTCAATATTAGCCAATGCCTTTGGTGTACGTAAACGATGTGATATTGATATGTTTACGGTTAATGTAGCGATACATAAATTTTCGGATACGCATTTAAATTTTGATACCGATGAAAGTTATCAAGTGACAGCAGGATGTAAGTACAATATTAGATTAAAATAACCCAGCGCAAAAAAAAGAGAAGCAAATTATTATAATAACCCGAGTAAAAATAGTTATATAGGAAATTATACAACTTAATATGGACTAATATGTTTATATATAGTCCAGTGTGACACTATATCTTTACGGATATAATTATGTATAGCTTTGAGTTTTTCAAAAATTTCTTATACGATGTCATATATAGATCAGTATAAATATATATGTCCCCATATATATTAATATGTACCATATCTAGTTACATATACTATGGCAATTTTAATACAGCGTCATATATAATTAAAAATGGTTTTATCGGAAAACATATAAAGTTTTATAGAGCTCAATGTTAAAATTTTTTCTAACCCTATTAAAAAAAAATTAATATGGAGCTTTATATCGTAATATATAACTTAATGTGATCCATATACCATTTCATCCGAAAAATGGCCCGATATAATTGTGTCAGTTGGTTATCACTTTTTATCTAATTGTATCAGTATAGATCTTAACTGATTAGATTATATATTAAGCATATGAAATTTTATCTGATTTTTGACCTGATACAATTTTATGGGTTTATGTCGCATGGTATTAGTTTAGATCCAAATTGATACATTACTATACAAACTTATGTAGTTATATCTGGATTTTGACCTGATGCAATTAGATCTGCTTTAAAACTTTGATAGAATTATATAAGGCAAATGTCGTATATAAATATATTTTATTTATATAAAATTGTACCAACCACGATCTAAACAGATACCATTAGATATAAACCGCTAAAATTGTATCAGGTCAAAAATTGGATATAATTTCATCTGAATAATGTATAATTTTATTAGTTGAGATCTAAACTAATACAATTAGATAAAAACTGATAAACAACTGATACAATTACATCGGGCCATTTTTCGGATGAAACAGTATATTTATACAGATATAACTTAATCGCATTTTATACGACTATATGTAACTGTTTTTACTCGGGAAGTTATTTTATATACCCTACTAAAAAAAATTATATGACTTTTGATATTATGTATAATTATATCCGAAAAATGAGAACATCTAATTGTATCAAATTAGATCGTATTATGATCATATTAGATCTAATTTGACACAATTAGATCTAATTTGATGGAATAAGATATGGATTGATACAATTTCATACGGATTTTGTCCTCATCCAAATATATCAAATATAATATAATCATATCCAACTAAATGTAATGGTATATAATTCGATACAATTATACATAATTATATGAGACACATCCAACTATATATAGGTCTATATATAATTGGATATTATAATCTGTTGCACTATATATTGTGCAATATATAACAAGATATAGTTACATATTTAGGATATAATTTCGTAAAATTTTATATGATTATATCTTAGTATATATGTTCCAATATATAATTATACAAAATTCTATATGATAATATATGACTATATCAAAACTTTTTTACTTGGGTATGTTTAAGTATAGCGCAATGTAAAAAAAAATCTTATGTTTATACCCTACACCACTATGTGGTCATTATACCCTACACCACTATGTGGTCAGGGTATTATAAGTTTATGCTGATGTTTGTAACACCAAAAAATATTGGTCGTAGACCCACCTTATAGTATACCGATCGGCTCAGAATTTTTTTTTATTTCGATTTAACGATGTCCGTCTGTCCGTCCGTCCGTCTGTCTGTCCATGCAATCTTGTGCGCACTCTACAGGTCGCAAATATAAAGATATTTTCATGAAATTTGGTACGCAGACCTATGTTGGCCCAAGGACGAACAAGTTTGATTTTGGTGGACATCGGTCCATGTTTAGACCTAGTGCCCATATAAGGGTCCTACCAAAATTATATTGTTTATACGCTGCAGGTCGTAAATATTAAGATATTTTGACGAAATTTGGTACACAGACCTATGTTAGCCCAATAACGTAGCCTATTGATTTTGGTGAATATCGGTCCATGTTTAGACCTAGTGCCCATATAAGGGTCCTACCAAAATTATACTGTTTATACGCTGCAGGTCGCAAATATTAAGACATTTTGATGAAATTTGGTACACAGACCTATATTGGCCCAATAACACTGCCTATTGATTTTGGTGAACATCGGTCCATGTTTAGACCTAGTTGTCATATAAGGGTCCTACCAAAATTATACTGTTTATACGCTGCAGGTCGTAAATATTAAGATATTTTGATGAAATTTGTTACACAGACCTGTATTGGCCCAATAACGCAGCCTATTGACTTTGGTGAACATCGGTCCATGTTTAGACCTAGTGCCCATAAAAGGGTCCTACCAAAATTATACTGTTTATACGCTGCAGGTCGCAAATATTAAGACATTTTGATGAAATTTGGTACACAGACCTATATTGGCCCAATAACGCTGCCTATTGATTTTGGTGAACATCGGTCCATGTTTAGACCTAGTGCCCATATAAGGGTCCCCCCAAAATTGGCTTGGTTACAAACTGCAGATCGCAAATATTAAGATATTTTAATGAAATTAGGTGCGCTGACTCACATTATAGAAAATTTTGACACAAGCCCCATTTTAACCCATTCGAATTTCGGATCCAAACAATACACCAGACTGGTGTAGGGTATTGTATAGTCGGCATGCCCGACTTTAACCTTTTTACTCGTTTTTTTGACATATGTTCATGTATGATTTCAAAATATAAAAGGCGTACTCATATAACTCCTAAATTACTTGTAAACCTTGTATAAATACATGCCATATTTGTATGTATGGAATTTGTTTACTCAGGTTTACACAATTTACGGGTAGAATACAAGTTTATATGTACAACTTCTATTTTGGTTTGATCCTGAAATATGAAGCGTTATATAATTATGTCTTTCTACATTAAATTAGATATAAACATATCGGGTAAAAATCCGGATAAGATTCTATATGATTAAATATATTTAGATCTTACCCGATATAATTTTATCCACCATTTTTCGGATAATAATATATCTTCAATTATATTAAATAAGATATCATTACATATGACATCATATTATTTTTTTTACTCGGGAAGCACTAAAAAATAGATCTAGATGTGCTTCTTTTTTTAACAGAAAGGGAAGGTAATACCTATTCCCACTTCACAATTTTTTCAGAACTTTTTAAACTAGTGCAAAGGAAACTCTATTTCATTAATTAAAAGCAAAAAAAAGAAAAAAATTGCAAAAACAAATTTACAAAAAAAAATATATATTCTTTTAATTACTACCCGAGTAAAAACATTTATATATAATAATATATAATGTTATATTCCCATATATGGTTTTGTTTTCTTTTTAAAAAAATTATAATATATTGTCATATTTAGTTGCATCTTATTACACATCGACCAATATGTATTTCTATTAGGGATGCCAATCGGGATTGATATTTAAAAATCCCGGGATCCCGGGATTTCGGGATATTTCGGGATTCCCGGATTTAAATTTTCCTTTATTTATACAAATTTAATGTTGTGTAACAAATTTTTTGTATAGAATAAATCGTTTTACAATTATTTAATAGTTGTTAATTAACAATATGGTACATTTTATGAATATTGAAACATCCCAGTCAGAAATTGCCAGTGGTACAAAAAATCAGTAGGTACCTGCATACCACTGGGTAACCGCGGTGGTAAAAATAAATGACTGGCAGAACACTCATTTGGTACGCTTTGTCAGCATTTACAAAAAGCCAGTATTTTTTTTACAAAAATGTCGGTGGTTTATTAAAAAAAAAACACTGGCAATGAATGGGCTTAGAGTGCTATGCCAACTTTAGCAACAAGTGGTTATCCAGTGCTACTAACTACCTACCCGGTGAAAAATGTCCAGATATGAACATTTATGGTCCAACCATATATGTATGGATCCGAAAACTGAGGTAACACCTAAGTATATGTTCATACATATATGGACATATGTGAACATATACATTTATTAAATATATGCGAATACATGCGAACTTTGCTGTCATTTATTATAAGGTTGTACTATAGATATAAATTTATGTATGACATTCAAATTAGGCGCTACATATGTTCCTTTTTTTATTCATGGCATTAATTCCATATTTATCCAAATATGAGTTCCTTTTACACATATGGAAAAATGTATTCTTCCAAATATGTACATATACAAGTCCCTTTTGCATAAATTAAATAACATATACTTCCATATTTGTCCATATATGAGTGCCATTTCCATATATGAAATAACAGATGCCTCCATATATGTCTGTATAATCACATATACTTCCATATATGTTCATATAAAATCCATATTTGATCATATGTGTCCATTAGACTGTCCCTTAAAATAGCGATTTGTCGATTTTCGTTCATTACACCCCCCCTCCCCCCCCCAGTTTTATTGGAAATGGTCCCAAATGGAAGAAATCGCTTTTTTTTGGAAAACGTTAATCCGTGCCGAAAGTTGGACGAAAATTGCCTCTTTTGGAAAAAAGTGCATTACTATTAAAAATTCCCAAAATTCGAAATTTCGAAAAAAAATATTTTTTATTCCTATTATTCATTTAATATAGTCAAAATGATTCATACCTGGAATTTTGACTTCATCGGATATCATTAACCCACTTTAGCCTGGAATGCAAAATGACCCACAAATTTGATAAAAATGCAAAAACGTGTTTTTTTTTTTAAATTAATTTTAAAGATTTTTTAAAAAGTCTCATTTGGAGATGTCGATTGCTATTTGTACCACATAATAGTTGATATTAAAGAAAAAAAAAATTAAATTGGAAAAATGATAATTCGAGTTTGTGTTTGGAGCGACTACTTGTCAGGACATTTTACAAAAATTGCTCATTTTGTTCATACCCAGCAAAATATTGGTAATGACAACTCATTACTATCTGCATTACCAAAAATGATATATCATTACCTTTTGCATTATTTTATAATACAAAATAATGACTTCCTAATAACGGCCTATTGTATTCATTGCTTCTAAATATAAAATAATGACTTACTCGTAATAGTTTAAATAAGTACTTTTTACACAGTAAAATTTAATACATTTCTATTTATTATATGTAAATACCCAATCAGAAATCGCCAGTGGTACAAAAAATCAAGCACTGGCATACCACTGGGTAACCATGGTGTTGAAAATAAATGACTGGGAGAGCACTCATTTGGGACTCTTTGCCAGCGCTTGCAAAAAGGGTTTTTCCAGCATTTGTTTTACAAAAATTTCGGTGGTTTATAAAAAAAACCACTGGCAAAGAATGGTCTAAGGTTTGCAACCAGTGGTTATCCAGTGCTACCTAGCCAATGCTACCAGTAGTAAAAAAACCAATTCACTGGTAGAGCAATGATTTTATAAAAATGCTGACGCTTTGTTAAAAAAGGTTTGCAGTCAGGAGATTCCGAGTTCAAATACGGTTGCAAGTAAAAAATTTTTTTTGGATTTTTTTTTATTTTAAAATTTTTTTTGTTCTATAAAACCAATTTTTTTGTTTGTGGAAAAGCTCCTTTAAGACCAACAGTGCTAGCTTTTTGCTCTCCCAACGCTGGCATATTAATTCCAAAAAACTGTTTGCCAGTGCTAGCTTTTTCGCACAGCCAGTAGTTGTCCAGCGATTATCACTTATTTATGTGTTTAGCTATCAAATATTATATGTCTCGTTAGCTCAGTGGGTAGAGCAATCGTCTGCCAATCTGAAGGCCTGGGTTCAAATCACGGCAGGACCAAAAAAAATACATATGAAATTTTTTTAAATTTTATTTTGGAAAATATATTTCCAGAGCACCTATTTATTGGTTTTGCCAGCGTTTTGCCAACGTTCAAAAATTTTGTTTCTCCAGTGCTTTTCCGTCGCTTTTTGAACAGCCGGTCCTTTTGTCTAATGATGTTATCATTTTGGGAATGGGAAAGCACTTTTTGCCAGTACTTGTACCACCTGTTAAATTGCTTTGCCATCGCTTTCCCGTTTGTATTTTTCTGACTGGGTATGTTTAAATTTTTATGACGAGTCCTAAAATTTCACACTAGAGAAAACTTGAATTTTTCTGAATGTATTTCCTTAAGCTATTTGCTTAACTCATTGTTTTTAAGATCAATCGGATAACCACTTATAATTCAACTTTTTGTAAGCATGTGTATAACCACTTATTATTCAAAATCTCATAACCACTTATTTCTCATTTTTTCGTAAGCAAGCGGATAAGCGTGACTACTCATAAAAACGACCACGCCAAACAAAAGTAATGAGTTTAGACGCAAAAAAATAAGTTGTGCGGAGCTATGAATTTCTATTATATAACCACTTATTTGGTAATGAAAGATTGTGCTGGGTATTGGCTTATTTTTGATATTTTCTTTGAAAAATAAGCTTATTTTAGCTTTTTTGTGCGAAAATAGAGCATATTTTTTTTTTTTTTCATAAAATCAGTAATTTTAAAAATTATTGTAAAGTCGACATAAATTTTTTTATTTAAAATTTGTTTTTTGTTTTTTTAATTTATTTTAAATTAAAAAATCTCTTGTTAAAATAAACTTTATTTTTCCAACCTCAATTCTAATAGTAAAAATATGACAATGACGCTTTCGTTAGGCAAGAATGATTTCAGCACATTTAATTCTTTAATGCAATTAATGTATTTCCCGATGAAAATAAATTTAAGAATTTCACAACTTTGTCTGATGCCTGAAGTTCCAAGGAATGTAGCATCCCTAGTAAAAATGATTTTTATATAATCATATATGATTTTTATACAATCATTTATGATTTTATACAATAACTTGTCGAGTATTGCGAAACATATATTTTTATATGCTTATATCAAAAGATATTTAATTATATAAAATTATATTAACCAGATCCACCATTTTTCGGATCAAATAATATATTTTTTATATAATTATATTAACCCATACATGATTTGATCCGGAAAATGGTGGATCTGGTTAATATAATTTTATATAATTAAATATCTTTTGATATAATCATATAAAAATATATGTTTCACAATACTCGGCAAGTTATAATTGTATAAAATCATAAATGATTGTATAAAAATCATATATGATTATATAAAAATCATTTTTACTAGGGATTGTATTAAATAAAAAATTTTAATTTTATGAAGATTTTAATGAAGAAATAATGAAGTTTAAGGGATTATTTTTGCATTTCAACTGCTTATTTTACTGTTTTTCCGAGCTTTTTTAAGAGCTTAAAGCTGGATTCACAATGCTGGAGTACTCCACTCTACAGAGTGGATTTTGTTCCTTTCTTTTTCGCACTTACATATTTTTTCTATTATGCCATCTCTATTTTAGTACACTCCACTCTGCAGAGTGGAGTACTCCATCATTGTGAATGTGGCTTAAAACATTGCTTTTAGGGCTTTTTTTTATTTCCTACTGATGACTTTTAAATAATTGATCCGATTTCAATAACTGATTTTCTTTCCTTTAAACGGATATCAAATACATTGAAAATCTGTGCCTGGCTTAAAAGAAAATTTTACAATTTTAAAATTTTCATGAAAGATTTTCGAGATTGTGAGGATTTAAATTAAGAACTCAGTCTTTCAAAAGGAAAGCTAAAGAAAATCAAGACGATATAAAATGTAATGTAACTTTAGTTATTAATCTCTCGGTGCTTATTTCAATTTTGTCAATAATCAGAATCACGAAAATTTACACAAGGCCGAAAGCGTAATAGGAATTTAATGACCGCCAGACAAATTTAAATTTAGGTAATAATAAATAAATCCACACAAAATTTGAATACCATACATACGTAGCGTTTGTGTACCTGTAAATTCCCTGCATCATAATTGAATTCTAACACAACGTTAAGATTATTTTTACCATCTTAATCCCACTAATCCTCTGAAAATTATACATATTCCCTAAGCATCTGAAGATCATAAAACACACCTGTTGAGAGTATATCTTAAAGCAAGAAAATATATAAAAGGTCAGTAAAGATAGACAACGAAATTCATTACGAATAAGTCCTTAGCACCACAAACACCGGAGAAAAAAAGCAATAAGTCTTAAAATGGCACCACAAGTTAAATTTGAATTTGTTATATTAAAATTAGCATTTTCGCCTTATAGGTAAGTTAGAAAAACATTTTGTTTAATTATTCTTGTGTTAATATAAAATATTAAACTTTTTCAGACATCCTGAATATCCTCGAATTAATGTAACCCATAAAAAACATTCACCAAGTGGTTCTAAAACTGAAGTCGGTTATTGGGTAAGTATTTCTTGTGAAATAAAGTATATATTTTTGCCATGGTTGGCATAGACTAACTGTAAAATACCAATAACGTTTAAAACCCTTTCAAATTACTACCGTTAACCTAAACTACCACTAACGAAATAACTTAAAATACCGTTAACCTTAAAATACCCTAACGAAATCTTTTCAAATATTATTAACCCTAAAATACAATAACGATATAATTTAAAATAACGTAAACCTTAAAATATCCTAACGAAATAACTTAAATTTTTCTTTCTCTTGAAAGATCTTACACAAAATATTGACTTTCCGTAAAGTTGTGAAAAGAATTCTAAAAAAGAACTATCGTTAACCTTAAAATTCCACTAGCGGAATAACCTAAAGTACCGTTAACATTAAAATAACCAAACGAAATAACTTAAAACACCGGTCGGTAATCTTAAAATACCCTAACGAAATACTTTTGAAATAACGCTATCCTTTCTTCTTACTAACTTTATGAATCTCTTGCCAACTCTTATTTTAATTGATATAATTTTATTGTTTAATTACAGTTTGATACGATAATGTCTTCTGAAAAATCAAGAATACCACCCAATTCAAGAGTAAGTTATACTGAATGGGATATAACAACTGGAAATCAGAGTATATTTAATATGAGTGGTTATTGTTTTGATAAAATCCTCATGGTTTTTGGTGAAGAAACTCTACATTTTAATTACTACGAAGGAATGTCATTTCCATATATTCTCGAAGGAAGTCTTCCGTTATCGGTGAACTATTGTGGCTGTTGTTTGAATAATCATTATCTGCAAATTATGGATTGGGTAAAAACTTACATTATGGCACATTCTTACCCTAATGAGTAATAATTATAATACTTGATTTTCTAACATATTTTTTTAAATTGTAGTGTGATAGTAATAAACTTTTAAAGTTTTTTTTAAATAAATAGTAATAATAACAAATTTTTTAAGTGTTTTAGAATTCATTTACTAAATACCTTTACTTTCCTTGGGGTAGGCGCTACTAAATTGTTGTAAACTGCAATTCAAAATCGATTTGCTAAAATCAGTTAAAAAATTTACTAGATATAAATCATTTTAGTACATTGAAATTAGTATCAATAATTAGTAGACGCTACTAAATTTCAGTAAATTGTTGTAAACTACAATTTAAAATCAATCTGCCGAAATTAGCAAAAAAGTGTACTAAAAAATAAAAACTGTAAAATCTATATAAAAAAAAAAATAAAATCAAATTTAATAAAAAAAATATTTTTTTTTTCAATTTCAAAAATGCACACTCAAATAGAAAGTCTGTAAGTTACAGAAAAAACTGTAATTTTAGCAAAACGTAATACAATAACATAATACGATTTTTTCTAAATATTAACGAATTTTTGTCTAATTTTGCTATTTTCCAAAATTTGTGTTTTTTTTCTCCAAACTTAGCGATTTTTTCTCTCAAAATTTTGACGATTTTTTCAATTTTGCGGTTTTTTTAGTTTTACCAGTTTTTCCAAATTTTGCTATTGACGATTTTTTGTAATTTTTGCCCATTTTTTCTAATTTTACGATTTTTTTCTAATTTTTGGCAAATTTTGATATTTTCCAAATTTTTTTTTTTAATGATAATTTTGGCGATTTCTAATTTTACTGACTTTTTAAATTTTTTTGACGATTTTTTCCAATTTTGTTAATTTTTTTAAATTTTGGAATTTTTTTAATTTCGGCGATTTTGTTTTTAATTTTAGATTTTCAGGAAAGTGGAAAAACTGTCAAAAAATAGCATTTTAAGATATTTTATTGGCATCTTGTGCCTTAATGATCATCATTAACGCATATGAAGTCAATAAAATATCTTAAAATGCCATTTTTGAACAGTTTTTTCGCTCTCCTGAAAATCTATTAAAAAACACATAGCACTACTTGCAGGCAAGCCGACGATATACTAGTTCACTGAAGCGATAAAAGAATAAAAAAAGAAGCTAATAATTGCTTATGATAGCGAACGATCGTATAGAAAAGTAACATCATTCTTTTTTTTTTTTTTTTTGTTTTCATAGACAATACTAACGTTCACTTTTGTTTTTGCCCGTTGATAAGTTGAACAGAGTAGTTGTTATAGTTTTTACAATACAGTTGAAGCATGTCATACCTGAAGACAAAAAAAAAACGAATATATTTATACAGGCCTTTAATACATACATACAGTTGTGGCCACGAATTTAAGGCAATTCAAGTTTTTTCTAATTTTATTGTTGTTGCCTTTATTTTTAAAGATCAAAATAGTGGCTAAATTTGCCACGAAAGGCAAGGTTCAGAAAATTGTACAGAATTTTAACGTAATGTTTGTTTTTTCATTTTGTCACTTGTTTTAAGTGGGCGTGGCTTTTAACGAAAAATTAGCGATATCAACCTTTTATCAAATTACATAGTAAAATTTAGGCAGTACTGATCGGTTCTGTACAAACTGAATATTTTTGGAAATCCTATAAAATTTCCTTAAGTCTTGCATTACTTTTATCTACAACGAGTAAAAAGGTTAAAGTCGGGCATGCCGACTATACAATACCCTACACCAGTCTGGGTAAAAGCCAACTAATGTTTGGATCCGAAATTCGAATGGGTTAAAATGGGGCTTGTGTCAAAATTTTCTATAATGTGAGTCAGCGCACCAAATTTCATTAAAATATCTTAATATTTGCGATCTGCAGTTTGTAACCAAGCCAATTTTTTGGGGGCTGCTAAAAATTAGTTAAAAAATTACCATGCATAAAAAACTGCTGAAATAAACAGATTTTCTTTGCTAAATATTAGTAAGATAAGAATATCAGAAATAAATCTTTTAAATATACAGAACTTTAGTTGTATTTAAGCTAAATTTTAGTTAATTGAAAAAAAAAATTTACTCTGCTAGAACCGGCAACAAATTTTGCTGAATATTTTGTAGAATAAGAAACACAGAAAAATTTTAAATTGTTTTAAGAGAACAAAAATCTATTTTTGTGAAATCAGTAGTCACTATTTATTATCATATATTTCTGTGAATTTTAGCAGGATGACTATTATTATATTTAACAGTTTATTTTTGCTCTTCTATTCTTACTAATATTTAGCAAAAATCGGCAAAAAAATTTTCTGCAGTCACTTTTAAATAATAAACCAGTAAAAATGGCTGAAAAAACTACAAATTGTTTTGCTATTTTCACAGATTTATATGATATATTATACCCAATCAGAAAAATACAAACGGGAAAGCGGTGGCAAAGCACTTTAAATAAGTGGTACAAGTACTGGCAAAAAGCGCTTTTCCATTCCCAAAATGATAACATCATTAGACAAAAGGACCGGATGTTCAAAAACGCTGGCAAAACCAATAAATAGGTGGTATGGAAATATATTTTCCAAAATAAAATATAAAAAAAATTCATACCCGGTGAAAAATGCTCATATACGCTCAAACATATTCATATATTATTTATGTATGGACACTAGTGTCCCTTAAAAATAGATTTGTCATTACACCCCCCAGTTTTATTAGAAATGGTCCCAAATGGAAGAAATCGATTTTTTTTGGGAAAACGTTAACCCGTGCCAAAAGTTGGACGAAAATTGCCCATTTTGAAAAAAAGTGTATTACAATTAAAAATTCCCAAAATTCGAAATTTGGAAAAAAAAAATTATTTTTTATTCCATTTATTCATTTAACATAGTCAAAATGATTCATACATGGAATTTTGAATTCATCGGATATCATTAACCCACTTTAGCCTGGAATCCAAAATGACCCACGAATTTGATAAAAATGCAAAAACGTGTTTTTTTAAAAATTAATTTTAAAGATTTTTTAAAATGCCTTATTTGAAGATCTCGATTGCTATTTGGACCACATAATAGTTGATATTAAAGAAAAAAAAATAAATTGGAAAAATGATAATTCGAGTTTGTGTTTGGATCGACTACTTTTCAGGGCATTTTACAAAAATTGCTCATTTTGTCAAAATTTTCAATGTTTTCATCAAATTTTACACGGTTTTCGGAAAAACAGCACTCAAATTTGGTTTTTTCACTTTCCTGAAAATCTAAAATTAAAAAAAAAAATCGCCGAAATTAAAAAAATTCCAAAATTTAAAAAAATTAACAATATTAACAAAATTGGAAAAAATCGTCAAAAAAAATTGGAAAAATCAGTAAAATTAGAAGAAATCGCCAAAATTATCATAAAAAAAAAAAAATTTGGAAAATATCAAAATTTGCCAAATATTAGAAAAAATCGTAAAATTAGAAAAAATGGGCAAAAATTACAAAAAATCGTCAATAGCAAAATTTGGAAAAACTGGTAAAACTAAAAAACCGCAAAATTGAAAAAATCGTCAAAATTTTGAAAAAAAATCGCTAAATTTGGATAAAAAAATCACAAATTTTGAAAAATAGCTAAATTAGACAAAACTTCGTTAAAATTTAGAAAAAATCGTATTATGTTATTTTATTACGTTGTGCTAAAATTAGCTAAACGGTCTGCTGGCCTAATATTAGTTAATTTCTCTGTAATATTACAGTTTTTTCTGTAACTTACACACTTTCTATTTGAGTGTACATTTTTTGAAATTGAAAGAAAAAAAATATTTTTTTTATTAAATTTGATTTTAATTTTTTTTTTTAGATTTTACAGTTTTTTTTTTATTTTTTAGTACACTTTTTTGCTAATTTCGGCAGATTGATTTTAAATTGTAGTTTACAACAATTTACTGAAATTTAGTAGCGTCTACTAATTATTGATACTAATTTCAATGTACTAAAATTATTGAAATCTAGTAAATTTTTTAACTGATTTTAGCAAATCGATTTTAAATTGCAGCTTACAACAATTTAGTAGCGGCTACTAAATTTATCTACTAATTTTGTTGTACTACAGATCAGCAGATATGTGTTGCTAAAATTAGCAAAAATACCGCTGGACTCAAAACAGTTAAATTTGCCGTAATACCAGCAAAATTTTCAGTAGCCATTACAGACTTTTTTCGTTGAGTGTAATAAACCCCAAGGAAAGTAAAGGTATTTAGTAAATGAATTCTAAAACACTTAAAAAATTTGTTATTATTACTATTTATTTAAAAAAAAACTTTAAAAGTTTATTACTATCACACTACAATTTAAAAAAATATGTTAGAAAATTAAGTATTATAATTATTACTCATTAGGGTAAGAATGTGCCATAATGTAAGTTTTTACCCAATCCATAATTTGCAGATAATGATTATTCAAACAACAGCCACAATAGTTCACCGATAACGGAAGACTTCCTTCGAGAATATATGGAAATGACATTCCTTCGTAGTAATTAAAATGTAGAGTTTCTTCACCAAAAACCATGAGGATTTTATCAAAACAATAACCACTCATATTAAATATACTCTCATTTCCAGTTGTTATATCCCATTCAGTATAACTGACTCTTGAATTGGGTGGTATTCTTGATTTTTCAGAAGACATTATCGTATCAAACTGTAATTAAACAATAAAATTATATCAATTAAAATAAGAGTTGGCAAGAGATTCATAAAGTTAGTAAGAAGAAAGGATAACGTTATTTCAAAAGTATTTCGTTAGGGTATTTTAAGATTACCGGTGTTTTAAGTTATTTCATTTGTTTATTTTAATGTTAACGGTTCTTTAGGTTATTCCGCTAGTGGAATTTTAAGGTTAACGATAGTTCTTTTTTAGAATTCTTTTCACAACTTTACGGAAAGTCAGTATTTTGTGTAGGATCTTTCGAGAGAAAGAAAGAAAGTTATTTTAAATTATTTCGTTATTGTATTTTAGGGTTAATAACATTTTAAAAGATTTCGTTAGGGTAATTTAAGGTTAACGGTATTTTAAGTTATTTCGTTAGTGGTATTTTAGGTTAACGGTAGTCATTTGAAAGGATTTTAAACGTTATTGGTATTTTACGGTTAGTGTATGCCAACCATGGCAAAAATATATACTTTATTACACAAGAAATACTTACCCAATCACCGACTTCAGTTTTAGAACCACTTGGTGAATGTTTTTTATGGGTTACATTAATTCGAGGATATTCAGGATGTCTGAAAAAGTTTAATATTTTATATTAACACAAGAATATATTAAACAAAATGTTTTTCTAACTTACCTATAAGGCGAAAATGCTAATTTTAATATAACAAATTCAAATTTAACTTGTGGTGCCATTTTAAGACTTATTGCTTTTTTTCTCCGGTGTTTGTGGTGCTAAGGACTTATTCGTAATGAATTTCGTTGTCTATCTTTACTGACCTTTTATATATTTTCTTGCTTTAAGATATACTCTCAACAGGTGTGTTTTATGATCTTCAGATGCTTAGGGAATATGTATAATTTTCAGAGGATTAGTGGGATTAAGGTGGTAAAAATAATCTTAACGTTGTGTTAGAATTCAATTATGATGCCCTTAATTATTTGCAGGGAATTTCCAGGTACACAAACGCTACGTATGTATGCTTATCATTAAAACGTAGATGGTAGAAAAAATATTCAAATTGTGTGTGGATTTATTTATTATTACCTAAATTTAAATTTGTCTGGCGGTCATTAAATTCCTATTACGCTTTCGGCCTTGTGTAAAATTTCGTGATTCTGATTATTGACAAAATTGAAATAATCACCGAGAGATTAATAACTAAAGTTACATTACATTTTATATCGTCTTGATTTTCTTTAGCTTTCCTTTTGAAAGACTGAGTTCTTAATTTAAATCCTCACAATCTAGAAAATCTTTCATGAAAATATTTTTAATTGTAAAATTTTCTTTAAAGCCAGGCACAGATTTTCAATGTATTTGATATCCGTTTAAAGGAAAGAAAATCAGTTATTGAAATAGGATCAATTATTTAAAAGTCATCAGTAGGAAATAAAAAAAGCCCTAAAAGCAATGTTTTAAACTCTTAAAAAAAGCTCGGAAAAACAGTAAAATAAGCAGTTGAAATGCAAAAATAAGCCCTTAAACTTCATTATTTCTTCATTAAAATCTTCATAAAATTAAAATTTTTTATTTAATACAATGCTACATTCCTTGGAACTTCAGGCATCAGACAAAGTTGTGAAATTCTTAAATTTATTTTCATCGGGAAATACATTAATTGCATTAAAAGAATTAAATGTGATAAAATCATTCTTGCCTAACGAAAGCGTCATTGTCATATTTTTACTATTAGAATTCAGGTTGGAAAAATAAAGTTTATTTTAACAAGAGATTTTTTTAATTTAAAATAAATTAAAAAAAAAACAAATTTTAAATAAAAAAATTTATGTCGACTTAACATAATTTTTAAAATTACTGATTTTATGAAAAAAAAGCAAAAATATGCCATATTTTGGCATAAAAAAGCTAAAAAATAGGCTTATTTTTCAAAGAAAATATCAAAAATAAGCCAATACCCAGCACAATCTTTCATTACCAAATAAGTGGTTATATAATAGAAATTCATAGCTCCGCACAACTTATTTTTTTGCGTCTAAACTCATTACTTTTGTTTGGCGTGGTCGTTTTTATAAGTAGTCACGCTTACCCGCTTGCTTACGAAAAAATGAGAAATAAGTAGTTATGAGATTTTGAATAATAAGTGGTTACACACATGCTTACAAAAAGTTGAATTATAAGTGGTTATCCGATTGCTCTTAACAACAATGAGTTAAGGAAATAGCTTAAGGAAATACATTCAGAAAAATTCAAGTTTTCTCTAGTGTAATTTTAGGACTCGTCATAAAAATTTAAACATATTTACATATAATAAATAAAAATGTATAAAATTTAACTGTGTAAAAAGTACTTATTTAAACTATTACGAGTAAGGCTCTATTTTATATTTAGAAACAATGAATACAATAGGCCGTTATTAGGAAGTCATTATTTTATATTATAAAATAATGCAAAAGGTAATGATATATCATTTTTGGTAATGCAGATAGTAATGAGTTTTCATTACCAATATTTTGCTGGGTATGAACAAAATAAGCAAAAACAAGCAAAATTAGATAAAATAAGCAAAACAAAGCTCTAACAAATACATATAGCAGGTATGGGCACATAAATGGCTTGAAGGGCCAAATTTAGGATTTCACAAACTTACGGTGGGCCGCACCAATTAATAAATTACTCGACAAATTTGTTGTACAGCCTTCTGCTAAAACTTTTTTTTTTAATATTTTGGATTCCTAAACCCGAATCTAAAGTCGAAAAAAGTCCATTGAATAGCCTTGAAGTTGTGGGTCTTTCTTTTTTTTATCCCCTCATCCAGGGAAATACTTTATGATTTTTTATATTTTTGACCTAAATATATTGAAAAATATATGCACAGACTCAATAAATGTTTTTAAAATATTTTGCCGTCCTTAATATGAATCTGAAGTAAAAAAAACTTTGTCGAATTAATCTTCGAAAATATAGTTTCTGTTACTTCAAAAAATTTGGTTTCAAGTTTTCAACAATTTGTCAAATATTATCAAATTTACTTGATGGATTTGGGTCCCTTGTTTTATTTATTGAAATGTGTAACATGAATTACGTGAAGAATGGAATTTTCAATCAAAACGTGGAAAAATATAATTTTTATAGAAAATTTAAAACTCATAGGTCTACATTTTCGTGTCGAAAATTTATAACAAATATCAACCTCTCAGGCTCTCATTACATTAAATTAATTCCGAAATTTAGCAGGTCTTAATAATTCATAAAGTTTTAACAGCAATTTCATATTATTTATTAAAAATATCATACACCCAATGAAAAAGTTTCATTAAAAGGAGTTTCATAACAATCATGAACTTTTTAATAAAATTTAAGAAATTTTTGAAAAACTTCGAGAACCATTAAATTAATTAGAGATCTGAAGCACATAACGTTCGGATTAACGGCATTGAGATTGTCGAGTTACTGTATATAGAATTTTCTTTTTTTGGAAAGTGGTTCGTGTTTCATGTGAAACAACTATTACGCTTCATAAAAGGAAAATTATTTTTCACAATAATCAATGGGTTTATATTTTGTCTTTAGTAAACAATATTTTGCATTAAAATTGTGTACCTATACGTTGAATATGCTCTAAAATATTTGAATAACAAATCGATATTTTAATTTAAATTTTAATGATTCTTTTATTTATTATTATGAAAACTGTTAAAAGAAACACTGTTTTTCATCTAAGAAAAACTTTAACCTCCATGTAAAGTTTGGTTGAAATTTCGATTTTTTTTTAATATTTTGAGGCATTGTTTATTAAATTATCTAGTTTTGTAAAATTTTAAATTGTAAAAATGATAACTGAACTAAAAAATTACAATTTTTTTATTCCTGGAAAATCTGCGTACATACTAGGGATACCAATCGGGATTGATATTTGAAAATCCCGGGATTCGGGATTTTGTATGAAATCCCGGGATTTTGTATGAAATCCCGGGATTTTACGGGATTTCGGGATTTTTCGGGATTTCGGGATTTAAATTTTCCTTTATTTGTAAAAATTTTTATGTTATGTAACTAATTTTTTTTTATAGAATAATGCGTTTTATAATTATTTAATAGTTGTTAATTAATAATGTGGTACATTTTATGAATATTGAAACATCTCAGTCAGAAATTGACAGTGGTACAAAAAATCAAGTACTTGCATACCACTGGTTAACCGCGATGTTAAAAATAATAACTGGCAGAACACTCATTTGGGACGCTTTGCCAGCGTTTGCAAAAATCGTTTTGCCAGTATTTGTTTTACAAAACATCACGGCAGGGCAAAAAAAAGATATATATGAACTTTTTTTAAATTTTATTTTGGAAAATATAATTCAAAACCACCTATTTATTGGTTTTGGCAGCGTTTTGCCAAAGTTAAAAATTTTGTTTCTCCAGTACTTTTCCGGCCCTTTTTGAACTGCCGGTCCTTTTGTCTATTGGCGTTATCATATTGGAAATGGGAAAGCAATTTTTGTCAGTACTTGTACCGCCTGTTAAAATACCTTGCCATCGCTTTCCCATTTGTATTTTTCTGGCTGGGATAATATATGAAGGCCTGTCATTAAGTACACTTGCGCCCAGTATTTTGTAAGCAGATTTTAAAACAAATTTGATAACCTTGCCCACTAAATCGTGTAATTACAGCAACAAAGTTATTTGGTTATCGTTATCAAATGTTTTCATGGAAGAATTCAAACTTACAGTCCCAGCCAAAACTTACAGTCCCAGTTTCAGAAATCGAATTTCGCTTGGAAGAATAAATCGGTAAAATAACAAACAAACTTGATTTTTCGCATGTATTACTCAAAAACTTAATATTGTTTACCAAAATTTCAAATTTTTCTGCAAAGTCTTTGCATAGTTTACTCGAATAATCTACTTAATTTATAATTTTACCAATATCTTGGAATCAATTTCTTGTCAATATTTGCTCACTTTGTTTATTTGCGTTTATATTAATATTAAAAAATAAGAAAATCCCGGGATTTTTGAGAAATAATCCCGGGATTCGGGATTTTGCCAATCCCGAAAATCCCGGGATTTCGGGATTCGGGATTTCCCGTTTGGCATCCCTAGTACATACAAATACATTATTATACTCAAATGAAAACTTAATCTCTGTAGATTTCAAGACCATAAATAATTTTTAACATTTTATATTTAAATTTTACTTCATTGCGTTTTTAGCGAAAATATAGTTAAAATGTTGGTTTTCAATTTTTATTTAGAAATAAAAATTGTTTTTTCGACTTTTTTAATTGATAAATTGGAAATTTATAAATCCTAGTTCGAGGCCAATTTCCTTATTATGAATTAACATATGTCCTCTGTGAAGTATTTGTCAGGAGAATATCCTGATGAAGACAGATAGCAGTTTTTGGAAAAAAGTGCTTATTATATTAAATCATAATAAGGAAATTGGCCTCGAACTAGAATAAATAAATTTCCAATTTGAAAATATAGTTTATTTAAAATCCTCAGATCTCAATCAAATTCTCATTTAAAAAATTTATCTATTCTATTATTGCATACCGAAGGAAAAAAAATTAAAATTTATTATCATATTTTGAAGTTTTAATATACACTCGACAGTTTCAAAAGAGAAACAATTGTAGAGTCTGCGGAATAAGAAAATTTTTTAAAAATTTGTTATTTTAAGCTCAGTAAGTTGTTTAGATTTTTCATATTAGCAAAATGGTTTTAACGATAAGTGTTATATGTGAAAATTCTGTATCATTTGTTTTTCAGCAAAATTAGTATTATTTATATGGTGAAAAATTAACGTTTTGTGTTTGTTGTAACAACATCTTTTCTATAAAATACAAAATATTTTCATTCACAATTTAAATAACCATTTGAGGCCTTTAGAGTTCAAGTTCGGGTGAATTTTTTTCAAGGGAAAAGGGGAACAATTTCCTAAGGTTACTGTAAAAATGTAGTAAGCCTTTGCCCTAAATATAGATTCTTAGATTTTTACTATTATATAATTTTATATAAAAAAAAATTTCTTACGAAAAACAGTATCACAATTAATTTTTAATTAAATTTAATTCTTAAAAAAAATCTTTTTATAGTTTGACAAACTTTTCATAAAAAGAGTTCTCAAACGAAAAATATCCCAAATGTTCTTTAGGAAAATTTACATAAACGTATTCATTTGTAGTTTTTTTTTCTAAATGAAAGATTGCCAGAAATAAAAATTTACTTAAGTATTTGGTAATTTGTGTATTTCTTCTCGTAATTGATTAAATATTTTGTGATTTTTTCAGAATCTGAAACGTTTGAGTATAGGGGTGACTTTTTGGTTAAATTGCTTTAGAACAGTTTTTCACTTTGGAAAAACTTTTGTTTCTATATTGCTTTCTGTTTTAATTTTTTTTCCATTTTTTCCTTTTTCTCTCTTTCCTTTTTTCTTTTCGCTTTTTTCTTTCCCCTTTTTTCCTTTCCCTTTTTTTCCTTTCCCTTTTTTTCCTTTCCCTTTTTTCTTTTCTTTTCCTTTTTTCTTTTCTTTTCCTTTTTTCTTTTCTTTTCCTTTTTTCTTTTCTTTCCCCTTTTTTTCGTTTTCGATTTCGGTTTGGGGTTCGTACAGAATCTTTCTGTTCAGCAGTTAGTCTATAAGGTCTATTAGAATGTTTACCACGACCGTCTTTTTTAGGCACAACAGCCCCACATTTTTTTATTTCGATAATGTGATCTGGTCTTCCTTTGGAATTTTGGAGTATTTCTTCTCGATTATTGTCTTTTTACTTTTTTTATATGACCTTTCCACGCGTATAGAAACAAACAGATAACTGTTTTCGAGGTCATAAGAACCTATTTCCCAAAACTTCTTAAAAATAATTTCATAAGTGTTATTGAGATTGTTTCTGTTTCCACCGAGTGATATATAGTATAATATAATACTTACTTTACCACTCATAAAATGTACAGTGATGTGCAATAAAATAGAGCCATTCAAGTTTTTTTCTAATTTTATTCTCGTTGCCTTTATTTTTAAAGATCAAAATAGTGGATAGATTCGCCCAAAAATGTTAGGAGATAGTTCAGAAAATTATGTAGAATTTTAACGTGACGTCTGTTTTTTTATTTTGTTACTTGTTTTAAGTAGGCGTGGCTTTTAATGAAAAATAAGCGATATCGACCTTCTATCAAATAACATAATAAAATTTTGCGAGTGCTGATCAGTTCTGAAATTCCTATAAAATTTCCTTAAGTCTTGCATTATTTACTTCTACAAATGGTCGGCAGACTTAAAATGGCAGTGCCTTAAACATGACCAGATTTTCCATTGTTTTTAGCGATTTTAGAATAAAGTTAATAATACTGAAACTAAAACTAAGTAATTGCTAAGTTTTATTCATATGACCCAATATTTGAAATTTCAAAAAATGTCATAATTTTTCTAATTTTTTGCTTTGTTACGTGGTTATTTTTTGAATATCACGAAAACTATAATAGCTACAAAAATGATTCTTAGCTCGTTTTAAAGTGGATATTTAGGCGTATTATAAAATATTGAAAAATAATAAAATTGAAAATTTTGCACTTTTACAATTTTAAAAATCAAAAAACTCAAAAACCTATTTTTTTCTCAATTTTTTTTAACTGTAACTGATCTTAAAAGATCCTGAAATTTTCAGGAGGGCGTTTTTATTTTAAAAAAAAAAGATATGAATTTTTGAATTTTTATAATTCCTTTTTTTAAGTTTAATCTTAATACAATAATATTAAACAAATATCCAATTTTGAAATTTTAAGCAATAAAAATCAAATTTAAGACTTTACACCTTTCGCAATTGTAATTCAAAAAATATCAATTGAAATTCAGAAAATATCAATTGAAATTCAGAAAATATCATTTGAAATTCAGAAAATCAATTGAAATTCAGAATTTCCATTTAAAATTCAGAAAACATCAATTGAAATTCAGAAAATATCATTTGAAATTCAGAAAATATCAATTGAAATTCAGAAAATATCAATTGAAGTTCAGAAAATATCATTTGAAATTCAGAAAATATCAATTGATATTCAGAAAATATCAATTGAAATTCAGAAAATATCATTTGAAATTCAGAAAATATCAATTGAAATTCAGAAAATATCATTTGAAATTCAGAAAATATCAATTGAAATTCAGAAACCGCCATTTGAAATTCAGGAAATAGCATTTGAAATTCAGATAATATCAATTGAAATTCGGAAAATATAAATTGAAATTCAGAAAATATTATTTGAAATTCGGAAAATATCATTTGAAATTCAGAAAAATATAAACAGAATTTTTTAAAGAATCAGGCCAGGTAGATAATGTTATCCGCTATAAAAAATTAGAAAAGTTATGACATTTTTTGAAATTTTAAATATTGCATAACTTTCGAAAAAAAATTTTGTAATTTTTTTCCTTTGGCAAAACTTTGTTATATGATGAAAGAAAAGTTCTGACCAAAATTCATCCAAATCCAAAGGGGTCGATTCCAACCATTTTTATATTTTGATTCAATCAAAATAAACATTCCTAAAAGCCTTATTGACCTATGGAGTTCTTCGAGTTCTGTGTCTGTTTGCAAAGACAAAGGAAAGGAAAAAAAAACATAACTTTGAATTAATTTACTATTAACTTCAACTTAAAATACTATTAACTTCAACTTAGATAAATTTTTTGTTGATAAATTGTCGATATTTTTTAACTTTTATCATCGAATACAAATTAGGAGAATATAGAGATTTTGCAATTGAACTACTGAATCTCTTAAAAAAATCTCAGAATTTTATGAATTTTTTCGAATATTGTTAAAAGTGTTTAAATTAACATCAAATTTTAAAATTTTTGTCTTGCCAAAGTTCTAGAAATCCCGCCAATTTTATGAATTTTCGGACATTGTCCCACTTTTTGACAAAGCGGGACAATGTCCAGTACACTCAAATAAAAAAGTTAGTAAAAAAATTTGTTAACAGTTATCAATCGCACTTTACTACTTTTGTACTGGATTTTAGTAATAATTTTTGCTATTTTTTCGTTGCTGATTTCAGCAAAACATTTTACTAATTTTTCAAAACCGAGTGCTAAACTTACCAAAAAAATATACTAATTTAACCACAAGTGGATACTTTAAGAAATTTTTATTTCCAAGAATTCGTTGACTTTTTAGAATTCTTGTTTAGTCTATATTTGTTATTATTGATATATTCTTAGTTTGGAAATAAAGCTCAGAAAATTTTATTGTATCTCCAATGCATAAAAACGTGATAACTGGAGAACCGTTTGCAATTTTTATTCCAAATTTTAAGTATGTTGGAGTAATTATACATTTTTTAAAATTGAAAGAAAAAAAAATATTTTTTTTTTTATTAAATTTGATTTTAATTTTTTTTTTTTTTAGATTTTACAGTTTGTTTGTTTTTTAGTACACTTTTTTTTGCTAATTTCAGCATATTGATTTTAAATTACAGTTTACAACAATGTAGCTGCAATTAATTATTTATACGAATTTCATTGTACTAAACTTATTGATATTTAGTAAATTTTTTAACTGATTTTAGCAAATCGATTTTAAATTGCAGCTTACAACAATTTAGTAGCGGCTACTAAATTTATCTACTAATTTTGTTGTACTACATATCAGCAGATATGTGTTGCTAAAATTAGCAAAAATACCGCTGGACTCAAAACAGTTAAATTTGCCGTAATACCAGCAAAATTTTCAGTAGCCATTACAGACTTTTTTCGTTGAGTGTAATAAACCCCAAGGAAAGTAAAGGTATTTAGTAAATGAATTCTAAAACACTTAAAAAATTTGTTATTATTACTATTTATTAAAAAAACGTTAAAAGTTTATTACTATCACACTACAATTTAAAAAAATATGTTAGAAAATTAAGTATTATAATTATTACTCATTAGGGTAAGAATGTGCCATAATGTAAGTTTTTACCCAATCCATAATTTGCAGATAATGATTATTCAAACAACAGCCACAATAGTTCACCGATAACGGAAGACTTCCTTCGAGAATATATGGAAATGACATTCCTTCGTAGTAATTAAAATGTAGAGTTTCTTCACCAAAAACCATGAGGATTTTATCAAAACAATAACCACTCATATTAAATATACTCTCATTTCCAGTTGTTATATCCCATTCAGTATAACTGACTCTTGAATTGGGTGGTATTCTTGACTTTTCAGAAGACATTGTCGTATCAAACTGTAATTAAACAATAAAATTATATCAATTAAAATAAGAGTTGGCAAGAGATTCATAAAGTTAGTAAGAAGAAAGGATAACGTTATTTCAAAAGTATTTCGTTAGGGTATTTTAAGATTACCGGTGTTTTAAGTTATTTCGTTTGGTTATTTTAATGTTAACGGTACTTTAGGTTATTCCGCTAGTGGAATTTTAAGGTTAACGATAGTTCTTTTTTAGAATTCTTTTCACAACTTTACGGAAAGTCAATATTTTGTGTACGATCTTTCGACAGAAAGAAAAATTTAAGTTATTTCGTTAGGATATTTTAAAGTTTACGTTATTTTAAATTATATCGTTATTGTATTTTAGGGTTAATAATACTTGAAAAGATTTCGTTAAGGTATTTTAAGGTTAACGGTATTTTAAGTTATTTCGTTAGTGGTATTTTAGGTTAACGGTAGTCATTTGAAAGGATTTTAAACGTTATTGGTATTTTACGGTTAGTCTATGCCAACCATGGCAAAAATATATACTTTATTTCACAAGAAATACTTACCCAATCACCGACTTCAGTTTTAGAACCACTTGGTGAATGTTTTTTATGGGTTACATTAATTCGAGGATATTCAGGATGTCTGAAAAAGTTTAATATTTTATATTAACACAAGAATATATTAAACAAAATGTTTTTCTAACTTACCTATACGGCGAAAATGCTAATTTTAATATAACAAATTCAAATTTAACTTGTGGTGCCATTTTAAGAGTTATTGCTATTTTTCTCCGGTGTTTGTGGTGCTAAGGACTTATTCGTAATGAATTTCGTTGTCTATCTTTACTGACCTTTTATATATTTTCTTGCTTTAAGATATACTCTCAACAGGTGTGTTTTATGATCTTCAGATGCTTAGGGAATATGTATAATTTTCAGAGGATTAGTGGGATTAAGATGGTAAAAATAATCTTAACGTTGTGTTAGAATTCCATTATGATGCCCTTAATTATTTGCAGAAAATTTCCAGGTACACAAACGCTACGTATGTATGCTTATCATTAAAACGTAGATGGTAGAAAAAATATTCAAATTGTGTGTGGATTTATTTATTATTACCTAAATTTAAATTTGTCTGGCGGTCATTAAATTCCTATTACGCTTTCGGCCTTGTGTAAATTTTTGTGATTCTGATTATTGACAAAATTGAAATAAGCACCGAGAGATTAATAACTAAAGTTACATTACATTTTATATCGTCTTGATTTTCTTTAGCTTTCCTTTTGAAAGACTGAGTTCTTAATTTAAATCCTCACAATCCCGAAATTTTGTCATGAAAAATCTTTTAGAATTGTAAAATTTGCTGTAAAGATTTTAATATAATTAATATCCATTTAAAGGAAAGAAAATCAGTTATTGAAATAGGATCAATTATTTAAAAGTCATCAGTAAGCAACAAAACAAAAGCCCCAAAAGCAATGTTTTAAGCTCTTAAAAAAAGCTCGGAATAACAGTAAAATAAGTAGTTGAAATGCAAAAATAAGCCCTTAAACTTCATTATTTCTTCATTAAAATCTTCATAAAATTAAATTTTTTTATTTAATACAATGCTACATTCCTTGGAACTTCAGGCATCAGACAAAGTTGTGAAATTCTTAAATTTATTTTCATCGGGAAATACATTAATTGCATTAAAGAATTAAATGTGCTGAAATCATTCTTGCCTAACGAAAGCGCCATTGTCATAGTTTTACTATTAGAATTGAGGTTGGAAAAATGAAGTTTATTTTAACAAGAGATTTTTTTAATTTAAAATATGTCTAGTTAAAATAATTTTTAAAATTACTGATTTTATGAAAAAAAAAAAAGCTAAAATATGCCATATTTTCGCATAAAAAAGCTAAAATAAGCTTATTTTTCAAAGAAAATATCAAAGATAAGCCAATATTTACAAAATAAGCAAAAACAAGCAAAATTAGATAAATAAGCAAAAAAAAAAAAACAGCTCTAACAAATATCCCCGGTGAAAAATGTTCATATACGCTCAAACATGTTCATATATGGTTTATGTATGGACACATATGAACAAATATGGATTTTTTATGAACATATATGGATTTTATATGAACATATATGGAAGTATATGTGATTCCATATATGGAAAAAATTTCATATACAGACATATATGGAAGCATCTGTTATTTCATATATGGAAATGGCACTCATATATGGACAAATATGAAAGTATATGTTATTCAATTTATGCAAAAGGGACTTGTATATGAACGTATTTGGAAGAATACATTTTTCCATATGTGTAAAAGGAACTCATATTTGGATAAATATGGAATTAATGCCATGAATAAAAAAAGGAACATATGTAGCGCCTAATTTGAATGTTACACATAAATTTATATCTATAGTACAACCTTATAATAAAGGACAGCAACGTTCGCATGTATTCGCATATATTTAATAAATGTATATGTTCATATATGTCCATATATGAACATATACTTAGGTGTTACCTCATTTTTCGGATCCATATATATATGGTTTAACCATAAATGTTCATATCTGGACATTTTTCACCGGGCAGCTTAACCTTCTAATGCTCTTTCTTCTGATTACGATAATATTTAAACTACTATATATATCTGGCTTTGAAAATCTACTATGGAACAAATATTAAAATTTGAATTTATCACTTTATTTAGGCGATATAGCACAACAAAGGTTGAAGACGTATCTAGAAACCCAGTAGTCAAATAATTTCGGTTTTTGCTATAAATAACACTATCAGTAAAATAAAATTACGTACCGAAAATTGTTGCCCAATTGTTGTTATTTAGGAAGTTATGGCGATTTTCGATTTTTTAAAATTACGAAATTTAGCGAATTTGACACTAAACATCAATAAATTTTGATGAAATTAGTTCTGCTTACTACCACTTCTGATTATATAATCTGTGTTTAATTAAACAAAAATATGTTGTCTAGTTTTTGAGTTAAAGAGAAATTCGTAAGACGTATCCTGGCGCTATCCTGTGAATCCTGAAGAAAATTTTTTAACTGATTTTACAATAAGAGACTCTAAACTAGCTTTGTTATTACCGATAATGTACACCAGATCGTAAATGTATTTTTGGCGATTTTTCAAATATTTTTTTCTGTTTTAAAAAGTTAATTTTATCAAATTTACTAAATTTTCAATTTACATGCTTCTCGCTTGAAAACCGTTCCTTATACAAGAAAAGTTTGAAAGGCAAAAAAGTGGACAGTTAAGTTTTCTATGGATATAATACAACTTGTTTAATAAAATATTGTTATTTAGCCAAAAAGTATTTTAAATTTGAAGACCGCCAAATAGCGGCCTTACAGGGTTAAAATTCTTATATTTTTAAAATCAGAATTTGTATTTAATCTATTTATTGTAAATTGTTCTATCTCTTCAAATAAAAACCATGTCCTGGCTTCTTTTTAGTTGGCCTAGTCATCAGTATTACCAACGACACCTTTTCTGTTTAAAATAGACCAAATCTTCTTGTTAGTCTTGTCCTGAAAAATCAATCCGTGTGCCTACCTCTTCTTTTTCCTAATAACATTTTTGCAAGATTTTCGAAAACTCTTGTCATCATTTCTATAATTTAAATAAGTACAATACTCAAGTGCCTAAGTGACTGATGGTGTTGTATTATTTCAAATCACGCACCTCCTCAAAGAAATTATGCAAAAACTGCAAATTATTGTTTAAAACCAGCAACTGTTTATCTACATTATTAGTTAAGAACATATTACAAAAATTATATTCCATTACCGCAGTTGCTAAAAAGGAAATATTAACTGCACCATAATCATAACACATCGGCTGATAAGTTCGTATAATGACACATAGGTGGCGCCACTAATGAAAAATCCATATGATTTTTTGGAACTACCAACTTCAGATGATACCTGTCAAAATTTAATGACAATTCGTTTATGAGTGACGCTACTTTTGCGATTTTGAAAACAATGGATTCAAAGCAATTTCGTGTGTTGATTTAGCCGAACGCTCTGGTCGCCCAAAAGGGTCCCCCCTAGCTGCGCGCCTGCTTTAAGGTATCAGCTGTATCCTGCAACTTCACTTTACGGTTTGCCAAAAGGATTTTGTGAACTTTTTTCATGTTTTCCGGTATCACCACCTCTTTTGGGCGACCAGAGCGTTCGGTGTCTTCGGTGTTTGTACGACCAAGTTTAAAGTTAGCAAACCACTTTTCTAACCATTTGTCTCCATGGAACAGAGTCAGAATAACACTTATCCCGCCAAGTTTTTTCTTGAACGGTGTTTTTCCCATTAAAAAGCAATGGAAATCAATACACGAAATTGCTTTGGATCCATTGTTTTCAAAATCGAATTGTCATTAAATTTGAACAGGTATCATCTGAAGGTGGGTAGTTCCAGAAATCTTGTGGATTTTTCATTAGTGCGCCACCAATGTGATGTAGTTAATATTTCCTCTTTAGCAACTGCGGTATATAATGTAATTTTGGTAATATGTATGTTCTTAACTAATAATGTAGACAAACATTGCTGATTTTAAACAATAATTTGCAGTTTTTGCATACTTCCTTTGAGGAGGTGCGTGATTTGAAATAATACACAACACCATTAGTCGCTTAGGTATCTTGCGTATCGTACTTATTTTAATTATAGAAGTGATTATGGGTTAAAAAACCGTGCAAAAATCTTATTAGAAAAAAGCAGGTAAGCTCACGGATTGATTTTTCAGGACAAGACTAACAAGAAGATTTGGTGTATTTTAAATAGAAAAGGTGTTGTTGGTAATACTGATGAGTCATCAGTGATGACTTAAATAATTGATCCTATTTCAATAACTGATTTTATTTCCTTTAAATGTATATCAAATACATTTAAAAGATTTTCATGAAAGATTTTCTAGATTGTGAGGATTTAAATTAAGAACTCAGTCTTTCAAAAGGAAAGCTAAAGAAAATCAAGACGATATAAAATGTAATGTAACTTTAGTTATTAATCTCTCGGTGCTTATTTCAATTTTGTCAATAATCAGAATCACGAAAATTTACACAAGACCGAAAGCGTAATAGGAATTTAATGACTTCCAGACAAACTTAAATTTAGGTAATAATAAATAAATCCACACATAATTTGAATATTTTTTCTACCTTCTACGTTTTAATGATAAGCATACATACGTAGCGTTTGTGTACCTGGAAATTCCCTGCAAATAATTAAGGGCATCATAATTGAATTCTAACACAACGTTAAGATTATTTTTACCATCTTAATCCCACTAATCCTCTGAAAATTATACATTTTCCCTAAGCATCTGAAGATCATAAAACACACCTGTTGAGAGTATATCTTAAAGCAAGAAAATATATAAAAGGTCAGTAAAGATAGACAACGAAATTCATTACGAATAAGTCCTTAGCACCACAAACACCGGAGAAAAAAAGCAATAAGTCTTAAAATGGCACCACAAGTTAAATTTGAATTTGTTATATTAAAATTAGCATTTTCGCCGTATAGGTAAGTTAGAAAAACATTTTGTTTAATATATTCTTGTGTTAATATAAAATATTAAACTTTTTCAGACATCCTGAATATCCTCGAATTAATGTAACCCATAAAAAACATTCACCAAGTGGTTCTAAAACTGAAGTCGGTGATTGGGTAAGTATTTCTTGTGAAATAAAGTATATATTTTTGCCATGGTTGGCATACACTAACCGCAAAATACCAATAACGTTTAAAATCCTTTCAAATGACTACCGTTAACCTAAAATACCACTAACGAAATAACTTAAAATACCGTTAACCTTAAAATACCCTAACGAAATCTTTTCAAATATTATTAACCCTAAAATACAATAACGATATAATTTAAAATAACGTAAACCTTAAAATATCCTAACGAAATAACTTAAATTTTTCTTTCTCTCGAAAGATCTTACACAAAATATTGACTTTCCGTAAAGTTGTGAAAAGAATTCTAAAAAAGAACTATCGTTAACCTTAAAATTCCACTAGCGGAATAACCTAAAGTACCGTTAACATTAAAATAACCAAACGAAATAACTTAAAACACCGGTCGGTAATCTTAAAATACCCTAACGAAATACTTTTGAAATAACGTTATCCACTCTTCTTACTAACTTTATGAATGAATCTCTTGCCAACTCTTATTTTAATTGCTATAATTTTATTGTTTAATTACAGTTTGATACGACAATGTCTTCTGAAAAGTCAAGAATACCACCCAATTCAAGAGTCAGTTATACTGAATGGGATATAACAACTGGAAATGAGAGTATATTTAATATGAGTGGTTATTGTTTTGATAAAATCCTCATGGTTTTTGGTGAAGAAACTCTACATTTTAATTACTACGAAGGAATGTCATTTCCATATATTCTCGAAGGAAGTCTTCCGTTATCGGTGAACTATTGTGGCTGTTGTTTGAATAATCATTATCTGCAAATTATGGATTGGGTAAAAACTTACATTATGGCACATTCTTACCCTAATGAGTAATAATTATAATACTTAATTTTCTAACATATTTTTTTAAATTGTAGTGTGATAGTAATAAACTTTTAAAGTTTTTTTTTAATAAATTGTAATAATAACAAATTTTTTAAGTGTTTTAGAATTCATTTACTAAATACCTTTACTTTCCTTGGGGTTTATTACACTCAACGAAAAAAGTCTGTATTGGCTACTGAAAATTTTGCTGGTATTACGGGAAATTTAACTGTTTTGAGCCCAGCGGTACTTTTTTGCTAATTTTAGCAACACATGTCTGCTGATCTGTAGTACAACAAAATTAGTAGAAAAATTTAGTAGCCGATACTAAATTGTTGTAAACTGCAATTCAAAATCGATTTGCTAAAATCAGTTAAAAAATTTACTAAATATTAGTTGAAGCTACTAAATTTCAGTAAATTATTGTAAACTATAATTTAAAATCAATCTGTTGAAATTAGCAAAAATTAGCACTTTAAATCTCTTTAAAGATGGGGTTTAAATTCTCTCAAAATTTCCCCAAAATATTCTTCGGCAAAGCTTTTTTCTGGAATAAAAACATGTTTATATCTTTATATTCTTACAACTTTTTTATAAAAATCATCGGCTTTAGGTTTTTTTATCTATAAAATTTTTAAAAATTAGTGGTCCTGAGCCCAATTCTTTCTATAGGAGATAGGTCTGAATATGGGCCGATTCTAACTAAGTTTAAAACAATTCGACACGAGCAGCTCATATGCCAAATTTCATATAAATATCGTTATATCTGCGACCTGAAATTTGTTTACAAGATTTACATGGACAGACATCGTTAAACCGACTCAAAGTGATTCTGACTCGATTGCTTCACTATAAGGTGGGTCAAAGTCCAGTATTTTTGATAGTTACAAACATCATTATAAACTTTTAATAGGATACACTAAACCTAATTCGAGTACGCTAGTGGTGCCAGCCGTTTTTCTAGATTAGCTTTTAAAAAAAGATATTTGTGTTTGAAAATTATGATTCCAAGGACCCCAAACAACTCGATTTTTCTACATTTTCGACCATTGTTTTTAACCGGGTTATTTTTCAGCGTTGGATTAAAAATGATCAATATCGATGCAGCGGTTCAAAAGTTGTGATTGAAAATGTCAGGACACTTGGAAATACAAAATTGTACATTTTATTGCTTTGTTAAATGGTTGTAAAATGTATTGAACTGTTGCCGCATTTTTTAATCACTTGGATTTAATAAATCTAAAAAGTAGTTCAAAAAGTGCTCAAAAGATGGGGTTAGATTCTTCCTATTAAAAAAAAAAAATTCTATTCGACACTTCTTTCACCCTAATTTTTAATACCAAATTCAATGATGAAGGATTTTATTTTAATTTTTAATTATATTTTATATAAAACAGCGATAAACAGTCTGCTTTTTCAGTTTTATCACTTCAGTTTATATTTTTACACAATTGAAATATTCCACTGCAATATTTACTATTCACTAATTGGATTTAATTAAATTACTTACAGTAGAGTGAAAAATTGCCATTTCTATTTCAGCTATTTCTCCATGCCCAAGATTGAAAATATGTATTTGGTGAGGTGTAGTTTTTTTTTCTAAACATATTTCATACAAAAAATTTTAAGAAAAACTTTTTATTTGCTAGTTTTGCAATTTTTTTTGATTCTCTTTTAATTTTCATTCGTATTTTTTATTGACAGTAAATTTATAGGCTGTTTCATATATTTGTGCTTTTATTGTTATGTGTAAACCCAGATAAATAAATCCAATTTTTGTTTTGGGAGTTAATAAATCCACTTTTTGTATGAAAAATTCTAAATCCAGATCATTAAAACATGCACTTTTTGTATTGAAATGAAAAAGTTGTATGGAGATTTTTCAAATTTTCAAATTGAAATATCTTTTTTTTAAGAGCTAACCTAGGAAAACGGGTAGCAAGACTGGATTCAGCGTATTCGAATTAGTTTTACCCACTGGGTGCCCCTCTTGTTGAAAAAAATGTCTACGATTTGTAATTTAATCATATTTATGAAAGAATTCATTGATAATTATTTTCATTATTAAAATAAAGCTTTTTCTTTCACTGTGCATTTGCAGTGGAAAGTGTTGAGCAGTAGTATTTATCAACATTATTTTCTTTTCCTTTTTTCCAGACGAAAATCATCATTTTAATGTTCAAATCACGGCAAATTCATTTTTTGGCGCCCGCCATGCTTTAACCACCTTACAACAACTTATTTGGTTTGACGATGAAGATAATCTACTCAGAACTTTATCCAAAGTTATTATTATAGATGCTCCAAAATTTCGCTATCGTGGCCTTATGTTGGATACATCGCGTCATTATTTTTCCGTAGAAGCTATTAAACGTACTATATCGGGCATGTCATATTCAAAGCTTAATCGTTTTCACTGGCATATAACAGACTCACAAAGTTTTCCTTATGTTTCGAAGTATTATCCCGAATTAGCGGCACATGGTGCCTATTCCGATAGGGAAACTTATACTGTTGAAGATGTAAGGGAAATTTCAGAATTTGCCAAATTGCATGGAGTACAAGTTATACCCGAAATAGATGCCCCCGCTCATGCTGGTAATGGCTGGGATTGGGGTCCCAAACGTGGTATGGGAGAATTGAGTTTATGTATAAATCAACAGCCTTGGAGTTTTTATTGTGGTGAACCTCCTTGTGGCCAACTTAATCCTAAGAATAATAATACTTATCTAATATTACAACGTCTATACGAAGAACTGCTGAATTCAACAGGACCCACCGATTATTTTCATTTGGGTGGTGATGAGGTGAATTTAGAATGTTGGGCCCAATATTTCAACGATACCGATTTAAGAGGTCTCTGGTGTGATTTTATGTTAAATGCTTTGGCTCGGTAAAGATTTTGATTTTCAAATTATTATTTTATTTATAATTTTTAACCCTTTCCTTTCAGTTTAAAAATAGCCAATAATAATGTTGAACCAAAATTTGTTTCGGTATGGTCAAGTGGCTTAACCAATACCCGCTGTCTTCCAAAAACTCAATTTGCTGTTCAGGTTTGGGGTGGCAGCACCTGGCAGGAAAATTATGATTTAATTGATAATGGTTTTAATGTTATATTTTCGCATGTGGATGCTTGGTATTTAGATTGCGGTTTTGGTAATTGGAGAGCAACAGGTATAGTTATTATAACTTTAAACTTGTTTCACACGCCATCCATCCCTATCCATCCACTTTTACTATTTCCTACACTCATAAAAAAAAGTTAGTACAAAAGTCTGTTAAACGCGTTCTGATTAAATTGAACTAATTTTTCTGTTATTTTCTCTAAAAAATCCCGTACAAATAGGTAAAAATTCTGCTAAAATACAGGAAATAGTACATGTATTTGCGCCAGCACAATTTTTACCTATTTGTACGGGATTTTTTTTATTAGTGTAGTATTAGGGAACAAAATGTCAATTTAAAAAGAGAATTTACAAAAAATTGACAATTCGGATCCCCCATAATAGAAGATAGGGGTAGTGGACGTGTGAATTGCCCTTTATGATTAGACGATTTAATTAATAACAATAATAATAATAATTGGATAATAGGTGATGCTGCTTGTTCGCCTTATCGCACCTGGCAAAATGTTTATAAACATCGTCCCTGGGAACGTATGCGTTTAGATAGGACACGTAGAAAACAAGTAGGTTTTCTTAAAATTAAATCAAAATTATTGATTTTTTTAAATAAATTTTTTTTTTTTTAATTTTTAGGTCTTAGGTGGCGAGGTTTGTCTTTGGACTGAACAAGTTGATGAGGGTCAATTGGATAATCGATTATGGCCTAGATCAGCTGCCTTAGGAGAAAGGTAAGTTTAACTTTGATATAATTTTTTTCAAAACTGTAAAGCAATTAATTTGTGTGCTCAATAAAAACTACTACATGCCACGACTCTTTTAATAAAGAAAACTAGCTAAGGTTTCATGAATGCATGAGATTTTGTTATTTTTATTTATCCTGGATAAAATCTGTGTATTGTGTTGTTATAAAGAATAAACACAATATTTTATCCCCTTTCCAAAGGAAACAACACGTTAATTGATAGGAAGAAATTCCTGAGTGTGGCTTCTCTTAAAGAAAATGTAGCGATCGCTATTGATGGTCTGGCGTTTTTCAAGGTAATCAATGTACAAAATTTCAGCCGCATCCCAAAATACTGATGCTATAACTTTACCAGCTGACTGTTGCGTCTTTGGCTTCTTCGGGCGAGGTTCGCCAGTTGCTGTCCACTCAGCTGACTGCCAATTCGACTCTGGAGTGAAGTGACAGATGTAAGTTTCGTCCATTGTCGGATACCGACGCAACAATGGAACAGCCGAAACAGCTCCAAACAGCTTTCAGAATCATCGACACATTCTTGTTTTTGGTGCATTGTGAGCAAACGCGGCACCCATTTCGAAAACAGCTTTCTCATGGACAAATGTTCATGCAAAATAAAGCCGACACGTTCCTTCGATATATTTAAGGTATCAGCTATCTTCTGCAACTTCACTTTACGGTCTGCCAAGACAATTTTGTGAACTTTTTTGGTGTTTTTCGGTATTACCACCTCTTTTGGGCAATTAGAACATTCAGCGTCATCGGTATTTCTACGACCACTTTTAAATTTAAAGTCAGCAAACCACTTTTCTACCATTTGTCTCGATGGAGCAGAGTCGGAATAACACTTATCAAGCCAAGCTTTGGCTTGAAGGGTGTTTTTCTCATAAAAAAGCGATGATAAATCAACACACGAAATTGTTGAGTCTATTGTTTTCAAAATCGCAAAAGTACTAAAACAGCTGCAACTTGTTCACTAATAAACGAATTGTCATTAATTGTCAGGTATTATCTGGAGGTTGGTGTTTCCAAAAATTATATAGATTTTTCATTAGTGGCACCACCTACGTGTCATCCTACGGATTTTTCAGCCGAAGTGTTACATTGTTTGTTAAAGTTTCATATATTTTGCGATTTGATTGTAGATAGCCCTTATTGCCTTCGAATATTTTCTATACTTTTATAAAAATTTGTAGATAGCCCTTTTTTGATTGGTAAATGTTCTTTAAAATGTTATAAGATGAGCATATTAGATGTGTTATTCAATATTTCATTATTGTTGGGATACGTATAGATACTTCGATAATTTGGATTCTCAAAAACTTTAAAAATATGCAAAATTAAAAAAAAAAAAAAAATATTTTACTATTTAATTTACGTTCATGTGGCACCATAAAATGCCTGTTTTCTAATAACTATTGGGGTTTTCCAATAAGGACTTGACAACTTTTTTTGTAAATAACGCACTTCGCGTCAAATGGTCCATCGGCTTCAATTCTTGAGTCAGCTTGAGCTTGTATGGGTGTAAACCAATATCTTTATGCAAAATTCGCCATAAGTGGTCTTGGCGATGCCCAGTTCTTGAGAACGCCGCGGAATCGACTGATTTGGATCGTTTGCTACGGACGCCTGAACGGCAGCGATATTTTCATCACTTCTCACTGGCACGGCAGCATCACAATGAATATGTAGACTCAAATTTTTGCACTAAACTTGTTATTGCTTGTCTACTAGGGCGAGAATAACGACCGAAAATGGGAGTTAACGCTCTTAAAGTTGCGGCCACCGACTCCGAATTTCGGTAGTACATTTTTGCATACGTTGTTCGTTCGTGTACTTTACCATGATGAAAATGTTGAGTTTACTGAAAAAAATTAAAGTAACAGTTAGTTGATCAGTGAAATAGTGCGATCACAAATTAAATTCAAAGTTGTCAAGTACCTATTGGAAAACCCTTTATAATCCAGGGATTGTGCCCTTATCTGTGGTTCCCGTATCTTATATACAAATAAAGGGTGTTCCAACCAAAACGCACGATGTTAATTGTATATAAAACAAAAAGTTTTCAGAGAATTATCTTAATATTTTTTTATTATGATAGAAGGATCTATGACAATTATGTGTGAAACAAAATATCGGCCAAATGCTCGCCACGGCCTCGGTGGCATACCTCTATCCGATGGTCCATATTTTCAATGACTCTGAGACATAATTGGGGTTTAATGTCGTTAATGTGCCGAATTATCTCATCCTTTAGCTCTTGAATTGTTCTTGGCTTTCTGACGTACACTTTTTCTTTTAAATATCCCCAAAGAAAGAAGTCCAACGGTGTCAAATCACATGATGGTGGCGGCCAATTAACATCGCCACGACGTGAGATAACACGGACATTTAATTTCTCGCGCAAAAAAGCCATTGTTTCGTTGGCTGTGTGGCAAGTGGCACCATCCTGTTGAAAGCACATATCGTCCAGGTCGATATCCTCAATTTCTGGCAACAAGAAGTCCATTATCATCTCGCGATAGCGAACACCATTCACGGTAACTGCTTGACGGCTCTTCTGACATACTATCGCGAACAACTGCAATATTTTCCGCAGAACGAACTGGGCGAGCATGCACAGGTGTTTTCACATTTCCTACAGATCCTGTTTGCTGAAATTTGCGCACAATTCTCACGATTGTGGACACATTTGGTCGATTATGCTAACCAAAGAAGTGCACGAAATGCATTTTAATTTAAACGCCCACTTTCGTAAAAGGCTTCAACAATCTTAACGCGCTGCTCAATTGTGTACCTCTCCATGGTTGAATTTGTCAAACACTGAAACAAAGAAATGTCAAATTAAGTTGGGCAAAAAACTTGACGTTAAGGTGTGACTCACAATTAACATCGTGCATTATGATTGGACCACATTTTACTAAAAAAAATCAGAATAACACACATGTATGGCATTATATAATACGTGAGACTCCCCTATTTGCAAATGTACGAATACTTTTTCTGGTGCATAAAGTTGCCATATATAAAATTTTTGTAGACGTTTAAAATATTTATCTTTAAGTGTACGGATACTTTTTCTTGAAAGTGGAAGAAAATAAGTAACCCCAATCTCATATTTAGGCGTTTAAAAGTTGGGTCAAAAGTATCTTCGTATTAGGTTTTGCGTTTTTATAATGTTTGTTCCAAGGTGACAAGCCATTTTGGGAATTTTTTTTTACATAATCGCCACACTAAAAGTGGGATTTATGATCTTTTGCAGAACAGTCAGTGTCCATGGGGGTTAAAACCATTTTGCAGCCCAAAACCGGCTAGTAAAAATTGTTTGCCTCTGCGAAGACGGCTTTGAATATTCCACATAGGAAAAAACCTTCAAGCGCCACCGCAGGCTTGCTAAACAGAAAACCTGGTGCTTGAACATTATATTAACGGACATTATTCTAATATATGGTTTTGGGATTTTGTCCGAAAGACTTTTCCAAAATAGTCGGTGGACATAACAAAGAATTCGAAAATATTTTGGGGAGCATGTCCATATTCTACTGGGGAAAGTGTTTCGGTTATAGTCCCAACTTGCAGTTTGTAATGTCTGAAACATTTTCGGACACAACGAAGCCGGCTTCGGACGTACAATAGATTACTACAATACCCCCAAAGCCAGGATGTAGGCCGGCTACTCATAAAACCTTTACTCAGCGAAGGCCATAGAAAAAGAGAAAAACAATTTTTTTAGATTTAACACGCTGTATTTTTCCAAATTAAAAATCAGCTTGATATTATATTCTCTAGAATTTGGAGAATTTAAAAAGTCTGATTTTGTTTTCCTAGTACTTACGAGCAGTAGTTACATAATTTACTTTTAACTTTGAGGGTATTTTATGGTGTCCATGCTTTATAACGAATTCTAATATGTTTTTCAGAAATTACAAAACAGTTTTTATTGGAAAGATCGCGGATTAGGAAATAATTTTTCTACGTAAATCAAAACCCCCATTAAAAAATTTCAGATTATAAGGACATTTTTATAAAAATAAATTGTTATTTTTAACTACATATTTTTCTGATATATTCTCTATATAAACTTTGTTTTGTAAACTATTTCCTAAATATTTGTATATATTCCTTTTAGATTGTGGTCTGATCCAGATGATGAACATGATATGGATGCCGTACCGCAAGATGTTTTTAAACGTATGTCCGTTTTTCGTAATCGTCTCTTAGAATTGGGCCTTAAAGCTGAACCCATATTTCCAAAATATTGTGCTCAAAATCCTGGCGAATGTATATGATATTTTCTGTAAATTTATACAATACACAACACACACATACACTTACTACCTACACTAAACAACAAAAACACAATTTATACTATGTCGTTTTGATTAACATTATGATATTATGTTAAGAAGTTATTTTTTAAATTTAGACAAAAAACCTAGTTTAGAATGGATTAGATATTGTAAAGAAAACAAAACAAGCCAAAATATGTTTATACCTAATAAGAATATTTATAAATAATGGTTTCGTATTTGAGATTTTTAACTAACTACATTTTTTTACATAAATTTCTTAACAACAAAATCGTAAATACATTGAAAATCATAAAACAAATTGTTTTTAAGTTCAACAATTAGCTTTAAATTGAAAATTAAGATTTTAGTGCAAATTTTATATAATTTTTTTATAATAATTTTTTGTTTTTAGAATGAATTATTTGACATAATCTCTCTTTTTAGTTTTCTTATTCTTCTTCTGCACGCACACACATGAACACTTATAAAAATGCTATAACAAAAAAAAAAAAAAATTAACCCCTTGATCACAAACAGGGCCGACAGTAGAGTTTCCGTGCAAGACACCTACAAAACGGAAATTCTACTTTGTGCCGTTTTCAGGAATCAAGGGCTAAATCTTAAATCACTATATTAAATATTTTATAGTATTGCATATAAAAATTTATAAAAAAAAGAATCAGGATTTTTTTTTTCGTAAGATTCATAAGGATATTATATTGATAAGAAAAGGCTTAGAGTTGATTAAATGAAAACAAAATATTTATATATTTTAATTTTTGAGTGATACCAGGTGACCTTAAATAAATTCAAAGAATAAAAATTTATTAAGAGATACAAAAAGAAACAAAAAAATCAAGCAAAATAGGAACTAATTTTAAAAATTCGACATTTTTATTATTTAATTACCACACTATAATGTTTTCCTTAATTAAAAACTTTTTTAAGAATTTTATTTATTTAAATATTACAAAAAAAACTTGAAAAATATTGCAAATAAAAACCATTTGAAAATGTTATAAAAAAGCAAACATCCCCAGTGTAGAAACGGTAATGACATATCATTATTTTTTGGACTACCAGTAAAGACACCCGCTTACCTTCTGTATTATTTTAAAACATATAATAATGAGTTACTGATAATGACTAAAAAATGACTAGATAATGTTATAAAAAAGCAAACATCCCCAGTGTAGAAACTGTAATGACATATCATTATTTTTTGGACTACCAGTAAAGACACCCACTTACCTTCTGTATTATTTTAAAACATATAATAATGAGTTACTGATAATGACTAAAAAATGACTAGATAATGTTATAAAAAAGCAAACATCCCCAGTGTAGAAACTGTAATGACATATCATTACTTTTTGGACTACCAGTAAAGACACCCACTTACCTTCTGTATTATTTTAAAACATATAATAATGAGTTACTGATAATGACTAAAAATGACTAGACAATGTTATAAAAAAGCAAACATCCCCAGTGCAGAAACTGTAATGACATTTCATTATTTTTTGGACTACCAGTAAAGACACCCACTTACCTTCTGTATTATTTTAAAGCATATAATAATGAGTTACTGATAATGACTTATTTTTATCATTACTATTTCAAATAGAAAATAATTTCCCATGTGAAAATCGAAATATATATGAAAATACATGATCATACATTGACTTGTATATGATCATGCATGGACATAAGTGATCATATATGACTATGCATAGTTAAATGTATGACCATACATGATCTCATATATTTCCATATATCTTTGGATCCGAAATTTGAGGGTATATGGATGTATATGGCCATATATGATCATATATGAGTATATATGACTCATATGTGATCATATATGGTCATATATGAGCATGTATTGTCATATACCCTCAAATTTCGGATCCAAAGATACATGGAAATATATGAGATCATGTATGGTCATACATTGAGCTATGCATAGTCATATATGATCACGTATGTCCATGCATGATCATATACAAGTCAATCTATGATCATGTATGGTCATATATATTTAAATTTTTATATATATTTTTAAATTTTCACATGGGTTTCTACATTTTTTTTAAATCTATTTTTAGACTCAATATTTTTTAAACACTGGTAAGGATATATGTAACCACATATTTTTCGATTTTTTGTATGTTGGCGAGTAAGCTTACTTGTGTGCAGCAGGTCAATTATGTTTTTATCTATTAAATATTACATGTCGATATAGCTCAGATGGTAGAGCTATTGACTGGCAATTTGTAGACACAGGTTCGATTCCCGCACCAGCAAATTGTATTTAAAAAAAATACAATAGAAATATTTTTTTTTATATAATATATCTTTTTGAAAATCTACTTTTAGACTCATTATTTTTGTCAGTACTGATAAACACATAGGTAACGCTATATTTTTTGATTTTTCGTATGCTGGTGTGTAACCATAACTCATTATTTTTCGCGACATCGCATAAAGGTTATAAGAAATGTAATAACAAAAGTAACTAGTTACCACTACCAAGTATGTAGTTACATAATGATTTTCTACACTGGGTCATCATAGCATTAAAATTACTTTTTTTTACTATTTAAAAATACACTCAGAAAAATGAATAGTTAAGCCGGATTCACAATCACTCTGCAGAGTGGAGTATACTAAAATATAGACGGCATGATGCAAAAAAATATGTAAGTGCGAAAAAGAAAGTAATAAAATGCACTCTGCAGAGTGGAGTACGCCAACATTGTGAATCCGGCTTTAATTTCGTTAGATTCCTAAATTTACGAAATTAAATTTACTACGAAAATTTTCTTCATAATAAATATTAATGATTTTTGTTTGCATAAAATCAACAGTTTTATTAAATTTTGCAATTTTTTAAATGAATGTTTTTTTAGTTTGACCCTAGATCATAAATTAATATCACTTTCTGTTTAAATTATTTTTCAAATTAAAGAAAGACGATACAATTTTCACAAGTAAATTACAAAGAATAAAAAATTTGAAAGAATTCGATAAAGCCAGCAAGACAGAATACGTATTTTCGGCTTTCACTACAAAGCCATCAACAGCGTCATTTGCCTTGAATGGGTTAATAATTGATAATTGCCTACTTATGTAACAGTTGAAAGCAAATCGAAGATGTTAACAACTCAACTTAGACCAACGGCTATATAATTAAAAGACTAGCCAAGTCTCCCTACCTTTGTTAAATCAGTCTCTTCTTAATTTGTATCAAAAATTCAGCCATAAGAATTACACACGTCTGCAAAGGCTAACATTTTCGATACAAATTGTCAATGTTCGAAAGGGGCGATGAAAACCGCCTGCTTAGGCTAACATCAACGAAATCTAACATTGATATTTTTATCTTTTGTTATTATTACTCTTTTTTGCTTTGAACCTTATTTTATTTTATAAAGTTTTTTTTAAGAAAAACTTGATAATAAAAATTAAAACTTAATTTTTTTTTTATAAAAGTAACATTTTATATGAATGTATAAAACATTTATATAAACGATTTTAAAATGATAGTTGAATAAAAAAATAAGATTTTATTAATATTTTTGAACAATTATTTGTCCGCAATAAGAAAATGATAGCTTTGCTAAACCAACCGAGACATTACATAAGGTACAAAAATTTTGTACTTTCGTATATGAACTGTCTAATTTGGTAAAACCAGCCAAAATTCTCGTCCCGTTAATTTTTTGTACCTTATGTAATGTCTCGGTTGGTTTAGCAAAGCTATCATTTTCTTATTGCGGACAACTGAAGAGTTAGCGTGATGGCTACGAAACAATTGTATTGTCTATCAGGAAAATGATCAACCTTTTTTGAAACAACAAATAAAAATCTAATATGACAATATCATATTAGAATTTGGACTTGAGGTAGAAGAATATTCTAACTAAATATTAATATTTTTGTTTAACTTTGTGAAGAAAATTTTCATTATTTACTGAAAAAATTTATTACTTTCACTGGCCGAAAATCGTCTCTGTGGAAACTTTTACAATTTTACTAAAATTGTATAATGATTACACAGCACATTGGGACAGGTTAAGGTTATTCTTGACAGAAATTCAATTTCCAAAATCGCAAATTTAAAAAAAAAAAGAAAATATTGATGTCATGTGAAAGTCCACTATTTTGTGCATATGGCCCCAAAATTTTTTTTTTATTTTTAAATGCATTGAGAAGCATATCTGAAAATTTCAGACCTTATCATCTCTCCGGCTATTTTTGACGAATTTTTGAAAAATATGATTTTTTATCGGTATAAAAACCTTTAATTAAGCATTTTCAATTCAGATTCGGATGCAGCGCAGCTCAAATCTTTAGGCCTGTATAATGAATACTTTTCGCATTGATGTTTAGAGATCATAAAAGTATATAATATCAGCTTCCTTGGTCTCCTAATAAAAATTGCTCTAAAAACAAAAATTGTCTGCTAAAATGCCTTAAGGCCAGTTGCATAGCCAAAACTCAAAACTATTTTTGTCTTAAATATTACTTAAGTGAGGAAAAAATTTGAAAAATAAAATTATATAAAACTGGCATTTAAACTTATTTCCAAAAATGTTCTTTTGTCAAAAGTCCACAGGTATTTTTTTCTTTTTACAGAATACATTAACATTTTTCTGAGTGTATCTTATTTTATTGCTTCCTAAAATATTTAGGTTGTTCATAAGGGGTGTGCTATCTGTTGTATCGTTGTATCGTCCTAACAAAAAACAGAGTTGTTAAAATTTTTATTTGTGTTTCACAACGATTTTATATTCAGTTTTCTATCTGTTAGCACACTCAAACATAGGACACTAAACTTACGTAAAAATTTTGTATCGTGCTATTCTCAAATGTTGTATTTTTTCAATTTAATTTTTACCAACTCTGTTTTTTGTTAGGACGATACAACGATACAACAAATAGTACACCCCTTGTGAAAACCCTTATTGTTTTTTATTAAAAACTCATGTAAAAAAAAATCAAAATTAAAATGAGGCATACGATCAAAATATACATATTGTCCTTATATTATTTAAATTAACAATATCTCTACTTTGTAATCTTAGTTAAAAAAAAAAAAAACTGCTCTCCCAAATAATGATCGAATATAGATCAAATCTCAAACTTTTGTAGTAAAAATATATTTAAAAAATCTCTAAATTGTAGATTTTTTTGTACTATTAACTTTGTTTTTATCATATTTAATTATACTTATAAAAAAAAATACGTAAATAAAATTTATGTTTATACATAATTATTAATCAAATATTACTATTAAATTGTACTTATACATGTATAACAAAAACTCATTCATCCATTCATTAATTTTGTTTATATTTGTTTAATGAAACAATAAAAAAAATAATAATATATGTATGTTATTATACATTTTTATAATTTAGTCCTAAATTTATATTATACATACACATAATTAACATAATTTTGTTTAGATAAATTTCTTATTACTTATTTAATAATAATTATGTATTATTGTAAATAAAAAGAAATTAATGAAAAGTTTAACAAAAGCTAAATTACTAAAAAAAAAATTAATTAAAGTATTCGAAGAAAATTGTTGCTTTTAAAAAAGTGTTGATGTATGACTGAAGTTTTACCAAATCAGACAGTTCATAATTCTCCTTCCGTTGATTTTATTTACTGTATGTAAAGACTAGGTCTGTGTTACCCAATCATCATTTTCATATTACTAACAGCTGATGAATATTGTGATGTCTAGGAGACAATTGTATTGTCTATCATGAAAATGGTCAACCTTTTTGAAGCAACAAATAAAATCTAATATGACAATATCGTCGTACATTTTGGACTTGAGGTAGAACAATATTCTAACTGAATATATGAAAATATGTTTTTGTATTTTTTAATGCAAAAATTATTATAATAATTGTTATTTTTAACATTTTAATTTTTATTTAAAATATTAAAATTTTTATTTTTTTGTTGTTTTTTGATTTAACTTACTATTACAAAAATTTTATGTGTAAATATTCCAAAAAAAAAAAAAATAATTTTAGCCATGGAAGAACTTGAACGAAACTATTATATAAAGGGTATTTTTTTAAGCCCGATAGAACTTACAAAAGTGTTAACTGTCAAACGAACTGTCATACTGCGCTCACTTTTTGACATTTATGATCAGTATACTGTGGCAAATCATCATGAATATATTGACGCTTGAAAAACGCTACGAAATTATCCAGATTTACTTTGAAAATCAGTCATCAATTCGCGCAACTTATAGACGCAAAATTGTGTTCAGCGATGAGGCCCATTTTTTGCTTAACGGGTTTTGCAAAAAAACAACATTGCCGGGTATAGACTGAAGCCAATCCACAACAGACTCTATAGACTCCATTACATCCAGAAAAATGCACCGTTTGGTGCGGTTTATACGCTGGTGGCATCACTGGATCTCATTTCTTCAAAAACTAAGCCGGAACTCGCGTTACGGTCAATGGAGATCGTTACCACACCATGATCAATAATTTTTGGTTTGAAAATATGGATGGCATTGATCCGGGCGAGATGTGATTTCAACAGGATGGCGCTACGTGCCATACGGCGACCGCAAATATCGACTTATTGTACCAATAGAAAAAAGTCTGTAAAAAAATTAGTTAAAATTACTAAAAATTAGTTGAAATTGATGCTTCAGGGAAAAACTGCTAATTTAACACATTATTTTGCTATATATTAGTAAGATAGGAACAGCAAAAATAAAACTGTTAAATACACAGAATTTTAGTTATATTTGAGTCAAATTTTTGTTAATAGAAAATAACAAATTAACCTGTTAAATCAGCAAAAATGTTGGTAAATAATTAGTAGCCTAAAAAATCACGGAAAAATTTTAAATTTTCGAAGTTTTTTTCGATTTTTTTAATGCAAATAAAAATTGAGCCTTTTGAAAACAGCACTTTAAAATTTTTTTAGCAAACATTTGTTTTAATTTAACAGGATAGACTGTTATTTGCATTCAACTAAATTTAGCTTAGAAATAACAAATTTGTTTTTGCTATTTTTAGTTTACTTATATTTAGCAAAATTTTCTGTAGATTTTACAGTACAATTTATCATTTTCAATTTATTAAAAGTTAACTTAAATATAACTAGAATTGTGTAAATTTAACAGTTTTGTTTTTGCTGTTCTTATTTTAATAGTATTTAGCAAAAAAATCTGCCAATTTAGTAGTTTTTTTCTGCAACATCATTTTTAACTAATTTTTAGTTGTTTTTTCTGCTATTTTACAAATTTATTTCTATGAGTGTGAAATCAAAATTTGGCGATAAGTTGATTTTGATAAATGGACCTCTCAATGGGCCAACATTTTTCGCGTTATTCGTGAAATATGGAGCAATGCTCGAAAAAGTGGTCTAAAATTCGACGGCCAGAATGTGCTTCTTCAAGAACATATTACCGAAATCATTTTCAAATTGTATTAAAATTTAATTTTTTGTTTTTTTTTACAATTTAAAGTTATATCTAATTATATATTTAAAATACCATTAATTGAAAACATCATTTGCAGATGCTTTTGATACAAAATGGTTTAGATCTGTAAAAAAATATTAATAAGTAAAACAAATTGAGTTAAATAAACTAAAAAAAAATTGTTTTTTTTGTGCCCATATATTGGGTGTATAACTTAAATCGGTGTACCAAATTTCATCAAAATATCTTAATATTTGCGAAATTTGATGAAATTTGGTACACCGACCTATGTCATCCCAAGGACGAAGCCTATTGATTTTGATTAACACCGGTCCATGTCTAGACCTAGTGCCCATATAAGGGTCCCCCCAAAATTATATTGTTTATACGCTGCAGGTCGCAAATATTAAGATATTTTAATGAAATTTGGTACACCGACCTATATCAGCCCAAGGACGAAGCCTATTGATTTTGGTTAACACCGGTCCATGTTTAGACCTAGTGCCCATATAAGGGTCCCCCCAAAATTGGCTTGGTTACAAACTGCAGGTCGCAAATATTAAGATATTTTAATGAAATTTGGTTCGCTGACTCACATTATAGAAAATTTTGACACAAGTCCCATTTTAACCCATTCGAATTTCGGATCCAAACATTAGTTGGCTTTTAACCAGACTGGTGTAGGGTATTGTATAGTCGGCATGGCCGACTTTAACCTTTTCACTCGTTTGTTTATTGTGATTGTGTGTTTATTATAAACTTAAAATATTGTTGATTTTTATAAATTAAATTGCAATTTGAGGCCTTTAAAGTTCGAGTGAAATTTTTCCACGTGAAAAACAACTTACGGTGCTTTACCTAGTAAGGTGAGGAGTTTTCAATATTAATTTTAAATTAACAAATATTTAACTAAAAATTTAATAGAAAAACGAAAAACGGTATAAACAACCAATAAAACATTCAAACATCTGAATTTTGTATCCGAAGTTATGCAATGGTAAGGTGTAAGGGTTAAAAATAATGCAAGGGTAAAGGGTTTGATGTATTGCCAGGTAATATGCTTTGTAATACCCACATATTACCAAAGCTTTGCTGGGACTTTATCAAGAATTTTCGGTTTGTAATTTTATTTTACTGACAAAGTGATTTATAGCAAAAATCAAAGCTATTTGATCTATTGATTCGTTTTTCGATTTTTATAATAATAAAATGTGAAGATGACAAAACAAATTGTGGTAAATTTTTTGTTATTGTTCTTTTTTTTTCTTTGATATTTTAAATGTTTAATAACGCTCCTAGACGAGAACAAGAAATTCTCATTGAGTTTGTAATTTAACTTAACAAATATTTCTAGAAATTCTAAAAACGTTGTCCTCTGACGATTTCCTTAGGCAAGCATGTAATGCGGATATGGACATTAGACCGTACCTCAAAAAAAAAAGTTCACCGTACACCCTCCAATATGAAGTATTTTTGCAAGGCAATTTCAAAAAAAATTTTTTTTTTTGGCCGAACGTAGGTGCCGCCTTTTTCAATTTTTCGTTATAGCTTCGGCATTTAAAATCGGATTTTAAAGTGCGATATATCGATTTTTTTGACTCGAGGAGACCAGTGTTTTGCTATAAAGGAAAAGTCCAATGAAAAAAAATTTAAAAAGGCGACCCCTACGTTCGGCAACCAATATATAAAACAAATTTCTTCTGGGTTTATCGAAAAACTTCTCTAGCAAAAGTTGAATGATTTTTTGCGAGCTTTAATTTTCTGATATTAGGGTGGTAGCAACTGAGATCTGGTGGGTAACTACTAGAACGGGATACTTGAGGTCAATGTACCTTAGAGCAAAACACTGGTCTCCTCGGGAGAAAAACATCGATGCATCATACTATCCGACTGTAAATGCCAAAGATATAATGAAAAATGTAAAATAGCGATCCCTACGTTCGGCAAAAAAGAAAAAAAAAGATATATCTCGATTCCTAGGGGTGACCCAGCGAAACGCCGGGACACGTATAACTTCTTTTTTACCGATATAACTTTCCCCGGTAGTTTGAACCCTTCCCGATCACTGACCCCTACCATTTGTCTCACAGTGTTATTTAAGATAATAATTTTTTGTGTGTAGATGGTTAATTGTACTATTTAGTGAGAAAAATGTTAAGGTATTTCATATTTTCATGCTTGCTATTTAAACAACCCTCGTATTTTTTTAACTCTTGTTATCTTGACATTATGTCTTTGATTAAATATTTTTTTAAACGAACTAAAAGTCTGTTACTAATGTCTAGTAATTACTCATACATTTTTTACAATAATCATATAAACTGATAAACAATATAAAAAAAATTCTACACAGAAAAAAAGAGAAAAAAAATCAGCAAACTGATTTTTAGTTAAAACCTAAATAGTAATCTCCGCAAAATTTTTGCTAACACTTAGTCCTTGATAAAATCAATATAACTTTTTGCTGAATATTAGTAGACTGAAAAAAAAACTCAAAAAATTTGTAGAGAAATTATACTTTAGTTAATTTATTTGCTGAAAATTTAAATCTAGAAATTGTGTAGTTTTCTTTAATCATCATTAAACCGTTAACCGTACTACATCCAGACAAGCTGCGACATCTACATCTTCTGTATCTGGTTGTCGTCCACGCTATAAATGCATTTCGCAGCACAATTTTTGTAGCAAAATAAATTACTAAAACAGTTCAAAATTAGTTTAGTGCTCAAAAAATATAACCAAAACTTTTGCTGAAAACAGAATTTCAATAAAAAAAATTGCAAAAAACTAATATGCTTGATATACAAAATGTTTTACTAATCTACTAACTTATTTTTTTGAGTGTACTATCAAGTGTACATTTCAAAAAAATATTAACGTAAATGTGTATTTTTCATTTATATTCTTTCAAATAAGAACTAGAAGTTACAAGAAGATAAAAAAAATCGCCAACAAAAAATTTTACGCGCAAAAAAATAATGGAATATTTATGGATTCTAAAAATTACAATAGATACTAAAAAAATGTGACGCAAAATAGGTGTAAAAAGGAAAAAAAATTTAAATTACGGCACTCCTTATACTACTATGTATGTAGATATATGAATGAATTCATAACGATAATTAAATAAATAAGAAGAAAAATAAAACGAAACAAATTGTTAATGATACGTATCAGTTATAACAAAATTTCACAGCCAACATGACGATTTTCATATTAACGCTAAATGTATTGTTAATGGTTAGAAACATTTTATTTTAAAAAAGCCTAAAAACTATTAATAATTTTCATATTCTACCCTCTTTCAGCTCTTTTCTTTTGGTGTAGGTCAAGAAGATTTCATAGTTCAAGAGGAGATTATGGATAAAGAAAATTCAACCGATAGTATTTATACAACTTGTGATTTTGATTTAGAAAATATTGAAACATTATTACAATATTTACCATCTATATGCACCGAAATCTATAATAATCGTACAACAGATAAAGCACTTTATGATTTATATATGGAAGAATCTGAGAATTTTGCTAAGTTTTATAAAAAGCTTGATGATTATGAATTACGTTCCCAGCCGAATAATGGAGAAGAACTTGTGGAATATCCATTTGAAACAAAACTACGTAATGTATCTTATACCAAGGTTGATTGGGCTAAATGTATAATTACGGCTAATACCTCGGCAATGGATTATTTGAATTGTGTTAAGGGAAAACGTTTGGAATTATTGGAGTTGATACCCAGTGGTAATGCTAAACTGCAAGCAGCCAACCTTAAGCCTTAATTAAACGGACATAAACGTACCTAGTATGTAGGGCTGAATTAATAAGTTAAATAGGAATAGATTTTGTGCTGTGTTTTTTTGTTTCAAAGTACAGTGGCTGTTTTCTAATGGCAAGTACCGCGCTTGTTAAACAATTTTCAACAGTACGCTAATAGAAAAAAATGTGTAAAAAAAATAGTTAAAACTCCTAAAAATTAGTTAAAAATGATGTTGCAGATAAAACTGCTAAAATTAGTAGATTATTTTTGCTATGTATTAGTAAGGTAGGAACGGCAAAAATAAAACTGTTTAATATATAGAATTTTAGTTTTATTTAGGTTTAGTTTTGGTTAACAGAAAATAATAAATTAACTTGCTAAAATTAGCAAAAAATTATGCTAAGTAATTTGTAGCATAAAAAAAATCACAAAAAGAGTTAAAATATTCGAAGTTTTTTTTCGATTATTTTTTAAAAGCAAATAAAAATCGAGCCTTTTGAAGGCAGCAGTATACAATTTTTTTTGCAAATATTTGTGCTGATTTTAGCAGGATAGAATGCTATTGCATTCAACTAAATTTAGCTAAAAAAATAACAAAAATTTTGTAGATATAACAGTTTATTTAAGCTATTTTTAGTCTGTTTAGTTGTCATTTTCAGTTAATTAAAAGTTTACTTAAATAAAACTAAAACTATAAATTTAACAGTTTTCTCTTCTTATTTTACTAGTATTTAGTAAAAAAATCTGCTAATTTCAGCAGATTTTTCTGCAACATCACTTTTAACTAATTTTTAGTTTCTTTTTCTGCTATTTTTACAGATTTATTTCTGTCAATGGACAGTGTCTTTTATCTTTTATTGTGTTTCTACTTTTACGTTGACATTGTTAATAATACTACCCAGTCAGAAAAATACAATCGGCAGAACGTTGGCAAAGCATTGGAGGCAAAATAGCTGAATTAAAACTTTTACAGTGATCTTCCAACGTCGAAATGATAACACCATTAAACGGTTATACGACTTTATTTTCTAACGTTGGCAAAGCGTCGATAGTACAGAAAATTGCAGTACTTTAAAAATGGAAAATGCGGTATTTTGCCAATACTATAAATAAAAATTTTTTTTTTTCTTTTTGGTACTCAAAAAACATAAAGAAATTATATTTCCATTTCTTTAAATTTTAGATGTCAGTATTTTTGCAATAGGTACCTTTAAAATAAATCACACATTTGCTTTAATGTGTGCCCGGGAGGACCGTGGGGGCAAAAACGGGGGAACATAGTAACATGTAAGTGTGGGTTCTGAAATTAAAGGAAATTGTCTCTCGATTCCAAATTGATTCTCGATTCGAATTGAACGAATTCAGAAGAAATTTTTAAGATTGCGCTTCGTGGTATTCATTTTAATTTAACTGAAAATTTCTCTTCATACAATGCTCGTTGTTTACTTTTAAATTTGCGGCCTCTTTCGTTAAGAAGAACTGTGCATTCTGCAATGCTAATTTTTGATTTAATTAATGGATTTATTGATTGTAATTGTTTATTAAATTTAATACCGTTTCATATTCCTTGCTACATACTAAGGTCTAATGAACTATTTTATATTCCTATACGTAGAACAGAATATGCCAAAAATGAGCCAATTAATAGTATTTTGAACTTATTAAATATACTTTATAATGATAATGATCTCAATTTAAATTTTTCGAAATCAAAAGATAATTTTAAATATAATTTATTAACTTATTTAATATAGTTTTAAGTAAATTGTATCTAGCCTGTAAGGATTGTATTTTCCATTGGCTGAATAAATAAATAAATAAATAAATAAAAATGTTATTTTTTTTATATCCATAAAACCTGGCCCTATTTTGAAAATTTGGAACATAAAATGTAGTTCTAAGTGGAAATGACAAAAGGAATCAACTTTTAATTGATGAAAAATGCAATTTCAGAACTGATATAGTTTAATTGCGCCGCAGGATTTTTTTTTTTTTTTTTGTAAAAATCGGGTGATTTCTGCAGTGACTCTTTGTCTTCAGTACTGTACACTCGAACTTAAAAGGCCTAAAATTGTAATTTAAATTGTGAAAGTGACCATTTTTATACCCTACACCACTATGTGGTCAGGGTATTATAAGTTTGTGCTGATGTTTGTAACACCAAAAAATATTGGTCCTAGACCCACCTTATAGTATACCGATCGGCTCAGAATTTTTTTATTTCGATTTAACGATGTACGTCTGTCCGTCTGTCTGTCTGTCCATACAGACGGACAGACGGTCTGTGCGCACTCTATATTAAGATATTTTGATGAAACTTGGTACAACGACCTATGTCGGCCCAAGGACGACGCCTATTGATTTTGGTGAACATCGGTCCATGTTTAGACCTAGTGCCCATATAAGGGCCCCCCCAAAATTATATTGTTTATACGCTGCAGGTCGCAAATATTAAGATATTTTGATGAAATTTGGTACACAGACCTATGTTGGCCCAAGAACGAAGCCTATTGATTTTGGTGAACATCGGTCCATGTTTAGTGCCCATATAAGGATCCTACCAAAATTATATTGGTTATACGCTGCAGGTCACAAATATTAAGATATTTTGATGAAATTTGATACACAGACCTATGATGACCCAAGGACGAAGCCTATTGATTTTGATGAACATCGGTCCATGTTTGGACCTAGTGCCCATGTAAGGGTCCCCGCAAAATTGGCTTGGTTACAAACTGCAGATCGCAAATATTAAGATATTTTAATGAAATTTGGTGCGCTGACACACATTATAGAAAATTTTGACACAAGCCCCATTTTAACCCATTCGAATTTCGGATCCAAACATTAGTTGGTTTTTATCCAGACTGGTGTAGGGTATTGTATAGTCGGCATGCCCGACTTTAACCTTTTTACTCGTTTTATTTCGTAAAGTACCGTAAGTTGTTTTTTACGTGGAAAAATTCCACTTGAACTTTAAAGGTCTCAAATTGTAATTTAAATTGTGAAAATTAAAATTTTTTAATTTAATAAGAAACATAATCATAGCAAGCACTGTATGTCAATTTTTCACCAGAAAAATAATAGGCTTGTACAGTAAATTTACTTGAAAACAAACGCAACACAATTTCACGTGAAAATCATTATCGTGAAAAATCTGTTTTCTTATATGGATTATAACAGTTTTTTCACGTGAAACTCAAACAACTTACTGTGCTTAAGGAAGCCATAATCTTAACAAGCCGTAATATGTAAAATTTTCACTAGAAAATTAAGAGTCTTGACATTAAATTTGCGTGAAAACAAATTCAACACAATTTCAGGTGATCAGTTTTTTTATATGTGTTGCAGTATAAAAGTTTTTTCACGTGAAACTTAACCCATTTTTCGCCGCTACCAGTTCCTGTCGACAGATTTGAATAAAAATTTATATCAAAGCTATTCTGGGCCTAATTAAGAAAATTCAAAATATTGAAGTCAGTTGATTTTCCAATTTTCCGGAAAACTTGTGATTATAATCACCATTGGCGGAATATTTATATACGACCGACATTTTTGAAGTGTAAATAAAAAGCGTTTTTATACTGAATATATCATAAATGAAACAGGACCCATAATAATTGATACAAAAAAATAAATAAAAAAAACATTTTATTGGCAAGTTATGAATAGTAAAAGTTCTGGTGATTATAATCACCAGCGAAAAATTGGTTAAACATCTTACTATGCTTTAGTATAAAAAGCCGTCATAACAACGCTAAATTAAAAAATTTATCGCAAAAAAAGACGCCGGCACTTTTTTCAAAGAAATGTCCCACAATCTAGTATAAAAAGTCGCTAAATCTTGCTGGAAAGCGGAAATCTTTGCCAGCACTGAAGCTAAATAATAAAGTTTGTGTACAACAGTTATCAGCAGGGCAGCGACTTTCATGCACATAAAAATTTAAAATATACAGTAAAAAATGCAAAATATGCACTTAAATGCTTAAAACCAAAAAATTAACTTTAAATTTATCGACTTTTAAAAATCATATTTATTACTCGAGAGCGTTTGATTAAAAATTAAATCCAATATGAATGTCTAAACCCAGTGTAGAAAATCATTACCAGATATGTGGTTATGTAACTATATACCTGGTAATGCTAACTAGTTACTTTTGTTATTACATTTCTTATTACCTTTGTATGGCGATGTCGCGAAAAATAATGAGTTATGCTTACACACCAGCATACGAAAAATCTAAAAATATGTCATTACCTAGTATACAGATCTTCGAAGAATTAATTCCCTCATTCCCTTTTTTTTAACTGAATTTATATTTTGGGAATGAATTCCCGTTTAATTCAAGGAATTAAATTTATTTCGTTTAATTCCCTAAACGAAAAAAAATCTAGAAAATTACTTTCTATTTGAAATAATTATAAAAATAAGTCATTATCTGTAACTCCTTATTGTATGTTTTAAAATAATGCAGAAGGTAAGTGTGTGTCATTACTGGTAGTCTATAAAATAATGACATGTCATTACCGTTTCTACACTGGGAAGTAGATGACAACTTGATGTTTCCTTCTTGTTAAGTACTGCGTTAAGGTTTGCAAATTCTGCTTTTTCTTCATTATTCATTAAATCTTATTTTTAGTTAAAAAAAAAAAAAATGCAATAAAAATCATAAAAATATGCCCTTAAATTAGGGTGACCATTCGTACTGATTTGATCAGTACATGTACTGATTTTTAGTCACGTGTACTGATGAACAAATCGAGTACTGATTTGTACTAATTTTTTAAAATTTGTACTGATTGTACTGATTTTTAACATTTAAAAAAATATTGCATTTTTTCAATACGAAAAATCAAATTACAAATTGAATCCCCGTAAATCGAATATAATTTTTGTCTAAAGTAAACGAATTAATCAAGGGAATTCATTTAACTGAACCCGTTAAATTCCAATAATGATTTAAGAATTAATTCAATTGTAATATTAATTTTATCAAATCCAATTAATTAATTTACTGACGAGTGCCTTCATTTTTTATAAATCGAAAAAAGAGCTCACTCAATTTATGAACTGTTTCACTCAACCGTTCATTGATTTAAAAAATATTTTTCCGTTCGGTGGTTTCAGAAAAAAATCTTTCCCTTATGTGATTTGAATAAAATTTGAACCGTTTAGTGATTTAAAATCAAATTTTTACCGTTCTGTTAATAATATAAAAAATATTTCGGTTTCTACAATAGCAAATCAGTTGATAAAACAGTTATTTGGCTGTGGCAACAACACTGCAATTGTCCTAAGAAGTATTGGGTTGTAGCAACCGAAATGGTAATCAGTACGAATGTTTTCTGGGTGTAGAAAACGTCATCATAAGTTAAAGATTTTTCGTAAAAAAAGGAAAAACAGCCACAATGTAAACGGTTTTCTATGACAGAAATTAGTAATGAGAAAACAGATTTGTTGTCAAGGCGGAATTTGTAGCCAACCGTTTGGTTTGTAGTGGTAATCGAATATGCCGATTGTGTCTACATAAAGTTAGTTTAGACAATGTAATTTCTTTCTGACAACAGAAATTCGCTGGCCAGAATAAAAATTTGGTAGTATTAAGCAAATAATTTTAATATAATTTTTTTTTTGTGAATATATTTAAAAAAATTTGTACTGATTTGAAGTCAGAAAAAAATGGTCACCCTACCTTAAATGCAAAATATGCAAAAATATGCAACAACAAATCGATGCCATTTTGTTGTAAATTCTTTGATTCGGAAAAGTATATGGTCAAAATAAAATTTGGATTAACGACTACAAACATGCATTTGCATGAAAGCCGCTGCCCTGGTTATCAGTAAAAAAGCTTTTACATTTTTAAGCTTTGGAAGAGAACCTAAATGCTTAGCAGTGGTGCCACACTTTTTCGGTAAAAAGTCGTCAAAATTTTAAAAATAAATCGTCAAAATCATTAGCAATTTTATGAAAAATCATCAGGAAATCGTCATCAGTAAAATCAGAAAACTTATATGCTTAGAGAAGGTGCATTACAAAGCTCACTTTTTTCGAGCTTTATTTGGTGTGAACGATGAGGGCAATTTGCCTTAATTAGTCCACCTAATTAATTAGTGCCATCGGTACTTTTAATGAACTGTAGTTTTAGAAACGATACTTTTTAATAAATCGTCCTTTTTTTTGTTTGATTTGCATGAATGCCGTGCTTGAACGTTAGCGGAGCTGGATTCAAGCAATTTTCAGCAGCACTTCACACAAAATGCTTTGAATTCTGGTTAGAGTGTCCAAAAAACCGGCCATTTAAGAAAACCGGTTTTTGGTTTGTTCGAAAAACACTATTTTTAAAAAACCGGCTTCGGTTATGGTTTCTTCCAAAAAACCGGTTAAAACCGGTTTCGGTTTTTTTTTTGTTATAAAAATAAACATGTACAAATAGCAAAAAAGCTAATAAAATTTTTTTAAAAGCACCCTCCAGAAACAGCTACTGAAAGAATAGGTACTTTTCCACTAATTTATGCGACCAAACATTTATTATGGTAAAATATAATTTAATATCACATTATTATAAAAATAATAACCAACATTTAAAGTAGATAAAATTGTATCAAAATGAAAGTTTTACCATAAAGGCGCGGAAAGAGCTAAATAAAAAATAGAAAAACGTCAAACTAGCGGCTTTTTATAAAAAGCACTTACCGAAAATATGCGAGTTTTGGGTGATACAAAAGCGCTAAAGATAGCACGATCAGATGCAATTAGATAAAAATTAAAATTTTAGTTAATTGAAAAGAATATTATACACTGCAGAAATCAGAAAAAAAATTCTGAATATAAATAAATTAATAACATCACAGAAAAACAATTACCTTTCCAAAATTTAATTTATATATTTTTTTAATCGGAAGGCAATCTACTCTTCTGAAAACAACAGAAATACTATTTAGTTTCGCTATTTTAAGTCTACTTATATTCAGCAAAACGATCTGCTGATTTTAGCAGGATAGAATGTTATTTGCATTCAACTAAAATTTATTTAAATATAACTAAAATTTTTGTAGATTTAGCAGTTCTTATTTCATCATCCCAATCGTACATTTTTCTTAAATGGAACAGATTAATTACACAGAAAAAAGTAATTAGGTTTTTTCTAGCAACATTCATCAGTCACCCTGTATTTAAAAAATATTCCAAACGATTACAAAGGATTTTGGTATCTTATTTATTCGAATATGTATATGTGAAAATATATTATTTTTTATATAAAGGAGAACTGCAGATTCGTTGTTAAAATAATACTTTAAAAACAAAACGCAGTCGAAATATAGAATTTTCGAACGATTAGATTAAAAATAGTTTTGATAAAAACATGTTTAAAAAATCGGTTAACCGACGAATAATAACCGGTTTTCGGTTTATTCGAATTTAGAAATTATTCGAAACCGGACGGTTTTGGAAATTAAAAAAAAACCGGTTAACCGGTTTTTGGTTACGGTTTTGGACACTCTAATTCTGGTACTTGTTTCGAGCTTTATTTGGCGTGAACGATGAGGACAAAAATTTAATTTTAGCATGTTCTGCTTAATCACTAGATGGCGTTAGTGTTCCCGTGAACTAAAGGTAAAAATAATTTTTGTTTACGAAATGTGCTACTGAAGGAAATAAAAATGCGAGCAGCAGAACTAGGATAGGGAAAAACAAAAATCGAAAAAGGTTTTTTTAATGCGAGGGAGGCTTATATTGCTGCATGTTATTGTTTATTATACTTAGGTGTGCGGGGGTGTAGAAAAGGGCTTTTTTTATTGACGGAACGGTTTCTTGACAAAACATGTTTGTAACTTAAGGGGCAAGTAGGGATGGGTCAATTTTTGTTTTAATATTTTGATTTTCGTTTAGGATTAAGGGGTCAAATGGAGAAAAGAAAAACATCTTTGGAATATTGAAATATTTATTTTTTTTAAATTTTATTTTGGTTTTCATAAACAAATGATTAATTTTGGGGTTCTTTTAAGTTTGAAAACGGTTTGAAATTACCATGCGAGCAGAAAAATCAGCAAGCGTATTTTAAATAAAATATTTTTGTTTTTAAAATAACTTTCGTTATACATTATCCCAGCAAAAATATATGCAAGTCATTCAAAACAAACAACTTTTAAATTGGTTACAATGGAGCGATAAGTGCTCTATTTCTGTTTCGAATGTATGTGCTTTAAAACAACTTTCAAAAATGTATATATAATGTTGTTTTTTTCTTTATAAATCCATTTGTTTGTAAATTACGAATTTATTAGAGATTCCATTTTTTTATTTTGAAAAAAACAAAATAGTTAATTTTATTCACGTACTTTATTAATTTACGATTATTTACATATTTTTTAATTATTCGTATATATTTTAAAAGATACTTCAATTACAGTTCCCATTGAAAAAGGGAAGGAAATAAAGAATTGGATCCCATTGAATCTCCTGGACTATGACCCAAATATGAATTCTTTTTTTACCTAAATGCAAATATATAAAACTTAACAATTAAAATGTATTGTTAAGGCTCTATGTAAGTCGCTCGCGTACACCAAAGAAATATGTTAATACAATTTGTTGCAATGTTAACACAATTTATCGTTTAAAACAGACCAATCAAGAGGTTCGTTAACAGAGTGGGTCCCTTACCTTTGCTTATACATAAAAAGTTCTATAAATGTCACCTGTTTTAAATGTCGATATGCTTTAATTGCTATTACAACTTAAAAGTCGTAAAATCAAACTAAATTAATAATTCTATAGTGACAAAAAATATATTATTTCTTCAACTCAAAAATAGATTTAAAAAAATAACTGCCGTCAACTTTAAAATGTCCATTAAAGTTCCAAATTTTAATTAAAGTTAAAATTTTGCTAAATGAACTTCTTCAACATAAAAATTTAAATAATCACGATTGCAAATTATAGCATTGAAACTTAATGCATCGTTTAATGAAAACGTTGATTTTAAGCTAGATAGTTGACTTGCAAAATCCAAATGACGACATGGTATTTGGCTTCGAAATATGTCTGGGGAAAAACTGTCCACCAACGGTTCTCGGATTCTATTATGAGTTTAAAGCTAAAATTTCAATCATAGATCTGCGGCTTCAGCAAATTTATAATGATGGCCTTATTACTGTAGAGTTGTAAAATTTCGATGCTTTTGTTTCCTTTATTTGTTAAAATGAAAAAAAAATATATGAAAAAATTGTTTCCTAGTACGCTTTAATATTCTGAAAATTCCTTGAGTAATGTTTTTAAAAAAAAATAATCAATCAGAGGGTTACATATAACTTTTAGGCCCAGCTTTTAGGATGTAGATTATCTTTAAACTTGGTTTAACGCAGTTTATAACTGGAATACTGCTTCTAAAATCTATTTTATTTTTCGTTTTCGGTTGAACTAAACCAAGTTTAACTGACATCCCAAAAACTCGGTCTTAATGTATTAATCTTATTTAATTCAATATCGTAGCTTTTTCGAATTTAACGACTGAAGTAAACATGTTTAGATTAGATAAGAAGGCACTACTAGAGTTAGCTAAAAACCGAAAAATTTGAAAACCGCGGTTTCGGTTTTTCAAAATTATAAAAACCGCGGTTTCGGTTATTTTTCGGTTTTCTTGTGGTACTAATGGAATTGTTTTTAGACAATTAAATTAGTATAAAAATTAGTTGATCTTTTTTAATTGATGTTTTTCGTTCGATTCGAGATCACATATTAATTATCAAATTTTTCTTTTAAATTATTTTCAAATTTAAGAAAGATGATACAATTTTTACAAGTAAGAATAAAAATTTAAAAAAATCGATAAGGCCAGTAGGATAGAATACGTATTTTCGGGTTCCGCTACAGACCCATCCTCAGTATTCTATGCCTATATTCATTAAAATTCAATTGAATTTCTCATTCAAATAAAGGCAATAACGCAGTTTCGTACCTTTACGGGAGAAGAAAAGTACGCGGAAAACCGTTATAAATAAATTCTTATTCTTTTGTCGGCAACTAAAGCTGTATTTTCACGAACTTAAATTTTATCAATATGTTTAAAACAACATAAGGTTAAAGCTTTATAAATTTCGGAGACTACGAAATAAGACTTTTTGAAAAATACGCGGTGAAAATCTATACTAAAACGAAAAATTCTTTAAAGTAATATTTAGTGGAGAAAATGTTCATTATAATTAAATATATTTTTCTGAGCACCCAGAAATTATTACTCGTAGACTCTAAAATATGATTATTTTCAGAGTGCTGAAATTTGGAGTCATAAATAAAACATAACAGATTCGTATTTATGAGTGTATTAAAAAATTATTATTTTTTTTAATTTTTTAAATACTCATAAATGATTCAAAAATTAATCATAAATATATAACTCATAATGGCTCAGAAAATTCTAAATTTTCCACTAATGCTCCAAATTCAGAGTCTGACGAGTAATAAAAAAAGAAATACACCCTCATACGGCTATGATTTCAGAAGGCCCTAGCGCTCCTTTATGAATCTTTTCGGATTCTAATTGTACACTGGGATGCAATTTAATTAATTATTTTAATCAGTTAAATTATTTATTAAAAACCGACTTATTTTTGTCGGTTTTCGGTTTCGGTTTTGAGGCCTGAAAAACCGCGGTTTCGGTTTCGATTAAAACCGAACAGCAAACTCTAGGCACTACGCACCGCGACCAATATAGATCTTTTGTGCTGTTCACAAAAGATCTATAGATAACAAACATGTTACAAAATTATTTAAAAAATTGTTGAACAAAAATTAAAAAAAAAATGGTTTTGTCTGATGTTGACTTAATCGAATTGATTCAGATTTAAAATAAGTGTTTCCTTAATATTTCCCTAAAAATAATAATAAATTGAAGCTTTTGTTACACAATAGTTTCAGAAATGGGCTCTGTAAAGGCTAAACATTAAAATTGCCCCTAAAATATGCTATTTTAGACATTATAAAAAGCATATTTAAATCACTTTGAAAAATGTATTATATTATATATTATAAAGAGTACTTCTAAATCACTCTAAAAATGCAAACAAAATGTATTCGTATTGATGTGATGAAAATGTATATCTAAAAACCATACTTTTATTAACATCATGTAATCACTTTTAAATTACTAACAAAATGCTTAAATTGAACTACTGACAACATCGGACATCACGTGTAAAATAAATCAGTGTTAAAGCTAAATTGTAACTACTTCACAATCAGTTGATGCTATTCGGAGTGCTTTTAAAATAACTTTTTTGTAATGGATTTTTTTGCTGGGTATTGTTTCAAATATGCAAGCCAAACAAAACCAAGTCGGATTTACAAGAACAAAATACAGGCTTAAACTTTACACGCAGAAGCAACAACAAAGTTTACAATGGCATTTTTTTGTTCGGTGTAAAAAAAACAGCAAAATTATACAGGACCAACAACAACGATCAACGATGCACTCACACAGCACAATTAGTTTTTTCAACTATTTGTTATTTTTGCAAAAATTTACACGAATACCCAGTCAGAAAAATACAAACGGGTGGCAAAGCACTTTAACACGTGGTACAAGTACTGGCAAAAAGTGCTTTCTCATTCCCAAAATGATAACATCATTAGACAAAAGGACCGGCTGTTCAAAAAGCGCCGGAAAAAGCACTGGAGGAACAAAATTTTTAAACGTTGGCAAAACGCTGGCAAAACCAATAAATAGGTGGTCTGGAAATATATTTTCCAAAATAAAATTTAAAAAAACTTTTATAAACTTGTATTTTTTTGGTCCTGCCGTGATTTGAACCCAGGCCGTCAGATTGGCAGACGATTGCTCTCCCCACTTAGCTAACGAGACATATAATATTTGACAGCTAAACATATAAATGAGTGATAATAGCTGGACAACTACTGGCTGTGCCAAAATTTTAGTACTGGCAAACAATTTTTTGTAACTAGTATGCCAGTGTTGGGAGGGCAAAAGAAAAGTGGGTCCTGAAGGAGCTATCCCACAAACAAAAAAAATTGGTTTTATAAAACATAAAAATTTTTAATTAAAAAAAATCCAAAAAAAATGTTTTGCTTGCAACCGGATTTGAACTCGGAACCTTCTGACTACAAACATTTTTTAACGAAGCGTCAGCATTTTTATAAAATCATTGGTCTACCAGTGAATTGATTTTTGTACGCCTGGTAGCATTGGCTAGGTAGCACTGGATAACCACTGCTTGCAAACCTTGGCATATCACTCTATGCCAATTCTTTGCCAGTGGTTTTTTTTTATAAACTACCGAAATTTTTGTAAAACAAATACTGGTAAAACGCTTTTTGCAAACGCTGGCGAAGCGTCCCAAATGAGTGTTCTGCCAGTCAATTATTTTTAAAACCGTGGTTACCCAGTGGTATGCCAGTGCTTGATTTTTTGTACCACTGGCGATTTCTGACTGGGTAGTTTTGTTGACAAAAATATTTTCTATGTCGGTGCTTTCATGCTATTTCATGTTGGTCTGGTATTTTAAAATTATTCACAACACAAGTTGAAAGTTGTTGTTTTAAAAAACCAAATCTTTTTATTTAAAAATACGCTTGCTGATTTTTATGCTCGCCTGGTAATTTCAAAAAGTTTTCAGGCTTAAAAGAATGTTTATTTTTTATTAAAAACTAAATATAATTCAAAAATAATATTTTAATGTTCCAAAGATGTTTCCTCCCCTCCATTTGATCCCCTAATCATAAAAAAATCATAACATTAAAACAAAAATTTACCCATCCCTCCTTGCTCCTTAAGTTACAAACATGTTTCTATTCACTCATCGTTCACGCCAAATATAGTTCGAAAAAAAAGTGAGCTTTGTAATCAGTGTTGCCACTTTTTGAATAATTATTCAAAAACGGGACTGTTTACACATTCGTTGGATAATTTTTGAATAATGACATTTTTGTGTAGTTTTTGTGTAATTTCACTTTAAACAGAAAATTCCGTAAATTTTTAAAAGTTAATAAAAATTAGTCGATAGTTTACAAAACGAGTTTGTCTGTGAAACATTTACCACAAATCTCCAATTTTTGTTTTGTTTAAAACACCGTCTTTTGTTTATTTTTTGCGAAAATAATTGTCAAGCTTCCTTTAGAAATTCTATTGGTTTGCAATACCATCTAAAAATGCAGCGAAAGAGTGGGAAAATTTGAGTTTGTTGTGATTGTTACTTTCTTATCTCTGATTTTCTTTTGCTGTAGTTAACATGATACTGGGCTTTGACTAGACAAAAATTTTATTAACGGAGCAAGTTGGAGCAGAATCAAAATATTTAAGAATTCTGTAAATCCAACATGTTCAAGATTTCAAAAGAATCGTATAAAAAAAATATCGGGAATTTTTGTTATATTTTTATTTTCCAAAAAAAAATTTGTTGATGTACATACTGCAAAGAAATGTCATGCCTTGCTATCAGTAATTTAAAAATTAAAGAAAACAAGCAACATTTTACAAACATGGAATTTTTACAATTTCTGCTGTCTTGCAGACATTTAAAGATAGGATTGAACAGGACTTATGTCATCAAATTAGGAACGCCTTGGGCAGAGAAAAATTGGTTAAATTTAAATACAAATAGTTAAAATTTAAGGGGTATGGGAGAGAATAATTATCAAGTAGGTAATATTTTTGCATGCAACCCATCTGAATGAAGTAGCCTTTCTGTAAAACATAAATACTACCATTTTTTTTAATATTCGAATTTAAAAGCACGCCATTTTAAGCCTTAAAAAAGTTATTGCGTTCAAATTCCCTTTAGTTAGAGAATAATTTGTAATAATATTTTTCAGAAAAATTGGCCTGGATTTTCTTTTGTAGAAGGCAAAAACCCGCACCAGGTTATTGCAAAAATGCAAAATTTTAGTTCTAAAATGCAAATAACTTTTGCACTTTGCAGGTGGCAAAAATGCTGTGTTTAAAAATCAGTTCATAAATAGAAAAGTGACGAAAATTTTGAGTCGAAATTTACAGTGTGAAATTTCAGGAGAGTTTATGTTGAAATAATATAAGAAATTATAATTTTTTGTGTAATTTCATACGGTTTTGGATAATTTTTGACCTACAGCTGTGTAATTTTTTATTTTACTGGTGGCAACACTGTTTGTAATGCACCTTCTCTAAGCATCAGTGTTGCCACCAGTAAAACAAAAAATTACACAGCTGTAGATCAAAAATTATCCAAAATCGTATGAAATTACACAAAAAATATATTTTCCATATTATTTCAAAATAAACTCTCCTGGGCACAGTGGCGAAGAATACAAATATTTTGGGAAGAATTTCGCCATTTCTTACCGAGTGATATGAAATTTCACACTGTAAGTTTTGGATGGCCAAAACTGCGGGAGCTATGCCATTCGACTCCAAAGTTTTGCCATTGTGCTATTTACAAAATGATTTTTAAAGACGTAACATTTCTATCATCTACAAATTGCAAAAGGTATTTGCATTTTAAAACTAAAATTTAGCATTTTTGCTAAAACCTCTGCCGTATTTTTGCCTTCGTGAAAGCAAATCCAGGCCAATTTCTCAGAAAATATAACAAATTATTCTATTAACTAAGGGAATTTTTAGCAATATCTTTTTCAGCATTAAAATAGCGTGCTTTTAAATTTGAATATTAAAAAAATGGTATTTTATCCATATTAAAAGTTTCTTTCAGAACAAAGTATTTATTTTTTTCAGAAAGGCTACTTCACTCAGATGCATTGCATGCAAAAATATTACTTGTTAATTATTCTCTCCCATACTCCTCAAAATTTAACCGTTTATATTTAAATTAAACCAATTTCTCTGAGTACAAAGCTGGAATTTAAAAAAAAGCTGGAGTAGATTCTCCAAGGCGTCCGTAATGTGATGGCATAAGCCCTGTTCAACCCTGGCTTTAAATATCGGCAAGACAGGAAAAATTTTTAAAATACTGTATTTGTAAAATTTTGCCAGTTTTCCTTAATTTTTGTGTTAATGGTAGCAAGGCAGACCTTAACATGAAATTTCTTTGCAGTATGTGTCCCAACAAATTTTTAAAAAAAAAATTAAAATATAACATTTTTTTCAAAAATTTAATACGATTCTGTTGAAATCTGAAACATGTTGGATTTACAGAATTCTAAAATATTCTGATTCTACTCCACCTGTTGCTACAGCAAAAAAGATTTTCAGACATTAGAAAGTCACAATCATAAAAAACTCAAACTTTTCCACTCTTTCGCTGAATTTTTAAATGTTCTTGCAAACCAAGAGAATTTTTAAAAGAAGCTTGACAATTATTTTCGCAAAAAACAAACAAAAGGCGGTGCTTTAAACAAAACAAAAAAATACATAACACCATTTCTGATTTCATCTAAATAGGGTTTAGTGTTGATAAAAAAAGCTCCGGGACTTTTAAAAATTTACGAAAATTTCTGTAAAAAGTGAAATTACACAAAAACTACACAAAAATGTCATTATTCAAAAATTATCCAACGAATGTGTAAACAGTCCCGTTTTTGAATAATTATTCAAAAAGTGGCAACACTGCTAAGCATATAAGTTCTCTGCATAACCTGATTAAATTTTTTATACTATAATCGGTTTAACGACGTAGATTTGCTTTAAATACTTAACGTTGATATGCATGAGACAAAATACAGCTAAACTGTAAGTAAATTTTAGAATTTACGAATTTTTCTGTAAGCAAAAGTCGCCAAATTATTTTTTTATAATCTGAGATTTTTTTAGAAAGTCTTCTTTTCCTATACAAAAATTAACTCAGAGTCTGAATGTTTTCCCTCTAGGAAAAGTCCTTACAATCTGAGGGATTTTCCCTAGGAAAAAGTCCTCAGAATCTGAGGGGTTTTTGTATAGAAAAATTGCTTAGAATTTGAGGGTTTTTCTTAATGAAGAATTCTTTAGAATCTGAGAAAAATTCTCAAAACTCTGAGGGTTTTTCTATAAGAAAAATTTCTGCGGATTTTGATCAGTATAAGAATAAGTTCATGTAGCCCAAGGGTATAGAAAAAGTTTTCCTTTTTTCTTCAAATAAATTTTCCAATTGAAAAAGATTATCAAATTTGAAGAATTTTTTCTTTAATCTGCAAAAACTACTTAGATTCTGGGCACATTTTACTAAGGAAAAACGGCGAGATTCTAAGAACTATGAGGGTAACTATTTCTATTTTGAGTCTAACAATGCAAAAACAGAAATTTGTTATTGAAAATGTCTTTATTTCTTTTTAAAAATATTCTCCTTTATGATCTATACACCAAAACATGGTTTTTGAATGCATCTACGGCTTCTTCTGTTGACAAAAACCGTTGTCCGCATAGTTTATCTTTGTTATGCGAGCACTTGAACAAGTCACTGGATGCCAAGTTAGGGCTGTGCGCCGGATGACTCATTAATTCGATCTTTTTAGTGTTCAAAAAGTGAGAGCTTGTCAAGGTGAAGAATTGTCCATTTTTGAGGGTTGGTTTTTCTCATTTCTCCGTGAACTTCTGCCACACGAAAAGTAGAGCGCAGAAATCAGAATTAACTGCTCTAAGTTGCTCTAATGTGACTTGACTGTTGCTACATGATCAGGTTTTACAAAAAAAACAGGCGACCATTTGTTCAAAGTGCTTTAAGAGCGAACAACTCTTGTTGGATTTCGTTCACAATACGAGGGCAGTTCGAAATGTTCTTAGCCTAACAATGAAAAACAAGATCTAGATTTTTAAAATTATTTTTCAATATAATCTCCTGAAACTTCAATGCACTTAGTCCAACGTTTTTGTAGCAATTGATTAAAATAATTTTCCTGAAACTTCTCAAAATAATCGTTTACAGCTGCCATTGCATCTTCATTCGAGGTAAAACGTTTGCCTGCAAGGAATTTTTTTTAGATTTGGGAACAGGTAGAAGTCAGAGGGAGTTAAATCAGAGAAATAATGACAAATGAGAAATGAGAAATTTTCATTCGAATTCGTTTTTGGTTAACTGTTAACAAATGCGGCAACCATCTTGCAGAAAGCTTTTTTTATCTGTAATTCTTGATGCAAAATAAAATATACTAGATTATTTGAGATGCCTTTGGCATTACATATTTCACGCACTTTCACTCGTCGATCGCCTAATACCATATCATGGACTTTAGCTATGATTTCTGGCGTTGTTGCAGTTTTTGGACGTCCACTTCGTGGTTCATCTTCCATGCTTGTACGACCACGTTTAAATTCAGCAACCCAATTTTTTACTGTTGCATATGAAGGAGCACTTTAAGCTAACACATTAACCATATCATTATGAATTTCTTGTCCCGTTAAACCTTTCTTATGTATATATTTAATTTTTCCATTACAAAAAAATCACTGAAGCGCCTTTTTTGAACACCTGTTACTATACGAATGAGTTGACAGATCAAAATGAAATTTAACATGTGTTCATATGACGGATGGAAATTTCCATTATACAAAGCTTTTTGCTGTTTATATCGCCATCGCTATGTCAGGCTAAAAACATTTCGTACTGGCCTCGTATAAATAGTTATCCTCGTATTTGCTTATAACCCTTCAAACTGACAGTTTCATATACAAAATTGTGGTGAGAATCAAAATTACTAAAATACCTGTATCGATTCAAAACTCTCTCAACAGACTAGAATCTTTAATTATTAGCCTTAAAATTCGAATAACAAAGTAATTAAAAAAATTCTTTGCAATAAATTGCGATTATTTTTTTTGCCGATTTTTTTTAAATCAAAGTGTCGAAAATTACGATTTTTTTAAAGGAAAAAATCAAAATCTTGTGGCAGCCCTGCCACCGTTAGATCCCCGTTTTTATTTCCTTTAGAGCCGAAAGCAGACGTAAAATATGTCTAAAAGAGAACGTGGTGGAACCGCGCGAGAAAAATTCCGCATCTCCCTGGCTTTGCCCGTTGGCGCCGTCATGAACTGTGCTGACAATACAGGTGCAAAGAACTTGTGTATATAGCTGTTCATGGAATTCGTGGTCGTTTTAGCCGTTTGCCAGCTGCTGGTGTTGGTGATATGTTTGTTGCCACCGTTAAGAAGGGTAAACCAGAATTGAGCAAGAAGGTAATGCCCGCTGTGGTAATTCGCCAGAGAAAACCATACAGAAGTAAGGATGGCTTGTTTTATATTATGAGGATAATGCGGGGGTGATAGTGAATAATAAGGGCGAAATGAAGGGTTCCGCCATCACTTGTCCCGTTGCTAAGAAATGCGCTGATTTATGGCCCCGTATTGCATGCAATGCCGGTTCTATTGCATAATTTTTAATTCATGAGAAAAATAAACTAAGTATGACCATAAATATAATTCTAGCAATATCTCAATCTCGACCAAAAACGGACTTATGCCACTTTCAAAATAAACACTTACGTTTCCAGTTCAGTTCAATAAATAAAAACTTCTGTTTTATAAATTTTAAAATCTTGTTTTTTTTTATTCCAGTTTTTTCATTAAGCTACCAAATACACATGCCGACTATAAACCTGTCTATTTTAATAGGTCTTTATTTTATGATTCCATCATAGACATCATTAATTTGGAATTTATTTTTTTTAATTAAATCACTTTTAATTTTCTAACTCTCTTTGATTTTAATGTATGTACTATGTCGTTTGTACTTTTTATATTTTTATTCAGCTTTTTCTTTACAAATGTTTTGTAATTGGATAGTAAATTTTAATTTATTTTTACTTTTTTTTTATAACTACATACATACATACACTCAAAATAATATATGTGTTATTTAACAAAAATACCTATTAACAATTTTATGCTCAGAATATAATGAAGGAATTCACAGTTTTTTGAAATTAAACGTTCACTAATAGAAAAAAAGTTTGCAGAAAATGTATAGTTAAAACTACTAAAAAATAGTTAAAAATGACCTTGCAGAAAAATCTGCTGAAATTAGCAGTAAGATAGAAACAGCTAAAATAAAACTGTTAAATATACAGAATTTTAGTTAGTTGTTAGATGAATTTTGGGTAACAGAAAATAACAACTTGCTAAAATCAGCAAAAAAAAAATTTGATAAAAAGCCAGCCTAAAAAAATTACGAAAAAATTAAAATTTTCGAAGTTTTTTGTGATTTTTTTTAATACAAATAAAAATCGCGGTTTTTTGAAGAAAGCAGTTTATAATTTTTTAAATAAATATATCTGCTGATTTCAGCAGGATAGACTGCTAATTCCATTGCATTAAATTTAGCTGAAAATAACAAAAATTTTGTAGATATAACAGTTTGATTTTGCTATTGTTTGATTATTGATTCTGCAGATTTTGCAGTACAATTTGTCATTTTCAATATAATTAAATATAAAACCAAACTTCTGTAAATTTAACAGTTTTATTTTTGCTGTTCTTATTTTACTAGTATTTAGCGAAAAAATCTGCTAATTTCAGCAGTATTTTGTGCAAGGTAATTTTTAACTAATTTTTAGTTACTTTTTCAGATATTTTTACACATTTATTTCGATGAGTGAATGCTAAATTATTATTTTAAAAAGTACAAATAGTACCACACCCATCATTATTTAAATACAAAATTTTTTTGTGTTTTCACAAATTTTATACTAAATGGAAATTTGTAAATATTTCTCTTAAATAACAGACATAATAGCTGGAGTGTACAGGCAGTAGGGATGCCAATCGGGATTGATATTTGAAAATCCCGGGATTCGAGATTCTGTATCCCGGGATCCCGATCTCGGGATCCCGGGATTTGCAGGACTACGGGATTTTTTGGGATTTCGGGATTTAAATTTTCCTTTATTTGTAAAAATTTTTATGTTATGTAACTAATTTTTTTATAGAATAAAGCGTTTTATAATTATTCAATAGTTGTTAATTAATAATGTGGTTCATTTTATGAATATTGAAACATCTCAGTCAGAAATTGACAAGTACTTGCATACCACTGGGTAACCGCGATGTTAAAAATAAATGACTGGCAGAACACTCATTTGGGACGCTTTGCTAGCGTTTGCAAAAATCGTTTTGCCAGTATTTGTTTTACAAAACATCACGGCAGGGCAAAAAAAAAGATACATATGAACTCTTTTAAATTTTATTTTGGAAAATATAATTCCAAACCACCTATTTATTGGTTTTGGCAGTGTTTTGCCAAAGTTAAAAATTTTGTTTCTCCAGTACTTTTCCGGCGCTTTTTGAACTGCCGGTCCTTTTGGCTATTGACGTTATCATATTGGAAATGGGAAAGCAATTTTTGTCAATACTTGTACCACCTGTTAAAATACCTTGCCATCGCTTTCACGTTTGTATTTTTCTGGCTGGGATAATATATGAAGGCCTGTCATTAAGTACACTTGCGCCCAGTATTTTGTAAGCAGATTTTCAAACAGATTCGTTGCGATAACATTGTCCACTAAATCGTGTAATTACAGCAACAAAGTTATTTGGTTATCGTTATCCAATGGTTTCGTGGAAGAATTCAAACTTACAGTCCCAGCCAAAACTTACAGTCCCAGTTTCAGAAATCGAATTTCGCTTGGAAGAATAAATCGGTAAAATAGCAAAGAAACTTGATTTTTCGCATGTATTACTCAAAAACTTAATATTGTTTAGCAAAATTTCAAATTTTTCTTCAAAGTATTTGCATAGTTTACTCGAATAATCTATTTAATTTAAAATTTTACCCATATCTTGGCATCAATTTCTTGTCAATATGAGAAAATTCAAGAAAAAACGTAGGTAATCTAAAATTGCTCACTTTGTTTATTTGCGTTTATATTATTATTAAAAAATAAGAAAATCCCGGGATTTTTGAGAAAGAATCCCGGGATTCGGGATTTACTGTTTGGCATCCCTAACAGGCAGTTGTATGTAGTAGTAGTGGTATGAGCATTAAACACTATCACAAAATTCTATTCTATTTGTTTTATTGGTAACACATACTCCACTAATGGTCCTGGTCTTTCAAACAAAGACCAATTATTTGATAGCGCACCAATGTTACTAATTAAGATTGTAATACTTGTAGTTGTTTTTGTTTTTATCTTGGTAGTTGACAATGATGATGGTGTTGATGATGATGTTGCTTGAATAGTGGTAAAAACATTATACCCAATCTGTGCGGGTGAAGCTAGAACGTTGTATAGAAAAACGATTACGTTGCTAGGGACGTAAACAAATAAAATATTCTTCAGTGCTAAAGATGACAAACAAAAGAGGAGAAAATTAGAGAAAAAAACACATATAAAATTTGTAAACATTTCAATAAATTTTCTAACAAGTTATATTTTTGCTCTACATACATACATATAACTTAACTTTATTTAAACAAAATTTGTGTACACACATAAAAAAAATAAAAGTTTAAGTTAAACTAAATAGTGGTAACATGCTTAAAAACTAAAGTTTGCCGGTTTTTTTTTTATAAAATAATTACAAAAATTTAATTACAAAATTGTATATCTTAAATACATTTGATGTTGTGTAAAAAAACAACTTAATAACTGTAAAATTGATTTTTATTTTTATTAAAATTGTTGTTTGGATTATACTAGTCGTATAAGTAATATTCTCGTACCCGCGAAATTTAATATTACTCATACGTCATGAGAATCTTTGGTGGGTGGGTGGTTGCTGTGTATACAGTGTGATTTGTTATTCTGGATTTCTACAATAACACAGTAATAAATTTTAAATTCTTTAGCGTGAAATTAAGAGAAAACTAAAACAAAAACTTATTCAAAATGTATTGTAGTTACAGGACTTGTAGAAGTTAAGCTAAAAGTAGATAAGAAAAAATCAAAATAAAAAATTATACAATTTATATTGAAAATAATATAACATTTGTTGTTTATTTTATGCAAACTTTGGTACGATGGCTTAATAACATGCAACATTAGTAATATAAATATGATACAATATTTAAGTTATATAATGATAAGTCAAAGGTGGGAAAACTATTGTTAGTAGTATTTTTGTAAAAATCTTATTAACCCTCCAATTCAAACAATGAGAGCTGGACTCGAAAAATCAATCACGTAGTCCACTGCACAGAGAATATCGAGTTTCTACACAAATTTAACCTTTCTTCAAGATATAAGTCAGTGTAGTTTTCACAAAACAACTTAAGTCGACTTAAGAATATTTTATAAAATTTTTGTAATCAAAAAAGGGCCAGTTTTATAGTGAATACTCGGCTGTCCATTAAAACACGGTTTGTAGATTTACATTCATTACACCCGCATTTCGTTCTAGTTGGTTCAAAATGTAAGAATTCGATTTTCTATTATTTTTTGGAAAACAAAAATGCCACATTTTTGGAAATAATAAGAGACTATTAATTATAGAGATAGGAAATCAAAACTTAGACTTCTCACCGGTAGAGGGTGCTGGAATTTAGTATTACCTGAGCAACTATTTAGTATCAGTTTAGTATCAGCTGAGCCTATATTTAGAAACTCAAAAACTGCTCAAAATAAGGAAAAAACAAGCGCAGAATATATTCAAATAAAAAAATTTGAGATATCCGTTTTTTTTGCTTTGTTCTTATTTAAATTAAATAAAAAAATAAAATTGTCAATTTTTTGAACAAAGTGCCATCTAGTGATAACGATGTTGTTACAACTTATTTTTTAGTGACCCCTGGAAATATTGTAAACTCCGTTCCTAATTTTTACACAAAACTATTCAACGAGTAAGAAAAACAATGGCGTATTTAGATTTACCTTGTAGGCATCATACGATTTTGTTTCGGAAAGAAAATTCTGACAAAGCGTTTCTGAAAGAAAACGAAAAAAGTACCCAAATGTAAACTCCGTTACTGTAAACTCCGTCACCAAAATTGTTTGCATCAGATTGGAATGTATGCAAATGTTTAAAATATTTTAAAATAACCATAAACAGAGGTGATTCAACTAATATTTATGCGTCAAAAGATGATTCAACTAATAATTTTGCGTCAAATCAAAAAAAGTTATCAGTTTTTTACCCTAAACAGCTGGAGTGAAAAACGATTGATTTTGTATTTCATTGGTTTGGAATCAATAATTCGAGCCTTTACTGATATTAATTTGACAAATTAAATTTGTTTCACACAATTTAAGAATTTTTTGTAACTTCGCAACCGTTGATTGGATTTTAAAAAAATTTTATATTTTTGAAAAGCATTTAAAAGGACCAAAAATACAATGGCCCAAAAACTTATCACATTTTTTGATTTCACCCATATATATTTTTTACAACGGAATTTATTTTTATACCCCACACCATTCTGTAGAACACGCCTCATTGAGTTTGTGTTTATATATGTAACTACTAAAAATAAAAGGCGTATACCAGATTTATATTATTCCGATCAACTCAAAATAACTTTCCGAGTGGATTTAACTATGTCCGTCTGTCCGTCCGTTCATTTTTCTGCCCATGATTTCTTCCTCGCGAGTTATGGGTTGCAAATATAAATATTTTTATAAAATTTGTATACCAACTTATATCCTAATGATGTAGGCTATTCATTTTTGTTAAAATCGGTCACTGTTTAGACCTACACTCACAAAAGTTTGTCGGTAGAATCTACTGAAAATGACAGTAAAACAAAGGTATATGCAGTTAAAAAGGCGATAAAAATAACTAAAACTTTTGTTATTTTTAACTGTTGAAAAATAACTAATAAATGCATTAAAAATAACTACCAATGTCGTAAAATTAACTGATAAATTTTTACTACACAAATTTCAAAACAACTGACAAAATCGGTAAAAACGACTGTTTTTTACAGTCAATTCTTTTTGTTTATAAAAGTATATATAATAATAATAAAAAAAAAATTTTTTTTCTTTCAATTATAAAAATATATGTTATAATTACTTCAGCCAATTTAAAATTTGAAGTAAAAATTCCAAACAGTTGTCCAGTTATTATGCTTTTATGCATTGGAGATACAATACAAGTTTTTGATTTTTATTTGCAAACTAGAAATATATCAATAAAAACAAATATAAACTAAAGCAGAATTTTTTAAATTTAATGAAATTTTTTATTTTTTAAATAACTAACAAAAACTACTGTTTACTGTAAAAATACTGGTTTGGTAGTTGTTTATTATGATATTAAAAATAACTGATTTAAACAACTCTTACGAAATTACAGCACTTTTCGTTAGTTGTTTTCTTAAATAACCGTCATAAAAGTTGTTTTGTTTTTTTCTATAGAAAAACAACTGTAATTACTGTTAAAAACAACAACTACTGATTACTACACAAACAACTGTCATGTAGTAACTTTCAAACTTTTTTGAGTGTAGTACCCACATAAAGGTACCTCAAAAACTGCCTCTTTGCACGCTAGTTATAAAGTTATTTCAATGGAATTCGGTCTTTTGATAAGAATCGATAAATGTTTAGACCTAGTGACCAGATTTACGAAAATTTTCTTTTATGCTTGTCCGTACACTCATAAAAATAAACCTATAAAAACAGTTGAAAAAGCTACTAAAAATTAGTTAAAAATGACCTTGCAGAAAAAACTGCTGAAATTAGCAGAATTTTTTGCTAAATACTAGTAATGTAGGAATAGAAAAAATAAAACTATTAAATTTACAGAATTTTTGTTATATTTGCATTAATTTTTAGTTAATTTAAAATGACAAATTGTACTGTAACATCTGAGATATTTTTGCTAAATATCAGTAGACTAAAAATAGCAAAAATTAACTGTTATTTCTACAAAAGTTTTGTTATTTTGAAGTTAAATTTAGTTGAATGCAAATCAGCGGAAATATTTGCTAAAAAAAATTGTAGACTGCTGATTTTAGAAGGCTAGATTTTTATTTACATTAAAAAAATCGAAAAAAGATGGAAAACAATAATTGTTTAGCAAAATTTTTTGCTAAGGTTAAGTTGTTATTTTCAATTAAAAGAAATTTAACTCTAATATAATTCAAATATAACTAAAATTTTGTATATTTAGCAGTTTTATTTTTACTGAAATACATATATGTAGCAAAAATAATCTGCTAATATCAGATGAAATTGGTTGTAATTTTAAAAATACAGGGTCCTTTTAAGGGTTAACCAGGACTGTTCTAAGGACAGAGTGCATAAATGACAATTGTTATTCATACAAAACTTTATAATAATTTGAACATTATGCCACTTTGTTGTTTTCTTTCCTCGACTACAAAAACAGGATACACAATGCACAAAGACACATACATATAATAACTACAAATAACGTTAAAGAAAGTCATACATAATAAATAGAAAGTTAATATATACACTAGGGTGGCAGCTATTTTGGAGAACAGTTTTTTTCCAAATTTTTTTTTCCAAAAATTTGTTTTCCTAAATGTTGTTTTTTATGTATTAATGTTCATTTGTCAATGACAAAAAATGTTTTAAAATTAAGCTTTCCCTGAATTAATCACCATTTTCCCTATCGTTCAACCCACTGTGCGTTGGTTACCGTTGTCCGATTTGCCTAAAAAACATATAATAAGGGGTGTGCAAATCTCGAAACTTAACATCTCGTCAAATAGCTGCCACACACATAGTATAGTTATCTAATCTAATACAGTATATATATAAAGAACATAAAGAAAATTGCGTTATACACTGATAGAAAAATCGATATTTAGGAAAAGTTTCATAAATTTTTATATAATTACACTCTACATAAAATTTATTACTCATATCAAAGATATAATTAAAAGTTGTCTTAACTCAAAAAAAAAATTTAATTAGCTAAAAAACTGACAAAGCTAAATTATGATAAAGAGTTTTTTTCAGTGTGGTTGTTAGTAAACAATGGTAACAGTACAGTATGTGTGTGTGTGCGCGTACTTTTTGTATAAAATACAATGAGTGCAAAAAATAAATAAATATAAAACATAAGCAAAAAACTTACTAGTAATTAAACATAGAAATGTATTAAGGGGTTACACCTATGTAAACAGCTAAAGAATACAATTGTTTTGGGAATATATTTTTTCTGTTTATTGAATTGTGCTAACCAAAATTTGTTAATACAACATTATTACACATGTTGAAAAGTATAAACAAAATTGTTTTCATACACAAATTTTTCAAATGGAGAATCTAGTCAGACTTCAAGGTGATTAAGTAAATATAATGGTCCGCGGCACTCTGCATAAAGGCATAATCTTTTTATCTAAAAATCAAAAAAAAAAATTTTTTTTTTAATATTTACTTTTTTTTACAAAATGGTGTAATTTTAATGGAAAACTTAGTTTTTACTTTTGGAAAAAAAAATTATATATAAACAAATCAAAAAATTTTCGACTTATCGAAAAACTCTGCCTACTTTCTTCTCTGCTTGCCGATTTAATAACTGTTGGTTTTGAAAAATGCTATTGCTCCGGATTTTGAAAATTTTGTAAAAAAAATTTTTTATTTTACTTTTTAATGTGTGCTGTTAAGACCTGCATGAATGCATTTAAAACAAGCTGTTAAATATTCACTACACTTTTTGCAATTCAGAAATCATTAATTGAAATTCAGAAAATATAAATTAAAATTCAGAGAACATAATATCTATGTTAATTTATGATTTTTATATTTCATTTAATATTCTCTGAATTTCAATTAAAGATTTCTGAATTGCAAAAAGTGTAGTGAATGTTTCACAGAATATTTTAAATGTATTCATGTAGGCATTTAGTGTGCTGTAATGTTAGTAGAATTATTTTTTGTAAGCACAATTCCATAAATAATAAAATAACTACAAAAAACAAGTTTTCACTTTAGATTTATAGTATACATATGTATGTTGTATATATGAGGCGTTCCACACCAACTGCCTGCCGTACTACAATTTTTGACCTTATAAAATTGTATAAAATAGAAAGTAATACCAACGAGCATAGAAACTCAAGAGGATGCATGTGTCTCTTTCACTGTTAACTGGCTCTGGCCGACATTTGAAGAAATTTTATTAGAAGGTGATATGTTAAGTTTTATTGTCAAATTTTAGTAAATATTAAAACTTGTTTCAATAAATATCAAGGGTGGCAACCGATACCGTTATAATACCGTTATCCGTTTCAAAACCCTTTCAAATTGACAACCGATACCGATACCAATACCGAAATTCTTGATTTCAAAAAATACCGGTATTCAGAAACCTTTTTCCTTAATACCGGTGTCGTACCGGTATGGAATCGGTTTTAAAAAAATTGTTTTTTTTTCACGTTTTTAGCAAAAATACAAATTTTTTTAATATAAAATTTCCAAAATTGTTAAAAAATTAAACTTTTTTATTCATTGTTAATAGAAAATCGTGTTACAAATTCAAAGTGCGGTTATCAGCCTTTAATTTGCATTGGCAACATTGTTTTTAATTTACTTAACTTCATAAATATTCTCTAACTTGTGACAAATTTATATATATATATAAACCAGTTTATATATTAAATTTTATTTACAAATTTGTAAATTTGTGGCCATTTGTTCCTAATAGAACCATAGGACATAATATATATTTCTTAACATAATATGGTTTCTTAAAACTTTAATTGAATTTACAGTTTCTTTTAGAGATTAATTTTATAAACTTATTTTTTTTATTTTATTATATGATCTCAATACAAATATAAAATATTTGTAGTGAATCAACTTGTGTTCCTAATAGATTTAAAAAAAATGTTTGTGTTTAAAAAATAAAACAGTTAGACATTTTTAATAACTTATTGTTTTTTGTTCATATTATAAAAACATATCCATATCCTTTATAAAAATTTAATAAAATTGAGTTTTTCATAATTAAGAACGTCTTTTTATATTTTTGTAAATTTTTTCAATACCGGTATTAATGTTTCGGTATCGGTTATACCGATATGATTAAAATACCGTTACCGATACCGAAACAAATAAAAAATCGACACCAATACCGATACCTATACCGTTATTCGTTTCGGTTGCCAACCTTGATAAATATGCATAACATGGAAATATGTAATAAAAAAACTACACACGTTAGCTGCAATTTAACTTCTTGAAATCTCAGCCAGAGCCAGTGAGAGAGCGGTTAACAGTACGTGAGCATCTTGCATAGAGCCTGGTAATACAATCACAATATATTTTCCATAACCGATTGAAGTTTATTTACTTGTAGGTAATGGTGCCTATTCCTACTTGTGAGTCATTGTGACCGTCTTAAGCCTATTTTTAAGACTGAAGGCTCCATTAGTCTTTGCGTTCCGTGACGGTTCTGTAATGTGCCGTGCCGGATGGCTCTTTTGTGTAGTTAGTCTTTTCCGTAACAACGTATCAACTGTTTAATGTTGTTTATCTTAGCAGAGATCTGCGCCAACCAGATTAATCGGTTGCGGTGGCTAAATAAAAAAATTGCAGCGGCGGCTTAAAGCTGGCTGTGAGCGAAAAGCTGAACAGCTAGCCAACTTTAAGTTGACACATACAAAACATCGGCTTAACGGTAAAAAAAAAGAAAATGAAAAAAATATATACTATTTCTAGATTTTTATCGTGTAAAAAAAATTTTCAACGTAGGCGGTACAAAAATTAGACGGCGGCTCGGATTAGCCGGTTTAAGCCATTCGTCGCAGATCTCAAAACACCAGCTGTCAACTCAAAGTCACTTAACGGATGACAAAAATACTGTTTTCAACAGGTTCATTCGGCACGGCACGTTACATTACAGACAAACTAACGACTCAAATGCTTTTTCATAGAACAAAAACAAATCAGCTGATTCGTCACGGCACGTTACGTACAAACTAATTATACCTTGAGAGTCATAACTTTTCATACAAAACAACAACAAAATTCAAAAAATTCAAATTTTATTTGTCAATGTTGTGATTGTATCGATACCAGGTTTTAATTTTTTGAAGTTTTCAAACAAAAATTTGAATAAATATAATTTATTAAGACTTTGCAACAACAAATACATGGGGAATACAGTCATAACTAAGAGTCACATACTTTTCGTAGGAATATGCACCAATGTCTATTTTTAATTGAAGAATCAATAAAATACAGCCATTGACATAGTCAAATTTCAAGCATTTTTCAAAATTCCATTAAATTATATTTTAGTAGATAATATATTAAAAATAACTGCTAAATTTGTCAATGTGTAGCCACACCTAAGTATCTCACCCACTGTTTGGAAAAATTTAATAGGTTGTTCCATGTTTTATTCATATCACAAAGAACAGAAAATATTTACTTACTGTTAGTTTGACATTAATCCGACATAGTTTTTTTTAGCTGTGCAGTTGCTGTGGGAAGCCTTATATGTAGGTGTTAGCCCTTAAGATAACAAACCAGTGCATTGCATAATTATAGTGTTCATACACATAACATTTATTATACACATGTTTTTAGATAAAGTTCAGATATGTATGTTGTTTACACATTATGAGAATTATTTTTGTTTTTAATACATACCGTAAACTTTCAGTCCTTGATCTTTGCGAATAGTCTTTGGATAAACGGTGTCTGCAATAAAGCAAAAAGGCAAACAAAACAATTAGACAAAAGTTACATAAATATTTTATTTCTCAAATAATACTTTAAGTTAAATTCTCATACATTTTTAAATAAGAAGTGTGTTAATAATAATATATTTATAAGAGTTCGTCACAAAAAATTTGATTTTCGGATATCATTACTTTTTTTTTAAAGTTTTTGCATGGAAAAAAAGAATGGCGTTTTATTTTTCTTTTTTATTTCAACTCCTTTCACTGGCGCAAGTCGGCCAAAAACGCTAATTTTAAGACCCTTTTCTTCCAGAGCAAAAACAGCTGCATTTATAGGAAATCTGATTTTACCATTCGATTCTACAACAAAATTTAATACACAAAACTTTTTTTTTTGCATTTTCAAAATACACCAGATAGCCATTAGAGTGGTTCGAAAACCCGCTTTTTTCAAAAACTTCTAAAAAGTAATTTTTTTATTACACACAGTGAAAATGTATTTCCGGCGGAGTACATGGGTATAAAAATTTTGGATATACCTCGAACCGTTACAAAGTTTTTAGCTAATCAAATTTGATTTTTTTTTTAATTCAATGAAAAAGTATTTGAGCTAAATAAAATGCAGCTTTCAATACTCGATGCCGCATTATAAATGTATTTTTTAGTAATGACAAAATAATTTGTAAGTTTTGTAATGTTTATTACAAAGATTTTTTTTACTAAACATATTTGATTACTAAATAAGTTTTTAACGGGTTGCGGTATATCAAAAATTTTTGCTCCAATATTCTTAGCAGGGACTACATTTTAATTGTGTGTAATAAAAAAGTAACTTTTTTGAAATTTTTGAAAAAAGTGGATTTTTGGACCACTCTAATGACTATCTGCTGTATTCAGAAACCGCAAAAAAAATGTTTTTTATATTAATTTTTGCTGTCGGATCGAATGGTAAAATCAGATTTCCCAGAAATGCAGCCGTTTTTGCTCTGCAGAAAATGGGTCTCCAAATCTGCGTTTTTGGCCGACTTGCGCCAGTGGAAGGCGCAAGTCGGTTTTTTTCTATGCAAAAACTAAAAAAAAAGTAAAAATAGATTTTTGCATATAACATAACTGCTTCGCGTTAATTCTTAAAAAGTTTTGCTGACATACGTTCGATTATATCACAACTACACTGAGGGAATTGTCTTCACTTCAGTAATGAATTTCTTCATAGTTTCATTGAAAATTGTCACTAGAACTCGTCTATTGAAACTTTTCATAGAATCTATGAAACAGGTTTCATTAAAGCAAATGTTTATGAAAATTTCATAAAATTAACGAAACTCTTCATAAAATGAATAGGCCACTCCTCCAATGAATAAATCAGTCGGCCAATGAAGAGCTTCATAAAATCTATGAAGCTATTTCATTTACTATTATTTATTATAGTTGGTTGTTGTCGTTGCTAAGCTGGAGTGGATAAATAAAATGTATTTAGCAAATGCAAAAAGCGGAATAAAATTGTAACATATTTTACGGATGTACATATAAAATATATCTAATGAAAGAATTCATTAAATTAAAAAGTTTCATAAAATTTTATAAAAATCTTAAGGGGGGTAAATACTGTAACAACAGAATTTTAAGGGGCATATTTAAACGGTTGTCAAAAATTGAAATAACAATATTTTTATTATATTATTTTTTTTATTTAAAATATATGTTATTGTGGTATTTTCAAAAAATATTAGTTTTAAACTCATCCAACCAAAATCGCCAGGGTTGCCACTTCATTATTAGCCTTTTTTAAAAAAGGCAAAATCGGTTGCCACTGCACAGCCTTCATTAATTATTGGAAAATAAAAATGTAAAGTGATTCTTAATACCAGATAAATTCTCTAGTCCTTATCGTGGCCCGATTTTTACTTTTTAATTTTTTTTTTAAACAAAGTTGCCACACAAACTTGAAAAATCCAAAAAAGGCAAGAAAAACAATTTTAGTTTAGTTGGCTGTACATTGGCAACCGATTTTGCACTCATGGTTGTGAGAAGAACTCGTTTGAAGTCTAAAGTTAATTTTAAGCTAAGAACACAGCAAAATTTCAAAAAATTGTAAATGAAGAAAAGTTATATCTTCTAGCTTACTACATGTCCACCAAATTAGGGACGAATCGGTTAATGGGTTTTTGATATATTAAACCTAATACTTAGTCTTAAAAATAATGGTAGATATATTATTATACATAATGCTACTCATATTATTTTTTAAAAATGCTATAATGTAAATTTTTTAATTTATTTCGTATTTTTTCCCATTTTTATATATATTGATAACTTTTATAACTTCCCTACGGGGAAAGGGACTGGTCCCAGATGACACGCAGGATACGTCCCAAGGGGGCAGAGACAGGTCGTTGATCGGTCTTTTTCTTTGAAAGAGACATATCACTTTAACATGGCGTTGTCATTGGAAATGACGTATTGCCACAGATTAGACACCTTTCGACATGTCGCAGGTCTAGCCCCAAAGGACATGACGCCTAACTGACTTAAAGAGACATGTCACCGAAGTAACCCAAAAGGATCCGTCAAAGAATGAGTCACACTTTGTATATTTTGTGACATGTCTCCCAACTAACCTAAAACGAACTGATACAGAACCAGTCCCATTACAAAACTGACAAAAACAGTGACAAAACTGAGGTGAATGGAAATTGTTATGGTTTTGGTATTATAAGTAAAATTTTCACAGCAAAACCTTGACAAAATTGTTATGTAATAAAAAGCACAAATATTTTCATTTGTCAACAAATTAAAATATAAAAAATTTTTTTTTTTTGAAGAATTTTGGTATGTTTTTTCACAGAAATAAAAAATGAAATACATACTCCTTTTTTAAGATGTTCTTTTAAGATATAAGATATATATATGCGTCGAACCTTTTACCGATTCTAAAATGCCTGTAAAATCCTCCAAAAGATTGGAGCTGAAGTTGTTAGCAATAAGCTCAGGGTTCTTGATGCTAAAATTTAAAGAAAACTCCAAGTGCTTAGATCTAGAACTAAAATTATCAAAAAATCGTAATTTTTCACAAATTAAGATTTTTCGATAATTTTATTTAAAGAAATTCTTCATTGAACTTACGAAAAAAATTATATGAAATTATTCATCATGAAGGATAATTCTATCAGTGTACTAAGAAACCGACCAATTGTGGGCGCTGTGGTGTAATGGTTAGCGCGTTGGAGTGTTACACGTGAGGTTGCGGGTTCGATCCCCAACCAATGCAACATCAATTTATGAAAAATATAAATATGTACGCGTTTTTCTATCATACATATCGCGGCGTCCTCCTTCGGTGTTCCCATAGCAGTTACCCCACCGAAGTAAAATAATATAAAAGGGCTATGAACTAAAAAGCTTCAACAAAGTTCGCCAAATCACCATCAGATGGAGCGCAACAACTGTTCTAAAATTCAACATCTCGCACTATTACAGTGTTGCCATATTTGAAGCCCTTTCTTTCACCACCTTTCACTTCTTCTCTAACCCCTTTCCAAAGGAAGCAACACGTTAATTAATAGGAAGAATTTCCTGAGTGTTGCTTCTCTTTAAAAAAAATAAAGTCTTACTTGTGGCTTTTTTTATAACACATTTATCCAGTTAAGTGATATGTCCTCTTTGCACCAGTCTTGGGGCCAGTCCTTTAAGTAAGACTGAGAAATAATAAATTATACCAGTCCTGCGACAAGACCATCTTTAACCACTCACGGGATAGGTACTTTGAGGACAATTCAGTGGTATGTCATCATTTCACCAGTCGCGAGACCAGTCCTTTAAGTATAATTGACACTGCTTAACCCACAGCAATAGTAAATTATACCAGTCCTGCTGCAAGTCCTTCTTTAACCAGTCACGTGATACGTACTTTGAGGGCAATTTAGTGGTATGTCCTCTTTTTACCAGTCACGGGATAGGTACTTTGAGGACGATTAAGTGTTATGCCACCGTTTCACCAGTCATGGAACTAGTCCTTTAATATAATTGTCACTGCTTAACCCACAGCAATGGTAAATTATACCAATCCTGTGACAAGTCTTGATTTAACCACTCACAGGATAGGTACTTTCAGGGCAATTGACCCCTCATTCCCCGTAGGGTTATATTAAGGCATCAGCACCTGCCCCATATGACGTGTCTTCAACATTCATCAAGGAATCGTCATTGGCTTTTATTTGAAAACTGCATGCAATTCTTACATCTTTTGATGTAGTTTTTATCTTTTTATTCTGCCCTGTTATAATCAGAGAAGACAAAATTGCTTTTTTTGCTTTTTATGCTTTTTATTGCTTGTTTTACTCATATTTGCTTCTTTTTGCTTTTTTGGATTTTCCGTTTTTTAGCTTTAAAATAGCTTTTTCTTAATATTTTTGAGCTTTGAATTGCTTTTTTTTAAGACATTTGCCCAAAACTACTTTTTTTTGCTCACAAAAAAATATTTTTTTTCTTAATTTTGAATTTTTTTTTTTAACTGTTGTTTTTCCAAATTATTTTACTTTTGCTTTTTTCTTGCTTTTTTACAATATTTTTTTGCTTTAAACTTGTCGGATTTTGCTTTTTTCTGTCTTCTCTGGTTATATATACGATTTCTAATAAAACAAGTTAATAAAAATGCAAACAAAAAGTGTTACACAAATTTACCACTAGAGTATTATTTTGGGACTAAAACATATTTTCCAAAAAAATCATGTGGAAATTTAATTTCTTCGAATTTTTTTTTTAAATTTTCGGAGCATATAGAGAAAAGAATGCTCCATCCAAATAAAATATAAAAAAAAATTCGAAAACAAAATTTTTCCTAGAGTCGATACCCCCCTTAATTTAATTAATGAAATTCCTTATTAATGTTTCGAAAAAATATGATTTATAAAAAATTTCATAGTCCAAAATTAATAATAAAAAATTTATTTAAAAAAAATAAAAAGTTTAAAAATAATTCTCTCAGTATGGAACATCACTAAAACTCGGCCTTGTGGTTACATCAAACTATTGTATTTGAGAATTAAATGTTTAATATAAAATTCTTATTGTATTAAAATTTTTAAAAATTAATGAAATGACGATTTTTAATAAAAAAATTAGGAAAAAGTAAATACTAGTAAACAATTTCATATATGTAAAAAACATTTTCATTAAATTTATGAAATTCAATGAATTTTTTTAATGAAATTATTAAATTTTATGAAGAAAAAGTTATGAAAAATTTCATAATAATAATTAAATATTATATACATAATGAAATTCTTCATTAATTCTACAAAAAAAATTCTATGCAATTATATCATTAATATCATGAATGATAATTCGTTCAGTGTAATACAAAAATTATCAAAGGGGGTTTCTTTAATAGAGTTTACCTACCGTTTAAGAATCTTAAATAAGCCCTAAAAGTGCTTATGCATAATAATTTGAAAAGCTTATATGTAGCATGTTTATATAATGGAATTTGTATGAAAATTTTTTTTATAAGGCAATTATAAATTTAAAAAGTGATTATTCATATAACTCTAAATGTAGAAAAATCTTAAATTTTATAAAAGGTTTTCTTGAATATTTTAAATTAAAATAAATGAAGTCATGTGTAAACAATTCATATTATTATTAAACCACACAAATCTGAAACATGTTTACTTAAGCCCATTTTCCTACACATGTTTTTTAATATTAAAAATTTCTAAAAGGAAAAAATTTAATGAAAAGAAAAGGAAAGTCCCTAAAGGCGTTTTAAAATTAAATTAGAAACAAATAATATAACAATTTAAATAAACAACAAAATACAAACAAAATGAACAAGGAACAATTTAAAAATGACAATAGAAAAATAAAAAGTTAGATATATAACTTAAGGCATTTAGTTTTAAAGTTTAAAGAATAACATAAATACTTAATACAAAAAATATTGGAAAAATTTAGACCTGCTGACTTATTAAGCATAACCAAAACTTCCAAGGGAAGCCTCCCAATGCTTACGGACCGATTTGGATCAATTTATATGTATATGTACACTTAAGATATGTACACTTAAGAAAAGGTTGTCGGTTTAATGAAGTAAAAATAACTAACAATGTCATAAAAATAGCTGACAAATTTTCATTATAAAAATTTTAAAACGATTGATTAAATTAGTAAAAACTACTGTTTAATACAATTAATTTTTATTCTATATTATAAAGATAGATACTTTAATAAAAAAAAAACTCTGCGATTACTAAAAACTTTATAATTTCATCCTATTAAATTTGAATCCAAAATTTCGAAGGGTTCTGCAGTCACTTCGCTTTCATGTAAAGAAAATACACATACAAATAAAAAATTTGGTCGGAATGGCCATATTCGAAGAGTAGAGGTGTCCAAAAAAAGCAAAAGTGAATTTTAACAGTTCCAATTGGCAAATTATTTTTGCTTGCATATAAAAATAACTAATATAAAATTTGGTAGCGATTGGGTAAAGAAAAGTCGATCTAGAGTCTCTAGCCTGGAGATCGACTAAAAATTTCATTAGTATTTATAAGGCGAAAGATGACTTAAGTTTTTAAATATATTGAACAAACCATTTACACCAAATTATTAGAGAAAATTATTACTTAATTATCTTTAATACTTACAAATTCAAAATCAATTGAAAAATATTCAAGTTATTACAGATTCCCCAGGCCAAAGGCCATTAATCTATGTAATCCAAGAATAAATTTAATTTTTTTTTGTGAAATTTTTTAATACTACTTACTACTACTGTTTTTTAATTCTATAGATCTAAAAATACTGAGATATGATTTTTGCTCCTCTAGGGTAAATCTAATCCATAATTTAACGAGTAAAAAGGTTAAAGTCGGGCATGCCGACTATGCAATACCCTACACCAGTCTGGTGTATTGTTTGGATCCGAAATTTTCTATAATGTGAGTCAGCGCACCAAATTTCATTAAAATATCTTAATATTTGCGACCTGCAGTGTGTAACCAAGCCAATTTTGGGGGACCCTTATATGGGCACTAGTTCTAAACATGGTGTTCACCAAAATCAAGAGGCTTCGTCCTTGGGCCAACATAGGTCTATGTACCAAATTTCATCAAAATATCTTAATATTTACGACCTGCAGCGTATAAACAGTATAATTTTGGTAGGACCCTTATATGGGCACTAGGTCTAAACATGGACCGATGTTTACCAAAATCAATAGGCTGCGTTACTGGGCCAATATAGGTCTGTGTACCAAATTTCATCAAAATATCTTAATATTTACGACCTGCAGCGTATAAACAGTATAATTTTGGTAGGACCCTTATATGGGCACTAGGTCTAACCATGGACCGATGTTCACCAAAATCAATAGGCTGCGTTATTGGGCTAACATAGGTCTGTGTACCAAATTTCGTCAAAATATCTTAATATTTACGACCTGCAGCGTATAAACAATATAATTTTGGTAGGACCCTTATATGGGCACTAGGTCTAAACATGGACCGATGTTCACCAAAATCAAACTTGTTCGTCCTTGGGGGGCCAACATAGGTCTGCGTACCAAATTTCATCAAAATATCTTAATATTTGCGACCTGTAGAGTGCGCACAAGATTGCATGGACAGACAGACAGACGGACGGACGGACATCGTTAAATCGAAATAAAAAAAAATTCGGAACCGATCGGTATACTATAAGTTGGGTCTACGACCAATATTTTTTGGTGTTACAAACATCAGCACAAACTTATAATACCCTGACCACATAGTGGTGTAGGGTATAATAGTACCCTGACCACATAGTGGTGTAGGGTATAAAAATAACTGTTTGCTGCAGAAATACTGTCTTTAGTAGTTGCTTATTATAATATTTACAATAACTGCTCTAAGCAACTATTTCGAAATACAGTATTTGTTTTTTTTTTTTAATAACTGTCATAAGAGTTGTTGTGTATTTTTCAGTGGAAAACAACGGTATTCCAGTTAAAAAGAACTACTGATCACTACACAAACAACGCTCATGTAGTAACTTTTTTTCTGTGTATGGAAAGTCTCATATTTGAGCTTGATAAAAATCGTGTAACTACACAGAAAAAACAGTAGGCACCAACAATGGGAATTTGTAAAAGCAATAACATTTTCTTTTAAATTGAAATTTTATTTCAAACAATTTTTTTGTTTGAAATTTTTGTAACTCGTTTGTAAATTGTTATCTTTCATATAAAAACTGTTTAAAAATAAAAATTCAAAGTTACAAAAAATAAAAGAATTTTTTTTTTTTGGATTTACAAATTGTATTTACAAATTTGGTATGAGAAAGGTGTTTAAAAATTTAATTAGAATTTTGTAAAGTCGTTCTGTGTATTGGAAGGCTTTTCTTGTTAGCTCTTAACAATGGTTATAAATGTCTAGTTTGTATGGAATTAACAATGATTAGTGTTTAACTCTGCTTATGTTTTAGATAAGTTACTCGAATTTAATAGCAAAGAATTAAAAATACTTTGAAATGGATACTAACATTTAGTTAACTACGAAAGCAATATTACCTGCGAGTCCTTTGCGAATTACTATGTTTTAAGCTGCGATTGTCACGCCATCTAACAAAACGATGACGCAATGTTTGACGTACCTCAGAGTTTAGAAAACAAAAGAATAACGATACAAAAAAACCCTGAAAGATAAAAAGAATGAAAGAAATTAAATTTACTTGTAACTTTCATTTCAAAGATTTCGTTTTCAATATCGTTCATTCCATGGAAGAATACGATATTAAAAAGTTGTAATTTTTTGACAAACTTCTATCACATTGTGAACAGGAAGACTCTATGGAGTCATAGACACATTTTCATTTCTATAATAGTTTTTCAAAAAATTCGGGTACCCGTACTTTTGTTAATACAATTTTATGCTTTAAACGCAAAATACAGGGTACCGGTTACTTTTTATGGTTCTTGAAGTGGTTACTAGGCTTCCTCGAAAGATTGCTCAATCGAAGCGACCATGAAAGCCGGTTAACCGGTTACTCTTCATAGTTTTTTAAGAGGTTGAAAGTCGGGTACCCGTACTTTTGTTAATACAATTTTATGCTTTAAACGCAAAATACCTGGTACCGGTTACTTTTTATAGTTCTTGAAGTGGTTACTAGGTTTCCTCGAAAGATTGCCCAATCGAAGCGACCATGAAATTCGGGTAACCGGTTACTCTTCATAGTTTTTTAAGAGGTTGAATGTCGGGTACCCGTACTTTTGTTAATACAATTTTATGCTTTAAACGCAAAATACCGGGTACCGGTTACTTTTTATGGTTCTTGAAGTGGTTACTAGGCTTCCTCGAAAGATTGCTCAATCGAAGCGACCATGAAAGTCGGGTAACCGGTTACTCTTCATAGTTTTTTAAGAGGTTGAAAGTCGGGTACCCGTACTTTTGTTAATACAATTTTATGCTTTAAACGCAAAATACCGGGTACCTGTTACTTTTTAGGGTTCTTGAAGTGGTTACTAGGCTTCCTCGAAAGAGTGCTCAATCGAAGCGACCATGAAAGTCGGGTAACCGGTTACTCTTCATAGTTTCTTAAGAACTTTGAAAAGTGTATTTCCTCCTAAAGTAGAACGACTATTTTGAAAATTACAATTGTCTTAAATATTTAAAATTTTGTAATCTTTAAATAATCGCTTCTTTTTAACAATGCATTTATAATGCAAATACAATTTAATAATATTAATTTTTTAACAAGAAAGATAATTATTTTCAATGATTTTTTAATAAAAACCTTCCCCAGTTTTCGAAAAATGCAAAATCGTAAAGTAGACAATTGCAGATTTCATATGCTTTTTAAATTTTTTAAAAAGTCAATCTACTTCAGAAAATGTGGCTCTTCAAAGTTCACTATTTTTTTACATTTTTTGAAAAACTAAAAACGGGAATAAAATCGATAGTTTTTTAAATTTTAAACCTCTTTCTGGTTACAATATGAATCAAATCGAAATACCATTGGTCAGATTTGTGGCGATTTTTTTCATGAAATGAATGATATACACTGAGAGAATTATGCCGTTAAAATTAACAGCAAAAATTAACAGTTAAAAAAGTGTACACTGCAATTGCATTTAAAATTAACCTATATTACATATTTTACCTACAATTGCAATTAAAAATAACTACAGTTGTAGTTAATTCAAATGCAATTGCAGTGTATACCTTTTTAACTGCAATTACAGTTAATTTTGCCAACAATTATCTGATATATACAAACAATATCAACTAATATATATTATAAGTATAAAAGATAAATATACTCAGAGAATTATGTCGGTAAAATTAATTGCATTTGCAGTTAAAAAAGTGTACACTGCAATTGCATATAAATTTACTATAATTGCAATTATTTTTAACTACAATATCAGTGTACCCTTTTTCAACTGCAGTTGTAGTTAATTTTACATTATTCTCTTAGTGTACATATCGTTAAATATCACGTTAAATATGACTATATGAAAACTTTTTTCGTCGAGAAATTAATGTGAATTTTTTTTTTGTTCATCTAAAGTAAATTTAATGTTGTACTTACTTGTGTGCTAATTAAAAATGCTCTTGCAAGATTAAATAAACTAAGACTAGCATCTGGTTCCGGTCCAACCAAGACCAACAGGTATGTTATGCCAAACAATGGTATCAATACTAGTAAGGCTTTCGAAGCTTTATGATATTGTCTCGTCTCTAGGGTATTGGCAGAACGTAATTTTGTTATAAGCACCTAAAAAAAAAGAAATGTAAAAGTGGAAAACAAAATAGAAAAAAAGGAATATTAATTTAAAACAAAACGGAAATATATTCAAGAGATTGAGATGCTACTCCGTTTAATATCCGGCCAGAAAGAATGAAAATGAATGTTAAACTTAACGTGATTTAGCTTAATGTGCTACAAAGACGAAAAAGGTATTAACCTTTAAATTATCTAAAAATGTGATAATTTTTAATTGTTGAAAAATAACCAACAAATACATTAAAAATTATATAACAATATCGTAAAAATAAGCAACAAAATTTTAGTATAAAAATTTTAAAACAAATGACAAAATTGGTAAAACTAATTTTTTCTCATTACAAAAAAAATGTGTAAGTTCTTCATTCTGCTTAAAATTTTAAGTCAAAATTCTAAACGGTGCTCCAGTTATTACGTTTTTATGCATTGGAGATACAATATAATTTTCAGATTTTTTTTCCAAACTAAAAATTGTTTTTTTAATTTTATTTGTTTCAATAATAACCAAAAATGTTTTTGACCAAATACTTTTTCGAATCAAAGAATTTGCAACAAAATGGTATCGATTTGTTGTTGCATATTTTTGCATATTTTCGCATATTTTATTATAAATGCATATTTTTCTTTCAACTGCCTATTTTTTTTTTGTATATTTTATGATTTTTAGTGCATATGTGTGCACATTTTTCATTAAATTGAATATTTTCTTCATATTTTTTAAAAAATGAAAAGATTTAATGAATAAATAAAGAAAAAGAATAATTTGCAAACCTTAACGAAGCACTTAATTAGAAGGACAACATCAACGGTGGGTCTCATACTGCAGGTTTAAACTTAGGTTAATAGTTAACCCAAAAATTTGTTGTTGTTTTGTGTAAATTTTTTTGACATTTTCTTTTGTTTTTAGTTAAGTTAAAGTTAAACCTACATATGATTTTTAAACAAACGCTCCCGAGTAATAAATATGATTTTTAAAAATCGATAAATTTAAAGTGCAGTTTTTGATTTGAAGAGTTTATTTTTAATTATTAGTGTATATTTTTGGGTTTTTAGTGCATATTTCCCTTTAAGTGTATATTTTGCATATTTTACTGCATATTTCAAGCACATATTTTCGATTTTTAAGTGCATGAAAGTCGCTGCCCTGATAATAACAAATATCAACTAAACAAGAATTTTTAAAAACTTAACGAAATTTTTTATTTTTTCAATAACCCATAAAAATATCTGTTTACTGCAAAAATACTGATTTGGTAGTTGTTTATTATAATATAAATACAGTACTTTTCGTTAGTTGTGTTTATTTTTTTTTTAATAACTGTCATAATAGTTTTTTTTTTTATAGAAAAACAACTGTAATTGCAGCAAAAAAAACAACAACTACTAATTACTACACAAACAACTGTCATTTAGTAACTACAAAACTTTTTTGAGTGCATAAAACTATAAAAAATTGTAATTGTATTGGACGAATTATGATTAAACAGTTAACACTTACCCACATAATACGTATGAGAAATATTAGATTTAATATTAAAACCATTGCAGCCGGACCTTTAAATATCCAATCTATATGAGATTCACGCATCCAAGAGCATTCAATTTCTAACTGCAACGAAACGAATTCAAGAAGTTAATATATAATAGTCAGTAATAGTAGTTTGTTTTAAGATCATTTCAACGTATACGTAATATTAATTATATAAGAAAATATTGAGTATACGCTAGAGTGCCTCTGTTTGCCACTTTTCTTTCGAATCGAGTTGACATAGACATTTCAGATATTTTTTTTTTTTGTAATTTTATGCAATTAATGTTTAGCCTTATAAAAGGAAATTTGAAATAACAAATATGCAGGTGTTTGTGCAAATTTAAATGTAACTGACACTTATAGAAAACACATAAAAAAAATAAGTTAGTAGAAAAATTAGTAAAACGTTTTCAGCAAAACTTTTAGTTATATTTTTTCAGTACTTAACTAATTTTGATCTAATGTTTTACTATTTTTTTCCTATCAAAATTATGAAATACATTTTGTTTATATTACGCAGTACAAGACGAAAACAATTCCCTTGTTCTGGCAATGGATTCTGGTAGAGACAAAAAATATACGTCGGCGTTTTGCAAAATCACATCGGAATTTCATTTTCGGCGGGAGGGGGGGGGGATAAAAATTTCCACCCTTTAATATAAAATAAGTTGTTCATACACATCAACCCCGAAAATTTAATTTTTGAAAGACTTTTTTGTATTAACTGTAAATAATAACTTAATTAACCCTTAATGAGCAATCTTGAATTTCACTGATTTTTGCTGTTTGTGGTAAGTTTTAGGCTTTGGTGTATTCTAACATATATAGTAAAATTTTATGGCCAACATTTTTGCAGAATACTTCATACCCGCCCTTCCCTTTTTAGGGATATTTTTTACGATTTGTTAGAATTAGGGTTTGGGGTTCGGGAATTCCCGGGCGGGAATTCCCGGGAAATCCCGGGAAAAGTTTGCCGGGAATTCCCGGGAAAATAATATATTTTTCCCGGGAAAACGGGAAATTTTAAAAATATTAAATTTTTTAAATTGTTTTTGTTTCGAATAGGATTTTTTAATTTTAGTCATAAAAACATTTTAAATACCAAAACAAAAATGTCATTGTTAAAATCTTTTAAAAGGGAATACATTTATTTGACACAGAAATAAAATCTTTGCCAAGTAATTAGGAGCATTTCAACTAATAAAGATTTTTCGCATAACTTATTCAAAATTTAAGTAGTAAAACCTAAAAACTTGGTAAAATGTTTAAAAGAAATATGAACAAATAGCTTTGTTTCTTACAAATAATCGCCCTTAGTATCTAAATTTTTCAAATGTATAATTTAGGTAAAGTCGACTTTAGTTAAAATATTGGGTGGCAGTATACCTTGACTTGGTTTATTTTTGGAGCATTCTGATTGGTTAATTTATTTTCAACCAATCAAAATATTTGAAAATATAAATATTTTTGTAAGGTTTTCATACACAAAATGAACAAAACCGTTTGATTAAAAATAAAATCGACTTTAAATTTAAAATACTCCTTTATATTAAGGGTCAATAATTTTATAAGTAACGTTGTCATTAATAAATATGAAAAGAAAAGACTAATGGTTAACGGTGATATCTAAATTTGGTTATCCGATTTCTAAATTTGGTTCACAAAAAAAAAAAAAAAATTGATGGTCATGCAACTTCTCTTGAACAAAACAACCACAAGAACAACGTTTCAGCTAAAATTAGCAAAGTACCCGAAGAAAAAAGTGTAAGCTGAATAGGCATTAAAGGTTTTATGGTAGGGCAAACATTTCCTGAAATGATATCCAAATTAGCCGCAGTCAATCCGCACCATAACTAGATCTTCCTTTATTCGAGAAAGTTTTTATAATAAAAACCTGGCATTGCAAAAAAATTAAACCGATGTAAAGAACATTATATTAAATTACTACAATCATGTAAAATATATCATGACAAAAGAAATATCGAGCAATATTTCTAACAATAGGAGATTTACTATATTCTTAGATAAATGGACAAGAATATCACAAAAGAGATATTTGAACATATGTATAAAAGGAAATAATTCATTTTATAACCTGGGGTTGGTTTATATATCAGGAAGATGTAATGCTGATGAAATAAGAAGAATTGTAGAAATAAGACTAGAAGAGTTTTATTTGTCTTTGGAAAATAATATTGTGGCCACCATATCTAATGGGCTAAGTGTGATGAAACGGTTTGTTTCCGACAGTCCAGTAGTAGGTGCTTTCTGCTGAAATCATGCAATTCATTTGGCAGTGCTTAGAGTAATTTAGGTGAAGTCAAATGCTCAACATTCTGATATTTTTACTTTGAATTCTCACTACATAGACTGAATTTGTACTGAAATAGTGTTTTTTTTTAACAAAAATTACTTATATAGGTGGTTTTCATTAACAATTTTGTTCAAAAATATCCCGGGAATCAAATTTTTTCATTCCCGTTTCCCGGGAAATCCCAAACCCTAGTTAGAATACAACCAAAAATTACCGTTATGTGGGGGAGTTAGAGTGTTAATATGTCCCATAAAAATATTTGTCTTAATAGTTTCTACAAAGTTGTTGAACATACCCTACACCTCAGATGTAAAGAAAATATAGTTTCATATACAGAATGCTGCACGAACAGGCCAAAAGGGGGAAACTTTGATGCCCCTAAAATAAAATTAAGGATGTGATCTTTCAAAATGCCTACACAATAGGGCGGGTCGATTTAAAAATCGCTCAACTGACAAGGAAAATCGTATTCTAGGGATCAAAATAAGAAACTTTGCCGGAGTAACCATACCTCTAAAACGAATTCTGATGTCCCAACTTTTGATCCCACTTTGACCCATTTAGAGTGCCCCAATCGAGTCCAAATGTATGACCGACCCCCATTTACTTTGGAGGGCCGACCCACCAATGCCAGTGGCATACCCCCTGGAACCCCCTGGGGGGTTCCCCATACAAACATTTCAAAAAATCACCATTTTTGGCACTTCACAAATTGGTGCTCAAATGTCCCACAAATCTGGATTTTAGGGAAAAACCATGGGAATCTTCCATTTTAGGTATAGGATGTGTTCAGCGAACTTATGTAAAACACTACGCGGAACATTTTTCTGGAACATTCTAACCCTCTAACTCTTCAATGAAAGTTGAAGCCCAGCAAAAAAAATTGGTAGTAATGCTTTACAAATTATTTTTTTCATTGCTTCCAAAGTATCCGTTAATATCTTTTTATATCTGTTTTAGAATTACTTCTGAACAACATCCAAAAATCACTTAAGTGAGTGTACCTTTTACACTTGTTTAATAAATACTTTTATTGAAGAGAATAAGGAACAATATCTCGCAGTAACAAAGTGGTGTTTTTATGCCACTCAACTTTCATATGAAAGAATAGCTCAGAGGTAGAGCTCTAGACTAGAAATCGTGAAGTTGCAAAATCGATACCCGTTGGCGCCAATAAAAAAACTGTTGTAAAATAAAAAATATAATTTGTTTTTGTGAAGCATTTTTTTAAACTTTTAATTGGTGAAAAAGAGCTTCCTTTGCACTCGTTCAAAAAGTACTCCTATGACAACTCCATGTTAAAATCATTAGTGTTTATGTTAAAAAAGAATTACATCTAGATTGTAGTGTTCTTTACATCTGAGGTGTAGGGTATGTTCAGCAACTTTGTAGAAAATATTACGGCAAATATTTTTTTGGAACATATTAACCCTCCAACTTCCCCACATAACGGTAATTTTCGGGTCTATTCTAACGAAATAACTCAATAAAATAATTTCACTTCCTAAGCAGAATTATTTTATAAACTTGAGTAATTTCACAATATATGCAAAATTATTTAAAATTAATTTCAACTCTTTCATTTAATCTTTAATAACCGTATTCTTAATTAGTTATTTTATAACTTTATTTTCGTGATGATTATAGTGATGCATGATATTTTTAAGATTTCTTAAATATTTGCATAATATATTCATTGAGATTGCACGATTTATTATGTTAGTTACATGTCACATATGCTCTTTTATGTTCCGTATACAATGAACACGTTTCAAACATTAACATTTTCTATTTCAATCGGGATTCGCATAATATTATCCCTTATGACATTTTCCATCACACAAATACACGCACAGATAAGTGAGTAGTAGTTAGTTTTTTGTTACATGAAAGATTAGCATTAACTATGAACAAGAACATTTTGAGTTGTTAACCATATTAGTGAGCAACAAGGTACTCGTATGTGTGGATGTACCTATGTAGCTGACTGTTATACGATATAACAGTGCATGGGGTGTCGTCCAATAAATATTGAGCTCAATTATTTTATATTTTTTGAATTTACTAACGAAAAATATTGTTGACGAAAAATATTGTTGAATAGATAATACAGTTAGTTCTGTAAAGCATTTTTAATCACCCTGTCCTACGCTCTGGTTGGAGATGTGGTTTTCCAACATCGATTTTTAACAGTCGATAACTGTCGCGCCGATAAAAATGAGAGAAATTGTTATTACAGATTGCTAAAATGCGATTAGCAAAAAAATATTATGACTTTTTTCAAAGCAATTTTTTCAAAAAATTATTTAAATTATAACGCAGACCGAATTAATAAAAGTGATTTGCTGATTTTGGTAAAGTTATATAAGGCACTTCACACCCACTGCCCCACTACAGAAAGAAGTGTGTCGTATCAATTTCAAACTTACAGTTTTTTTTTAAGAGAAGCTACATTCAGGAAATTTTTCCTATTAATTAAAGTGTTGTTTTTATTTTACTAGTATGTATTTAGCAAAAAAATCTGCTTTTTCTGCAGAATCATTTTTAATTAATTTTTAGTAACTTTTTCTGCTATTTTTACAGATTTATTGCTATGAGTGAACAATTTTCATATCCTACACCACTAAGTGGTATAAAAGCTTTGCGCCGATGTTTGTAACATCAAAAAATATTGGACCTAGACCCACCTTCTAAACTCATAGAAATAAATCTGTAAAAATAGTAGAAAAAGCAACTAAAAATTAGTTAAAAACGATTTTGCAGAAAAAACTGCTGAACAGCATTGAACAGTTCCTGCGAACATCGTTTAAGGTACGCCAAACAGAGCTTTGAAGAATTAATTCCTTAATTCAATTTTTCAATTCTGAATTAAAAATTCGATGAATTAATTCACTAAGCACCATATACTGAACGGAATTAATTCATATTTGCTAATCGAACGGAAAAAAAGTGAATTAATTCCTTACTGAATATCAACCTACATGATTCAAAAATAAAGCCTTTTACTATTAAAAATAATAACTTTACAGATATAGATAAATTTGAAAAAAATATAACTATTAATTTTTCAAACTAGTTATATAGTTATATATTTATTTTTTTCCAAATTTATCTATATCTGTAAAGTTTTTATTTTTAATAGTAAAAGGATTTATTTTTGAATCATGGAGGTTGATAAACAGCATCCGGTTTCTAATTTGTTTATTTTTACTAGCACACGCTGTAAAATTGCTTATTTAAAAATTTTATTTTTACATTATTGTTTTCTTCTACTGAACGGCAGAAAACAGGCTTTGAATTCAGTGAACTTTTTTTATTTTTTTTCAATTCAGTGAACTTATTTTATTTTTTTTTCAATTCAGTGAACTTATTACTTTTTTTTTTTTTAATTCACTGAACGTAATTTTATTTTTTTTAATTCACTGAACTAAAATGAAATTTAACGAATTCAGTAGTGAATTAATTCAGTAAGGAATTAATTCACTTTTTTCCGTTCAATTTATAAAATTGAACGCGTTCACCGGTGAATTAATTCATTTGAATTAATAAAAAGAACTATTACAATTGAATTAATTCTTTGAATTTGTTGTTTGATGAACGCGTTCAGTTGAACGAATTCAGTGAATTACTTAGAAAATTGAATTCTATATTTTTCTAGTATATTTTTCTGCTAAATTTAGCACTCGGTTTTGAAAAAATTAGTAAAATGTTTTGCTAAAATCAGCAGCGAGAATTAGTAAAAAAATCCGTAATTTGTAATAAGGGAATAGCAAAAATGATTACTAAAAAAAAAAAAATTGTACTAAAAATCAGTATAAAAATAGTAAAGTTCGATTAGAAACTGTTTACAAATTTTTTTACTAACTTTTTTATCTGAGTGTATCGTGTAATAAAGTATGCCGGCCAAAGTCAGGTTCTTTTAAAGTTCTACGAGTTCGCATGTTATTTGATCGCAACACTATCTCCATCTCTATCTTATATTTTATATTTATACACTCAGATAAAAAAGTTAGTAAACAAAATTTTAAACAGTTTCCAATAGCACTATACTATTTTTTTACTGATTTTTAGTACAATTTTTATTTTTAGTAATCATTTTTGCTATTCTCTTATTACAAATTACGGATTTTTTTTACTAATTTTCGCTGCTGATTTCAGTAAAACATTTTGCTTATTTTTCAAAACCGCAGAAAATATACTAATTTAAAAAATTTTATTTACAAGAATTCGTTGATTTTTTACAATTCTTGTTTAGTTTATATTTGTTACTATTGTTTGGAAATAACACCCAGAAAATTTTATTGTATCTCCAATGCATAAAAAGGTAATATCTGCCCAGCCAGAAAAATGCAAACGGGAAAGCGATTGCAAAGCACTTTAACAGGTAGTATAAGTACTGGCAAAAAGTGCTTTCCCATTCCCAAGATAATAACATCATTAGATAAAAGGACCGGCTGTTCAAAAAGTGCCGGAAAAGCACTGGAGAAACAAAATTTTTGAAAATTGGTAAAATGCTGGCAAAACCAATAAATTGGTGGTCTGGAAATATATTTTCCAAAATAAAATTTAAAAAAAGTTCATATGTATTTTTTTGGTCCTGCCGTGATTTGAACCCAGACCGTCAGATTGGCAGACGATTGCTCTACCCACTGAGCTAACGACACATATAATACTTGGTGGCTAAAGACATAAATGAGTGATAACAGCTGGACAACTACTGGCTGTGCTAAAATGCTATCACTTGCAAAAGGTTTTTTGGAACTAATATGCCAGCGTTGGGAGAGCAAAGAAATATTTGGTCTTAAAGGAGCTTTTACACAACAAAAAAATTGATTTTATAGAACAAAAAAAATTTTTAATTAAAAAAATCGAAAAAAAATTTTTTCCTTGCAACCGGATATGAACTCGGAACCTCCTGCCTAAAAACCTTTTTTAACGAAGCGTCAGCATTTTTATAAAATCATTGCTCTACCAGTGAACTGATTTTTTTTACCACTGGTCGCATTGGCTAGGTAGCACTGGATAACCACTGGTTGCAAACCTTGGCATATCACTCTTACACCATTCTTTGCCAGTGGTTTTTTATAAACCACCGAAATTTTTGTAAAACAAATACTGGAAAAAAGCGTTTTGCAAACGCTGGCAAAGCGTCCCAAATAAGTGTTCTCCCAGTTATTTATTTTCAACACCGCGGTTACCCAGTAGTATGCCAGTACCACTGGCGATTTCTGATTGGGTGGAGAACCGTTAGCAATTTTGACTCCAAATTTCAAGTACGATGAAGTTATTATACGCTTATTACAATCGAAAGAAAAAAAGTTTTTATTTAGATTTTACAGTTTGTTTATTTTTTAGTACACTTTTTTGCTAATTTCAGCAGACAGTTTACAACAATTTACTGAAATTTAGTAGCTGCAACTAATTATTTATACTAATTTCATTGTACTACAATTATAATATTTAGTAAGTTTTTTAACTGATTTCAGCAAATCGATTTTGATTTTATTGCACTACAGATCAGCAGATATGTGTTGCTAAAATTAGCAAAAAAATACCGCTAAGCTCAAAACAGTTAAATTTCCCGTAATAACAGCAAAATTTTCAGTAGCCAGTACACACTTTTTTGGTTGAGTATACAAATAAATTCATTAAGTCTTAAACCGTGACTTTTTCTCTCGATTACTAGATGTTTTTATTTATTTTATTTTTGTATTGAAATCGTTGCCACAACCTCGAGAATTTTAAATAAGTTCGCAGTAACCGAGAGTTTTACTCTATTTTTTAAATTTTAATGAAATTTGGGAATTTCTTTAAATCTAATATGTTAATAGTGTTTATATTGGCAGTGTAAATTTTTTTTTTTTAATTCAAAACTAGTTCTTCATATTTAGTGTAACAGAGAACTCAATTCATCTCAAAATCGCCCAAAAATGTTTACATTATTTTACTTCTAAAAAAAAATAGATCTTTTTATAACTATTGATTATAAAAGTTTCAGTGTGTTCAATCATTGTGCATCACAAATATTCTCCAGACATTATTATCATTAAGAACAATTGCACGTATAATAAATATGATGTTAATCATTCATACAGAGTTTCTAACTGCTTATATGGGCAAATCTACGGATCCGGACAATTCCATGTAACTCAGGATTTAAACCATTTTAAGAATAATATATAATAATTTTGATGGTATCAGCATTTTCGAGGCAACGAATTTAATCAGGCGAACATGTTAAATTTTAATATTTCTATTGTTAATATGCTCTACTCAATTAAAAAAAAATAAATAAAAAAAATTTAAAACTACCCTAATTGTGCTTGTAACTTTTAAAAGTTTTTCAAGTCTTTTGGATATAACTTTTTCAGCATAAAATGAAATCGCCTAAAACCTTTGGCGGATAATAATTATGATGTTAGAAAATCGCCCACTTGTTGAAACAAATAGGGGCCCTCAAGTGGGAAAAAATGGTAGTACTTTAAATTCTGTAACTCTGTTTTTTGAATAAAGAGTAATTTCAGAGATTTTTAATTTTTGCGTTTTCAGCCTCAATGAAATTAAAAATTTTTTGATACTGGCATAACTGACAATATGTATACAACTGATAACTGACAAATAAACAAAAAAAAACTAAGTTAAACTGATTAGTGTGCCTTCAGAAACAAAGAAGATATGACAATAATAATCTCTTCATCTCTATGCGTGAAGAACTTAAAATTTCATATTTTTTGAAGGCCACATCCGCAGTTTAAGAAATAATTAGTGGCAGTCCTATGTGATCGGTATATATCAGTAATACTATTATTGTAGCTGTGTTTTCGACTTACCTATATCCGTTAACTCATAAAAAAAACTCAAAGTGCATAAAAACGCGTTTAAGACGAAAACTAACATATTACTTTTCGTATGCACGTTAACTTTCAACACGGTTAATTATCAACATTAAAAACTCAACGTTTATACATTTTCACACCTAACGTAACTTATTCGTGTTACTTCCTAAAAACTTTCGCTGATGTACATTCGATTATAACGGAACAACTATAAACATAACCTGTTTAAAATTTTTTTGTACTACAATCGGTTTAACGTAGAATTACTTTAAATACTTAACGAATGATAGGCATGAGACAAAATACAGCTTGTGTGTAATTGCTAAATGGATCGTAATATTATTTTCGTATCCAGAGGCATTTTAGGTTCAATTTTGTAGCTTTTCATAGATTTCTGGAGCTAAAAGTGATGTAGAAACGAAACGGATAATCCAATCATTTTAGCAATTACACATAACAGTATCAATGGTGATATATATTAGGTTTGTTCCACGTAATTCTGGGTAAAGTCTGGTAAAATGAGAGTAAACAAATAATAATCTCAAAAAATGGTAAAATTGCTCACAATACCTGGAACGCACAAAACCACATTTCAAGCCCAAAAATTAACATCAAAGTTATTTATATAAACAAAAGCTATTTTTAAGAATAAAATATCGAGGGGAATAAAGAAAAAAATGTTAGAACGTGGTATTTGTTAACGATATTAATTATTGTTTACAAGTTTGGCTAATATTTAAATTATTTTTACAAATTTAAAACAGCTAATTTACAAACAACTAGTGATTTGACAGTTTTACCATTTTACCCGCAAAAAAAGTACGGGTAACTTCTTGTAAAAAGAGAAACATATTATTCTCTCATCAACGCTCTCATTTACCCAATTTTTAACAATAGAAACGCTTTTTGGTAAGATTGGGTTCCCGCAGGTACCCGCGGTAACGTACGTGGAACAGAGCTATTATATAAGACAGATTTTAACCATTAATTTTTTTATCTGTGGATGTTGGACGTGTTGGCAAAATTTGGAAACCAAATTCGGACTCAGCAGGGAAAGGTTACTTGAAAATGTATGCGACCACTACAAAAAATCCAAAAAATTTTAAATATTTATTAGCGAAAATGTGTGCGGTTTTCTGTTTATAACTTTTTCAGCACTGAAAAAAATTTATTCACGCGAACAGATTACTTCTTTTTAATGTATTTTGAATAAGTTAAACTAGAAAAAAAAAAATGTGTGCCACTAATTTGAAATTTTTCATTTTTAAAATCTGAAATCAACCTGTTTCGTAGATTTTCCCATATATAGAATAACCCCTAAATTCCATAAACGCTTTGTAAAATTATACTCGTTGGAGGTTTATTGAACAACTTTTGTATGAAAATTTCGTTTTGTAAACCTCCTATAACTTTACAAAGCGTTTATGAAATGAGTTGTAAATGTTTGAATTTTTATTGAATACTTTAGATAGCAATCAGTGTGTTCGTTTACTCGAATTTCTTACTAATTTTACTACAATTGGAAAGTTTTGTTTACTATTTGTATCGAAGCTGTGTATTCCAGCTGTAGTAAATGTAGTAACTTGTAGTAAGTAAACGAACAACCTTAATATTGAACGAATATTTTGTTCAAAACGAAAACGAGTAACATGCTGAAATATTCTGAATTGATAAACATACATTTGAGCTGAATTTTTTTAAATTAAAATTTTTTTCAAATTGTTAACGTAGTCAAATTATGAAAATTATTATTAATTTTTTATTATTCCAAAAGTTGTAGTACTTAAGAAAACTTTGTTTTGAATCTTAGTTTGATATTGATTATCGAGGCAAGGAATTTCATACAAATGCATGTTTTTTCTCGATAGTCCGAAACTCATATGGATACAATATTGTATTTATCCGAATAATCAAATTTTCATTTTTTTTTTGCCGAACGTAGAGGTCGCCTTTTGCAATTTTTCGTCGTAGCTTCGGCACTTACAGTCGGATTTTAAAGTGTGATATATCGATTTTTTTGCCTCGAGGAGACCAGTATTTTGCTATAAAGGAAAAATACAATGAAAAAAAATTTAAAAAGGCGACCCCTACGTTAAAAAAATCAAAAGTTAAATGATTTTTTGCGAGCTCTAATTTTCCGACATTAGGGTTGTACATTAGGGTGGTAGCAACTGATATCTGGTGGGTAACTACTAGAACGGGATACTTGAGGTTAGAGCAAAAGACTGGTCCACTCGAGAGAAAAACATCGATGTATCATACTTTAAGATCCGATTGTAGATGCCAAAGATATAACGAAAAATGTAAAATGGCGACCCCTACGTTCGGCAGAAAAATTTTTTTGAAACCTCCTTGCAAAAATACTTCATTTTGCCTGTAAGGTGGTACGCTCTATTGTGTATATTTTTCATTTCTTAGTAACATTTTTTAAATTTATTAAAAAAATGCTAAAATTTATAGATTTTCATATTTTGATTAAAACAAAAATGTTTTTATTTAAAAAAATGTTTCCTTGAAAATCATGTTGACCCAAAATAGCAATAAACTTTATTTGAAAAATAACTGAATTATATATTTTTTATATTTTAAGATTTTTTGCAAAAATAAGTATTTTTAGTGGATATGTCATATGTTCTTAATGCATATTTTTCTCTTTTAGCTGCATTTTTAAGGCGCATATTTTAATTTTTTAAGTGCATAAAATTCCTTGCCCTATCGATTACATATGGCTCAGTAATTATCAAACAACTTACTCTGTTACACATAAATAAATAGAGTAACTAAATAGTAGCGTAATATGCATATTCCAAGTACACCTTAAAGCTTTAATACTACAAGTTACTTTATAAAGATGATGATGCAAAATACAATTACAATGCCTGATAAGGATAAACAAGACAAAATTGTTTCTGTTACAGATGATATTGTTTGCTATACGAATATCTAAAATATTACGCTTGTAAATGTCAAATAAACTATTAGTGAATTTCATGTTAACGTAATTCAATAACGACGTTATGTGTAAAAACTAGGGGACTAATAAATTTGTTCAAATTTTTACTAGCTTTAATTTGCATATGTAATTGTATATTGGCTTTGGGCTATAATATTAAATAGTTTAACAAAATTATCAAATAATTTATTTTAATTGATTAAGCACATGCCAATTATACACTTAAACTATACTTTGATTAAAAACATCATTCATTTAACACTGACAGTAGGTACACTAATAGAAAAAAGTCTATAAAAAATCTTGTTAATATGTACTACTAAAAATTAATTAAAAATGATGTTGCAGAGAAAACCGCTAAAATTAGCAGATTATTATTGCTATATATTAGTAAGACAGGAACAGCAAAAATAAAACTGTTAAAAATTCAGAATTTTTGTTATATTTGAGTTAAATTTTTAATAATAAAAAATAACAAATTAACTTCCAAAATAAGGAAAAAATTTGTTAAATAATTATTAGCCTAAAATCACAAAAAAAAAAAAATATAAATTTTTTAAGTTATTTTTTCGATTTTTTTTAATGCAAATCAAAATCGAAATTTTTAAAAACTGCAGGTTAAAATTTTTTTAGCAAATATTTCTGCTGATTTTAGCAGGATAGACTGCTATTTGCATTCAATTAAATTTAGCTTACAAATAACAAAAAATTTGTAAATATAACAGTTTGTTTTAGCTATTTTCAGTCTACTACTGTTTAGTAGACTGTAAAATTGTACTGTAGATTTTACATAAAAATTTGTGCTTGCAAAAAGCGTTTATCCAGCATTTGTTTTACAAAAATTTCGGTGGTTTATAAATTCGGTTCCGAGTTTAATTCCGGTTGCAAGCAAAAATTTTTTTTGGATTTTTTTTAATTAAAAATTTTTTTTGTTCTATAAAATCAATTTTTTTGTTTGTGGAAAAGCTCCTTTAAGACCAACATTTTTTTGCTCTCCCAACGCTGGCATATTAGTTCCAAAAAACTGTTTGCCAGTGCTAGCTTTTTCGCACAGCCAGTAGTTGTCCAGCGATTATCACTCATTTATATGTTTAGCTGTCAAATATAATATGTCTCGTTAGCTCAGTGGGTAGAGCAATCGTCTGCCAATCTGAGGTCCTGGGTTCAAATCACGGCAGGACCAAAAAAAAATACATATGAACTTTTTTTAAATTTTATTTTGTAAAATATATTTCCAGACGACCTATTTATTGGTTTTGCCAGCGTTTTGCCAACGTTTTGCCAACGTTCAAATATTTTGTTTCTCCAGTGCTTTTCCGTCGCTTTTTGAACAGCCGGTCCTTTTGTCTAATGATGTTATCAGTTTGGGAATGGGAAAGCACTTTTTGCCAGTACTTGTACCACCTGTTAAAGTGCTTTGCCATCGCTTTCCCGTTTGTATTTTTCTGACTGGGTTATTATAGATTAACCCTTTACCTTCACCGAGATGAAGATGAATTACTGAAGATGAGCTTTTTAACTAAATAGAGAAAAGGATTCGTACCATGAAATTTGTTGTCAATCGAATAGATCGATTCTGATGATCGAATTTTTTAGCTATGACAACAGCAAATCAGCTAAGACCACAGTATTTGGTAGAAAAAAACAGAACTTCGGTGGTCTTAACCAAAATATAAAATTTTTCCTGTAGAGTCATTCGATTGGCAATAAATTCTATTCCCAGCACGTATCTGTTTTATTGGGTGTATATTAGAGGTGTTCAGTGATGTATGAAGAATTTTCAAAATTAATTTTCAGAGTTCAGATTGGTTAAGTTTTTCCATTTTTATATAAAAATAGCTGATATTTATAAAATTTAGTGGCGATTTCATTAAGAAAATTCGAGCCGGAAGTCGATTGAAAATTTTGTTAGCATTTATAAGACGAAAGAATGACCTTTTTAAGTTTCTTAAAAATTTTCATATAGAGCATATCTTTTTACACGAAATGATTACACTATGCGACAGTCAAAATCGGGATGGGATGAAACCAACGGGAAATGTTAAAAAACAAGTTATACGTGTCCCGGCGTTTCGCTGGGTCAGATCTAGGAATTGAGATATATCGATTTGAAGTTAGTAACTATCATATAGGGGAAATTGTCACCTTTGGTGGTCTTTTTTTTGACATAACTCGAGAACCACTAGTCCAATTTTGCTCAAACAATTTTAAAAAATTATTATTACAATTCCTTTAATCTGTTCATATAACGTTTTTCTATATACTCAACAGTTTTGCCGGTAAAAATAAATGTATGAAGAATTTGTCTCACAGTGTTATAGAACCGTAATTCATACTTAGTTACCTTTCCTACGATCTATACAAATTAAAAATCGTTTGCAAAATATTCAAGTTATTAACATTCCCCAGGCCATTAATGTTTCAAAGACCAAATATTTTCATCTCACAGGGTATTTGAACGTTTTAAAAATGTGAGGTCATTGTGCATAAAAGGGTTAATCTCGATTTTATTTCTTTAATCAATCTGGTAGCACTACATTTAAGCATAAAGTAAAGTGGTTTTAGTACCACTGGAATTTTCTACCCGGTTCTACCACCACGGAAGTAAAACTATAAAAAGGCTGCCACCTGACGGTAGTCGGACGAGGCAAGGTCTGGATTGTCGGCTTCATGTCTGGTCCTATATTCCGGGCATTTATCGGCCAATGCTCGCTTCAAACGAATCAATTGCGTTCGGTACAGGATGAAATTCCTTATCAATATTTCGAAAAAATTAATATAATTTATAAAAAATTTCATAGTACAATATTAATAATAAAAAATTAATTAAAAAAAAATAAATAAAAATTATAAAAGATAATTCTCCCGGTATGGAAATTAATGCACATCACTAAAACTCAGCCTTATGGTTACATAAAACTATTGTATTTGAGAATTAACTGTTTATTATAAAATTCAAATTGTATGAAAATTTTTAGAAATTAATGAAATTACGATATTTTATGAAAAAATTAAAAAAGGTAAATACTATTGAAAAATTTCATATATATAAGGCGCCGTTCTGCGTTCCGAATCCACAAAAAAAAAATTTAAAGTGAAACATTCCGAATTTGTTTGCTGTTCCGTGATCCACATTCAAATTATTTTTTTCGTTTTATTTCGTGTAGAAAAAGCTTGCTGAAAGTGAATCGAATATATATTTTTTAACAACAATTATTACATAATAATTTATTTTAAAATTAGTCCTTGAATATTAAAATTTGGTAGAAACAACAAATTTTAGAAATGTTTAGTTCCGTGTTAATTAACAAATCCACTCCAATTAAAAAGTTACGGAACTCAGAACAGGGGTGATAAAAATCATTTTCACTAAATTTATGAAGATCTAATTTATGAAAATCAATGAATTTTTTTTAATGAAATTATAAAATTTTATGAAAGAAAGGTGATGAAAAATTTCATAATATTAATTAAATATTATAAACATAATGAAATCCTTCATTGAATCTAGGAAAAAAATTTATGAAATTATATCATTAACAGGGCAGCGACTTTCATGAACTTAAAAATAAAAAATATGAGCTTGAAATATGCAGTAAAAAATGCAAAATATGCACTTAAAAGAAAATATGCACTAATAATCAAAAAATAATCTCTTCAAATCAAAAAATGCACTTTAAATTTATCGATTTTTAAAAATTATATTTATTACTCGTGAGTGTTTGGTTAAAAATTAAATCCAATATAAATGTCTAATTAGATGACAACTGATGATAATGTTTTCCTTCTATTTAAGTGCTATGTTAAGGTCTTCAAATTATTCTTTTTCTTTATTTTTCATTAAATCTTACTTTTAATTTTTAAAATAATATGAAGAAAATATGCAATTTAATGAAAAATATGCATTAAAAATCATAAAATATGGAAAAAATATGCACGTAAAAGCAAAGTATGCAAAAATATGTTGCAAATTCTTTGATTCGTATTGGGTCAAAAGCATTCTTGGATTAATGACTAAATACAAACATGAATTTGCATGAAAATCGCTGCCCTGATCATTAATATTATAAAGGATAATTCTTTCAGTGTAGGCAATTTAAAGCAATTTGATTTAACTGGCATAATTCTAAGAGTGCTTGCATGCAACAAATTTATGTTTTTAATTAATTTGTCATATTAATATTATTCTACATAAAGTTTGTATGTATTTGGTTATTAAAAGTTTAATTAAAATTCTAACTGCCAATCTCTTTAATAAAAAAAATTAAAAATAACAATAACAAAATAAAAATCCTATTTACTACCAATGCACATTGGTATTGAACTTAGTTAGGGTGTCCCTAGAAATATAAACACCAAAAAATATGCTAAATAACAAAAAAAAAACATGTGACTTTTTGGTATTCCGTATAAACTAGATCATATTATATCTATTTTGTTACAAGCAGATCTAATTTGAGGCAATAAGATATGGTTCGATACAATTTTATTCAGCTTTTGTCCTCATCCAAATATATCAAATATAATATAATCGTGTCCAACTAGATAAATTAGTATTTAATAAGATACAATTGTATATAATTTTATATACGATATGTAATATATAATTGGATATTGTAACATGTTGCACTATATAAAATGCTAGATAAAGGAGGATCCCAGTTGGAAATTTTGTGAAGAGGTCTTTATGATAGCTTAGCGATATGTCGCTGTCATTGCTTACTTTCTGATCCACTTCCATACATAAACCTATAGACACCTACTGACATTTTCATATAAATGTAAAAATGTCATAAGGACAAGTCACCAAGAGGTCAATGTGGTGAATAAATGATGACATATCTTTCGAAAGTCGTCACCGATATTTCCAGCACGGGTCAGTAAGTTGTCATCACCACCTGAACTTTTAAAAACCGCTAAAAAAAGTTTTACTTTTTATTATCTTTCCTACTTTCAATATTATCTGTCTTTCTTTTTCTTGTAGTTAATTTTCCTCCATTAAAAATTCAAAGTTTTTAAAATGGTATCAAGCCTCGAACCAGAAAAGCCTTGTGTTTGTTAGTTCATCACCTTGCCCGTTCACCCAAACCATAATAATACAAATAATTTTAAAAATTTCCTATATTCCATTTTTTAAATTCATATCTTAAATTTTATTTGAATCTTCCTATAATCGAATTCAAATTATATTAATTTTATTTGAATCTTCCTTTAAAACTTGAATTTTGTATTAAATTCAAATTAATAACATAAAATTTTAAATCGATTATGATGTGTATGTCTTGACGCTTAGACATTGGGTGCGTTCGGCAGATACAATTTGACAGTCAACAGTTTTACAACAGTTGTGCAACTATCTGCTGAACGACCTGATCACTAACCGCTCAGTCTGAGCGCTGTCATATTTTGGTAGCGTAAAAAATGTATGCTACTTTTGATCAAATAGTGATACATTTGTTGTTGTTGATTTTAAAAAAGTTTTGTTTTGTATGATTGACAAATAAAAACATACAAATATAATTCAAAAACAAAAAAATTAAAAAATCAAAGGAAAATATAGAAAAACTATATTTAAAAACAAAACAAAGAAAACATCGTTCAGCAGAGTAAGTAATCACAAAGCGCTACAAGTCACCGGTATCAGCTTAAGGTTTCTCTGCCGAATGCTACCATTGCTATGTTTTTAATTTTGAGGTTCGCGGTTCAAATCGCTGTTATGGAAAAAACATCTTTTTTAAATCTGTTTTCAATTAATTTAATATGTATTTTGTGTTGTTTTTAACGATAAAATAAAATAAATAAAATATAATAATATTTTATTTATTTTATTTTATCGTTAAAAACAACACAAAATACATATTAAATTAATTGAAAACAGAATTAAAAAAATAAAATAAATAAAATATATTTTATTTATTTTATTTTATCGTTAAAAACAACCCAAAATACATATTCAATTAATTGAAAACAGAATTAAAAAGAGGACTACTGATTTTTCATTATATTTAAACCATTTTGTTATCTATTTTCAAACATTTTTTAAACCAGAGACTATTAATTATAGAGATAGGAAATCAAAACTTAGACTACTCACCAGTAGAGGGCGCTGTAATTTAATATTACCTGAGCAACTTTTTAGTATCAGTTTAGTATCAGCTGAGTCTATATTTAAAAACTCAAAAACTGCTGAAAACTGATCAAAATAAGGAAAAACAAGCGCGGAATATATTCAAATAATTAAATTTAAGATGTCCGTTTGTTTTTTTGCTTTGTTTTTTTATTATTATTGAAATTTAAATACAAAAAAAAAGAAAATTGTCAATTTTTTGAACAAAGTACCATCTAGTGTATACGATGTTTTTATAACTTATTTTTTTTTGGTGATGCCATACCCCTGGTTTAAACAATCCATAAAAGAAATAAAACTAATTGTTAAAACAATCTTCAATTTTTAACTGACAAAACGTTAGAACAAAACGATTTTGGGGTTTGTTTTTCATATTTGAAAGTTTTTTTGTTTGAATTTTCAAAACACTACACACACAACACACACGTCCATATTTTTATTGGCTATGTTTGTGTGTATGAGTAAAGAATTTCTTGTAATTTAAATTGAGATAATTTAGTATATAAACAAACCGGCCTGAGCTTTTTTGCAACTTCAATATATATTATTCAAACTTATAAGCTTTGCTACTTATATCAATTACTTATATTCTTTTTGCCAAATTTCAGAAAAATCCATCCATTCGTTTTCAAGTTAAGGCGATGTCTTTTAAAGGTATCCTTTGAGAATTCTGTGAGTCCTTGGCCCAAAGTAAGAGATTTTTTTAATAGTTTATGCTTCAGTCTTACTTTGTGGTCATTATCAAGTGTTATAGTCAATTTAAATATGTTTTTATTATTTTTGAAAATTTTGTTTGTTTTAAAATATTTATTTTTCGAAATTTTACGAAATTTTATTTTTGACACTTTCTCGCTTCAAAACCGTGCACTGTATACCTACAAACAAATTCTTCACAAAAAAAATTATAAATTTTTTTTCTATTCAAAAAGCTTAATTTCTTATTATAAAATACTCATTTGTCGCATTTATGGTCAATTTAATATACCCCGCCTGGAGGCGGTCTTGCCGGTTAGGGGGTTAACAAAAAAGAAAATCGAAAATATTTGAATTTTTTGTTTTCAAACAGACAAAACCAAAATTATTTAAATTATTTTTTCTAAAAATAGAAAACTAAAAATAGAACATTTGACTGAAAATTCAACTCCGACAGACGATACATATTTTTTGTAGTTTGTTTTTTTATTGATTTATACAAAAAGTTAAACAATATGTTTCCATGTATTTAAATTGCCCTAGTAAAAAAGGTTTTATCGGCTAATTCGATACAATTATATCTAATCAAGTGTGGTTAATGTGATTTCATATATAATTGTGTATAATTGAATCAACATGCATAAATTCAGACAACTCAGATCTAATAACATTAGATCTGATTCACTATTAAATTGTATGTAAGTATATATAAATTGTTAGACCATATATAACCATATAAAATTTTATAATAATTTGATAGGGAAAATGACCCTTTCAATAACTAAAATGGAATAAATATTTATCCGAATCATTAAATTTAGAACAAAATGGCATCGATTTGTAGTTTCATATTTTTGCATATTTTTGTCAAAAATGCATGTTTTTGCATATTTTGACTTTAAATGCATATTTGGTGCCTTTTTAATGCATATTTGTGCATATCTTTAATTTTTTGGAGCAGTTTTTATTTTGTAAAAAAATATAAAAAATTAGAAATTTTATATTTTGATTCAATCAAAATAAACATTCTTAAAAACCATATTGACCTATGGAAAATCTTTGAGTTCTATGTCTGTTTGCAAAATAACTAACTTAAATATATTTTTAAATTTTAAAGTGCATTATTTTTGCAAAAATAATAGTTGTTAGTGCATATTTATTATACCCTACACCACTATGTGGTCAGGGTATTATAAGTTTGTGCTGATGTTTGTAACACCAAAAAATATTGGTCCTAGACCCACCTTATAGTATACCGATCGGCTTAGAATTTTTTTTTATTTCGTTTTAACGATGTCCGTCTGTCCGTCCGTCCGTCTGTCTGTCTGTCTGTCCATGCATTCTTGTGCGCACTCTACAGGTCGTAAATATTAAGATATTTTGATGAAATTTGGTACACAGACCTACGTTAGCCCAATAACGCAGCCTATTGATTTTGGTAAACATCGGTCAATGTTTAGACCTAGTGCCCATATAAGGGTCCTACCAAAATTATATTGTTTATACGCTGCAGGTCGCAAATATTAAGATATTTTGATGAAATTTGGTACACAGATCTATATTGGCCCAATAACGCAGCCTATTGATTTTGGTGAACATCGGTCCATGTTTAGACCTAGTGCCCATATAAGGGTCCTCCCGTGTAAAAAAGTTTAGATCTGACCAGATCTTTTTGGTTCTCAATAGATATGATTCAATCTAATTAGATCCTGTACCAGATCACATCCAATATGATCAGATATGGCATATGTGCTAATACCTTATGGCAAGATCTGATAAGATCTAGTGCCAAATTTGTTCAAATCTAAAGTGATCTGGACAAATGCGCAAGATATGCCTAGATCTGATCAGATCTAATTAGATCTCAAATTTGTCCCAAATTTTGAGATCTGATATCTGGCCATATCTGATCTTTTTAACACGGGCTACCAAAATTATACTGTTTATACGCTGCAGGTCGCAAATATTAAGATATTTTTATGAAATTTGGCCTATATTGGCCCAATAACGCAGCCTATTGATTTTGGTGAACATCGGTCCATGTTTAGACCTAGTGCCCATATAAGGGTCCGCCCAAAATTGGATGGTTACAAACTGCAGGTCGCAAATATTAAGATATTTTAATGAAATTTGGTGCGCTGACTCACATTATAGAAAATTTTGACACAAGCCCCATTTTAACCCATTCGAATTTCGGATCCAAACATTAGTTGGCTTTTAACCAGACTAGTGTAGGGTATTGTATAGTCGGCATGCCCGACTTTAACCTTTTTACTCGTTATATTTTTAATGCATATTTTTCTTTTTTAGCAACATATTTTAAGCGCATATTTTCCATTTTTAAGTACATGAAATCCCTTGCCCTAGTCATAATCAATCAAAAACTCGATTTTGGTTTTTTTTTTGATTATACGTTATTTTGCATTGAAGGTGACGATATGAACGGCGTGTGTGTTATTAAGAATGAAAAGCATTTTATGGTTCCATTTTAAATTAAAAAAGTTGTTTCATTCTTTTTAGAAATATTCCTACCTACACATATTTTTGAACAAAAATGACAAATAGCCGTAAGTGCTAATGCGAACAATTGATTTCTTGATTTTTAACCTGCTGTGGCTTGTACTACAAAAAAAAGCTAACATTTTACTCCTAAATATACTTTTTTTGGGCATATGTTAACCCTTTAATGCCAAAATATTTGTTTTCAATAAAATAAAATCTACGATGTGTGGAACAAAAACTAGGCAACAAGGGGGATTTTTGAATCGCCTTTTTTATTATATTTATTTAGACATTAAAAGCCGACGAAGTTCACAATCTATTTGGAAAGCCAATCATGATTGATTCTTTGATAACTAATTGATTCTTGATTGATTCTTTGATAACTAATTTTAAAGCTACTTAAATCGCGCTTTTAATAGATTGAAGCCAAAAGACAGCCTCGTATATTAGAGGGTTAAGAGATCCGTGAAAAATAATCTCAAATTTCAAATGTTTTAGAATTATACTTAACGACACACCTTTATTGCCTATTGACTTAAATTTTTGATAACTTTTGTTCTTGTTAGTTTAAAAAAAAAACTTTATATGTATTTATTGATGTTGTTCGATTAAAATCAAAGCTTTTGTTTTCGAAAATTTCTTTATCTCTGTTCAAAAAAGGCCCGCATGTTTGTATGTTATTGTAATTCCCATTAGTATAAACTATATATTTTGTTTATAGCAACAATATAAAACTGCTATAGTTAAAAAACTTTTTGTTACCAAACAATCACTGTACTCAACGTTTTGGCGATGAACATAAATGAAAATGATTTTATGGAGCATTGCAATGTCATGGCCTACATAAAAAATGCTGATGATAAAATGTATAAATGTTAGTTTTTTATGGTGACACTAAAAAATAAAAAAAAAAATAACAAAAAAGAAATATCTACATTTCAGAATGGTTTATAAACTTATTAAAGTTTCTTTAAACATTCGAATAGTTAACCCACTAATGTCAAAAGCGGCCTCTGGGCGCTGCTAATCTTCCAGGCTGTATTTTTAGAATTTATAATCACCCAGCAAAAGAAATTGAAAATCATGCTTTACAAAACACTCCTGCATTGGCTTCAAAATATCCGTTAGTGTATTTTTAATACTTTTTCAGAAATAATTCTGAACAACTTTAGAAAAAATTACTTCTTTCATTGCTTCCACAGTAACCGTATAGTACATTTTTCCAGCTCTTTTAGAAGTAATTCCGAACAACATCCAAGAAATCACTTAAGTGTTGCTTCTAAAGCATTACTGCTCTAAAAGTGATTCTAAACCGTGACTTTGATACATTTTTTTTAAACTTAAAATTTTTTTTGTTTTTAATTTTTGTGTTTATTCTATAATCAGTTAAAACCACTTTACGTTTGTTAAATATTGTGTTAAATATACGCACTGTTGTTCTTACTGATTACACTATGCGACAGTCAAAATCGGGATGGGATGAAACCAACTCGAAATGTTATATCGGTCAAAAACAAATTATACGTGTCCCAGCGTTTCGCTGGGTCACCCCTAGGAATCGAGATATATCTTTTTTTGACATAACTCGAGAACCACTAGTCCGATTTTGCTCAAACAATTTTAAAAAAATTAAAAATTACAATTCCTTTAATCTGTTCATATAACGTTTTTTTATATACTCAACAGTTTTGCCGGTAAAAATAAATGTTTGTTACCGCTACCATAAAAATCAATAACCTTTTGTTTATTACTTTTTTTTAATATTTTAAGCAAAAAATATTTTTTTCTTCATACATTTATTTTTACCGGCAAAACTGTTGAGTATATAGAAAAACGTTATATGAACAGATTAAAGGAATTGTAATTTTTAATTTTTTTAAAATCGTTTGAGCAAAATCGGACTAGTGGTTCTCGAGTTATGTCAAAAAAAAGACCACCAAATTTCAAATCGATATATCTCGATTCCTAGGGGTGACCCAGCGAAACGCCGGGACACGTATAACTTATTTTTTACCGATATAACTTTCCCCGGTAGTTTGAACCCTTCCTGATCACTGACCCCTACCATTTGTCTCACAGTGTTATAAATAGAAGAAAAAAATATAAAGTGGGAGATAAAATGCTTTAAAAATTTTTTACTAACTATTTTTTTTGAGTGTATTAAAAAATTAAATTGATTGTGAACTGCAATTTCTGGTATTTAAAAATGCATAGTGACAATTATGTTCTTATAAATTTCCAAAAAAAAAAAAAACATTTAAAATTTCGCAATTTGACAAAAAAAATTCCATAATAATTTTATACAACTGCAATTGCATGAATTTTAATTAGTTTTAATAGAATTTAATTACAAAAATAAGTACCATGAAGTTTTGTTGAAAACTTTTTTTTTTTTGACTAATTTTTAGTTTATATTTGTGGTGTGGTAAATATCTACATAGTACATATTTCATTATAACTTTAACAACGTTTTGGATGCGAATTACACTGTACAACAAATTTTGGTTCATCGCCGCACAGTATAATGTAGGTGGGAAAAAAATTATTAAAAATGATTTTGTAATTTATTAATAATAGTGAATTTAGTCTTAGCAAAAACTACCTAGTTTTCGTACAAAACTAGTTTTTGGTTGTTTTTTATATATGCGCTTTGACAAGTAAAAACTAGCAAGAGCCAAAAACTAGGTAGTTTTTGCCGAGTCTAAATGCAGTATAAAACGCATATGAACACTGATAGAACTAAATCTGTAAAAATAGCAGAGAAAGTTACTAAAAATTAGTTAAAATTATGCTGCAGAATAAACTGCTGAAATTAGCAGATTTTTTGCAAAATACTAGTAAAATATGAACAGCAAAAGTAAAATTGTTAAATATACAGAATTTTAGTTATATTTGAGTTAAATGGATTAACAAAAGTAATGGAAAATAGCAAATTAACCTGCTAAAATGAGCAACATTTTTTTAAAAATAATTTGTAGCCTAAAAAATGACAACAAAATTTTATAAGTTTTTTTTCGATTTTTTTTAAGTGCAAATAAAAATCGAGCCTTTCGAAAACAGCAGTTTACAGTTTTTTTAGTAAACATTTCTGCTGATTTGAGCAGGATAGACTGCTATCTTCATTCACTAAATTTAGCTTAAAAATTGCAAAAATTTTGTAGACATAACAGTTTATTTTTGCTATTTTTAGTCTACTAATATTTAGCAAATTTTTCTCCAGATTCTACAGTACAATTTGTTATTTTCAATTAACTAAAAGTTTAGTTTTGTTGAAAACTGCATAAGAAAAAAATATGATATAATAAAATGACAAAGCAATAAAAAAAACACTACAATTGATGATCTAGATGTACTTCTTTTTTAACATAAACACTGATGATTTTAACATTGAGTTGTCATAGGAGAGGAGTACTCCCACTTCAACATTTTTGCAGTACTTTTTTAAATAGTGCAAAGGAAACTCTTTTCCATCAATTAAAAGTTAAAACGAGTAAAAAGGTTAAAGTCGGGCTTGCCGACTACCCTACACCAGTCTGGGTAAAAGCCAACTAATGTTTGGATCTGAAATTCGAAGGGGTTAAAATGGGGCTTGTGTCAAAATTTTTTATAATGTGAGTCAGCGCACTAAATTTCATTAAAATATCTTAATATTTGCGATCTGCAGTTTGTAACCAAGCCAATTTTGCGGAGACCTTTATATGGGCACTAGGTCTAAACATGAACCGATGTTCACCAAAATCAATAGGCTTCGTCCTTGGGTCGACATAAGTCGGTGTACCAAGTTTCATCAAAATATCTTAATATTTGCGACCTGCAGTTTGTAACCAAGCCAATTTTGGGGGGACCCTTATATGGGCACTAGGTCTAAACATGGACCGGTGTTAACCAAAATCAATAGGCTTCGTCCTTGGGCTGCCATAGGTCGGTGTACCAAATTTCATCAAAATATCTTAATATTTGCGACCTGCAGCGTATAAACCATATAATTTTGGTAGGACCCTTATATGGGCACTAGGTCTAAACATGGACCGATGTTCACCAAAATCAATAGGCTTCGTCTGTGGTACCAAATTTCATCAAAATATCTTAATATTTGCGACCTGCACCGTATAAACCATATAATTTTGGTAGGACCCTTATATGGGCACTAGGTCTAAACATGGACCGATGTTCACCAAAATCAATAGGCTTCGTCCTTAGGCCGACATAAGTCGGTGTACCAAGTTTCATCAAAATATCTTAATATTTGCGACCTGTAGAGTGCATGGACAGACAGACAGACGGACGGACGGACATCGTTAAATCGAAATAAAAAAAATTCTGAGCCGATCGGTATACTATAAGGTGGATCTAAGACCAATATTTTTTGGTGTTACAAACATCAGCACAAACTTATAATACCCTGACCTCATAGTGGTGTAGGGTATAAAAAAATTCTTCGTATAAAAAAACTTGATTTTTTTATTGCCGCCACCGGGTATCGAACTTGCGCCCTCATGATTGCTAGTCTAGCTCTCTATCGCTGATCTTTGATATGAAAGTTGACTGGCATAAAAGCACCACTTTGCCACTGTTAGATATTCTGCTTTATTTTCTTTAATAAAAGTACTTATTAAACAAGTGCAAAAGGTGCACTGCAATTCAGTACTATTTTCATAAGCGCATAAAAAGCAACTTTTCCTCATTTTTATTTCATATATTTTTTTTTAAAATTGAAAAATTAAAAAAATATTGAAATTAAACAAATTAATTATATAAATATTAAAGAAATAAAAAATAAAACGAACTGAAAAAATATTCGTCCCTCCGGGAATCGAACTGCGATCATCTGTTTCGAAATACCAAATGATACCAAAATCACTTTTTAGGAACACTTTTAGATCAATTATACTTTAGAAGCAATACTTAAGTGATTTTTTGGATATTGTTCGAAAGTAATTCTAAAAAAGTTGCAAAAATATACTAACGGATACTTTGGAAGCAATGAAAGAAGTGATTTTTTGAAGTTGTTCAGAATTACTTATCAAAGAGTGAAATAAGTAGTTTGTAAAGCATTACTTCCAATTTTCTTTACTGGATTACAAAATTGGATTAGTCTACACTCAGATAAAAAAGCTAGTAAAAAATTTGTAAACAGTTTCCAATCACACTTTACTATTTTTGAGTTTTAGTACAATTTTTATTTTTAGTAATCATTTTTGCTATTCTCTTATTACAAATTACGGATTTTTTTTTAATTCTCGCTGCTGATTTCAGCAAAACATTTTACTAATTTTTCAAAATCGAGTGCTAAATTTAGCAGAAAAATATACTAATTAAAAAAAAAATTTTTTTTTGATTTTTTACAATTCTTGTTTAGTTTATATTTGTTATTATTGATATATTCTTAGTTTGGAAATAATACACAGAAAATTGTATTGTATCCCCAATGCATAAAAAGCTAATAACTGGAGAACCGCTTGCAATTCTGACTCCAAATTTCAAGTACGATGAAGTAATTAAACGCTTGTTACAATCGAAAGAAAAAATTTTTTTTATAATTTTTTTTTTAGATTTTACAGTTTTTTTTATTTTTTAGTACACTTTTTTGCTAATTTCAGCAGATTAATTTTAAATTACAGTTTACAACAATTTACTAAAATTTAGTAGCTGCAACTAATTGTGATATTTAGTAAGTTTTTTAACTGATTTTAGCAAATCGATTTTGAATTGCATTTTACATAAATTTTACTAAAATTTAGTAGCGGCTACTAATGTTTTCTACTAATTTTATTGTACTACAGATCAGCAGACATGTGTTGCTAAAATTAGCAAAAAATACCGCTGGGCTCAAAACAGTTAAATTTCCCGTAATAACAGCAAAATTTTCAGTAGCCATTACAGACTTTTTTGGTTGAGTGTAGTATAAAAAGATTTTGTTACACTCAAAAAAAAGTCAGTAAAGTCAGCAAAAAATGTTGCTGTGTCAGCAAATTTTTAGTCAGGAGCGTGCTTGCAAAAAAGTTGGTAATTTCAGCAAAAGGTTTGCTAAAAATCAGCGAGCAGATTTTTACCAAAAAAATAGTAATCTTCAGCAAAATTTTTGCTAACACTTAGTCATCTAAGTGTCACTAAACTTTTTGATGAATATTAGTAGACCCTACTAAAAAAAATTATATGTCTTTTGATATTATATATAATAATATCCGAAAAATGAGAACATCTAATTGTATCAAATTAGATCGTATTATGATCATATTAGATCTAATTTGACACAATTAGATCTAATTTGATGGAATAAGATATGTTTTGATACAATTTTATACGGATTTTGTCCTCATCCAAATGTATCAAATATAATATAATCATATGCAACTAGATATAATGGTATATAATTCGATACAATTATACATAATTATATGAGGCATATGTAACTATATATCGGTCTATATATAATTGGATATTATAATATGTTGCACTATATATTGTGCAATATATAACAAGATATAGTTATATATTTAGGATATAATTTCGTAAAATTTTATATAATTATATCTTCGTATATATATTCCAATATATAATTATATAAAATTTTATATGACAATATATGACTATATCAAAACTTTTTTACTTGGGGATTGAAAAAAACTCAAAAAACTTGTAGCGAAATTTTACTTTAGTTAATTTGTTTGCTGAAAATTTAAATATAGAATATGTGTAGAGATGTTTTTCTTTTTCCGTCATTTCCGTTTCCAGACAAGCTGCGACATCTACATCTTGTCTATCTGGTTGTCGTCCACGCTATGAATGCGGTTATCAGCACAATTTTTGTAGCAAAATAAATTAGTAAAACATTAGTTCAAAATTAGTTTAGTGCTAAAAAAATACAACTAAAATTTTTGCTGAAAACGGAATTTCAGCAAAAAAATTGCTGAAAACTAGTACACTTGTTATACAAGACGTTTTACTAATTTTTCTACTAACTTATTTTTTTGAGTGTATTTAAGGAGAAAAATATACCGAGAAACGGGATTTAGAAATCCCGCCAATTTGCCAGTGGCTGGCGGCTGTGCAATGAATAAAATAAAGTGTTACAATTTCATTACTCTGGATGTTTTCGTAACTTTCTAGCTTGTTATATGACTTAAGGAAGTTTGAAATTACCGTTTTTTAGTTTAATCCTTATAATTTTCATATTTGCCAATTAAATTTTGCATTTTCTCACCACTCGTAAAGTAGACACTATAATTAACAGGAGTTTATATAAAACTTGTCATTCCACTTAATAGATTCGGAAATATATGACACAATATATCAAAATTTTTTTAATTAGATTTTAATATCCTTGATGTATAAAACTTTTCAGTTCAAATCTCTTTTTTTTTTAGTAAACAGTAAAATTTACTGTTATATATCACCAATGATATTATTTTTTTAAATTTAACCATTGACAGCAAAGCCAACAATTGGCCCGCCTTAATTACAGATTTAAAAACTAAAAGTGGTCCAAATTTTAGCGAGGTGCGTTTAAAATAAAGTCTTTACACACATATTGACACCACTATGTCATACTGAGCTAGAAAATTAGTATGAAAAAAATATTTAGCTTTAAAGTGCCTTTAAGTCATTTATAGAATAACAAGTTCAAACTGGCTGGCGCTGTATGTGCCCGAGAGATCCAATATTTGCTTATATTTTAGCCCAGTTTATCGGAAAATGCCGGTGGTGCAAAAAAATTCTTTTTAAAATCCCATACATCTCTTTGGTGGTCTAGTGTACATACATATTTGAATTTACAATCGCTTTTTGATATACAAATAGTTGATATATTATTCATGCGTTTTGTAGCACATTGAACTTGTATTAAAGTGGATTTATGTAAATTTTTATTGTTTTTTTTTATACAATAAAATATTCTCTTTATCTTTGCATTTTTTTCAAAGCATTTTACTTATTCATGCAAGTAAATTGTTTTAATATATATTTACTTTATTTTTTTAATATTAAAGTTGTTTAAATCTAAATTTTAGATATTAAAAAAAGAAAATTGGGGTTATTAGGCGTTAAATTCTCTACACATTCAGAAACCTATATAATAATGGTCATAAGTTGACTAGCAATTACTGCACTTTTTTTTTTATAACGATCGTTGTATGTGATAAGAACAATTTTTCAAAAGTTAAGTTAAAATGTTTCACCTTATAACCATCAATATTAGAAAAAATTTAAAATATTTAAGAACTCACATACACAGAAAAAAGTATCACAAAATTTTAAGTAATTAAAAAAAATTGTTGGCTTTTTACTTAGATATCTAACAATTTTTTTATTAAATGTTTGTAAATTGTATCAAAAATATCAAAAAATAGCCTTAGAATTTTTTGAAACAAAAAAAAAACAAATCATTTATTTTTTGTTTTCAATTGCTCAAATGTTTGTAAATTGTAACAAAAATTTCAAAAAAGTATTTTTTTTTTGTCAATACGACAACATAAAGTGAATAATTGTTTTAATATAACAAACTCGTTGTTGAATTTTATTTTTTTATTTTTAACAAATACAAACAAGTTACAAAAAAAAATTATTGTATTTACAAAACACATTGTTAAAAAAAAATTGATTTTATTTTTAACAAATTACAAAAAAGTTACAAAAAGGGATTTGTATATACAAATACCATTGTTGGTGCCTTTTTAAAAAATTTTTTGTTTGTTTATGCAAAAAAGGTGTTTAACATTACAAACAGAATTTTGTAAATTTTTTCTGTGTATGAGGATTTCTATAACAAGTGTCCAGCTAAATGAAGTGTAACGTATAAATTGTCCTATATGTTATGAATATAAATGTAAATGACTTTGTTATATTTTTCCAAAATGTGGGCGAAGTAGGCGTGGTTAAATATTGACCAATTTAGCGCTTATTTTTAGCTTATTATTTATTATAATTAATGGAATTTCAAAAATGGTAAAAATTTGACTGTTTTTTTATGAGAAATTTGAAAGAATAATATTTTTGTTAAATTAGAATTAGCTGTCAATTATTGGTGCATCGCCCAATATTTTTTATATTTTTTTTTTATTTATTTTTTATTTTTTTTTTTTGTTTTATTTATTTATAATAAAAGTTCATAAATTTTTTTATAGTTTTTGTCTACCTCAAATATTTAGTAAAAATTCGAATATTTGTTCTATTATCTACAATCAGGCCATGTACGTATAATCGATATAACAGTATTTATCATACGACTAGGTGCACCATATACATTAGCCCTACGGGAAATTTTAACAAACTGTCACCGAACTGGTCCCTTTATATGAAATAGACTGGTCACTTTTACATGGCGTTGTCATAGGAGGGGGGAATTGACTCCTTGTGACATGTCATAAGACAAATCCTAGGACAGGTTACTGAACTCTCATAAAAAACAAAGTTCAGGGACCTGTCCTGAGTTTTGTCTTATGACATGTCACAAGGAGTCAATTTCCCTCTCCTATGACAACGCCATGTAAAAGTGACCAGTCTATTTCATATAAAGGGGCCAGTTCGGTGATAGTTTCTTAAAATTTCCCCTAGGGAGGATGTCCCTTAAAATTAGGTTTCCCGATTTTCATTTATTACACCTGCCCAGGTTTGTTCTAGTTGGTTCAAAATGGAAAAATTTAATAGAAATGCAAAAATGTTTTTCTTTAAATTATTTTTACAATTTTTTTAAAATTCTTAATTTGGAGTTGTCAGTAGCTGTTTTTGTAATATTCTAGTTATAATTAAAGAAAAAGATAATAAATTGAAAAAAGGAAAAAGGTTCCACTTCATATTTCTTCACAATTTAAATTAAGCTTAATTGTGTTTTTTGTCCCCAGGCCACTGTGGTTTAACCCTCTAAAGCTCTTTTTTCTGATTTCGATAATATTTAAACTATATATTTGGCATTAAAAATCTACTATTGGACAAATATAAAAATTTAATTTATATTATTTATTTTAAATTATCGCTTTATTTAGGCGATATAGCACAATAAAGGTTGCAGGCGAATTAAGAAATCCAAAAGCCAAATAATATAAGTAATATAAAATTATATACCAAAAATCCAGTGTTGTTATTTCAGAAGTTATGACGATTTCCGCTTCCATATATCAATAAATTTTAATTTTTATGGATTCCAAATTCTATTAACGTAAAAACACGTTTCACAAAATGGATTTAAAAATTAAAGTTTCTTATGCCGCGAACTAGGATAGAACAGGCGACCTTCCGTTTGTCACCCACTTGCTTCTCCTCTAGGCAAAACTCAATTAAAAATTTTTTAGTTAAATTTCAGATATGATTTTCTCCCTTTGGAAATTTAAATATTTTACTTATAAATAAAACTATATAAACAAGATAACATCAATTGTGGCTTTTTATTTGAACCAATAGAAAATTATTTATAAAAAATATATATGGGTGATATCAAAAAATGTGATAAAAACCGTGTAACCACCTAATTTCTAAAGCATGGATTTCATTTGAGTTACATATTTCGATATATATCAGCGCATTGTCACGTGTTTTACAAAATTTATAACAATCTGACCAATTTTTGGTTAATACATAAAATTTGTGACCAATTTTATAGGCCAAATGTAAACTCCGTAACAAGTAACTCATAAGGTTTTTTAACTTTAATAGCTTATATTTTAATAACCAATTTTAATAATATTAACGGTAAGAATTTTTATGAAGAGGAAAAGTGCCGTTTTTAATAAAAATTAATACATTTTACAAACTTTTTCGTATATCTTAGCTATCACGACTTCAACTCTGTAACGATTTTTCGTCATAATTTTTGATAAAAATGCATATACCAGAATTTTGGAGTTATCTATTATTTATATTCCGAAAAGTATAATGTTATTTATACTCAAATGATCGTTGGACTGTAAGTAATCATCCAGTATAACAGACTTGAAGCTTTTCTGCAGCATGTAACATTCTCGAGATGAAAAAGGATGTCTTTGATAAGATTTGTTGTAAACTCCGTTCCTAATTTTTACACCAAACTATTTAACGAGTAAGAAAAACAATGTCATATTTGGATTCACCTTGTAGGCATCATGCGATTTTGTTTCGAAAAAAAAAATTCTGACAAAGCGTTTCTGAAAGAAAACGAAAAAAGTACCCAAATGTAAACTCCGTAACTGTAAACTCCGTAACCACAATTGTTTGCATCAGGTTTCATTCAAATAAATGTAGATAAATGTTTAAAATATTTTAAAATAACCATAAACAGAGTTGATTCAACTAATATTTATGCGTCACAAGACGATTCAACTAATAATTTTGCGTCAAATCAAAAAAAGTGATCAGTTTTTTACCCTAAGCTGCTGGAGCGGAAAACGATTGATTTTGCATTTCATTGGTTTTGAATCGATATTTTGAGTCATTACTGACATTAGTTTGACAAATTAAATTTGTTTCACACAATTTAAGAATTTTTTGATCGCGAAATGTTATGTTTTTTATATATTATTTTGTAACTGCGCAACCGCTGTTTAGTTTTAAAAAATTTTATATTTTTGAAAAGCATTTAAAAGGACCAAAAATTAAAAAAAAAAATTTTTTTTTTCGCGGAATGAATTGTATTTTTATTCGCGAAACCGCCAATTTGATAAACACAAATTATATATCATTGGAAAGCAAGTTGAAAACCCAAATACAAAAAAATAATAAATTGAAGAAAATTCGTACGCAATTTTTTTGTTATATCTTTTGCTTGCATAAATGTAAACTCCGTTACAACAAAAGCAGTTAAAATTGTGCAAAAAAAGTTATTGCGACAACTTGTATAAGAAATTTTTTGCACTTAGGTTTATAATGACTAAACTTACTGATTCCATTAAGAAAAAACCGAAATATTAACACTTTTTGCTTCTCACAAATTTGGCCCAAAAATTTATGACATTTTTTGATTTCACCCATATATGTCTTTGCTGAGATTTGAACTCAGATTGCTACGATTATAAGGCTCTAGGCCCTGAGCCACAGATCCTTACATTTACATAAATTTTTCAGACAACTAGCATTATTTATCATAAAAACTGGATCAATTTGTTAATTTTGTTTTTTTTTCTAGAAAATTCTTTATTAAAGGTTTTTATGTACATTTTCATGTCAAATGGCACTTTTTTACATTTTAAAAATTTGGGGTCATTTTGACCGCATGTGCCTATAAGGGTTAATTTATAATTTTTTATTCCTTTATATAAAATTTGGTGTTCCGCAAGAAAAACACAATGTTTTTATATACTTTCAGGAAAAATCGAAAATGTTCAAAAATTTTCACCTTTGACCTTAGTAAAGAAAGGGTTAACGTTGTCGCAGTTTTACAAAATCTTCGGAAAATAATCTCTTTTATCAGAATTCAAAATCATCGGAAGTGATTTTATTACATCTACCCTCATAAAAAAAGTTAGTAAAAAAGACTGTTAAACGCGTTCTGATTAAGTTGAACTAATTTTTCTGTTATTTTCTCTAAAAAAGTGCGTACAAATAGGTAAAAATTCTGCTAAAATAACTGGAAATAGTACATGTATCTGCACAATTTTGACCTATTTGTACGGGATTTTTTTATTATTGTAGCTGAAAACACAAAAATGAATAATATTATCTAAATTATTGGCCAAAATCACAGTTTTTTCTAAAATTTTCAAATTTAAAACACCGTCAGTGCTAAGTTAAAAGAGGGATGTAGGTAATTTTCACTAGAATTATTCTCTGAGATGTATTTAAAAAAAACTTTATGCGTTTACCACTTTTTTTTTGTATTTTGTCGAACAAAATTTAAAAAAATTCAAAATTGGTTTTGCAAATTTATAAAAAACAATAAATCCCATCTGTGGTGATACCTGGGACGAGGTTAGTATAATCCGAAAGAGACAAAAATTTATATCTAAATATTTATAGATCTTGAAAATGAAACTAGAGTAAGTTTTTGAAAAAAATATTTTTTTTTTACAATTTTCATAATTTATTTCATTTTAATCCTATTTCATTTAAATCGATTTTGAATTTTTATGCATTGAAAGCTAATTCAGTTTACAAATTACTAAAAAGCAATTCAGTTTAGATTGCGATTCTGTTGATACTTTCTAGAAATACACATCCATAAAACAGATTCCGTGCTGACAATCCAATTTGTTGCCAATCGAATGGTTCAGTTGCATCAAATTAATTTTTCGATTGCGACTACAGAACTATTTTTCATACGACATAAGTCCTGTATCAAGTGGTTTTCTGTTGTCACAATTGAAAAACTCGGCTACCACAGCCGAACCATTCGATTGGCTACAAATGCGGTTGTCAGCACCGAATCTGTTTTCTGGGTGCAGATATTTAAGAGCCAGTATTTTCGAAAATAAGCCAAAAAAAGGCAGTTTTTTCCCCATATAAATCATAGTTCAAACTTCAGGATCGATGCGGCACGTGCTCCATTTATACGATCACCTTAATTTTTTGCGTGATGTATTTTTTTAATTTAATTTAATTTAATTTCATTTATTGTAATTTTAAGCCCATGGGGCCAATTAGATAAATTACAAATACAACTTACTAGCTATGTACATAACAATAAAGATAATAATAATGAACCCACTCAGCGATAGTTAATTTATTTTATAAGCAAAGGTATTATATCTTTTAGATTACAAACTCTGTTAATATTTGAATTATATAATCTCTATGGTATAAATTTTTGTATAAACTACATAAGTTTATCCTAAAACTTCAATATGTAAAAAACAAATTATAAAGGTGCGATTTGTGCTTGTTCATAAGCAATAAGATGACGTTTTTGCAAAACATATAAATTAGAAAATGATTTAAGCGCTCTTGGCAGAGCATTATATAACTTAGCCACTCTAACAAAATATGCACGATCTAGTATAGTAGTTAGCTTTGGTAACAAAATCTGCTTATTTCTATTGGATTTACTAAATCTAAATCGATCGGTGAAATTTGAAGGATAACCAATTTTAAATGTTCTGTAAAATAAAAGGAGATTACGAATCTTAATAAAGCTGTTGAAACTACATCCCAGAAAATTTTGCACGTAAGAAGATATATGATCTCGATTCTTTAATGAATATATATATCTAACAACACGATTAAAAAGTAATGACAATCTTTTTAAATTAAAACCAGGGGTACCAGAATATATCTCAATACCATAATTAAAAATAGGCATAATTAGAGCGTGAACTATTTTCTTTCTTACTGCTAATGGGATATATAAGTTAGTGCAATATAGTTTCCTAAGAACATAATGCACTCTAGATGATATTGAATTAATCTGATAATTAAATTTAAGCTCATTATCAAGAACCACACCCAGACAAGTCAATCTATCTACAAACTTAATTTCCGTAGGTCCAACAAAAATTGATATGTCATCCCTATACGAGGGCTTTCCAAAAAACAATGTCTTAGTTTTATCAGCATTGATAACCAAACCATTTCGATTCATCCAATCAATAGTCTCATTAACATAATAGTAAATATTTGACTGAAAAACATCAAAAAATTCCTTATCCCCCGATATCAATAACTGTACGTCATCAGCAAATGCAAATGAAGTACACATGCTGTTATCGTAAATATAAAAAAGATCATTAAGAAACATTATGAACAAAAGTGGTCCTAAAACTGAACCCTGAGGCACTCCAGACAACACTGGCAGAATACTACTAGAATTACCACCAATCGAAACATATTGTAAACGATCTTTCAGATAAGAGGATATCAATCTACATGCACTAGATGAAAATTTAAAATAATTTGCCAATTTCTCTATAAGTATCATATGTTGAATGTTATCAAAAGCTCTGGATAAATCAAGCGATAATAAAATGGATAATCGACCATTACTTAATGCACTTCTCACATTATCAGTCAAATTAAGTAGAAGATGTGTGGAACTACGTCCACGTCTAAAACCAAATTGACAATCATGCAAAAATCTATTTGAATCCAAATATCCAGTCATTTGATTTTTCATTAAACTCTCCACTAACTTAGCAAAAATCGGTAAAACTGAAATAGGACGGAGATTATTTAATTCATCCGATGTCCCAACTTTTCTTATCGGTGTAACTCTTGCCAATTTCCAATCCTTAGGGAAAAAAGACGAAGTCAAAATTGCATTTACTATATACAAAATGTGCTCCTTAAAAAAAGGAAATACTATTTTCAGAAATTTCATTGAAAAACCGTCCCATCCAGCAGAATTCGATTTAATTGTTGAAAAAGCAATGATTAACTCATCAATACTAACACATCTAAACATAAAGCCTTCCAAGTTTGTGTCATCGAAAATAACATCAGAAGGACTATTATTACTTTGAGAATCCACAAAAAACTTGTTCAAACCATCAATATCTGAAAAATGCACATTTTCATAACCACTTGTTATGCCAGAATTTCTGAGTTTAGACCACATCTGATCAGTAGTAAGATTATCAAAAGACCTACTGTTAGATTCTCTTTTGTACTTTCTCATAATCGACTTCGCCCTGTTCCGAGCTCTACAAAAAATTTTCCGATTTTCGTCAGTCCTATCATTTATAAAGGCTTTATATGCCAAATTATGTAAAGATAAGAAATATGTAATTTCAGGAGCATTTATCCACTTCGTTTGAATATCCACTCTTTTACGCTTTACAAATGGAACAATCGAGTGAACTTTATTCAACATAATATTCAAAATATTAACACATTCATCTACATTACTCGTCTGATATAATGGGTTAAAATCACAGGACCTTATAACATTTAACAACTCGTCATTATCAATCGCTTTATAATCATAGTATTCCAAAAAATTATCCGATTTTTCAATGGGGAGGGAGAGGCCTAAAAAAATCAAAGAATGGTGTGACACACCTGGGTATTGAACCTGACCAATTTTACTAACCAATGAGGGATCAGAGATAAGAAAATAATCAATAAGTGATGTTGACTGGAATCGTATATCAAAATGTGTCGGAATAGACCCATGTAAACATGAAATATTGAGTCTCTGACAAATTTCACGTAGAGCAATTGAACTAGATGCTTCAAACATATTACAGTTGAAGTCACCCATAATTAAAATATTATCGTAAGATAAAACAAGGTCACTTATTTCATTCTTCAACGTAGCAATACTACCATTGGGCAAGTACACACAACCAATTAACATTCTCTGACCACTCAACGATACCTCAACAAAAATTGCCTCAAATGCACCATACATCTCACTGGAATATACCTTTTTAAATTTAATTGACTCCCTAATATATAAAGCAACACCACCCCCACGTCTTACTGGACGATCACTCCGAACACATTTATACCCAGGGATATTCACAACACTATTATTTATATCAGGTTTTAACCACGTCTCAGAAAACCCCATAAAATCCAAAAAGTTACCACTAATAATATTGTTTATCTCATCAAATTTAACAGAGTTGGTTCCAATACTAAAGCTTGTGCAATTTAGGTGAGCTATTTTGATATCATTGCCAATCAATTGTGAACGGATAAAATAACTATCGCTAACAGGTATACCTAAATTATCATTTAAATTCATATTCAAGTATATTAAAATAAATCAAAAATTATTGACAATATAATTTGAGATTGCAAAAATTCAAAAACATATTAGTAAAAAATTTTGGAAAAAAAAAAATTTTTTATATCAGTAGACAAATTAACAAATTATACCCCAACGAACATTTCTAGAGGTGGGGACGGGTCACAGGTCGCCATTTTTTTCGCCCACATAACGAAGGTCAACCCTGTTACTTATTTATGATATTATCATACAATGGACAATTTTTTCTCATATCGCCATGGGTTCAGCCCAACCCCCAACTCAACCATTACTCAAAAGAGAGGACATGGAAGTTTTGGAAACTTTAATGTGGGATATGACACAAAAAAGTTTGCGAAACACTGGTGTAGTGTATGAGGTATAAGACAGGCACCTAAACAAAACACGTTCGCTTTGATATATATAATATAGAAGCAATCAAACAATTTAAAACATAACAAGTATTATAATGTCATATTTGAAGCCCTTCGTCTTTCACAGCCTTTCACTTCTTCTCTATCCCCTTTCCAAAGAAAGCAACACGCTAATTAATAGGAAGAATTTCCTGAGTGTGCTTCTCTTTAAAAAATAATGTATCAGAACTACTGAAGATGGTTTAATACCAGAACTTGAGAGTAGGTCTAGTTCAATCAAATTTACAACGCCCACTTTTGAAAACAATTTTAGAACTTTTTCAATTTTGTATTCGTATTATGGGGGCAATATATACTACGAGTTTGACATAGATACGATATGATTTTTCCGGTAGTGGGCAGTTAATATGGAACACCATATATTTGAAAATGGCTTGAAAAATATATTTATCAACTAGATATACCAAATACTTATATTGAATTACAAAATTTTAGTAAAAAAGTCAACAGTCATTATCTAAATAGACAATACAAAATATTTATAATAAAAATTAACACTGACTTAATATCATTAAGAAAATTCCCAAAAAAAAAAAAATAAACAGTAAAATATACAAAATCATATGATTTGAAAAAAAAAACTCATAAGATAATAATAACATTAAAACATTAAATAGTATCCTGCTGTTAAACAAAATTGTTTGGATGCTGGTTTTATATTCCCATACAAAATTTAATTAAAAACTCATTAACCTATTAAAATAAAAAGGAAAAAAAAAATCAACATGACAGACAGACAACAATCACATCTAACAATCAGTGATGTTTATCGAAAATGCTGATGTCATCTATACAAAAATACTTGTAATCATATTTAAAAATATATTAATAAAGACATATTACAATCCTTGCAAATTTTTATTTTTCTAAACAAAATACTTTTTGCTTCTGATTGCGTTTCTTAAAAAAAAAAAAAAATATTTCTTACAATTAAATACTCTACCAAAATATAAAAAAAAAAATAACTTACCCCATTGAAACTTCCACTCTCTAAAGGTGGGGCATAAATTTTTGAAATCGACCACATCAAAATTATTAAAGCAGGACAACCTTGAGTAAATATAATAAAAAAAAACCAAATGTTTATTGATCTAATAACAACATTAATGGATAGCAATAATTTGGTTAAATATCTATTAAATATAATTACCCCAGCCAACTAAAGCGTATTGTAGAAATCCTAAATTATCACTAGAAAATGTTTGTACTACCAAAGTATATAAATAAAGACCTAAATTTAAAGAAATATAAAGCAAAATATAAAAAATTTATTAAAGCAGAAAGTTCTTAGAGTTCTGGCAGATAAATGAATGAATTGCGTACGAATTGAATGATTGCGAATGAATTTAATGAATTGCATATGAATTGAATGAATGCGAATGAATGGAATGAATTTAACGAACTGAATGAGTAGAATGAATTAAATTAATTGAATAAATTAAATGCATTGACTAAATGGCGTATGAATTAAATGATTGGTAATGATTTGAATGACTTAAATGAATTGAATCATTTGAATGAATTGAATAAATTTAATTAATTGAATGAATTAAATTATTAAATGAATTTCAATGAATTGAATGAATTGATTGAAGTGAATGAATTGAATGAATGGAATAAATTCAATGAATTGCGTATGAATTAAATGACTGTAAATTCAGTGAGTTAAATAAATTGAAGGAATTCAATGAATATTGGCGAATTAAATTAATTTAATGAATTGAATGAATTAAGTGAATTAAATGAAATGTATTAGTTGAATGAATTGCGTATGAATTGAATGATTGCGAATGAATTGAATTAATTGAATGGATTAATGAATTGAATGAGTTGAGTGAATTTAATGAATTGAATGGATTCAATGAACTGAATGAATTTACTAAATTGAATGAATTTAATAAATTGAATGAATTGAATGAATTTAATGAGTTGAAAGAATTGAATGAATTATAATGTATGGAATAAATTGAATGAACTAAATGAATTGAATGAATTGAAAGAATTAAGTGAATTGAATGAATTTAATGAATTTGATGCATTCAGTGAATTAAGGGAATTGAATAAATTTAATGAATTGAATGAATTTAATAAATTGAATGAATTGAACGAATTTAATAAATTTAATGAATTGGATGAAATGAATGGATTGGATTGAAGAAATTAAATGAACTGCATGTATTGAATGAATGAAGTGAATAAATTTAATAAATTCCATTGAATTGAATAAATTGAATGATTTAAATGAATTGAGCAAATTGAATTAATGAAATAACTTTAATTTGCAATAAACCGTTATATATTTATTTTCTACTTACCCTCAACAAACATCCAAAAGAAATTTGTTAAATTAAAATAATGAAACATCATGACCAGGGTAATGCAACCAGCTTGACTAGCATGATCTGTCATCTATTATGTATTAAAGTATAAAAAGCAGAAATTAAATACAATTAGATTAATTTCAATAACGGAAAACCTTAAGCTTTTAAATTCATTTAAAAGTAAAACCATAAATTTAATTATGTTTTATTATTTTATTAAAAATTTTTACGATCAAAAGTGCTTTGATGTACGTAGATACAAGCAGACGAATACAATTAACCATCAAATGATTAAAGTTTAAACCAATAGCACATCATAAAAATGTGACGAGGGTTTTGTTATACAAATCATTTAGGGAAATATGGATTCATGATTTTGTGTTTTTAATTTAGAGTGTATGCGTCAGCAATTGCATGACATGTGTCATATCTTATCATATATGATAAGATCTAGCACCAGATCTAATTAGAATCAATCATATCTTTTTAGATCTAAATATATCTGACCGGATCTATGCCTTTTTACAGGGCTAGTATCGATATCGAGGAATCGGTTGTAATAAACACGCATCTGAAGTGTCGAAAGACGTATTGAGGAGTCTTGGTATCCTAAAACGGTGTAAGAAATATTTCACTACATCCGATATCCTTACTATTTGTGCCATATAAATCCGACCGAAGATGAAACACAGCTCCCATATATAAACAGGAGCTTCCAAGTTTATTTTGGAGCTTTTGTACCGTGTGAAGTAGGGCGTCGCACAGTGTTTCTAAAAGCACTTTTTTGGAGCAAATAATATTTCAGGCTACAAATTTTAAGCGATTTTCAAAATTCTTTTTTTGTATTTTAGCTTACAAAATTCCACATACAGGCGATTTTTGAATTTAATTTTCTTAACATTTTTATTTTTTTGTAAAAGCAATGGCCTTGCAACTCTCTCAATATTTTTTATTTGAAAAAATATTAGGCGGCTTGGAACAGGAACGAACTCCGACTGGTTAATCAGGTATGGAAAAGGCTCACTTAATCAGGCTCTTATACCAAAAAATGTTAGATCGCTCTTACATATTTAAAAATGTAAGTAACTAAAAAATAGCTTCCTCTTTGGCTCGTTAAAAAACATAAAAATTAAATATTTAGATATTCGCAAATATTAGCACAAATTGCGACAAAAAAACATTTGCAAAAAGCGAAAGTTTTGCAACAATATATTTGCTTGCAGAATGTCGATCACTGATTACCTCTTTTAATTCATTTTCTGTGCCATAAAGTCTTTTTCGAATTCCGCCGTTATTTTGCAATTTTTAAGTGCGGTTTTTTTAATATATAACCTAGGGATTAAATTTTTGTACCATAAAGTCTTTTTTTCAAATTCCGCTATTATTTTGCAATTCTTTACGTGCTTTTTTTTAATTTATAATCTAGGGGCTATAATACAACAGACAACAAAGTTTGGTGGCTAGTTGAAAAAAAAAAATCGCGAAAATAAAATTTCCAAAAAGGATAAATTTTTTCATCAATATATTTGTTTGCAGAATGTAAATCGCTGATTAAGTTTTTTAATTAATTTTTTGTACATTAAAGCCTTTTTTCGCTTTCCGCGATTATTTTGCAATTTTTTAAGTGTAGTTTTTTTAATTTATAATCTAGGGTCTATAGTACCAATTTTATACACAAAAATTTGGTGCTTAGTTTGCAAAAAAAAATTAAAAATAAATCGCGAAAAAATATTCGCAAAAAGGAAAATTTTTGCGTCATTGTATTAATTTGCAGATTGTTAATCGCTGAATCAGTTTTTTAATTATTTTTTTCTACCACAAAGTCTTTTTTCGCGTTCCTCTATTATTTTGCAATTTTTTAAGTGCGGTTTTTTAAATTTATAATCTACGGAGTATAATGCCCATTTCATAAAATAAAGTTTGGTGGTTAGTTGCAAAAAAAGAAAATTTTGGCATCGTTTGCAGAATGTAAATCTTTTAATTAATTTTTTGAACCCCAAAGCCTTTTTTCGCTGCATTCCGATATTATTTTGCAATTTTTTACGAATGGTTTTTTAAAATTCATAATCTAGGGCTATAATACTGTTGGAATAGTATAATTCCATAGTATAGTTCCATTCTTGATTTTTATAACTAAATTATTATTTTCCATCCCTGGTTACAATCGATGTTTTGAGTCATACAAAGAGCGCACATAATGACCCTGCAAACATTTAAAAGATACCTTCCAAGAAGATATTAAAGCGATATCTTCTATTTGTCATTTGAATGAAAATAATCAACCCAGGTGATTCGGATCCGAAATTTGAGGGTATATGGCCATATATGGAGATATATGAATGTTCATATATTTTTTTTTTATTTTTTAATAAAAATATTGCTTTTTTTTATTTAAATTAAATGTAAATATTACAATTCTTACTGATGAATTTGTACATTTGAATGAAATTGAGAAATTATGAAATTTTTAATGGACATAAACATTTTACTTGAAGTTTAGAAATCATTTTATGACTGTTTTTTGGTTATTTAATGATTGTTTATACACTAATAGAAAAAAGTGTGTAAAAATGTTAGTTAAAGCTACTAAAAATTAGTTCAAAATTAAAAACTGCTGAATTAGCAGAGTATTTTTGCTAAATATAAATAAGATAGGAACAGCAAAAATAAAAGTGTTTAATATATTTACAAAATTTGAGTTATAATTGAGCTAAATATCAGTGATTAAGAAATAAAATTAGACAAAAAACATCAAATAAAATTTAAAATTTTCAAAGTTCCTTTTTCGTTTTTGGTTTTTAATAAATAAATTTAGCAGTTTTATTTTTGCTGTTTTTATCTTACTGCAACATTTTCAATTGTATTTCAAAATTTATCATTATATTTCAGAAGTTATAAATTGTTTTTCAGATTTATCAATTGTATTTCAGAAATAATCAATTGAATTTCAGTTTCATCAATTGTATTGTAGAAGTTATGAATTGTTTTTCAGATTTACCAATTATATTTCAGAAATAATCAATTTATTTCCAGTTTTATAATTGCTTTTCAGAAATTATCAATTGATTTTCATATTTATTAATTGTATATCAGAAATTATGAATTGTATTTCAGAAACTAAAAATTGTATTTCAGAAATTTATTAATTGTATTTCAGAAATTCGCAATTGCATTTCAGAAATTATCAAATGTATTTTACAAATAATCAATTGTATTTCAAAAACTGGCAATTGTATTTTAGAAATTGCCAATTGTATTTAAGAAATTATCGATGTATTGTATTTCAATATTTTTTGAATCCGCTCAAGTAATTACCCCCATGACAAAAAAGACTTAAAACATTACCCATATATGGAATAATATATGAGTTCATATATGAAGATATATGGAATTTATGAACCAATATATGGACCAATAAATGCAGTATATTATCATATATGGATTCATACATTTGAATGTATTTACCCATATATGCTTCCATACATAACATATATGATCATACATTAAACCATATATGCTCATACATGAAACCATATATGACAATATATATGAACATATATGAACATTTTCACCTGGGAAGTAGTATTTACTTTGAAATTGTCTTCCTTTTATCACTTGGAAGAAAATTCGACGATATTTGGAAAAAAATAATTCAAAAATTTTATCTTTTGTCATAACTTTTTATGACAATATTTTGACAATATCATCTTTGTATTATTTGGAAGATAAGGCAAATTTGTTTGAAATCTTTTATCAATTTGAATTAAAACTAAATTTTTACAAAAACAATCAAAAGATATATAGGAAATAAACTCGTGAAAAGTTAAGATTAATTGCGCGGGAAAAATCGGCTAAGATGAAATCAAAATAATTTATAAGTTGGTCAATGGATTATGTATGCAGATATTGTTTTTCAAGCTTAAATTTAATAATGAAAAAATTAAATCGTTTTTTTATTGCACTGGGAGTTTATTTAGCGATATCCCTTTTATCTTCCATATGAGTTATTGCTTTCATATTGCCTGGAAGTATTGTTTTTTGAAATTGATATTGCCGGCAATAAATGTTTTCTTCCTGCGATATCTTCTTCGTATTGCCATGTTTGCTGGGTGATATTGCTTTGAGTATGTTCCTGTTCCAAGGCACATAATAGAACAAATGCTTTCTCAGTGATAGAGAGTCCCCCAATCTCTTTATTATGTATACTCTTTGGTAAAAGTAAAAAAAAAAAAAATAATTTCTTTAATTTTTTGTGAAAGAAAAAATATTATTAAAATACCTTTAAATATACATTAGGGTGGACCTTATTATGTCAACTTGCGATTTATGGCCGTCGGCCCCCCCTCCTAGAAATGTGCCTTTGGGTATAAAAATATACCATGCAAAAAATTAAGGTGATCGGATAACGGGAACACGTGCCGCATCGGCCCTTTTTTCCTGGTAAAATCGAAAATTTTAAAAAATTTCATCTTTGACCTTGGTAAAGCAAACTCCGTTGTCGGAGTTTTATAAAATTTTCGGAAAACAATCTCCCGTATCAGAATTAAAAGAAATTGAAAGTGATTTTGTTACAGCTAGCTAAAAACACAAAAATTAATACTATTATCTAAATTGTTGACCTAATCACACTTTTCTCTAAAATTTTCAAATTTAAAACTCCGTCACTGTTACGTTAAAAGAGAGATATGTGTAATTTTCAGCAGAATTATTCTCTAAGGTGTATTTAATAAACCCCTATGCGTTTATAAGTTTTATATATATATATTTTGTTGAACAAAATTTTAAAAAACTCAAAGCTCGGGGTTTGCAAATTTCTAAGAAAACAAATCCTATCTTTGGCCATACCTGGAACTAGGTTATCATAAGCCAAGGGAGACAAAAATGTATATCTGAATATTTGTGGATCTAAGAAATGAAACTAGAGTTATAACATTGTAACTTTTTGAAAGAAATATTTTATTTTTTTACGATTTTCATAATTTATCTCATTTTAACCCTACAATGGTCAGAGGAAATTGCAATTACTAAAATATTTTCCAACCGATTTTGGATTTTTATGCATTACCAGAAAGGCAATTCAGTCTAGATTACGATTCTATTTACATTTTCCAAAAATACAGTTATTTAAGAGTAAGTATTTTCAAAAAAAAAAACAAAAAGTGATTTTTTCGCCTTGTAAATCGTATTTCAAATTTCAGGGCCGATGGGGCCGGTGTTCCCGTTATCCGATCACCTTAATTTTTGCAAAGGCACATTTCTAGGGGGGGGGGGGGGACGGCCTTAAATCGCAAGTTGACATAATAAGGTCCACCCTAATGCCCACAAACGCTACTACCAGTTTCCTCCCTCATAGAATATATTTTCCTAATTCTAATACATTGTACTAACATACACTAGCAGTTGCATTAATGGAAAGTTTTTTAAGGAATTATCAAATCCTTTAAAGAGTATTCGGATATTTTGTTCCCAAAGCGGGTCTTACACATTAAAGGATTAAATAACGTCTTAAATATTTATTTACAATTTATACAATCACAAAATATACTTACCACTTGTAAAAATAAGGTTAATATCCATAATAAAGCTGACAATATATATGTTAAAAATAAATTCGCATGTATTGTATTTCGAAGGCATTTCAAGTCTCTGTGTGTGTGTATATGTATGGGCAAGGATTTAGAAATGATGGGAAGAAAGAGTGGAATAGAATAGTTTTAATTGTTTTAGCTAATTGTAGAAAATTGTTTTAGTTTATTTTCTATTTATTTTCATTCAGTTGAACTTACTTAAAACATAGAAAGACAATTAAAGCTGAAACTAATGCAGCAAAACTTAAAAAATAACCGCAACAGTAGATATTGGAGGGCCACTCAGCGCCAGCTTCAAAATCTGTGATGGGCGGTAGAACATGATGTTGACATTTATCGTAGTCGGAATAATTATCCCATGTGCCATTGGGAAAACAAAAACGTGTAGCATTTTCTAAGAAAGAAAAAGACAGATAAAATAATTAAAAGATAATAATGAATATGAAGAAATTTTTTTTTGTTTTTTAATTTTGTATTAAAACACACAACTTTTAAATATCAGATTTACGTGGTTTTTCACAATAATGCAAATTTTTTCTATTAAAAATTTTATTAACATTTTAATCAAAACTTTTCTCATACATATGTATGTAGGTAAACATCGTGAGTTCTACATAGCGTATGATTGATATTAAATTGCGTATACGCCTAGGGATAGCTTTTATATGGATATTCTAAAATCTATATTCGTTCTTTTATTTAATTAAAATTAAAAATTCATTTAATTAAATACCAAAAAATATTATATATTTATATTTTTAACATTTATCTAATCATGCTCGTAGCACTCTTGCTGTTTAATTTATATAACAAATATTTCCAAGTAAATATGTACATATCAATATTGGTAAACAGTTCCACTTTGTCACTTATTACATAAACATACATAAAACAGGGCTTACATGGAAAACACAACAGCTGCAAATATATGTACCAAAGGTATATTTGCCGCACATATTACCCGAAATGTATGAATAATGGTTTCCATATGAAGCTTTCCATACCAACTGTCCCGCTATACAATCTCATAACAATTCCGTTGTGACAGCCGATTTTTTTTACTCAACTAAATTACGAGGTTGTGGCAACCGAATCAATTCGGTTGGAAAAAATTCAGTTGTGACAGGACACAATGATCCCCAAATTTTTAAAATTATCCCAAATATTTGAAATGTGAAAAGTGCTATTTGACAATAAAATCAACATAAAGGCACATGATGTGCCTATGATGGCACATAGAATTATTAACCCGTCAAGGCAAACGACACTGATGATGGCTTTGTAGCGAAAGCCGAAAATACGTATTCTGTCTTGCTGGCCTTATCGAATTCTTTCAAAAATTTTTTATTCTCTGTAATTTACTTGTTAAAATTGTATCATCTTTCTTTAATTTGAAAAATAATTTGAACAGAAAGTGATATTAATTTAGTTTTAAAAAATTGCACCTTTGACCTTGTAAAAGAAAGGGTTAATGTTGTCGGAGTTTTACAACATTTTTCGAAAAGAATCTCTTTCTAAATTACTGGCCAAAATTACAGTTTTCTCTAAAATTTTCAAATTTAAAACGCCCTTACTACTAAGTTAAAAGAGGGATATGTGTAATTTTCATTAGAATTATTCTCTGAGGTGTAGTTAAAAAAAAAACTATGCTTTGACCAAATTTTTTATATTTTGTTAAACAAAATTAAAAAAAAAAAACTTAAAATTAGAATTTTGCAAATTTAGAGAAAAAAATTTACAATTTTGGCCATACCTGGGACTAGATTAGCACAATCAAAGAGAGACAAAAATTTATATTTGAAAATTTATAGATCTTAGAAATGAAACTAAAGTATAACATTGCAAGTTTTTGAAAAAAATATTTAATTTTTTTACGATTTTCATAATTTAGCGGTTCATGGGTCGCCATTTTTTTTTCGCTCATATAACGAAGTTTTGCCCTACTGTACGCACACGTCGCCAAAACCTTTAGGGCTTTTACTATACTGGGCTAATATATCAAAGCCCAAGACCATGATCCTCATTTTTGTTTTGCTGAACGTAGCTGTCGCCTTCTTAAATTTTTCGTTATATCTTTGGCATTTATAGTCGGATCTTAAAGTATGATAAGATCCTCGAGGCAAAAAAATCGATATATCACACTTTAAAATCCCAATGAAAGTGCCGCAGCTATAAAAAAAAAAAAAAATTAAAAAAGGCACCTCTACGTTCGGCAAAAAAATTCAAATTGCCTTGCACTTTGTTTTTGCCTGTAAGGTGGTACGGTACATGTACCGGGTCGATTTGTAGGATCAAAATAAGAAACTTTGCCCGAGGAACCATACTTCTAAAACGAATTCTGAATCCCCGACTTTTGACCCGTCAAATTTTGAAAAATCCCACTTTGACCCATTTAGAGTGTCCCAATCGAGTCCAAATGTATGACCGACCCACACTAACTTTGGAGGGCCGACCCACCCATGCCAGTGGCACACCTTCTGGAACCCCCTGGGGGGTTCCCCATACAAACATTTCAAAAAATCACCACTGGCATGGGTGGGTCGGCCCTCCAAAGTTAGTGGTTGTCGGTCATACAATTCCTCGCTAAAGTTAAATAAAAACAAGAAATTAAAACAAAAATCGCTGGATTAAAAAAAAACGCAAAAAAACGCGATTATTTCAATATTGACGATTTTTTCAGTTTTGGGGGTTTCTTTAATTTTTGTGATCTTTTAAATTTTGGCGATTTTTTTATTTGTCTTTTTTATTTTGGCAATTTTTTATTTTTACCGAATTTTTCACTTTAAGGCCCGATTACTGAAGGTCCAGTTAAAATTTAGCCGACAGTTAAATTAAAATTTTATATAGGAAACAATAACAAAGGTGTCAGTTAAAGTCCCAGTTAGTAGCTAACTGGACATTCAGTAATCGGACCTAAGCGTTTTATACAATTTTGGCGTTTTTTGAATTTTGGTAATTATTTCTAATTTTGACAAATATTTTAAATTTTTGCGATTTTTAAATTTTGGGATTCTTTTTTTAATGCTGGCGATTTTTTTCAAAATTAACATATTTTGTTTTTCATTTTGTAGATTTTAATAGTCAAATTTCCAGCATTCCACAAATTCCATTACATATAACATCATGATACAATTTTCAACTTTTGCTCGTGAAAGCAGCACATGGTCGTAAAACTGCGTACTAAGATTTTCTTCATTGCAGCATATGTCCTTTTTATAGGACTTGAAAATATCAAAGTATACCATAATGGCGACATATTTCTTAATACTTGTATCCAAAATGGGCTTCAAATAGGAGGAGAGAATCTACACAGTTCAATGATCACGTAAAAGACGAAGTAAAAAATATTGTTTTGTGATATTCAATAGCCTTGAAATTGTAGATTTTCACTTTTAAAATTTATAAGTGACTTATAAAACAAATTTTTCATACAAAATTAATTTTATAAACGTGTTATAAGGTTTTTAAATTATTATGCATAGGCACTATAATATACATTTAAGCCATAATTTTGTCTTGGTAGAAAAAAAAAAACTTTAATTAAGGTGTAGAGATTTTTGTCTTTCAGTTGATAAGATAAAGTCTATAAAAAATAAATTAGCAGATTATTTTTGCTATATATTAGTAAGATAGGAATAGCAAAAATAAAACTGTTAAATATAAACCTCTCAATTCATAAATGTTTTGTAAAGTTATAGCAGGTTTACAAAACGTCATTTTCATACAAAATTTGTTCAATAAACCTCCTATAATTTTACAAAGCGTTTATGAATTTAGGGGAAAGAATTTAGTTATATTTCAATTGATTTTTTGTTAATAGAAAATAACAATTTAACATTCTAAAATCAGCAAAAACAAAATTGCTACATTATTAGTAAACTAAAAAATCACAAAAAAATTAGAAATTTTGAAATTTTTTTCGATTTTTTTTTTGATGCAAATAAAAACTAAGACTTCTGAAGACAGCAGTTTACTATTTTTTTAGGAAATATTTCTGCTGACTTTAACAGGAAGACTGCTATTTTCATTCAACTAAACTTAACTTAAAAATAAAAAAATATATTTAGATATAAAAGTTTGTTTTTGCTATTTTTAATCTGCTAATATTTAACAAATTTTGCTGATTTTACAGTAGAATTTGTCATTTTCAATTAACTAAAACTTAACTCAAATATAACTAAAATTCTGTAAATTTAAGAGTGTTATTATTTGCTGTTCTTGTTTTACTAGCATTCGGCAAAACTAATTTTTAGTAGCTTTTTTTACTATTTTTACAGATTTATTTCTAGGAGTGTCTTATAATGTGTAGAATTACTAGAAAAAAGTGAAGGCCCGTTAAAAGGACAGCTGATGTGATGATGAAAAACTGAGTAATATTTTTAATATTTAACCACGCCTATTTTGCCCACTTTTTGAAAGAATTGAAAATGTTGTGCCATGTTTTATTCGTGTCGTATACTCAAAAAAGTTTAACAGTTACTAAATTATAATTGTTTGTGTAGCAACCAGTAATTGTTGTTCTCAACTGTAATTACAGTTGTTTTTCTATAGAAAATATACATATAACATTTTTAAAATATATAATTTTTAACCAATTTTGTCAGTTGTTTTAAAATTTCTGTAATAAAATTTTTTGAGGTTTTTTTAAACGACATTGTTAGTTACTTTTAATGAATTCGTTAAATATTTTTCAGCAGTTTAAAATAATTACAGCATTTTTAACTGCATATAAATTTTTTCTAACTGTCATTTGGCCGACTATTGATATGAAATGCCTCATATTCGAATAGTGTTTGTCTGCAGGGGATTCCATATAGCAGGTAAACAATTTACTTACTACCTCTAATTTATAGTTGCTGCTGTGTGCCGGATGTTTTATAGTTAAATATTTACTTTTAATAATCACAACTTTAATATGAAAGTGTGAAAACTTGTTTGTTATTTACTTATTAAAAATAAATAATAAAATTTCAAAGAACTGTTTTTAATTATGTCTGCGAACTTTTGGCAAAAGCACTTAAGTCAACTTGAGAAAATTTAACGACATATTTCTAGAGAATGACACATTTCAATATGCACATTACTGAATAGACTTCATATTTCTTTTGGCTTTAAAAATTTGGTAAAATATTTGTTTATGAAATAAGTGGTTTTGTCAAAAGTTCACATATTTGTTTAACTCTATGTCGCTTTTAAAATTTGTTATATGATAATAGGAATTTTTGTTGAATGTCTATGTAGTGCAAAACATAAACTAAAAATCCATTAAAATGCATTTTAATTAAAGCTCAATAAAGAGAGATTTTTTGCTTTAACCCTCTAATGTTCTGTCTTTCGTTCGCGATGATATTTTTATACCCAACAGCACAGTGAAGAGAGTAAGGTCTTGAGACGATTTACCGATGTCTGTCCGACCGTCTGTCCTTGTAAACCTTGTGGAAAAACTACAGCTTGCATATATAAAGTTACACTCAGAAAAGTTCTGCAGTTACTACATGACAGTAATTTGTGTAGTAATGCGGTTGTAGTTATTTTAACTACAATTGTAGTTAATTTACTTAGAGCAAAATTTTTCAATTTTTTTGACAGTTATTTTTTTAAACAAACTACAAAAACTACTACATTGTAGTAACATATATGTATTTTATGCAGTTATTTTGAATTTTGTTTATAAATACTTAAATTTTCAAGTGTGTGTGCATACACACGAAGCAAACAGGAGCATGTGTATGAAGCGCTTGTTTAGAAATTTCTAGTGAAAGAATATGAGAAGAACATGTTTTCTCTTGTCTTAGTCATAAAACAACGCCAAAGAGTGAGGACGCAAAATACGGAAAAGGTTATATATTTTTTATTTAATTATTAAAATAATAAGGTAAGTTTTATAATATAAAATATAAATTTATTTACGTGAATGTTAAAAAAAATATATTTATTTGCTTTTAGTTCTTTTATATTCTCATCCCTTTCTACCTGGAGAAAAAAAGGAAACCAAACAACACCATATTTCATCCCTCACAGACGGACATCTACAATAATATCTTAATAATGAAAAATAAAACTGACATTAAGTGTAAATTTTGATTTCTCAATTTTAAATTTATTATAGAATAAAATTAAGTTAAGAGTATTTACATAAATTTGTTTTTTATTAAATTAATAATTTTTAAAATAATTTTTATTTATGTTTTTCAACTACATTTGCAGTTGTTTGTACAGTTTTACAATAATTTGCATGTATGTTGTTTCAATTGCATTTGTAGTTGTTTTTACTACATTTGTCAGTTGATTTTTAACAGTTAAAAATAACTTCATATTGCAGTTAATTTAACTGCAAATGTTGTCTACACCTTTTTAAGTGCAAATGCAGTTATTTTAACTGTCATTTGCAGTTGATTTTACCTACATAATTCCCTGAGTGTACATATTTTGATGAAATTTGTCATATGAGCTTTTCTTGATGCAAAGAAGAAACATATTGAAATTGATTAAAATCGGTGCATATTCAGACCTATCTTTCATAGAAAAATTCTATATGAATTTGGATTAAATGTTATTTAGATACACAACAAACCCATAGATATTTGGTTGTTATGTGGGTTGTGCATTTTATATAAAATCATAAATATTGCCTACAAATTTATAGCAAATCAGACCACATGAAGCTATTCTCCATATAACCTCAACCTCCCGGTGTTTGCTTAAATTAACTTTTTCAGTGATCTCTTTCATATTTCACTATATTTTTCGCAGTATTAGTTTTTTAGTCCATATAATAACGTTCAGATGCTTTTGCGGAATTTGGGCCGCTTTCAGGAATATGAGCCGAATCGTACTCCCATATTCGGGCGGTTTTATAGCCAGTTAGTGCATGACAGTTGCTTGTGTAGTAATCAGTTGTGGTTGTTTTTAAGTTACTGTTGTTTTTCTGTGGCATGACTGGTGCTTGTCTAGTAATTAGTTGGTATTTTAACTGCAACTATTGTTGTTTTTCTATTGAAAAATACAAACAACTATTAACACAGTTATTTCAAAAACAACTAAAGATAATTACTGTATTTCGTAACAGTTGCCTGAAGCAATTATTTTTGATACTATAATAGCTGTGTTTTTGACATAACTATATCCGTTAACTCAGAAAAAAACTCAATGTTCACGACAATGTGTTTGAGACGAAAACTAACACATTACTTTTTGTATGCACGTTAACTTGCAACGTGGAGTTTTGAATCTCACCGTTTATAGATTTTCGCATAAAACATAACTTCTTAAAAAGTTTTGCTGGCATACGTTCGATTATACCGCAACTATTATAAAACTAAATATCTATAATGTTTTTATACTTTAATCGGTTAATCTTATATTTGTTTTAAATACTTAACGTTAATACGTATGAGCGAAAATACTACTCTTAAAAAAATAAGTTAGTAGAAAAATTAGTAAAATGTCTTGTATATAAAGTTTACTACTTTTCAGCAATTTTTTTTGCTAAAATTCCGTTTTCAGCAAAAGTTTTAGTTATATTTTTTTAGCACTAAACTAATTTTGAACTAATGTTTTACTAATTCATTTTGCTACAAAAATTGTGCTGATAACCGCAATTATAGCGCGGACGACAACCAGATAGACAAATGTAGATGTCGCAGCTTGTCTGGATGTAGTACAGACAACGGAAATGAGAAAAAATAAAAACAACTCTACACAATTTCTATATTTAAATTTTCAGCAAATAAATTAACTAAAGTAAAATTTCGCTACAAGTTTTTTGAGTTTTTTTCAGTCTACTAATATTCGGCAAAAAGTTTAGTGATTTTGGCAAGGCTATTTTTCATTTGCAATCAACTAAGTGTTAGCAAAACTTTTGCTGAAGATTACTATTTTTTAGTTAAAAATCAGTTAGCTGATTTTCAGCAAACCTTTTGCTGAAATTACCAACTTTTTTGCAAGCACGCTCCTGAATAAAAATTTGCTGACACAGCAACATTTTTTGCTGACTTTACTGACTTTTTTTTGAGTGTAATAATAATAAATAATAATATAAAAACAGCATTTTTGCAGTCGTTATGCATAATAATTTGAAAACATTATAATACGTTTATGAAATGAATTTTGTATGGAAAATTTGTTTTATAAACCATTTATAAATTTTAAAAGTGATTTTGCATATGACCCTTCATTTGTATTACTTATTTAAAAAATAAAATATATCGCTGAGTGTGAAAAGTTTCAAGTGAATTCAGTTACTTTTAAAAAATTTGGCAGCCATAATATTGAATTTCAAAAACGCCACTCGCCATTGAAAATAAAATCTTTTTAAATTATAACCGATAATTTAAACCTTCACCAATTTTGAAGAAAGGGGGTTTTCCGGTTTCTTAAAACCTTTGCCAAAACTACTGAGTAGTGTTTTGTAAGATGACAAAGCAAAATTGTTGTAAATAGTTTTTGTTGTTGTTTTTGATTTTTTTATATTTTAAATTTTGACTAACGCTGCTAAACGAGAACAAGTAATTCTCATTGTATTTGTAAATTTAACCTAATAAATATTGCAATAAATTCTAAAAATGTCGTCATCTGACCATTTCCTTAGGTAAAGTAAGTTGTTTTTCACGTGGAAAGATTTTATTCAAATTTCAATCGTAATTTAAATTCTGAAAATTAACACTTTTTTATGTTACTAGAAAGACACAATAAACACAAAATATCATTTTTTTACAAGAAATTATATACTAAATTTGCGAGAAAACAAAGTCTACATAATTTTCTCGTGAAACTGATTGTCCTCAAAAATAATTTTTTTTTATGTAGTAAAACAGTTTTTCCACGTGAAACTCAAAAAACTTAGGTAAATACTATGCTTAAGAATGAAATCTGGATAGGGATATACCTTTACGACATTATTTTCACATACTTATTCAGAATTGGCGCTCAAATGTCTCACAAACCTGAATTTTAGGGGCGTTTGTTTTAAATTTTGACTTATTTCTGTCATTAAAGTTAAACTTTCAACTTTGATGTCTTCAGAGATTTATAGTAGAATTTCATAACAAATATTTTTGCGGAACATTTTTCGCCCTCTAACTACCCTTGTTAACTGTGTTCCCAAACCGCTGGAGCGAGGAGGTTGTAATTTCGTATGAAAGTTCCTCCTCCGACGTAGACACCCGCTAAAAAATTAAAAATTTGTTTAAATCTTGAACGATTTCCCAAAGTAGTAATTTTTAGCACTTTTTAACTGTTCCGTCGCTGAATTTAGATGAAAAAGTAAATATTTTTCTGAAATTTATCATCTAGCGCTTTTTTCCAACGCGTTTTGCCTCAAAAAAGTTAGCATCACTGCAAAATATATGGTAAAGCAATTCTCGCTGTCGTTGTCGACTCACTTGTGATCAAGTTTACCAAATTGATTTCGCTTGAAGCGAAAAAATTACTACACTCAACCAAAAAAGTCTGTAATGGCTACTGAAAATTTTGCTATTATTACGGGAAATTTAACTGTTTTGAGCCCAGCGGTATTTTCTGCCAATTTTAGCAACACAACACAAATTTAGTAGCGGCTACTAATGTTTTCTACTAATTTTATTGTACTACAGATAAGCAGACATTTTTTTTCTTTCAATTGTAAAAAATGTACTTCAACATACTTGAAATTTGGAGTAAAAATTGCAAACGGTTCTCCAGCTATTGCCTTTTTATGCATTGGAGATAAAATAAAATTTTCTGAGTTTTATTTCTAAACTTAGAATATATCAATAATAAAAAATATAAACTAAACAAGAATGGTAAAAAAATCAACGAATTCTTGTAAATACAAATTTCTTAATCTATCCACTTGTTGTCAAAATAAGAGAATAGCAAAAAATTATTACTCAAAATCAGTAGAAAAAAATAAAGTGCGATTGATAACTGTTTAAAAAAAATTTTACTAACTTTTTTATCTGAGTGTAATAGAAATATTAGCTAAAAAAAAGAAGCCAAACTTCTGATTATTATTTGCATTATTACATAAAATTGAAGAAAAACTTTGAAAATTAAAAATTTTTTTGTGATTTTTTAGTCTACTAATTATTTATCAAAATTTTTTTGCTGTTTTTAGCAAGTTAAGTTTTTATTTTCTTTTAACTAAAATTTAACTAAAATATATAATTCTGTATAATTAATAGTTATATTTTTGCTGTTCCTATTTTACTAATATTTAATAAATGAATGTTCTTTATTTTGACTCTAGATCATAAATTAATATCACTTTCTGTTTAAATTATTTTCAAATTAAAGAAAGATGATACAATTTTTACAAGTAAATTACAAAGAATAAAAATTTTAAAAGAATTCGATAAGACCAGCAAGACAGAATACGTATTTTCGGCTTTCGCTACAAAGCCATCTTCAGTGCCTTTCGCCTTGAATGGGTTAATAATTAATAATTGTCTACTTATGTGACAGTTGAAAGCAAATCGAATTTGAAAATAATTTAAACAGAAAGTGATATTAATTAATGATCTAGAGTCAAACTAAAGAACATTCATTTACCAAAATAAGAGATCAACTAAACATTCCCCTCATTCATCTTAAAAATACATTGACACGGTGCAAAATATAATTTAAATAACATACATTTAAATTTAACGGTTCGTTGTAATTCCAATATTCTTTGGTTATCATACACAGAGTTGAATAGAATCAGCTGAGATATCTTAAGAATTAAGGTTCAAAGCAAAAAAGAGTCATAATAACAAAGGATAAAAATAGCATTGTTAGATTTCGTTGATATTAGTCTAAGTTGAGTTGTTGATAACAAATTCGATTTGCTTTCAACTGTCACACAAGTAGACAATTATTAATTATTAACCCATTCAAGGCGAAAGGCACTGATGATGGCTTTGTAGCGAAAGCCGAAAATACGTATTCTGCCTTGCTGGTCTTATCGAATTCTTTCAAAAATTTTTATTCTTTGTAATTTACTTGTAAAAATTGTAACATCTTTTTTTAATTTGAAAATAATTTAAACAGAAAGTGATATTAATTTATGATCTAGAGTCAAACTAAAGAACATTCATTTACCAAAATAAGAGATCAACTAAACATTCCCCTCATTCATCTTACTAATATTTAGCAAAAATAAGTTGCTTATTTCAGCAGTTTTTTCTGCAAGCTAATTTTTAACTAATTTTTAGTAGTTTTAACTACATTTTTTACAAACATTTTTCTATTAGTGAATGAGTATGAATAATTTTGTCAATAAAATTTTAAATTAAAGATTTTTGTCCCTCATTAACTTACGTGTACTATCATAATGTATCCCTTTAAATTCTTCAAAACATGGCAGCGCAGCCCAAGAGCCTGCAGGTGTCCTTGGCCAACAAAGAACGGAATCAAATGAAACAGGGCAGGATTTAAAATTCATAGTTGTGGTTAATAAGCTAGCGGTCTATAGAAAGACAAAGAAATAAAAGAAAAATTATAATAACATGTTAACACATTAAAAAAAGAAAACAAAGAATTCCATTATGATAAAAATCTTTTTTATTTTTCCTCAGCTACTTAAATAACTTAAGGTGATAATGATAAATGTAATATAATGCAAATAACATTCTTGGTAAAAAAAAAACAATTCAATAAACGAAACAACAAAAAAACTTTTACATAAAGGCTTAATTGTAAAAGAATAACAAATATGACGATGATCATAAGTGAACAACTCGTAACTAAGGAATTAATTACAACATGAATTAAGGATGTCAAAGCACTTTTGTGTGGGGAAAAAGACGTTTGGCATTGTATAAAATTGTAATTAAATTGTAAGACTCAAATTGTCAACTTATTACCATCGATGTGATATAAAATTATGTAAAACTTTTCTTAACCGAAAAAGAAAAACAGGAAGAGGAATGGTGTTGTTACTAAGGAAGTTTAACGAAAAAAACATAAAAAGTTGTTTTTCTTATTCATGTGGTAATGAAAACAAGTATGAATATGAATTTATATATGTACATAACAACAATCATATATATACACTGAAAAAATTATTACTATTTCATACAATGCTACATACATTTCATTTTCAACTTAAAAAATTGAATGAAATGACAGCAAATTCGAACGACGTCTATAGAGTAAGATATTAATCACAACGACAGCAACAGTCGTGGCGATTAATTTAAATTCAGCGACAATCGACAGTCGATATTTTTTGACGTTTAGAAAAAAACGAAAGCAAAATAAGAATATGGTTTTATTGGTTTTGCCACAATTCTTCACCACTTCAATTGGTTTTGCATTAATTCTTGTTGTTTTACATTTCATTTTATTTAATTTTGCTTTTTTGTGGTAAATTATATTTTTTTTTCAATTATTTACCTTCTCAACAAAAAAAAAAAATTGTTTGTAAACAATTGCGAATTCAGTGTGATGTCCGTCGGAATAAACACATATTTGAAGTGTCGAAAGAAGCATTCAAGTGTCTTGGTTTTTTGAAACGGTGTAAAAGTTATTTCACTCCATCCGACCTCCTTACTATTTATACCACCTTTATCCGACCGAAGATGGAATACAACTCCCATATATGGGCAGGAGCTTCAAAGTCTATTTTGGAGCTTTTGGACCGTGTTCAAAGGAGAGCGTCGGCGCTCATCAATGACAGTAGGGTCTCCAGCTCTATTGATTCATTGGAGCATCGACGAAATGTGGGTTGTGCATCACTGTTCTATCGATATTACCATGGGAGGTGTTCTGCCGAGATTAGTGAACTTTTTCCTAGGCCCAGGGTTTTTGTTCGGAATACTCGATTCTCTGGTAGAGCACATCCGTTTGCTGTAGATTGTCCCGTGAATCGCACAATGCATTACAGGGAAAATTCGTTTATCAGTCGTACAAGCCGTATGTGGAATGAACTCCCCGCGGAAGTCTTCCCAGTCACTTACAATATAGAGAAATTCAAGTCAAACGTCCACAAACACTACTCCCTCCTTCCTCCCTCCCATAACCTATTTTCCTAATTCTAACACAATGCACTCGCATTAGTAAGGGGCATCCCCTGACTGTTAGTCTATCGTTAAAAAAAAAAAAGTACGAATTTTTGAAGCTTTAATACGAATTTCTACAATTTTGTTCTAATGGCAACCCTTAATTAGTTAAAAATATGGCAACAATTTGACAAATATTTTGAGTGTGTGTTAGTGTGTCGTCATAAAAATAGAATAGATTCTATTACGATGACAAATCGCCGGATGACATGGCGACATTTTGCTTCCCATAAAAAATATATGAAAAAGCAATTTTCGTTGTCGTTGTCGACACAGTTGTAATTAATCTCTAACATTTAAAGTTATTTGGCAGCAAACAGAATAATGGTTGTGACAACAACTATAATTCGGTTAACATTATTTTTCTCGGTGTAGTGTGAGCTTTTCTCTTACGATTTTATTTTTAATTTTTCATATTAAATATTTAATATCATCTTCCTTTATGTTTTCTTTTTTATTATTATTTTGTTATAGAAATTACAAAATCTTTTCAAGTGTTATTATGGGCCTGTATATTTAAGAATTTCTTTTAAATTAAAGATTTTATTTTAAAACATTGCTTTTAAAAATCTACCATAGCTGTGTTTTCGACTTAACTATATCCGTTAACTTATAAAAAAAAAACTCAAAGTGCATAAAAACGCGTTTAAGACGAAAACTAACACATTACTTTTCGTATGCACGTTAACTTTCAACACGGATAATTATCAACCATGAAAACTCAACGTTTATACAGTTTCACATCTAACTAGGGTTTTTCTTTTCCCGGACTTTTTCATTTCCCGGGACAGCGGGATTTTTTTCTGAATTTCCCGGGATCCCGGGATTCCCGCTCGTTAGAAAATAAATAAATCCGACATATGTTGTACTTGAAAAATTCGATTTCTATTAAAACACCGTCCGACAAAGTTCATCTTTTGGTTGTACCCATGATAAAATCTACTTAATATACTTATATACTTCCACTTTTTCAATATCAATTCGTTTAACATTTTAAATCGCGAATTGTTATTTAGATAATATATTTACATAAATTTAGTTAGAATATTGTTCTACCTAATATATTTATACGGAAGGCCGTCTTAATTTTAAAATGAAATATATTAACTAAATATTAATTCGCGGTTGGAACGGTAAAACGAATTGATGTAGAAAAAGTGAAAGACACGGGTATTTTATTTTCTTCCCTTATTTCAGGATATGTTGGAATTGTTAATGGGTGTAAACTTGTGTCGGACCAGTTTTATAGTCAGAACTAAGATAGACTTTTTGCTTAAGTATTTTTTAAATATGAAATCCAAAAATTTGTATTTCCAAAGATTTTGCTTCTATGCAGATTTTAAGAAATATTCGCATAGAATTACTTTACAAAAAAGTTTAAGAGTATTCTTCACACAAATTATTAGGCAAATTCTCTTAAATATTTTTATAAAAATCGACACTAGAATATTATTAAATAATAATTTATTCATCTTAACACACTAGATATAGTGAAAAATATAATTTAATAAGTATGCCTAATTGTTTACTATCAACATGGATTTATGTTGTAGGTTAAAAAATAATTCGAATATGCATTTAAATTTAAAGGCTCTTTGTCGTTCATAAATCTGAGCTTCATAAATTGTCGATCAGAGTTGAATTTCATAGGAAGCAGCTGGATAAAAATAACATTGTTAGAATTTCGTTGATGTTAGCCTAATTGAGTTGTTTCAATTTGCTTGTTTCAATTCAATTCAATATAAATATATCATCAATTATTAACGCACAAAGGTATAGAATATTGAGGATGGGTTTGCAGCAGGACCCAAAAATACGTATTCTATCCTGCTGGCCTCATCGAATTTTTAAAAATTTTATTCAATGTAATTTGCTTATAAAAATTTTATCATCTCTCTTTTAATTTGAATCTTAATTTAAAGGAAAATGTTATAATATTTGATCTCAAATTGAATGAAAAACATTCATTAAATAGTTTGTTTTTTTAACTGTAACTGGTATCTTTTGAATAGAATTTTTTTATGCCACAACTATTTTAAAATAAATTATTTAATTTGCATAATTGCATTTTAAATTAACATATAAAGAAATCCAAAATAATTTGAAAAATCATCAGCATAATATTTAAAAAATACAATTGAAATAAAGGAATAGCAGTTCAAATTTAAATAAAATTATTTGAAGTTATTGAAATTGAAAATACGAAAATATTAAATACTAATTTTTTAATGCCTAGTTTTTTGGAGGTATTTGGAACTGAGATACGGATGTTAAAGTATTGTATATATATTAAAAAAAATTTTTCTGAAGTTCGAGTATTTGTTTTCGGTTTAACTTAACCAAATTCAACAGATTTCCAAAAACAATTTGGCCTAAATAATATTTTTTTATACTAATTCAGTTTATTAAATTTTAAATCGCATTTTTTAATTTCAAAAAATGTTATTTAAATTAATTTCAAATCAATGCTTTAAATTTATTTAGCTTCCAAAATTGTAATATATAGGTAATAGCTAAAACTTCTGTAAAAGAATCAAAAAAAATCCCGGGAAATCCCGCACAAAATTCCCGGGATTGCGGAATCCCCGGGACGGGATTCCCGGGACATAAACCCTACATCTAACGTAACTTATTCACGTTATATCCTAAAAACTTTTGCTGACGAACGTTCGATTATAACGAATCAATTATAAACATTACCTGTTTAAATATTTTTTATACTATAATCGTTTTAACGTAGATAGGCATGAGACAAAATAGAGCTTACACAGAACGAATTTACAAAATTCTAATTAAATTTTTAAACACCTTTCTCATACCAAATTTGTAAATACAAAAAAAAAACTTTTTAAAAAGGCACCAACAAAGAATTTTGTAAATCCAAAAAAAAAATTGTGTTTTTTTTGTAACTTTGAATTTTTATTTTTAAACAATTTTTATATGAAAGATAACAATGAAAAAATATTTCAAACAAAAAAATTGTTGGAAATAAAATTTCAATTTCAAAGAAAATGTGATTGCTTTTACAAATTCCCATTGTTGGTGCCTACTGTTTTTTCTGTGTATATGAATTTAAACTTTAGATTTCTATAAATGCGATGAGTACTTGTTGGACATAAAATTGCATGGTAAAAATTAACCCCCAAATGTTTTTTATTTTTGTTTTTGGTACAGTCAAAAAAGATTGACGGTTACTATTGTAATCAGTGGTTATTATTTTAACTGTAGTCATAGTTGTTTTTCAATGACAAATTACAAAACAACTATAAAGACAGCAGTTAAAAAAAATAGCTAACGAAAAGCACTGCATTTCGTAACAGTTCCCACCAAAAAAAAAAAATTGGAAGTAATGCTTTACTAATTTAACTGCTTCACAAGTATCCGTTAGTGTATTTTTACTGCTTTTTTAGAAGTTATTCTGAACAACTTCAAAAAATCACTTCCTTCATTGCCTCCAAAGTATCCGTTAGTATATTTTTACAGCTTTTTCAGAATTACTTCTGAACAACATCCAAAAAATCACTTCAGTATTGCTTCTAAAAAGTAAGTGCTCTAAAAGTGATCCTAAAAAGTGATTTTGGTATTATTTGGAGACAGAAGATCGCGGGTTCAATTCCCGGCGGGACAAATAGTTTTCTATTTTTTTTTTAATTTTTTTTATTCAATTAATTTTTTTTAATTTCTTTAAATTCAATATTTTTTAGTTTTTAAATCTTTCGAAATATGTATATATATAAAAAAATGATAAGAAATTGCTTCTTATGCACATGTAAAAATAGTACTGAAAACAATGTTGAATTGGAGTGCACCTTTTCAACTTGTTTAGTAAGTTCTTTTATTGAAGAGAATAACACTGAATTTAAGCCCAAATTAGTTTAGAAGTATCGTAAAAAAAGTAACATATCAATCTCATAATGAATGAAAAGAGTATAAAAATAATAATATTGTATTTTTTATCTTTTTCTTGTGCATAGAATTTAATGTCAAGTAGTAAAATAGAAAATTTCTATTTTCAACAGAACTTTTTTACGATTTTACTTGACAACAGTTTCAATGCATAGAAAAAAGATAAAAATATATTTCTATATTATTTTAACACATTTAACACATTTCTTTATTTGCTTATTATTAAATTAATGTAAAAAAATTATTAATACATTTAACAAATTATAACAACACACAATTTCAAATTAAAACAGAAATATTCTTAAAAAATTAAAAAATATTTTTTTGATACCTGTTTTACTTCTATATTCTATGTAATAGGGTGTATCGAAAATTAATTATAAATGATACCGGGTGTATCAAAAATGGACATTTTAGATATTTTTACTTGGTTTTTGATGAAAACCATATAGGACAGTTTGTATGAAAATTGTATGGAAAAACTAAATTAATTTTGTAGTTTTCGGCTAAAAACCTAAGAATGGCCAAAAAACTACTAGTGTTTGCCCAGTCTAAATTTACTATAAGGAACAATATCTCGCAGTAAAAAAGTGGTGTTTTTATGCCAGTCAACTTTCATATCATAGAATAGCTTGGCGGTAGAGCTAGCAAGACTAGAGATTAGCAATCGTAAGGACGGCAATAAAAAAAAACTTTTGTAATAAAATATATTTTTTTTCGTTCAGAAAGTACTGAAAAAATATTGAAGTGGGTGTACTCCGCTCCTATGATAACTCAATGTTAAAAGCATTAGTATTTATGTTTAGAAAGAAGTACATCTAGATTATCAATTGTAGGGCTTCGGCATCTCTTTTTTTGCTGGGTATTTCCACAAAATGTTAGTTATTTTTAAGTTAAAATCAACAGAAACACTTGCTAGGGAAATAGTGAGCTGCTGATTTCAGAACACTAGATTTTTATTTGCATTAAAAAAAAAACATCGGAAAAAAACTTTGGAAATTTTAAAGTTTTTAGTCTACTAAATATTTAGCAAAATTTTCTGCTGATTTTAGCAGGTTGAGTTGTTATTTTCTAATAACTAAAATTTTACTCAAATATAACTAAAATTCAGTTTTAGTTTTGCTGTTCCTATCTTATTAATATTTAGTAGAAATAATCTGCTAATTTCAGAAGTCATTTTTAACTAATTTTTAGTAGTTTTAACTAAAGTTTTAACAGACTAGATTTTGGGTTGAAATACTGTTTTTAATAAGATTTTTTGTTAACTTCATTAAGCGAAAATTCAACAGTATTTTTACAAATGGTGTTTCTTAGTGTTAATTTTCTAAACTTATGCGTTAAATTATCTGATATTAAGCGGTCTTATTATTAACCGGTAAGATGTAGCGATTTTGTTCAGTTCTATTTTGGAAAATGTCCTATTAGGCGAATTTAACTATTTTTTTGTATTAAAATTTAATATCCATTTAATTTAAAGAAGTTTATTTGAAACCCGAAAACAGCAAACTTTTCTTTTAAATTGACAAATAATTCAATTATTTTTACCGATAGTATATAGCTTTGAGTGTAAAAATATCTAAAGAAAATTATTATACATTCAATCTCTACGAAGCAGTAAATTGAAGCATATAAAGATAATCTTAAGGAGAAAAATCAAATATTATAAGCTTTTATTAAAAGCAGCGTATTACAGCGGATTATTTTTTTAAAAGTAACCATTAAAAATATATTACGTTAGGAGGAAACGCATAAAAATACTGAACCCACTTTATTATGCATGTGTACAGACATAAATGTTAACAAGAAGTGTAAAATAAAAGACGAAGTAAAATGAGTTTGTTCTATAAAAGTTAACGTATAAAAGAATGAGAAAAAAAACATAAGGATATCACATGCAAATCGAATATGAGGTTTTCCATACCAATCTTATAGCTAAAAAATTATATAGTATTATTATCAAACTTGCATTATTTATTGTCCTATATGATATGAATAAAATATGGAAAAACTTTTTTAATAAATAATTTAGAAAAATGGGTGCAGTTGACGCGATTAAATATTGTCATGTTTAGAATTTCTCTTCAATATAATACACTGTACAACACAAAAAAATAACAAGGTTCTGACAACTGATTCTGACAGAGTGGACTAAAGAAAAATGTACGTATATCGGCGTTTTAAAAGTTTACGTCTGGCCCTATCTTGTTTGGGGAGTTAAAGTTTCTTCCCTTTTGCAAATGTTTATTGTGAATCGGCATAGTAAACCATGTGAATCTTACATTTTAGGTATAGGATGTGTTCAGCGAACTTATGTAAAACACTACCATGAACATTTTTGTGGAACATTTTAACCCTCTAACATTTCAATTAAATGGAATTTTTTGGCACCTTTTTAAAAAGAGACAAAAAAGACCCGTAAGTTGAAGAGTTAGAGGGCTAAAATGTTCCGCAAAAATTTTTGTTATGAAATTCTACTATAAGTCTCTGAAGACATCAAAGTTGAAAATTTAACTTCAATGCCAGAAATAAATCAAAACTTAAAATGTGTTTAAGGGTTAAGTTCATACTTATTCAGAATTGTATGAAATTAACTCGACAAGATTTTTCCTGTACCGGGGCAGTTGGTATGGAAAGCCTTACGAATCAGTAAAAGAAAAACTTTGCTTCATACACTTTCAATGTACAAAAATAATGTTATGATAAAAAATGTATGAGTATAAATAAACACAAACAATACTCTGATAAAGCTACTGCACTACACGCTTCTTTCATTTACATAATGCATATTTATGTATGCACGACGGCGTATCAATATCGTTTTACTTACACCTTCATCCCGTTGCTGTTGTCTTAAGCATTGCATTTCTAGTGTTCGATTAACGAGTGTATTACTGTTACTCAGGGCCAATGCGGCTGCCACTTCAATATCCTCTAAATGTATTATATCTGTATCATCAGCACCACCGCCACTACCACCATCCCCTAGAACTGCTGTCCGGGTTGTTGTTGCTGTTGCTGCCAATAGTGCGTTTGCTTGTTGTAGCATATCAGTGGAAAAATTGGCAAATACATCAGCCAGATCTGTGGCTGTAACATCCGTTAAACTATCCACTAATGCAAGAAAATCTGGTGCATCCATAATTTGTCGTTATAGTTGCTGTTGTTGCCGTTGTTGTTTTCACTTCTTCGCCCAGTATGACATACAATCCAACTCAACTCAACTCAAAATAAGTCAAATTGAATTAAGTTTGAAATTTTTTATGGATTAAGTTCAATGTTAACAGATTTGCCACTGTCGTCTGTAGTTGATTGTTGTTTTAAGCCAATGCGGTTGTTGGTGACTGAAATTAAATTAAGATAAAAAGCAGAGTATTTAAAAAAAAATGTGTATAAAAAATTAAAGTATTAGTTTATTTTTTAAAAGGGCATAATTTAATTAAGTGATATTAATTTTCTTTGTTAATAAGATAAAAAAAAAATTTTTAAAAATCTAAATTAAACTTATTCTACTTAAACCTTAAATGCATGATCTCTTTGATTTTAACAATTTTTTATATATGATTTTTAAAGGCGTGTAAATTTCAAGAAAAATAACAAAAAATATTTATTTTAAAAAAAAATCATTTTTATTGAAAAATATGGTTTTTTGCCCAATAGCTAAATTGTGACTATTTAAACGTGTATGAAAAAAAAACAAAAAAACACTATAAACTATACACTCACAATATTTTATTCTTAAAAACAACCAAAAATACATATTAAATTAATTGAAAACACAATTAAAAGAGGACTACTGATTTATCATTATATTCAAACCATCTTGCTATTTTCAAACATTGTGTAAACAATCCATAAAAGAAATAAAAATAATTCAAAAGTCTGTTAAAACAATCTTCAATTTTTAACTGACAAAAAGTTAGAAAAAAAAAGATTTTATGGTTAGTTTTTTCATATTTGAAAGTTTTTTTTTTTTGTTTGAATTTTCAAAACACTACACACACAACACACACGTTCATATTTTCATTGGCTATGTTAAGAATTTCTTGTAATTTAAATTGAAATAATTTTGTAAAGGGTGGTCCAACCATAATGCACGATGTTAATTGTGAGTCACACCTTAACGTCAAGTTTTTTGCCCAACTTAATTTGATATTTCTTTTTTTCAGTGTTTGACAAATTCAACCATGGAGTGGTACACAATTGAGCAGCGTATTAAGATTGTTGAAGCCTTTTACGAAAATGGGCGTTTAAATCAAAATGTGTCCCCAATCGGGAAAATTGTGAGCAAATTTCAGTAAACCGGGTCTGTAGGAAATGTGAAAACACCTGTGAAAACAATTCAAGAGCTAAAGGATGAGATAATTCGGCACATTAACGACATTGAACCTCAATTATATCTCAGAGTCATTGAAAATATGGACCACCGGATAGAGGTATGCCACCGAAGCCGTGGCGAGCATTTGGCCGATATTTTGTTTCACACATAATTGTCATAGATCCTTCTATCATAATAAAAAATATTAAGATAATTCTCCGAAAACTTTTTGTTTTATTTACAATTAACATCGTGCGTTTTGGTTGGACCACCCTTTATATAAACAAACTATTTTAACAAAAAAGAAAACCGAAAATATTAGAATTTTTTGTTTTAAAACAGAAAACAACGAAATTATTTCAATTATTTTTTCTCAAAATAGAACACTTGACTGAAAATATCAACTCCTCCAGACAATAGGTGTTTTTTTTATAGTTTGTTTTTTATTGACTTATAAAAAAAAGTTAAACAATATGCTTCCATGTATTTTAATTGATTCTTCAATTGAAAACAAACTTTACCTATTACTTTTCAAATAAACCCCAATCGGTTATGGAAAATATATTGTGAGTGTATTTATAGCTAATTGGGTATTAAGTGAAAGGTATTTAGAAAATCTATTTTTGAGTGTACAATAGGGTCTCGAATCTTGTATGAAGAAAAAAAAAATTTTGTTATTTAGTTAGTTATCGATTTTTGGAACTACCAACCTTCATATGTAATCATCTCTATTTTCAAAAAATCCAAAAAAGAATTTTCTCCCCCTTCTAAATCTTATTTCAAACTTCAGGGCCGATACGGCACGTTTTCCCGATATACGATCACCTTAATTTTCAAACGAATATTTCAAGAGGGGGAAAGGATCACAGATCGCCATTTTTTTCGGCTATATAATGAAGATTGATCCTAATGCACACATTTCCCCAGCACCTGTAAGGTACTTGGCGCATTTTATTAACGTGTTTTCCGCAATATCTCAGGAATGGGTGATACGTAGGGAAAAAAGTATTATAACAACTTTTATAGACAATTGCATGGTCTACAATATTTGCTAACATAATTTTATGATGGCACTTACCGTTTACGAGAAAAAATAAAAAAAAACGATATTTTTGACCTTTGAACTTAAATTTAAGACCTGTAACAATTTTCAGTTCTATGCGAATTATTGTGAACTTACCCCCTTTTTTTTGTCTATTTTGATTGGACTATTAACTTTCTCCGATATTTTAATCGATATTTTTCCCGAAAATATTTTTTCATATATCTTTAGAATATTTCAAATAGGTGGCAATGCTTGGTCCACGACATGGGTATCAGAATTTTTGTTTTCTGGAGTACTTTAATGCTGTGGACAAATAAATCAAATTTTCGTTAATATCACACATGTTAGTTAATTTTTTTTACTACACTATTAACCCTTAAACGTGGGATTGGGCCGCTAAAAAAATATTCACTTCTTATTCAAGATATTCGAGTCCACGTTATATTTAAATTAAACTAAGTATACAAATAACAGTTTGTCCTCCTAAAATCAACAGATATATTTGGTAAAAAATAGTCGACTGCTGATTTCAGAAGACCAGCTTTTTTTTCGCCTTAAAAAATTTTTTTAAATGTTTAAGTTTACTTCTCCAAATGTTTTTCACTTTGAACGTTAACATACTTGTATATATATAAAAACTAAAATGTGCATTATAACCTAGAGAGAACCCCATAAAGACAATTTGATGAAAGTGCTTGGTTGCACTTGAAAATGCATTAATTGTCAACCATTGGTTCAAGGAAAGTTTGGAAAAAAATTTTTTTTTTAATTTTCACAAAAAATATTTTTTAACCCCTTTTGATTTGGCCATACACTACTTGTTGGACGTTTTTGGACTCCGCAGCGCAAGGTTAACGATTTTATGAGCGACGCTTTAGGTATAAAAGACAATATAAAGTCCAACGGAAAATTCTAAGTTATATTTTTCATCAAAAACTTTAATATTTGATACGTATTTGACATCCAACAAGGATGGGTTAGTAATGCCTAAAAAAGTTTATATTAAATAACATATAAAATCAACAATTGAAATTTTCGCACTCTATTTGAATTGTATGAAACTTGCTATAACTTGGAATACTTTGTATAGCTAAAATTGGTGTTCAATTTGGGGAAAATTATCAAATTTGCTATAGACTTTCCGTACATATTTGGGTCTAACTTTTGTATTATTTTAGCTATGTGACTGGTTGATATATCACTTTAAAGCTTCTGAAAGCGTGCCTGAAGTTGGTCTGCAACTCATTCTTTAATTTGATAATTTCTGATTTATTAAAAAAAATTTTAATATTTGAGAATTTTTCTACAATTAATTAATTGTTTCTATCCTTTTATAATTGAAGCCATGATTGAGCCACGTGAATAGTTACTATTTTGAAATGAACTTTAACCATTTATCGTTATCAAAGGTCTAAAGCCAATTTTTATCTTAATACGCGGTTCGGTACGATACTTTATCGTGGCCTTTTAATATTTTTGTATTAGTTCTCAGTTTTTTATCAATGACACTGTCAAATATCAGATTGGTACTCCTTTTGGTTCCTGAGTTATAGTATAGTATTAAATAAAAAAAAACAGTTTGATTTTTCAGCATTTGTATGAAAATGACCCAATAAGAGTGCCAGTATAAGATTTCCTAAAGGCAAAAATAAAGTAATGAGGAACAACATAAGCGTGTTCGTTTACTTACTACAAGTTACAAGTTACTACAGCTGCAAAATTTCAATATAAAAAGTAAACAAAACTTTCCAATTGTAGTAAAAGTAGTAAGAATTTCGACTAATCGAACACACCGCAAATATTTTTTCAGAAATTTTAAAAAATCCATTTTTCGATATACATATGACGATTTAAATCGCGGATTTCATTAAATTAAACTTTGAAAATTTTACGAAAAACGTCGCCGGAGTCTGAAAAGTCCTCAATATTTGATTGAGATGATTACAAGGATTTAACTCAGAGATTACTTTTTAACAACAATACAAAAAGTTAATATTTCCTGAAAAGTTTTGAAATTATTTTCATTATTTTTATATTCACTTTATTTATTAGAAGCTGATTTTTTATACTTCAGTTATAAATTTTAACTAAAAACTTCTAATATTTAAAAAATTCTTGTTTTTTAATTATTTTTTCGGAATGTTTCGCAGACCTCCTAGGATGCGATTAGGGACGCTCAGGGGTTCGTGATCAACATTTGGAAAACTTTGTATAATTAAATATTCATATCGGTTTTGGTATAGCTGTGCGAGTCAGATGTCGTTATTAACAAAAAGAATTACTGGCCAATTTTGCTTTGACGCTACACCAACATTCCGTATTTTAAAGTTAAAACACTTTGCAGGTTGGGAGGAAGTGCAGGATCTAACGCTAGTCAATTACTCGCAGGCAATCAAAAATTGGGTATTTCAAAAGAAATTATTTCAGGAACATAACTATATACTCTACGATATCAACATGTATACTCAGGATTTCCGAAAGACAGACTGGAATAAGTTCAATACGATCCTTTGAAAAGACCTAAAAAAGAACTCCACCATATCTTTCCGAATGAAATTTGGAGAATTTCAAGTGAAATTAATTGTGAATTCTATTTGGAATTAGTCAAATTTGATCTTAAATCTGAACAAAAATAACGGTAATTAATTGTTTTCTTACAATATAGAGAAAATTTTAAGAGAAATTTCGATTTTTTATTTCGAAATGAGAAAATTATAAAATATAGTAGCATTTACCACTCACTTCAAATTTAGAAATTCCATTAGAAGTTCAGTTCTGCAATTTTAATGAAAAAAATTCAAAATAAAATTTAGTCTTTTTCCCAAAAGCACCGTAAGTGGTTTTTCACGTGGAAAAATTTTACTCGAACTTTAATTTTAATCAAATTTTAATTTAAATTATAAAAATGAACAATTTCTCAATTTTATATCAAAGACACAATCACAATTTACAAAAAATGTAATTTTTCCCCAAGCAAAATAATAGCCTTGTACATTAAATTTGCGTGAAAACAATCTCCTCCATATAAAAAAAATTATCATTTTTTTTATATTGAGGAGTATAATAGTTTTTTCATGTGAAATCCGAACAACTTACGGTGCTTTACTATCAAACAATATTTTACTTTTAAAGACGACTTTATATTTAAACGGCTTTGTTCATTTTGTGTATGAAAATCCTAAAGAAATATTTACATTTTCAAATATTTTAATTGGTTGAAAATAAATTAACCAATCAGAATGCTCCAAAAACAAACTAGGTCAAAGCATGCTGGCACCCAAAATTTTAACTAAAGTCAACAAAAATATACATTTGGAAAATTTAAATACTAAGGGCGTTTATTTTTATTTAAAAAATTTTCAATTAAAATTGGAATTTTGTATTAAAAAATGCGAAATTTTAAAATGAAATTTCTTTTTGTCATTTGAAATTAGAAAAATTTCAAACGAAATTGATCTACATACAATTTTGAAAATCTAATTTGAAATTTAGATCTTTTAACTACATTTCTCCACAAACTTTAATTTTGTTATAATCAAAATTATCAGTTTTTTAATGAATTTGTTAAAATATCTATTGAGATTTTTTAAATGACGACTGGTTAAATGAAAATAAGGAAAAAATTTTATATTTCATATTATTATTCATAACAAATTTGTATTTCTTTCACTTTATCCTTTTTTCTCCTCTTTTTTCTCTCCTTTTTCCCTCTTTTTCCTTTTTTCTCTTCTTTTTCTCTCCTTTTTCCCCCTTATTCCCTTTTTTTTCTTTTTCGATTTCGCTGAGGGGGGGGGGGCAATTTCCCTATTCCCCCCCCTGGAGCCGCGCATGAATATAGCTATAATCGTGTATATTTAACAGTTTTATTTTTGCCATTCTTATTTTATTAATTAATATTTAAAAATATTAAGCTGCTAATTTCCGTAGTTTTTTCTGCAAGAAGATATTTAAAACAATTTTAGTAATTTGAGCTGAAACTTTTTCTATTACTGTGCAAAACCAACGACTTATATCGTTACGAAAATTCTCGGAATGGCTCTATATATTTTATTTTAATAATATCTTACAATAAGCCGAGCTGTGTATTATGTCTCATTGATAAAAAGCTGCGTTTTTGTTCATGTCTATCAACGTTAAGTATTTAAAACCGATACGCTAAACCGATTTTAATATGCAAAATTTTAACCAGTTTTTATGAATTTTGAGTTTTTTATGAGTTATCGGATATAGTTAAGTCAAAAACATGGCTAAAATATTATAATAAATTTAACTAACATTATTTTTATGTACAAAAATGTTCCTATTGACAATGCCTTTCATTCCAGCTTCAAAATTTGTTATTCACGAATCTTTTCACGTTTGTATTGTTTTTTTTTTAGTTTGTGTTCCATTCTTTTACAATGGCCATTTTATGTTTACGTTTTAATTTTTTTCTATTTTTAAGGTTTACACAATTTGTGTTTCCTCTGTTCTCTCTTCTTTGCACTTTAGGCCAAACAATCACAACGATATATGTATAAAATTGTAACGTTTAAAGTTCGTTTTTGTTTTGTAATTTTCAACTTTTCACGTTCACTAGTGGCATTGCTACGATAAAGTACTATCCTCTACAAAAAACGAAAAAAAAAATCACCACAGTTATTTCTATTCTCCGTAAAAATTTTTGTGCTTTATTTAATTTAACCGACATGCATTGCGCCAGAGGAGGAATACAAAAAAATACCGCACAAATACCAGAATATACTAAAAATTTAAATACAACTGTTGGAAGTAAATCCATGTAGAAATATTAATTTTTTTTTTTTTTTTGGATTATTTAAACAGAATTTATATTTTGTTTTTGATATCTTATATGTAGAAGAAAATAAATAAAAATTATAGATATGGTTGTTAGATTTTTTGTTGTTGCCAATTTTGTGAGATCCAAAAACATAACATGGATTTTGATTTGAAATGATAAAACACTTATAATAGTGTTGTTATATTAAAAAAAAAATCTACTAGATTTTAGGGAAGTTTAATCAAAACTCATGTATTCATTTTTTTTTTATAGCGCGACAAATTCTTGAATATGAGAAATTTGTTTCGAGAGAAATAAATCAATTCCTTAATTCAAAAATTGTTATAATCGAAAACACTTTCTATAATGGTTGGCAAACACTAACCCTAAAATACCAATTACGATTTAAAACCCTTTCAAATGCCTACCAATAATGAAACAACTTAAATTAGCGTTAAGATTTTAAGCTCAGCCTTAACGAAATTATTTAAAATACCGTTAATCCTAAAATAACCTAACGAAATATATTTAAATTTTTCATTTTAATTTTCAATTCAATTTCAATTTTCCATTTCTTAGGGTTTTCTAATATCAGCTCGAACTTTTATTTTATGACCTCTTAAAATATTTGTCTATTATAAAGGCGATCCTGTCACGAAGAAGAAAATTACACTGTGCAAGAAATTATGGGTCATCGCCGTCAGTCGACAAAAAAAGAAATTCCCCAAAGGGTTTTAAAATGTTAACTCTGGCTTTTATTTTATGGCATCTTGAAATATTTGCCTGTTTCAATGGCAATTACAGAGTAAAACCAATAGACAGGTTACTAAGTTCAACACGAAAAAAAATTACGGTGTTCTGATAATGGATTCTGGTAGAAGAGACCAAAAATATAACGTGTGTCGGCGCTTTGAAAGATCACATCGGAATTTTATTTTAGGGGGGTTAAAATTGCCCCCCTTTTTCAAATGTTTATCGTGAATCGTCATAGGAAACCATGTCAATCTTCCATTTTAAGTCTAGGATGTGTTAAGTGAACTTATGTAAAACACTACGAGAAACATTTTTGTGGAACATTTTAACCCTCTAACTCTTCAATTAAAGGGACTTTTTTGGCCCCTTTTTTAAAAGGGACAAAAATACCCGTAAGTTAGAGGGTTAAACTGTTCTACAAAAATGTTCCTCGTAGTATTTTACATAAGTTCGCTGAACGCATCATATACCTAAAATGGAAGATTCACATAGTTCCCCCCTAAAATCCAGGTTTGTTGGACATTTGAGCGCCAATTCTGAATAAGTGCGAGATTAACCCTTAAACACATTTTAAGTTTTGACTTATATCTGGCATTGGAGCTAAATTTTCATTGATGTCTTCAGAGACTTATATTATAATTTCATGACAAATATTTTTGCGGAACATTTTAACCCTTTTACTCTTCAATTAAAGGGACTTTTTTGACCCCTTTTCAGAAAGGGACAAAAAATACCCGTAAGTTAGAGAGTTAGAGGGTTAAAATGTTCCGCAAAAATATTTGTTATGAAATTCTACTATAGGATATGTTCAGCGCACTTATGTAAAACACTATTGTTTTTCCAAATTGATGTTGCGATCACTGGAGATCGAACCATTAACCATTACACCACAGCACCCAGAATATTTATTGGAGTAACTTTTAATACTTATTACTAAAATTTATTGAAATTTCGGACAGAGGCAGTTAACAGAGAATGAGATGTATGCATACTCTTGAGATTCTATGCTCATTGGTGTAATTATGTATTTTTGTTACACAGTGTAATTTAAGTGCCATAAAAACATTGTTGGTTATTGTGCTCGCAGTTGAGATTACAGCCAGTTAAATACATTCATATACTTGACTGAATAAGCCAGACGAAAATGAAAGTTATTGTTCTAATTGCTATTAAAGGTTGAATGAATCTAATTAAAATAAATTTAACCCGAAAAAAAAGTAAATTTAAAAAAGAAGACAACAATGCACGTTGGGGCAAATGGAAGATATTACTCGTAGCATGACCTCTCAACGAGATACACCACGGTCGGCACAGCGATGAGTGTGGCTATTTGAAGTTTTGTCAATCACATTTGGATCATTAATTTTAGTATTTTTTCTTCTGCTTTGACATCTCTCTTTATGTTGAGTATTTACGTGGAAAATTTTCACTCAAACTTTAAAGGCCTTAAATAATAATTTAAATTCTGAAAATGTAAGTTTTTTTAATGCAATTAGCAAGTAACAATCACAATAAACACAAAGAAAAATAAAAGTCCTGTATATTAAATTTGCGTGAAAACAAAGTCTACACAATTTTCACGTGAAACTCATTGTCGTGAAAAATTAGTTTTATTATATGGAATATAAAAGTTTTTTCACGTGAAACTCAAACAACTTACGGTGCTTTAATTAATATTTTTTTGAAAATTATACCAAATTTGGTGAAAACAGGAAAATTCTGAACAATTTTTGACAAAATTATCAGTTCTCATAAAATGTCCTGGAAAGGAGACACAAAACACGAATTATCATTTTTTGACATTTTTTTTCTTTAATCATAACTGTTATATTTCAAATATACCCTACGGGGAATGAGGAGTCAATTGCCCTCCAAGGACCTATCCCGTGACCGGTCAACCGAAGGCATATTACTAAATTAGTACAAATATGAACAATAGAAAATTAATTAATTTTCTAAGTATTTTCTGATCCGTTATTTTCACTGTTGCTTTTAAAAAAACTTGACCGATACCTAAATAAAAACAAAATTCGCGGCATATTTTTAAAAATATTTTTTATTTATTTTACTCTTTTATTTATTTTTAACTTTATTTTTTCACGATTTGCTTATTTTAGCTCTTATTTTAAATTTCTATAATGTTTTGCTAAGAAATTTTAAGTTTTGTATTTTCAACGTTTTTTTAATGTTAAAGCTGTTTTAGTTTTAACAATTGGTATTTCATTTAACTTTTCTTTGTAACTTAAGGGGAATTTTAAAATTTTTATTTATATTATCAGAGGTTTTGAGGTAGTTTTCTAATTTTTAATTGATTTTTTAATTTAATTATGCCAAAGCAAAAAAACAAGTCAACTGTCACTAAGGGACCTATCCCATGACCCGTCAATCGGGGGCATATTCAAGACACTTCCACCATATTTGTGTGTGTGTTAATGTTGTTTTATTTTCTATTTTTTTCTTTTCCATGTTTTTTTATTTGCTGTGTGGGTTTGTTTTTTCTTTCTCTTTTTTATTTGAACAGAAACGAAAAACATATAACTTTACCATCAGCCAGCCATCACGCATAAGCAACGTTAGCTCAGACGGTAGAGCGTTTGCCTTACAAGCAGAAGGTTGTGTTATCGAGCCCTACTTCAACGCCAAGTAGATTATTTTTAATTCTTAATTTTTTATTAGTTTATTTGAAAAGCTATTTTTAGACACACCACCTTACTGCCACAATGTGTCTAAACTGTGGCAATTGGTCATTTCCAATGACAACGCCATGTTAAAGTGATATGTCTCTTTCAAACAAAAAGACCGATCAGCGACCGGTCTCCGCCCCCTTGGGACCTATCCTGCGTGTCATCTGGGACCGGTCCTTTTCCCCGTAGGGTAGCTACAGACATTTACAATTAAAGAATTTAAAAATTTTTTTTTAAATTAATTTAAAGAAGACGTTTTTTGAATTTCGGTTTCAGTTTACAAAGTCAAATAAAAATTTACGTTAAGACACTGCCGAAGAAAATATTTTGGTCTACATTTTTCCTATTTATTGTAGGCCGGAACGCTATCGCTGCCACCTTGTTTAAAAAAGTTTAACTTTTAACAGTCAAAAATGCATATGTAAACGAAGAAAATTAAAAAGTTGATTAACTTCAATCAAGTAGATTAATTTCGCTGTCTAAATGGATGATGAAACCTAAAGTCTTGTGATTTAATTAATGCCACAATTTATTTTAATTTGCCCCAATGTGCAATGTTTAAATACTAAGATTAAGTTATCTTGGTAAATTCCAAAACGAAACTACCCAGTCAGAAATCGCCAGTGGTACAAAAAATCAAGCACTGGCATACCACTGGGTAACCACGGTATTAAAAATAAATTACTGGCAGAACACTCATTTGGGACGCTTTGCCAGCGCTTGCGAAAAGCTTTTTACCAGTATTTGTTTTACAAAAATTTCGGTGGTTTATAAAAAAAAACCACTGGCAAAGAATTGGCTTAGAGTGATATGCCAAGGTTTGCAACCAGTGATTATCCAGTGCTACCTAGCCAATGCTAGGCGTACAAAAATCAATTCACTCGAAAACCAATGATTTTATAAAAATGCTGACGCTTCGTTAAAAAATGCAAGCAAAAAATTTTTTTTTGGATTTTTTTTAATTTAAAATTTTTTTTGTTTTATAAAATCAATTTTTTTGTTTGTGGGAAAGCTCCTTCAGGAGCAACTTTTTTTTTGCCCTCCCAACACTGGCATACTAGTTACAAAAAATTGTTTGCCAGTACTAGCATTTTGGCACAGCCAGTAATTGTCCAGCTATTATCCAACTATTTAGCCATTAAATATTATATGTCTCGTTAGCTCAGTGGGTAGAGCAATCGTCTGCCAATCTGACGGCCTGGGTTCAAATCACGGCAGGACTAAAAAAATACATATGAACTTTTTTTAAATTTTATTTTGGAAAATATATTTCCAGACCACCTATTTATTGGTTTTGCCAGCGTTTTGCCAACGTTTAAAAATTTTGTTCCTCCAGTGCTTTTCCGGCGCTTTTTGAACAGCCGGTCCTTTTGTCAGTACTTGTACCACCTGTTAAAGTGCTTTGCCACCGCTTTCCCGTTTGTATTTTTCTGACTGGGTATTTTCTTTCTCCTCTTTAACTAATTTGTTATGACAGTGTGACAAGTTAGAAAAAAAAAGTATTGAGTCAACAAATGGTAAGTTGGAGACATTTGTTTTTAATAAAATTAACAATTATCACTGATAGTGAAAATATATTTAAAAGTCAGACATTCAAAAGTGAATGATGTGTTTTATAATCAATTGAACAAACATACATATGTTTAAAATTTTTTTATAATAATTGCAAATTTTTTTCTACAATCAAACGGTTTTGTTGAGTAAAAAAAAAACTTGATTTATTTGATATTGTTAAATAACAGAAAATGTAATCTATTTGATTTGTTATTTGATATGTTGTAGTATTTATTGTTTAACGTTTTCATTCATTACTTTTGTTATCAATGTTGTTTGATTATTTTGAACGGCGGCAACATAAATGCAGCTAATATTTTTTCAATCTGTTGCCACCCACAACAATTTTTCTACTGGTTTTAATAGTACAGATGCTCTGGACCGAGTTACACAACCCGTGCCACGAAACGAAAAATATATATTATAACTGAGGGAGATTCAGTTCTAGGACCACAACTGATTCTTGGTTAACCGGTTCTAAGAGATTGCGTATGGGACATCGAATAGGTTACAAAGGAAAAGCCGTCATTCTACAAACGATTCTTTGGAACAGAAAATTTTGCTGGGACATAAAATTCCTTAATGTCAGGCCCGCATAGTGATGCAAGTTGTTATCTCGCTTTTTAAATGATGGACATTTGCAAAAATACATAAAAAACAATATTTTGATGAATATAAAGAAGGAAAACATTCATCACAAACATACTGAAATGGAAAAAGGGAAAAACTATGCATTAACAGGATAAAAGTTTTTTTTAACACGATCTACACTCATAGAAATAAACCTGTAAAAATAGCAGAAAAAGCTACCAAAAACTAGTTACCCTTTAGAAAAACGTGTAAGTCTACACAATGTAATCAATTTCGTGTACTTCACATTGTGTGTACTTACGATAAGGAATACTTGTGTATAGCAATTGTATATGAAACTGAAAATATTTGAAATTTTTAAAAAATTTTGTCTAACTTACATGCCACTATACTTGTGTGTACTTTCGAAGTATATTGGCTTGTGGGCCATTACAATGCAGCCACACCCTGGGTTTCTAGTAAGTACACACAAGTATCTCCGAGTACTTTCAAACCGTACGCACAAGCTGGCTTACTTTACCCAGGGTATGGCCGCATTGTAATGGCCCACAAGCCAATATAATTCGTAAGTACACACAAGTATAGTGGCATGTAAGTTAGAAAATTTTTTTCAAATTTAAAATATTTTTAGTTTCATATACAATTGTTATACACAAGTATCCCATATCTTAAGTACGCACAATATGAAGTACACAAAATCGATTACATTGTGTGGACTTACAGGATTTTCTAAAGGGTAACAATGACCTTGCAGAAAAACTGCTGAAATTGGCAGACATTTTTTGCTGAATACTAGTAAAATAAGAACAGCAAAAATAAAACTGTTAAATTTACAGAATTTTAGTTATATTAGAGTTAAGTTTTAGTTAATTGAAAATGAAATTGAAATGAAAATTTTTCTAAATATTAGTAGACTAAAAATAGCAAAAAAAACTGTTAAATCTGCAGCATTTTTCTTATTTTTAAATTAAATTTTCTTGAATGCAAATAGCAGTCTATACTGCTAAAATCAACAGAAATGTTTGCTAAAAAAATACTAAACTGCTGATTTCAGAAGACTAGATATTTAATTGCATTAAAAAAAAATTAAAAAAAAACTTTTAAAATTTCTAATTTTTTGTGATTTTTTTGGTCTACTAATTATTTACCAAAATATTTCGCTGATTTTAGCAGGTTAAATTGTTATTTTCTATTAACAAAAGTTTAACTCAAATATAACTAAAATTCTGTATATTTAACAGTTTCATTTTTGCTGTTCGTATCTTACAAATACATAGCAAAAATAACCTACTAATTTCAGCGGTTTTTTCTGTTAAATTTGGTTGAATGAAAATAGCAGTCTATACTGCTAAAATCAACAGAAATATTTGCTAAACATATAGTAAGCTGATGATTTCAGAGGGCTAGATTTTTATTTGAATTAAAAAAATTTAATTGGAAAGTTATCAAAAATTTCATAATATTAGGCCTTTTTTTTATCACTGGATTTATTTTTGGATTTATTTATTTTGCTTAAAAATCTACATTTTCTTAATGAATTTTAATAATTTTATATTTTTATTCAAGTCTAACACTTATTCGCTACTATAATTTGAAAGAAAAAATTAAAATTTTGCGGGAATGCAATTTCTGGAATTAAATTAAGCTAAATCCGAAACGGATTTATTTATTTTATAAATCTGTTTTGGATTTATCTTAATTCCATTCCTGTGCTCACATTTTTACAAAATTTGATAATTTTCTTTCACATATATTAGCGCATAAGTATTAGATTTTGCTAAAAATATTAAATTTTGAAAATTAAATAACAAAATGTGGATCTTTTAACAAAATAAAATAAATCCAAAAATAAATCCAATTATTAAAAAAAGGCCAATTAATTGAATATGTAATAAAATTGCCGAATAATCCCAGCAAAACAAATTGCAAGTCATGCTTTACAAACCACTTCTTTCATTGCTCCAAAAGTATCCGTAAGTATATTTTTAATACTTTTTTTAAAGTAATTCCGAACAACTACAAAAAAATAACTTCTTTTATTACTTTCAACGTATCAGTTAGTATATTTTTACGACATTTTCAGTCATTCTTAATTCTATAGTGGTATTCATATAAACTCGTATTCTACTCGTAAACGGTGTAACCTGGTAAGTTTATGACTTTAATGTCAAACTCCATACATAAAAAATATGGTTTGTATTTATACAAGGTTTACAAGGAGTTTACGAGTTTATATGAAAACCCATAATATTTTTTTCAATTTCTAAAACCACCCAGTGTAGAAAATCATTACCAGATATGTGGTTATGTAACTACATACTTGGTAATGGTAACTAGTTACTTTTGTTATTAGATTTCTTATTACCTTTATACGAAAAATCAAAAAATATATCGTTACCTATGTGGTTACCAGTACTGACAAAAGTAATGAGTCTAAAAATAGATTTTCTAAAAAATAAATTTTATAAAAAAAAATGGTTTTTATTGTATTTTTTTTTTAAATAAAATTTGCTGGTGCGGGAATCAAACCTGGGTCTACAGATTGCCAGTCAACAGCTCTACCACCTGAGCTATATCGACATGTAATATTTAATAGATAAAAACACAATTGACTTGCTGCACACAAGTAAGCTTACTAGCCAACATACAAAAAATCAAAAAATATGTGGTTACATATATCCTTACCAGTGTTTAAAAAATATTGAGTCTAAAAATAGATTTCAAAAAATTTTCAAAAAAATCTAAAAAATTATTTTCTATTTGAAATAATGATAAAAATAAGTCATTATCAGTAACTCATTATTATATGTTTTAAAATAATACAGAAGGTAAGTGGGTGTCATTACTGGTAGTCCAAAAAATAATGATGTCATTACCGTTTCTACACTGGGCATATAATTTTTAAAAACAATTATTTTAATTTTTGCATTAAAAAATACAAAAATTGTCTTTTCGGACTTTCTATATTCTCATATATTTAATTAGAATATTGTTCTACCTCAAGTTCAAATTCTAATTTGATATTGTCATATTAAGCCCCCCATACATTTGCAATATTATGTCCAATATAATGGCACAGTATTTTTCTCATTTTGCCACACACCATACAATAAATTGCAACATATACATATGTAACAAAAGATCGCCACAATATTTTATGCAATATATGAATTCAACAAAACCTCAAAATGCATACAAACATAAACAACGCAAAATTAAAATTGCACAGTGTTGCCAATAGATTATGCAATATCCAATAAGAATCACAATTGTTTTGATTCACTACATAATATTGCTCAACCTTGAATTTAATACATAAACGGTAAATATGCTTGCACCACTTGGAAAGTTGTACCATAATATTGCAAATGTATGGCCCGCTTTAGATTTTATTTGTTGTTTCAAAAAGGTTGATCATTTTCATGATAGACAATACAATTGTTTTATGGGCATCACCCCAACTCTTCTGTTGACGACAAAAATTCAACGGGACCAGAATTTTGTACTTTTGTATATGAACTGTCTGATTTGGTAAAACGAGTGATAAATCAACACTTTTTGAAAGCAAATTTTACATAAAAGTACCTTTTGGGTTCTATTTATACATATGTGTGTATGTGTGCTCGTTGTCAATAACATTTGTAAAAACAACGAGATTTATCGCAAATGCAAAAATTTAAACAATTGTTAAGCAAAGTAAACCACGACTAACTCTCATGCAAAATATTTATTTTGTTTTGGGATAAATCTCGTTGTTTTTACAAATGTTATTAACAACGAGCACACAAACATACATGTAAATAGAAATGTTGCTTTTAAAAAAGTGTTGATTTATGACTCGTTTTACCAAATCAGACAGTTCATATACAAAAGTACAAAATTCTTGCCCCTGTTGAATTTTTGAACCTAATGTAATGCCTCGGTTTCTATTTCGCATTCATCATTTTCTTATTGAAACAATTGTATTGTCTATCATGAAAATTATCAACCTTTTTGAAACAACAAATAAAATCCAATATGACAATATCATATTAGAATTTGGACTTGAGGTAGAACAATAGCCGTGTTTGTGCGGCAAATTATCAACGTTTGCTTAAGTCATTCCCATATAAATTTGACATTAGCCAACGTTTAGTGTTAACTATTAACTATACTAATGTCAAATTTGTATGAGAATGACATATGCCAACGTTGATAGCTTACCGCACAAACACAGCTAATATTCTAACTAAAAAGATTTTTAAAAATATCCCAGTGTAGAAACGGTAATGACATATCATTATTTTTTGGACTACCAGTAATGACACCCACTTACCTTCTGCATTATTTTAAAACATATAATAATTAGTTACTGATAATGACTTATTTTTATCATTATTTCAAATAGAAAATAATTTTCTAGATTTTTTTTAAAATTTTTTGAAATCTATTTTTAGATTCAATATTTTTTAAACACTGGTAAGGATATATGTAACCACATATTTTTTGATTTTTTGTATGTTGGCAGGTCAATTATGTTTTTATCTATTAAATATTACATATGTATATATTACTGTTTCCAATTATTCGACATAAGCGGTTAACCGGTTATTGCATTATTCGAAAAATCACTAAAATTGATTAACCGGTTATTCGGGTCGGTTATTCAAGAAAATTGGCGATTAATCGATTAATCGTTTAAAGCAAAATTAATGTATTTCCTTAATTTTTTATCAACAAGGACACTAACAGCTTCCTGTTTTTGTTAAATATAAACATGACATATGAACACGATGTATTTAAAAAAAATTCAAATTAAAAAGCACATCTACACGAGACAGAAATGCTAGAGATGAAACAAAAATCACCTCTAATAAGCTCTATTTTGAATGAGTCTACTACTTTGTAGTGTTTTTTACTCCATCTCTAGCAGTTTTCTCTTGCGTGTAAATATACCTTAAGGTTGAAAGCTTCGGAATCTGAGATTATCTAAATTGAAACATTTCTTATACTAATAGAAAATTTTTTTTTAAATATAGCTGAAGCTATCAAAAATTAGTTAAAAATAGCAAAAAAAAAACTGCTGAAACTAGGAAATTTTTTTTCTAAAAATTAGTAAGTTAAAAACAGCATAACCCAAAGGTAGATTTTCTATTTCTTTACGAAATTTTTTTTAATCTGTAAAACTTTGGATACAAAATTTCTTTAAATGCAAATTTAATCAATACTACAATATAATATTACATTTAAAAAAATTATTATCCAAAGCTCTTCCTCCTCCTCTGAAGAAATAAAAAAAAGATTTAGTTTCATTTGAGTAAAATATTAATTAATTGATAATATCAATTTACTCTACAAAAATTTGCAAAAAAAATTTTATGAATAGTAGAGTTAGTAGACTAAAGAATATCATAAAGAATTGTTAAATTTTTCAGTCTTTTTCCCGTTTTTAAGGGCCATTGACAATAAACAAAATTATCCAAAGTTTGAGCTAACATACGCACAGGGATCTTTATTTTTCCAGTTTTAATGAAAATTTCCACTAAACTAATGAAGTTTTCTTAACAAAATTAATGCAAAGCTTCTTAAAAATTTTCGTTGTGCGAACTTCAGCGAAACTTCATTGAATCAATGTAAAAATTCATAAATAGAATGTAGACATTTCTCTCAGTGTACAGTTACAAATGCCAAATTCCATTTAAGTTTGATTTGTTTAGCTTTAATTTTGTGTTAACTTTAGGTTATTTCGTTATTATTAATGTCACAAATGGGAATAAAAATTTAATTTCAGTGAAACGGTTACGGGTTCCCTTGTATTCTACACCTTTTTCAGTTTTATTTCAGAAAATTCCAAATATATTTCATAATTGTTTAAAAATGTTTTAAAGTTCTCCAAAAATGTTTTTAAATTATCCAAATATATTTTAAAATTGTCTAAAAAGGTTTAAAAATTGTCTAAAATGTTTCAAAATTATCCAAAAATGTTTTAAATTTTTCTAAAAATGTTTTAAATTTGTCCAAAAATCATTCAAAATTGTCCAAAAATATTTTAAAATTGTTCAAAAATTTTTCAAAATTGTCCAAACACTGTTTAAAATTGTATAAAAACGTTTCAAAATTCAATTTAAAATTGTCCAAAATGTATTTTAAAATTTTCAAAATGTATTTCAAAATTATACAAATATATTTTAAAATATGTATACAAATATATTTTAAAATATTTTATTTGTATTTAAGAAAATTCTATTTGTATTTGAAAATTGTCCAAATACATTTCAAAATTATTCATTTGTATTTAAAAATTTTAAATCTGTATTTCAAAATTGTCATAATGCATTTCAAATAATTCCATTTGTATTTCATGAATTTAAAAGACTATTTGTATTCCAAAAATTTACAAATGTATTTAACAAAATTCTAATTGCATATCAAATTTTTCGAAATCTATTTCAGAAATTTCTATTTTTATTTTAAAAGCATGTTAGTAAATAACGTATGTACATGTCTCATAATTCCTATAAAATTTTCATTACGAAAGAGAAAACAGGCATGTTTGTAAAAATGCTTTTAAAATAAAAATAGAAATATCTGAAATACATTAAATACATTTTGAAAATTTTGGAATACAAATAGAGTCTTTTGAAATACATTTGGAAATTTCTGAAATACATTTGGAGAATTTTGAAATACAAATGGAATTATTTTAAATGCAATTTTACAATTTTGAAATACAGATTACAAATTTTTGAATACAAGTGAATAATTTTGAAATGTATTTGGACAAATTTAAAATACAAATAGAATTTTCTTAAATACAAATAAAATATATTTGTGTTTATGTTTCTTGTAATTTTTTAGCCAAAGTTAAGAAAATAAGGGATAAATTCCATATTGAAATTGTAACCGGTTAATCGACCTGTTTTAACCGATTATTCGGATCGAATAATTATTTGAGTTTTGAATTATTTGTTTCGACATCAACCGAAATAGAGTCGATTAATCGAGGAATCGGTTAATCGATTAACCGAATTGGAAACACTAGTATATATATAGCTCAGATGGTAGAGCTATTGACTGGCAATCTGTAGACCCAGGTTCGATTCCCGCACCAGCAAATTTTATTTAAAAAAAAATACAATAAAAAATATTTTTTTTAATATAATAATAACGATATATTTTTTGATTTTTCGTATAAAGGTAATAAGAAATGTAATAACAAAAGTAACTAGTTACCATTACCAAGTATGTAGTTACATAACCACATATCTGGTAATGATTTTCTAAACTGCCCAGTGTAGAAACGGTAATGACATATCATTATTTTTTGGACTACCAGTAATGACACCCACTTACCTTCTGCATTATTTTAAAACATATAATAATGAGTTACTGATAATGACTTATTTTTATCATTATTTCAAATAGAAAATAATTTTTTAGATTTTTTTGAAAATTTTTTAAAATCTATTTTTAGACTCAATATTTTTTAAACACTGGTAAGGATATATGTAACCACATATTTTTTGATTTTTTGTATGTTGGCGAGTAAGCTTACTTGTGTGCAGCAGGTCAATTGTGTTTTTATCTATTAAATATTACATGTCGATATAGCTCAGATGGTAGAGCTATTGACTGGCAATCTGTAGACCCAGGTTCGATTCCCGCACCAGCAAATTTTATTTTTAAAAAAATACAATAAAAAATAAATTTTTAATATAATTTATTTTTTTGAAAATCAATTTTTAGACTCATTATTTTTGTCAGTACTGGTAAGCACATAGGTAACGATATATTTTTTGATTTTTCGTATGCTGGTGTGTAACGACAACTCATTATTTTTCGCGACATCGCCATATAAAGGTAAAAAGAAATGTAATAACAAAAGTAACTAGTTACCATTACCAAGTATGTAGTTACATTACCACATATCTGGTAATGATTTTCTACACTGGGATATAAAATAAAAGAAACGAAAAATAGCTTTTTATGCACCTGTGAAAAGAGTACGTAAAAAAATACTGAATCGCAGTGCAACTTTTGCGCTTGTTTAATTAGTACATTTATTAAAGAGAATAAGACACAATAGGCCTATTTTTTAATCACTGGATTTATTTTTAGATTTATCTTATTTTGTTAAAAAATTAATGCTTTGTTTTTTAATTTGAAAAATTTATAATTTTTATTAAATTTTTATACTTATTCGCCAATATAATGTGCAGGAAAATCGTTAAATTTTGTAAAAATGTGAACACAGGAATTGAAATAAGCTAAATCCAAAATGGATTTAAAAAATAAATAAATCCTTAATTTAATTCCACAAATTCCATTTTCGCAATATTTAATTTTTTTCTTTCACATTATATAAGGGAATAAGTGTTATATCTGGATAAAAATATAAAATTTTAAAAATCGAAAAACAAAATGTGGATTTTTTGATTAAAAAAAACGCCAAATATCAGCACAAACTCTATACACCCTGTCTACCTAGTGGTGGAGGATATGACAAGAAGCAGTGCTAATTATATGCATATGTTGTAATTTTTCTAATTACTTACAATCTAAAATAAAACAAAAAAGCTGGATAATGTTTATTACAGAAGTATGCTTGTGATGATGATATTTTTTCAAATGGATCCCCAAATAACAGTTGCTTTCTAAGTAAATGTTTGTCTTAAACACACAAGGGAATATGTTCAAACTGCAAAAAACAGTCTAATTTTGCAAAAACAACAGTCTAAAAAAATATAGAAAGTGAAAATTATTTTGTCATGTTGTCTTTCAAAACCAAAAAAAAAAGAAGATAAGCCGCCATACAAACAACAGATAAATAAACAGAGAAAAATTATGTTTCTGTTGATAAATATATTTGTATAGACAACGACAAAAAGTAAACACGACAGAACTTGACATATTTATGAAAATAGAAGAGGATAACGAAAGAAAAATATCAGTAAAAAACACAAATGTCAAATTTTTTTTCAGTTTTTACGACCACTGGCAAACGAAACAAAAAGATAATAAATGAAAAAATGAAAGGCATTTGAAAAGTTGAACAGCTGTACCTTGTTAGCATATTTGCTGCTAGATTTAGCTTTTTAACTTAGGCAATCGAATATTTTTTTTCTAAAAAAAACTTCATAACTGCTTTTTAGCATATTTCGTTTGTTTTTGTAGGATGATGTAATTACCAGAGAAGAACTTGGAAAAACAACAGTTTTTTACAAAAAAATTTGAAAATTAAAAGAAAAAATATTATTTTGTTAGCAAAAAATGTCTTTGTGGGCAAAAAGTCTTAAAAAAAAGCAATTCAAAGCTCAAAATTTTAGGAGAAAGCTATTTTAAAGCTATAAACGGAAAATCCAAAAGAAGCAAAAAGACGCAAATATGAGTAAAACAAGCAATAAAAAGCATAAAAAGCAAAAACAGCAATTTTGTCTTCTCTGGTAATTACTAGGGTATTTAATTAATCGGCTTTTTATTTTAATCGATTAATCGTGCAAATAATTATTCGGATTTTTTTCTTAACCGTTTAATCGAACAAAATTTTAAAATTAATCGATTAATCGAAAAAAATTTCTGTAAAATAATATACATACACTTGGTGTGTTTTTAATAATTTTATTTAAAAAATGAACAAAAATAAATTCAGTAACTCTTCTGATATTTATAAAAATAAAACAATGTAATAATTGAGATCAGATTTTGTCAATATTTTTATTTTTCTGTCCCCTCTTTCAAATATTAAAATTTTATTCAAATCGGGGAGAACCACACCCGAAAGAAGAATATAAGACCCCGTAAATAATTTTGTATCTCTTTCGTATGCATTGAATATATAAAAACTATAAATGTAGTGAGGAATTCTGTTGAGAATTGATTTTTCCTCTACGTTTCCGTATCTCTATCCTTTTATTTTATTAATTCAGAGTGCTCACTAAACATGCTTTATTACATTGAGCATTAATTATAATTAATAATTCTAATAATCATTAATTACAATAATTATTAATGCTTTCATTTAATATCAACGTTTAAAATGTTGTAAAAAATAATTAAATATTATATGTAAATAGATACCACTACTTTACTAGATAAGTCACAACAACAGGGTAGTAATTTGGAAGATGACAAAGCAAACTGTGATAATTTTAAATTGTTTCTATTTTTTCTTTGGGATTTAAGATGTTTATTCATGCTCCTATTTGAAAAAATGAAATTTTCATTGAGTTGAAGCTAACAAATATTTCTAGAAATTCTAAAAGGTCGTCCCTTAATTATTTCCTTAGGACAGATTGAAATCCGGATAGGAAGAAGCCAAAAGCAAATTATTTATTACAATTTTTAAAAAAATTTTTGAGTTTTTGGCACATTTACTTAAATAAAAAATTTGTATTTTTTAAACATTTTTGCAATTTCTTCCAATTTCGATTAATCGATTAATCGTATGAAATTATTCGAATTATTCGTTATTCGAAATTTGGACATTTTAAATTATTCGAACAATTTTTGAGAAAAATTGTTCGATTAATCGAATAACGAATATTCGATTGAATACCCTAGTAATTAGACACATATTTGTAATAGAAAAATAAAAAATTGTTTTTTTATTAAAAAATATTTTTATAACAAAAACCTCAATTGTAAAAGACAGTAGTTTTTAACAAATTTTCTTTTGTTTGCCATTGCTAAACTTATACAAAAAAGTCTGTAAAAATTTAGTTAAAACTACTAAAAATTAGTTAAAAATGACTAGCAGAGTATTTTTGCTATATATTAGTAATATAGGAACAGCAAAAATAAAACTTTTAAATGTACAGAATTGTAGTTATATTCAAGTTAAAGTTTTGTGAATGGAAAATAGCAAATTAACCAGAATTAGTAGCCTAAAAAAAATTTAAATTTAATTTTTAGTAACTTTTTCTGTAACATTTTCCCGAAATACAGTTACTCAAGAGACAGCATTTTCAAAAAACGCAAAAAAAAACTAATTTTTGTAAAGCATATTGCAAAACTTTTAAGGGCCAGGGATAGCTTAAAAATTCTTCAATTAAAGCACCGTAAGTTGTTTCGATGAAAAAACTGATTTTTAACGATAATGGGTTTCACGTGAAAATTGTGTAGTGTTCGTTTTCAGGCAAATTTAATGTACAGGACTATTATTTTTCTTTTGAAAAACTGACATTTTGTGTTTATTGTGATTGTGTCTTTGTTATAAAATTAAAAAATTGTTCATTTTTGTAACTTAAATTGAAAATTGAGGCATTTAAAGTTCGAGTGAAAAGTTTTCTACGTGATCAATAAGTGAACATTTGTTGTTGTTCATATACACAAAAAAATTGTTGTGTAAGAATGACAAATTAAAACATATAAATATAATTCGAAAACAAAAATTTTAAAAAATAAAAGGAAACTATAGAAAAAGTGTATTTAAAAACAAAAGAAAGAAAACATCGTTCAGCAGAGTAAGTAATCACAAAGTGCTACAAGTCACCGGTATCAGTTTAAGGTTTCTCTGCCGAATGCTACCATTGTATTTATCTAGTGTCTTGACATGCAATAAAATGATAGCAAGCAATTGTCAAAATGATTTCATCTCAAGTGAAAACACTCAATTTTATTGCAATATCATGATATCGCTGACATGCAAGCGGCTCTTGAAATGATGCCTGCCATCAAATGTCACTTTCTAATTTTAATATTGTAGTAAAAATATAACAGAAAATTTGGCGAAAAAGAATCGGAATGAGTATAATTATTTATTATTTGTGGATAAAGATTTCTTAGCCATGAAATGGTCAAGTGTTCTCTACCACTTTGCAATTGATATCATTTTGACGTTCCTCTGCAATGGTTTTGACATTTCATATCATATAATTTATTGCATTTGAAGACACCGGGTTAAATAATAATATGCCGCAATGAATACCAAAGAAATAAAGTTTATGATTATTCAGGTTATAGTTGCCATCATCTTTTGAAAAAAGTAAACTTTGATGACGTTCGTTAATTAGGAAAAAAGGAAATACAAAGAAGTAAGAAATCACTCTATTTATTTATGGAGCAGTTTTAATCAAAATTCTTTTTATGCTCGAAATGATTTAATGTATAATAGAGTGTCCCTTAAAATTAGATTTGTCATTACACCCCCCAGTTTTATTGGAAATGGTCCCAAATGGAAGAAATCGATTTTTTTTTTTGGAAAACGTTAACCCGTGCCGAAAGTTGGACGAAATGGCCCCTTTTGGAAAAAAAGTGTATTACTATTAAAAATTCCCAAAATTCGAAATTTAGAAAAAAATTATTTTTTATTCCATTTATTCATTTAATATAGTCAAAATGATTCAGACATGTAATTTTGACTTCATCGGGTATCATTAACCCACTTTAGCCTGGAATGCAAAAACGTGTTTTTTTTTAATTTATTTTAAAGATTTTTTAAAATGCCTAATTTGGAGATGTCGATTGCTATTTGTACCACATAATAGTTGATATTAAAGAAAAAAAAAATAAATTGGAAAAATGATAATTCGAGTTTGTGTTTGGAGCTTTACAATCTCGTAGTCATAATTAATTTTAAGTTCCATGGGTCTTTTCTGACCCCAGGCCACTAAGGGTTACATTTTTTTAAAGAAATGAAAAGATAATTATGTTCTAACCAAATTTAAGTGCTGTTTTTCCGAAAACCGTGTAAAATTTGATGAAAACATTCAAATTTTTTGAATTTTTGACAAAATGAGCAATTTTTGTAAAATGTCCTGGAAAGCAGTCGCTCCAAACACAAACTCGAATTATCATTTTTCCAATTTATTTTTTTTTCTTTCTTTAATATACACTATTATGTGGTACAAATAGCAATCGACATCTCCAAATTAGGCATTTTCAAAAATCTTAAAAATTAATTTAAAAAAAACATGTTTTTGCATTTTTATCAAATTCGTGGGTCATTTTGGATTCAAGGCTAAAGTGGGTTAATGATACCCGATGAAGTCAAAATTCCATGTCATTTTGACTATATTAAATGAATAAATGGAATAAAAAATAATTTTTTTCTAAATTTCGAATTTTGTGAATTTTTAATAATAATACACTTTTTTCCAAAAGGACCCATTTTCGTCCAACTTTCGGCACGGGTTAACGTTTTCCAAAAAAAAAAATTGATTTCTTCCATTTGGGACCATTTCCAATAAAACTGGGGGGTGTAATGAACGAAAATGACAAATTGCTATTTTAAGGGACAGTCTAATGTATAGTCGGTGTGCACTCAAAAAAAAAGTAAGTAAAGTCAGCCAAAAATGTTGCTGTGTTAGCAAATTTTTATTCAGGAGCGTGCTTGCAAAAAAGTTGATAATTTCAGCAAAAGTGTTTGCTGAAAATCAGCGAGCTGATTTTTACCAAAAAATAGTAATCTCAACAAAAGTTTTGCTAACACTTAGTCGATTGGAAATGAAAAAATCCTTGCTAAATTCACTAAACTTTTTGCTGAATATTAGTTGACTGAAAAACACTCAAAAAATTTGTAGAGCAATTTTACTTTAGTTTAGTGCTAAAAAAAATATAACTAAAACTTTTGCTGAAAACTGAACTTCAACAAAAAAAATTGCTGAAAACTAGTACACTTGTTATACAAGACGTTTTACAAATTTTTCTACTAACTTATTTTTTTGAGTGTACTGAAGAAATGAAATGTTTGTCTTTCGACAAGTAGTACAAAGAATGACGTGATGAAACTTGGATATGTGGGACATAGAAGGCAAAAACTGAGAGAAAAAGAGGAGTCAAAAATGATCTCGTTATACTCTACACCACTACGTGAACAGGGTATTTTGGCCCATATAAAAGTCCCCCAAAATTTTATTTTTCGAACGATATAGGCCGCAAATACGAAGATATTTTAATGAAATTTGGTACGCTGACTCACCTGTAGCCAAGAACAAAGCCAACTAAATATAGATAGGATCGTTCTATATTTAGACCTATCGCCCATATGGACTCACTATAGTTCCGACTTTGTCTTAAATATACCTAAAATTAGGTAAAATCAAAATTTCTTGACGATTTTATAGCTTTTTTTTTTATTATTTTGTAGACAAATTTTAACACAAATCCAATTCTATATTTTAGTATTAAGTAGAGCAAAGAATTCCATTCACTTAAAAATCGAAAATATGCGCCTTAAAAATGCGTCTAAAAAACCAATATGCATTAAAAACGTAAAAATATGCACTAAAAATATGAACTAAAAAATTATTACAATAAGTGTAATATTTTGGTTCGGTTTTAAGATCAAGTATGAAAAATTTCAAATAGAATTTTCATTTTGTTTTACAACAAATAGAGGAAAAAACTTTCCTAGAACCAATGGTTGACAATTAATGCATTTTCAAGTGCTAACAAGCACTATCATCAGATTGTCTTTATGGGGTTCTCCCTAGGTTATAATGTAGATTTTAGTTTTTGTATTTATGTTAACTCCAAAGTAAAAAACGTTTCCAGAAGTAAACCCAAACATTTTTACTTAGTTATTTCGTGTATTACAACGAAAATCACATGTTTTTAACAAATAGGTCAACCAAAATCTACCGTAAGATACTAAAAAATTATTTTTGCAAAAATAACGCACTTTAAATCATAGAAATATAAGTATACATGTTAGTTATTTTGCAAATAGACACTCGAAGCTTTTCCATAGGTCAATAAGATTTTTCATTATGTTTATTTTTAAAAATAATGAACACGTATAAATTTTTTTATTATTTTAAAAATTCGAAAATGTTCCTAAAATTAAAAAATGCACAAATATGCATTAAAAAGTAAAATATGCATTAAAAAGGCCGCAAATATGCATTTGATGTCAAAATATGCAACCACAAATCGATGCCATTTTGTTCTAAATTTGATGATTCCATATTAGAGTTGGGCTAGCGAAAAAAAATATGCATTTGCATGGAATTCCTTGCCCTAGTAATAAGTATTTCAGTTAAATTTTCTATAACTATAAATAACAACTTACTCTGCTAAATTCAGTAAGAAAATTTACTGAATATTAACACAGTACAACATTTTTCAGCTCATTGATATGGGACTTAATTCTGAGAATTGCACGTGAAAGTAGCCCCAAAAATAATAACTTCTGCATCATTCGTTTTGTCAAGTTGGCTGCATTAAAAATTTAATGGCCATACGAATTTTTTGGCTCAAGGCGGATTTTTAGCACTTTTTCTATATTTTAACACTGTTATATATCGCTATACCGTACTGAGGGCGCTGTGGTGTAATGGTTAGCGCGTTGGACTGTTACACGTGAGGTTGCGGGTTCGAGCCCCAACCGAGACAACATCAATTTATGGAAAATAGTAATATGTATGAGTTTTTTCTATCCCTCATACATATCGCAGCGTCCTCCTTCGGTGTTCCCATAGCACTTAACCCCACCGAAGTAAAATAATATAACAGGGCTATGAACTAAAAAGCTTCAACAAAGTTCGCCAACTCACCATCAGATGGCGCGCAACAACTGTTCTAAAAATTCAACATCTCGCGCAATTACAGTGTTGCCATATTTGAAGCCCTTCATCTTTCACCACCTTTCACTTCTTCTCTATCCCCCTTCCAAAGGAAGCAACACGTTAATTAATAGGAAGAATTTCCTGAGTGTTGCTTCTCTTTAAAAAAAAAAAAAATACCGGTATACCGTGTTAAAATATAGAAAAAAGTGCTAAAAATCTGCCTTGAGCCAAAAAATTCGTATGGCCATTCAATTTTTAATGCAGCCAACTTGACAAAACGAATGATGCAGAAGTTCTTACTTTTGGGGCTACTTTCACGTGCAATTCTCAGAATTGAGTCCCAAAATCATGTGTTGTACTGTGTAATGCAAGATCATTTTAAACATAAGCTGTATTTTGTCTCATGCCTATCAACGTTAAGTCTTTATAGCAAATCTACGTTAAAATTTTTTTAAACAGGTTATGTTTATAATTTTTCCGTTATAATCGAACGTACGTCAGCAAAAGTTCCTAGGAAGTAACGCGAGTAAGTTACGTTAGATGTGAAAATGTATAAACGTTGAGTTTTCAACGTTGATAATTATCCGTGATGAAAGTTAACGTGCATACGAAAAGTAATGTGTTAGTTTTTGTCTTAAAAGCGTTTTTATGCACTTTGAGGTTTTTTATGAGTTAACGGATATAGTTAAGTCGAAAACACAGCTATAGTTTAACTTTTTCTGCATATTTTAACTTTTTATTTCTATTAGTGAATGAATTATTTTAAAGCTCCTCTATTTGAAGAGCCTTTTTTAAACCAAAAGTGTATCTACTTGAATTTTGCTAAACAAGTACGAGAACAAATAAATACAATACAAATTGATGTATGACACTATACGACAACATCTTCTACTTCAATTAGTATTGTTATTAAAATTATTTGAGTAATTGAGTGAAAGAATAATACGAATACCTTCTATGTAGTGATTCGTAAGATTAGTTTGTTAATATGTAGTAGCAAACAATATATCGTCGTCGAAAATTCAAAAGTACGTGTCATCAAAAATATCGAAATCGTTTTTTTGATTGATTCTGATTTATTAGGTTAAACTACATGCCTCTACCAATTTTTAGACTTCTGTGACCAAGTCTAAAAATTGTTGTGTTTAGCCCATATTTGATAATTTGTTTTTAAATCTGAAATATTTTTGATTTTATAACGTTTTTTACTTCTCCTGTAAAATTAAAAAAAGTGATGTTACGTACTTTTGGATTTTCGACGACGCGACGATATGTATGTATAATAAATAATGCAAGTTATGTCTGTCATAAATCCGTTTATTCTATATTTTGAAAATTTTTCTAGATAAGACCTTAAGGCAGTCCAGAAAAAAAATTGGAATTCTCCCGCTCCACAATTGGAATTCTCGAGCTTCAAATATGCCATTATGAAAATAAATATGGTGTGCCAAAAAGATCTCCAAAATAGTTTTGTTTAAATGTCGCAGATTGCAATTGAGGTTTCAAAGCTGTACTTGTTCTATTATTTTTAATTATATAAAAATAATGAAAAAAAATTAGAAAAATATAAAAAAAAAATTTAAAAATAAAATATAATTATTATGATCGCGACATATAAAATCTAATATATTTTTAGGTGTACATTCCGAATATGAAATCCAATTTGAAATCAGAGTTTCGGATTTCGTGAAATTTTAAAATTTCATACAAAAAATGTTCAACTTTAATCAGGAAGTTTTCTTATATTTAGCGAAAATTTATTTTTTGTATTAATATCTACCCAAGTAAAAAGGTTTTGATATAGTCATATATTATCATATAAAATTTTGTATAATTATATATTGGAACATATATACCAAGATATAATTATATATAATTTCACGAAATTATATCCCAAATATATAACTATATCCTGTTACATATTGCACAATATATAGTGCAACATATTACAATATCCAATTATATATAAACATATATATAGTTACATATGCCTTATAATTATGTATAATTGTATCGAATTATATACCATTACATCTAGTTGGATATGAATATATTATATTTGATACATTTGGATGAGGACAAAATCCGGATAAAATTGTATCAAAACATATCTTATTCCATCAAATTAGATCTAATTGTGTCAAATTAGATCTAATATGATCATTTTTCGGATATAATTATATATAATATCAAAAGTCATATAATTTGTTTTAGTAGGGTAACTAGGCAAATTTTAAGTTCATTTGCAGTGATATCTTTTATCGTTTTTAAAATTCAAATCAGTGTCATATATAATGAAAGTCCTTGCAAAAGTATACTTTACAAACATAGCTTTTTTTAATTTTCAAAAACCGCGAATAATTTATAAACCACAATTTGTTCTTAAATATCGATTGCAGATTCAAAATCTTTGTTAAAATAAAGATCATATTTGAGAAATTTGGTCGTAAAAGTATGCCTTTTTAGTAAAATTTACTTATTTTTTATTTTTGGTTTCATATTCCTTTTATGCACATTAATTAAGACTAGATTAAAAAAAATTTTAAATTATAGCGGTAAGGTTAAGAAATAATTTAATTTAACACTACTTTTTGTATGAATTACTCTAGAGTCAAATTACTATTTATTAAAAGATAACTTTTGCTGATACGTGCGAATAAAAATTAAAATTAATGCAATTAATATATATCCCGATAAAAATAAATTTAAAAATAAACTAATATGCAAGTCCTTGTGCAAATTTAAATGTTATTGACACTTTAGATCTGTGAAAACAACATAGTAGTATATTGGAAGATGACAAAGCAAATTTTTGTAAATTTTTTGTTGTTGTTTTTGTTTTTTATTTGATATTTTAAATGTTTAATAATGCTCCTAGACGAGAACAAGAAATTCTCATTGAGTTTGTAATTTAATATTAACAAATATTTCCACAAATTCTGAAAACATCGCACAGTGCTTCGTATAGTCAATCGGCAAAATTAGAGGAGTTGTCGCAGAAGAATGAAATTTGGTGTGCTGGTTTATAACATGTAAATTAAGAAAAATTCGAAGTTTCGGAAAAATCGGTTCACAAAAACCATATATTGACTACATTTATGATCAGAATGCTCGAAAAACTTAAAATGGTTTGTAAAATAATACTTTTTAGCTCTGTGGCAATTTTATTTTCATTCGGTGCAAGGACATGACTACCTCCCATATATCCTTTTTCTCAAAAACTATATTTTGGATAGATTTATGATCAGAATGGACTAAAAACTTAGAACAGTTTATAAAATTATACTTTTTAGCTCTGTGGCAAATTTCCTTTCATTCGGTGCAAGGACATGACTATCTCCCGTATATCCTTTTTCTCAAAAACTACATTTTGGCCAGATTTAAGATCAGAATGCACTAGGAACTTACAATAGTTTATAAAATTATACCTTTTATCTCTGTGGAAAATTTTTTTCATTCGGTGCAAGGATATGACTATCTCCCGTATATCCCTTTTCTCATTCATTATCAAGGTTGGTTACCGAAACGAATAACGGTAAGGGTAACGGTAACGGTAACGGTATCAGATTTCGTTTGTTTAGGTAACGGTAAAGGTAACGGTATGTAAGACTGTTTCGGTAACGGTATACCGTTACCGAAACAGCAATACCGGTACGTACCGGTATTAAAAATTATGTTAAAAATAAGTAAAAGCATGGCATATTTTTAATTTTAAGTACTGAAAATACAGA